>BPTQ01000005.1:151331568-151993792 GCA_019973895.1 Chrysanthemum seticuspe | reverse complement strand
ATACTTGGCATTAGGCATCGAACATGGAATCAAAGGATTAACTCTCTCACCTAAGGACTTTGGGCATATTGTGATCAAGCATTCTAGGATTTCTTGAGATCGTTTGGCATATAAGCATGCATGTCCAATTGCATTATCATGAGGTTTCTCTAACTTATCCTCTTCAACAATCTCACGCAGACATTCTAGGCAATCCTTAAGGGATGGGAAGTATGTTTGAACAACAAGTTTGTTGTTCCTGAGATGAGGAGGGACATATTTCACAGACAAAGCATATTTATTACAAGAGTGAACCTTTGATACACCATTCTCCCCATTGGTCATTGGCATTTTCCCTTTTACCTGACTCTTCAGATTCTCAATTTCCTTTTGCAATGAAGCTATTTGTTCGTTATTTTTGTTACGAGGGACCTTTATAGATTTAAATAATTCATTGAAATGACGTTTAACCTTTTCATTTTCTTCAAGAAAAACCTCATTTTCCTTTTGTAAAGCATTTACTAAGTTTTGAAGATGAAAGTTTTGAGAATTCTGAGAGTCTAAAGGAGGAGGCATTTGGGGACCAGTCACATTGTTTGTTTGACCCTTTAATTGAGAGATTTGGGCTTTCAACTTTCTGATTGTGTTGCAATGAGCTTGAATCTGTTCATCACGTTTGTTAATTTGAAAAACTGCATCAAACTCTGGAGCATATGAGGATGTCTTGATATTTGAAGTTTTGACATTTTCTTTAAGATGTTGATATTTTAGTTGTAAATTAAAATGCTCAACTTCTAGTTTAGAAAAATGTTTAACCAAATTGTCGTGATCATCCAGTTCAATTTTCTCATTTAGTTCAGAATTAGTTTTTTCAAGCTCAATGACACGATTATGGAAGACTTTCAAAGCAACAGACAGTTCATGGAATCGAGAAGCAGTAATAGAACAGTTAGTAGCAGTGTAGAACACATCTTGAGCAATACATTCAGAAATCAGGTTCTCATTTAGTGTATGCAAGTTCTTTCTCTCAATCTCATTATATTTTAGTGCTCGCTCATAGTCACTAACCTAAACTATCATTGCATCAAATTCCTTTTCCATTCCCTTAATATCAGTCTCTATCCCCCTTTTAAGACTCTCAAAGTGATCTTTTAGAAGTTTAAAGAAAGGCATGACCTCAGTTAAATAGCATTCTTTTGTTTGTTCAAAACCCCTTTCCCCTTCAGTAATTCCAGTGGGTGTGATCCTTTTCTTACAAGTTTTCTCAAAGTCAACAAATAGTTGAAAAATAACATATTGACTGATTAAGATCTTACTTTTAGTAGCAATCGTTCTAGGAACTAGATGCATTGGCGTATTGGGAGGATACACAGTTGCTTTAGGCATTTTCCTAAGGGGAGGGTTTGTTTCAACAATATTTTCTGCTTTCTGCTTATCTAAGTCCATTTTCCAGAACACTTGTTTGGGAGTCAACAATGTTTGAGGCTTAAACATGTTCAAGGAGATCCAATTCTCTTTTTTGTAGTCATGGGGAGTGATAATTACTTTCTTCTCTTTGCATTTAGGATCATTTAGTTTCTTATTCATCTTCTCCCTAGTGATTTCATCTAATTTCTTATCTTCCTCTGTGCACTCAAAGCAACTAGGTTTTTGTCTAGGTTTAAGAATCTCATTGCCATCATAGATCACATTTTGAGCTGCTTTTGCTATCTTCCCGTACTCAGGGTTGGGTTTATCTATAATGGGAACACTATGCTTATCGCTTAGAACTCTATGCTTAGTGATCATGTGAGCAGTCTGAATGGTGTTCCCTTGTATGTACAACTTGTTTTCAAGTTTGTTTTTCAAAGTTTTCAGATTAGAAAAATCTTTCAAGAGTTTTGATTCCTTTGCATTAAATTCTTGCTTAAGCATTTTCACATTTTCTTGAAGTTCTTGTTTTTGTTTAGCAGTTTTAGAAAGCTTTTCTTGCAAGGAATTTAACTCTTGTTTTAATACTTCTTCTCTAAAATTACTTTTTCTAATGATTGTACGCACTTGGTCATCCATTTCCTGCTCACGAGTGGTCAACTCAAATTTTGCACGTTGTTCATAAATGGCAACACGTTCTTTATAGGCATTTAGTTCAGAAATTACAGAATCATCAGGGGCACATGCAGTGTATTCATCAAAAACATAGTCATTGTTGACTGCAGAAGATGCATCACTTGGTAAAACTTCACTTTCACTTTGTTTCACATATTGATCATATGGGACAACATTGATATTACCCATATTTTCAATATTTGATTCAATAGTTTCAGTTGATTGTACTTTGTCATGCATCTTTTGCACATCAGCATCATCGTATAGTTTTAATACCTCTGAGATGAGTTTGTCTTTGGATGGGCCAGCTTGTGGTGAAGATGAGACCTTGGGAGAAACCATTAGAGAAATGCTAGCCATAAAAATTGTGTGTGCAGTAGGTCCATCATCCACATCAGAGTCGTATGCATCACAATCAGCGACTTGAAAGGCATTCTGATGATTGTGACCTATCTCCTGAATAGGCTGCTCATCCACATCTGCATCATAGGTCTTGGCATTGCCCTCAGCAAGAAACAACAATTCCTCTTCATCCAAAGCAGCACCATTATCCTGAGCTTGTATAAGCAGCATCTTATCTCTGAAGTAATCAGCATTCTGTGGACGTTTTGGAGATGTGCAGTTCCTTGCAATGTGTCCCTCACCACCACAGTTATAACATTTGATCGGCTTAGCTTGACCTTGATTACCATTCCTTCCTCGATTCTGATTACCAACATAACCTCTACCAGCTCCACCTCTTCCCTGATCATACTGTCTTTCCTGAACTGGTTGCACCACGATCCTCCCATCTTTAACAGTAGCTTGATTGTGTGGGTTAGATGCTGTTCTGAGGTTGTTGTTGGTTTGTGGGAGAGAATTCATGTTTTGACTAATTAGAAGAGCTAGTTGATTAATGATGTTACCCACGTGTGACTCAACATCAGCTTGTTTGAACATAGGATCAGGAATGAGTTTGTAATTACCATTACCCATGGGTATGACTTGTGAGGCTTTGGTTGTGATTCCGATGTTTGAGTAGAAGGCAGTTGAGTCATTAGATGAGCTTGTCTCTCCCTGATTGGTTTTGAACAGATTAAGAATCATTTTTTCAAACATAGCATGTCTCTGATTCTGAAGGAGGAAGGCATAGAGTTGCTCATAGTTTGTATTCTTCAATCCTTTAGTGAGCTTCACAGAGGTGACAAACTTGTGCCATTCGGGATTCATGTTGTTCACAAATTTTGAGTTCAGCTGAATGTTAGGCATAGTCATTCTGATGTTCCTCATATCATTCACCAGCTTATGAAATCTCACATAGTACTCATAGACACTCTCATCTGGTTTCATCTTGAAGTGTTCAAATTCGTCATAGAGTTGTGATTCTCTGTCTTCCATAGTTAATTCAGAACCTGAGAGAAGCATCTTGACGTTATCCCATACTGCCTTTGCTTCGGTGTTGTGATTGATCAGCTTGTAGATATCTTTTGGAAGACCTTGAAGAACAATGTTAGAAGCCCTGATATCAGCATCGAATCTCTTTTTCTCCTTATCATCAAGCTCATCATACATCTTCGGTCTGTCCATTCCGTAAATCAGAGTTCCATCTTCAGCAGTATCAAGTACATCTCTAGTCGTCTCAACCCGATATGGTCCTTCATCAATGGATTTGAGAATGTGGACTCCATTTTCCTTTCCAAGACAGTACAATCTGATTCGTTGAGCCCAAGAGTCGTAGTCAGTTCTGTCAAGCATGGGTGGACGAGTATCTGAACCAGCTGCTTTAACATCCTCGGCAACAGTGGAGATGATAGTATGAACGTTTGTAGACATGTTTCAAGCTCTACGGGATTTTACAATTCTTTGATTAAACCGGAAAATTGATTCTTTCACGGGATTTTACTAAACCAAAAGAACAACCGTAAGAATGTATCACCAAGAAGTAACAAGCCTAAATGAATAAGTACCTAACCACACAACTTGCTTAATTAACAACTCGCTTAAGTAATCAACTCGCTTAATAGCCAAGTCGCATCAGCATCAACTCGCAACACAGTCAACTCGCTTAATGAATCAAGTCGCTAAATAGCCAACTCGCTTTAGTATCAACTCGCAACACAATTAACTCGCTTGAACACTAAGTCGCTTAAAGAAACTCGCTAGCGTTACAACTCGCTAATTAGCTAAGTCGCTTTAGATCTCAAGTCACTTAAAGAAACAACTCGCTTAGAACCCAAGTCGCATAAATACCAACTCGCTAAACAGCTAAGTCGCATGTACCAACTCGCATCAAATAACAAAGCAACTCGCTTTGAAGAAACACAAGTCCGAGACTCAACTCGCTTGGTCCTTCTTTCACAAATAACCACTTTATCAATCCAAAACAACCAAACCACAATGATTTAAGCCTTCCAATTCAAAACATAACCACATATGATGATCCTAAACACAAAAGTACAAGCAAAATTCAAATTTTACCACTAGAATTTGTCCAAATGAATCAAACTCTCCTAAACCCTTAATACACCAAAAACCTTATGAAATCCACCAAAACAAAGAGCATGAAAGATGAGTGATCAAACCATGGCTCTTGATACCAATTGTAGGATATTGGATTTCACAAACACACTAAACTATGATCAAAGTAGGCGTATAAGTATGTTAGAGAGAGAAAGTTCTAGTGAGAGAAAGGAAGAGAGTTGGGAACTGTAGTGAGAGAAAGAAAATATTATTATGAGCTCCAACTCTCTACCTTGGAAGGTAGAGAGTATTTATAGTCTTACAATAAAACGCCACACAACGGGCTGTGGATCAGGCATACAGTGGGTAAAGACCCGTCCGTCCTCCACGGTGTTACTAAACTAAATACTACTTAACTTAAAATAACTATAACTACGAGCTTTCTAACGTTTACATATACTTGAGGTGACCGACTCTTTAATACCTGGAATTTCTAATTCCTAACACCAAAAATACTTCATGAGCTCTTAAAGTAATCCTTTGTACTTAGAGTAAGTAGATTGTGATTACTTTTGGATCCTTTCTCGAAGGTTGACTTCATTATTCTTTGAATAGAAATGAAGGTTTTGAAGAGATCCTAGCATGAAGATTTCTTGAAACAAATATGTTAGAATGATCTATCAATGTCCATCATGAAAAAGAAAAAAAATGTTTTGAAATATTTCCTTCTTTGTAGTTTTCAAAAATACACGGATCGTATCAAGTTTTTAAAGTACAACATACTCTAAGAAACTTGGTAACGAAGCTCTGATGCCAATTGTGGAAAACTAGAAGGGGGGGTTGAATAGTTTTGCCAATTAAAACTTCATTTTAAAATATTTAGATCAACTTATGTTAATCTTTTTGGTTGTTTATGTTGGACGTTGATAGATAGATACATAAACGTGTAATGAAAGATAAAGAGTAAGAAGCACATCACCACGACACAAGTATTTATAGTGGTTCGGCTACAAGGACACCTTCCTTGCCCTACTCCACTCCCCGAGTCACCTACTCGAGAGTTCGTAATCACTACACGACACCAACTCCTTATGTCAGAGAAGCCTTCACAACATCGCCTACTCTTTTTCCGGTACTAGGCTAACCACCGGGTTCTTTCACACCAAGGTGAACCACACCTACCACAACGTCGCCTACCCTTTATTAGGTACTAGGCTAAGTACCTAGTTCCATTACTATGGAGGAACTACTACCCAACACAACACAACACCTAATCCCAAGAAGATCCACTCCTTATTACAACACCATCAAGGATATCACCATCCTTGAAAATAAACAAATACTATATGTATAACGATGCACCTCATCGATTATACGACCTAGGCTTTCTTCCCTAATGCCACTTGATTTGATTCTTAGGCATCCTTCACTAATGCCTTTGACACAACGCTTGGCACCTTTCACTAATGCCTTCGTCTTGACACCTTTAGCATTCTTCACTAATGATTTTGACACGGACGTTAAGCATCTTTTACTAATGCTTTCGTCTTGACTCTTTCAGCATTCTTCACTAATGCCTTCAACACAACACATCTACGGAGGAAGAAAGAACTATCAACAAGAGAACCTCAGTTGTCTTGATGATGACGAAGCATGGCATCTCATGGACTTGAGCTTGCTCGACTTCAAGAAGTGGTGATCTCGCCTCTAAGAGGAACCTAGAGAATCACACAAAAACAAAAGACAAACTACATAGAAAGATCCCTTAGGATCAGTGGTTAGAGAGTTACAATACTTGGGGAAAGTATGTGTGAGAGTGGCCAGCCAAAAGGAAGAAATGGCTCACTATTTATAGAGAAGAAATGCTTACTGTTCCCCGGATCCCACGGATCCCTCCCACAAGGGATCCGTCTAGCGTAAAGCTAGGGATCCGTGGGACGCTCCTCTTTGCCCATGGGTATTTTGGTTATGGGTCATGGGTTATTGTTTGATCCATGGGTTTCTTTTTAGATACAATGTATCTCATGAGTTCAATGTACCTAGTAAAATGGGTATGGGTCAATACCATGGGTTATGGATATTTTCCATGGGTTGTAGTTTTTACCCATTTATATAATATATACTAGTTGTGTATATATTTTGCCCAATATGTAAACACTAGTTGTTGTACATATATATTACTAAATCATAAAATCACTTATACTTGTTTTAGTGTTTTATGTGAAAACGTAAGTGTGTTAGAAAACTATTGGCTCAAACTAAATACGTATTTTATTTATTTCGTTAAAATGATTTTACGTTTGTTGTCGACGAAACATTAGAAGATCGTAAAATATAAATAAACGTTTTTACGGCTTATTTGTATTAACATCTTCTTACTTTTCCCAAAAGGAGAAAAATCAAAAAAATCAAATGATTAGGTTGTTAGTAGCTTAACGTTGCTTGTCTGGCCTGTTTTGTGCCCTGCACCACATGTGTTATTTCTTAAGTACCTTTTGTTTTTGATTTTTGGTTTCCTCATTTCTAGCTCAAATTCTCTAAAAATTGGTAGGATTAGTGTTTGCTTGCTCATTTAGTTATTTTTCATTTTTTCTAAATTTTTATTTTAGCATTCTCTTAGCTTTTGTCTAGTCTTAAGTTAGGTACCTAAGGCTACTGTGGCTGCATTACCACAATAGCATTCATATTGCTTATTTCATTTTCTTAAAGCTTATTTGTTTCATTAGAAGCACTCATTAGGTTAGTTTAGGTTACAAATTAGCAAAATCAACTTATTTAGTTTAATTTCCCCTAGCTTATTCCCTTGCTTCCTTAGTTTGTTGCCTTAGCTTATTTGTTGCTTTAGCTTATCCCTTTTAGATGTTAAGGTAGTTTGCCTAGCTTATTCATGTTCCCTTAAGTACTCTTAACTTATTTCCTATCTCAGTAGCTTAAATGTAGTTTCCTTTAGATTCCTTTAGCTTATTTAGTTTTGAGCCATTTAGAGTATGTTTGATATTGCTTATTTTGAATCTGTGTTTGGTTTAGCTTAAATCTGCTTCCTAATTTGCTTATCAGTGTTCTTTATAGTTTAGATTTCATAAAAAGTACTTGAGTAGCTTATTTTTAAGATTGATTTAGCAACAGTTTAGCCAAAAAGCAAAATAAAAAAATGGACCAAAAAGGGTAACTGACCAAGCTCGAACCCTGGTTAGTCCACCCACCATTCCCACGACTCACCCCACACACACCTTACCATACGCGCCCTTGGGTCTTTCACGTTCTATATTCCATCTTTAATTGTTTTAATTTTTGTTTTTTCCTTTTATTTAGCTTATTAAATTAGTTAGCTTATTATCCCCTTAAACAAAACAGCTTTTTCAGTTGTTATATTTTTCTCAGGTTAGCATCATCATAAAGTAGTTTTCATAAATTTTTCCTAATTTTCTGAATAGTTTTAATATTATTAATAATTTATTTAGTTAAATTTTGTTTTTAAATCATAATAAATAGAAAAATAATCAAAAAAATAAAATTCTTTTTTCTAAAATTTTCTTTTATCAAATAGTATCTATGAAAAATATAATTTCAGTTGTAGGGTTTAAATTGCATAATTTGGTTTTAATTCGTGTTTTTAAAATTCCCGTAGTTGCGTTTTTAGGATTAGATTGCGTTTTAGGTTTATTGTGCTTTACATTATTACTTTATATGTTTATTTAGTTCGTTTTAAGTTTATGTTTCCTTATCGTACCTTAGAATCCCATTATTTGACCTTTTTCCCCATTCAAAAACCCGTAAAACGCCACGCGAGTTATAAACTCCATTCATCATTCGTTGGCAGAACGACCTGGGAAATACATACCTTTGTATTTCTTCGGAAAATATCTATACCAAGAATTGAACCTATCAAAGTTCATTGTATGCTAACCATAATCCATAAAAACATCACTAAGCTCATCTCTTTTGTTAACCCGAATAACCTCCTAAACACTTTTTTGTCATTCTTTATTTGATACATTACACATTATGTTAGATGTCCACCAACTAAGGGGGAGAGTAATCCATTCACATAATTGTCTTTAGTCAAATTTTTTGGCTCTTACACCCTAAAATACCAACACATAGGTAAACACCACTTAGCTAAAACCGGTTCACGAAACCACAACTAGTTCAACCTTTTTAACCTTATATCACAAGTTTGCACCAATACCTCATCAAGTGAAAAACGCATCATGTGTTTTACAAACTTCTTCATCTCCACAATCAAAAAATCTAGGATTTTCCTTAAACTAGCACCTTACAACTTCACTATCTAGAACACCGTCATAGGATCTTATCCTTCTCTCGCTTGACAGATATCATGCATGTCATTGTAAGTGCAAATGATATATTGATCAAAACCACCATTCCCAACACTTTTTCAATACGTTGGTCTATCCAACTCTCTCTCATATGATGTCATTCTCATCCTCATATAGGTACTTATTTTTTTTGGTACATATTTTCTTCACTTCTTTTCAATGTCATAATCGTCCATGTCGGTCAAAACCATTGTAACCTAGAATATGTCATTTTTATAATTTGTGTCAATCAATGAACGAATTTATCACTTTTAAATTTATGCATTTTCTTTGGTATCTTCATTCTTAGATATAACGCATTATTGATTACTCTTGGCTTGAAGCATATAAGAAGTTGATCAAAACAATAGGTTGATTAGCATCAATAAATCATTCAAATCATAACCCTTATGCATCATTGAATTGCAATGTCTATTCATATTTTTTTTCTTCCTCTTAGTCTTGATCACTTGACATTACGAAAGGATTGCATGAGTACATATTTTTATTATCATTTTCTATACACACGAGTTTCTAACTCCTTAATAGTTTTCTACGTTATCACCACCACCTTCCATCACCACTTTCACTAATCAGCATCACCATGGATTAGCAAAAACTTACTTTTATAAATCTTGAGTCATCTACCGAGTTATCACCACATGAAGCTTTAACTCTTTATATTCCAACTTCACTTCATATCTTCTTTCTAGGTACTATTTAGTAGGCTCTTATCATATTATATTCTCGCTGTTCTTATGATTGTAATTAAGAGACTACACTTCATGAGATCTTTGATTATATCATTTATATATCACATATATACATCTTATTTTTCTTTGTAAAAAAGATGAAATATATTGCACTAATTTTTTTCATTGTAGGTTCATCATCATATACACTCGATTTTATATAACTTACTCATCTAAGGATGAAGTTTGTATAAATTATTTTTCTTATTTCAGGTGCTTCTTGACACCCTCGAACAAGGGGGAATATCCTTTAAGCACTCATATTGCATCGTCTATACAATTGGTTGTATATGACATATTTGTCGAATAACAAAGCTTCTATTATACTAATATTTATTTTGAAGGTTCATCTTAACGCCCTAGAGCAAGGGGGAGCTTCCGTCAAGCATTTATTGAATGCATCTTATACACACCTTGTTGTATATCACTTACTCGTCCAATGACGAATATAGTCTTGCACTAATATTTGTTTTGTAGGTTTTTAATCATACCTTGACGCCTCAAACAAGGGGGAGCAACCGTCAAGGGGGAGCATGCACGCATTCATCATCATTCTCACTTTTTGACAAGCCTTTGTGCTTCGATCAAAAAGTGGAGAAAATAGGCTAACATTGCTATGCATTTTTCTTTATCATATATTTCTTATAATTTTTGCTGCATAAAACTTACCTTGATGTATCTTAAGCCTCTTAATTTGATCCATGGATCCGCTACCAAACAAGGGACGGATTGGAGTAGACGATTTAACTTCACTAGGGATGATGCAAGCTCACCTTTTTGGGGAGAAATAAAGTTAAAACTCCAAGGACACGCCCTTTTTGTTTTGACAAAAGGGGAAGAAGAGTGTAAACGGAAAAGGTAATGTAGGTATTACGGATACAAGTAACTTTTTACATTTTACTATCTATTACGTTTACATATTTTTGTCATCATCAAAAAAGGGGAGATTGTTAGTGCAAATATTACGATATTTAATCTATACAGTCTCGATTGTTTTGATTGATGACAAACATGTAACTTGAAATACATAACGTAAAATATACAAGTTTTTCGTAATCACATTTTGTCTCAACATACATTCAACACCGCTCGATGTCTCAAGTCCTCGTATGTTACAACACAGGTTCGTACATGTTTGTTATGTGACATTATGATCAAAACCCTTAACAAATCATTTAGAATGTTTAAAATATGTTTAGAGTCACTAAGTATTTTAATGGGTTAACCATTCTATTTCGAACCTCATTTTACATTTTGCATTCACAAGTATTTTATACAAATACATCTTTTGTAAAATGTCTAACAAATATATAGTTTTATTTGTACAAGTAAACTAACTATAATATTCATACAAGTACTAAAGTTTACTTACACTTGACAAAATACATTTTATTTTGACAAGCACTCAACTAGATATTTTATTTTATAAAAGGTAACTAGACATTTTATCAACTAGTTACATAATACATTTTACAAGTTTATTTTCATAAACATTTTAATCTAAATGAAAATGCATTTTTACATCATTCCATGCATCATCATATCTCTTTAAGATCTTTAGAAGATTTTATTAGATTTGCAAGATCTTGGAAGATATTCTAAGATATCAAATCTAATAAAATATTATTATTTTTTTATTACCACTTTGACTATAAATATCAACCAATTTTTTTCTCATTTCCTCATCCCTTCTAACACACATTCTCTATATCTTTCTTTCATCTTTTAAATCTATAGATAACCATGTAGTAACATACATTAATCACCCTCATCATCACATGATCATAATGCTTCTAACATTCATCTTTGTTATAAGCATACTTTACATTTTGATCAACCAAGGAAAGCTTGGAGATCTACCCATCCTCATTCACCACAAGCCTACATACATGAAGATTTATCACATCAAGCTTGGGGAACTTGTGTTAGGATTTAGTAAATCCAGTTATTAAAGTGTGGGTCACCTCAAGTTTATGTAATCGTTAGAATGCTCGTAGTCGTAGTTATTTAATGTTAAGTAGTATTTAGTTTTGTAACACCGTGGAGGACGGACGGGTCTTTACCCACTGTATGCCTGATCCACAGCCTGTAGGTGGCGTTTATGTAAGATACTATAAATACCCTCTACCTCCCAAGGTAGAGGGTTGGAACTCATAATAATACTTTTACTTTCTCTCACTAAGTTCCCTAAACCTCTAAACTTTCTCTCTCTAAAACCCAAAGTGAACGCCCCTTATAACTATGATTTGATGTGTTTGAGAAATCCAATATGTTACAAATGATATCAGAGCCATGGTTTGATCATCTCTCTTACATGTTCTTGGATTTCTAGTGCTTGTATATGGTTTTTGGGTTTGAAAAAGTTTAGTGGTATTTGCATCATTTGGATCATTTCTTGTGTCAAAGTTTTGATTTTGAGTGTACTTTTGTGTTTAGGTTCATCATATGTGTTTAGGTTTTGATTTGGAAGGCTTGAATCATTGTGGTTGGACTGTTTTTGGATTTAAAAGAGGCGTTTTAGTTAGTCTAAAGTTAGCGATTTGAGCCACGATAAAGTATTCGAACTAGCGACTTGTCCTTGCTTGGAAGCGATTTGTGTCCTCTACAAATAACTTATTTAAGCGATTTGTCCGGGTAGTGGCTGTACTTGTGCTATTTGTTCGGGTGAGCGATTTGTCATTTTTTTGCGACTTGCTTATTTAAGCGAGTTGTGAGTTTAAGTGACTTGTGCTATTTATGCGGTTTGTCATTTTTAAGCGACTTGTTATTTAGCGAGTTACTGGGTTAAGTGACTTGTAGGCTTCAGCGATTTGATTGATAAAGCGATTTGTCAATTTTAGCGACTTGCTTATTGAAGCGATTTGAGTATTTAAGCGATTCGTCCTATTAAGCTACTTGCCAGTATAAGTGATTTGTAAGTTGAAGCGATTTGTCTGTTTTGAGCGATTTGTTGGCTAAAGCGACTTGTCACTTTGAGCGATTTGTCTCTTGAGATTTAGTGTTTCTATTACGTTTTACGGTTTTTTCTTGATTTAGTAAAATCCCGTGAAATAATCTATTTCTCGGTTTAATCAAAGAGCTTTAAAATCCCGTAGAATTTGTAATCATGTCTATCAACGTACCCACTATCATCTCTTCGGTTACTAAAGATGTTCAAGCTGCTGGATCTGACACTCGTCCACCTATGCTTGACAGAACTGATTATGACTCATGGGCTCAACGAATTAGGTTATAATGTTTGGGAAAGGAGAATGGGATTAACATTCTCAAATCAATTGATGAAGGACCTTATCAGATTGAGACTACAAGAGACACACTTGAAACTGCTGCGGATGGTACAGTAATCTTAGGTTTGGACAGACCAAAGACGTATGATGAGCTCAGTGATAAGGAGAAAAAGAGATACAATGCTGATATCAGGGCTTCAAACATTATACTTCAGGGTCTTCCAAAAGATATCTACAAGTTAATCAATCACAACACTGAAGCCAAGGCAGTTTGGGACAATGTCAAGATGCTTCTCTCTGGTTCTGAATTAACTAAAGAAGATAGAGAATCACAAATGTATGATGACTTTGAGAACTTTAAGATGATACCAGGGGAAAGTGTCACTGAATATTACGTGAGGTTCCACAAGCTTGTGAATGACATGAGGAATATTAAAATGACTATGCCAAATATTTAGCTAAATTTAAAGTTTGTGAACAACATGAATCCCGAATGGCACAAATTTGTCACTTCTGTCAAGTTAACTAAAGGTTTGAGGAACACTAACTATGAGCAATTGTATGCGTTCCTGCTTTTGAAAAGTTCAAATCTAATAAGGGAGATGCAAGCTCATCAAATGACTCAACAGCATTCTACACCAATGTAGGGATTACTACCAAAGCTTCACAAGTCATACCAATGGGTAATGGTAACCACAAACTCATTCCTGATCCAGGGTATCAACCCTCAGACATATTCTTGGAACAAGTTGCTCATCAAGTGGCTCTAATGGTTAAACAAAACCTGAACTTTACCCCACCTTCCAACAATCAACTCAGAATAGCTTCTAATCTCCACAATCATGCCACCATAAGAGAAGGAAAGGTAGTGGTGCAAAATGTGCAAGGAAGACAAAATGCGTATCTTCCACATAATGGGCAAGGGAATGTTGGAGCTGGACAAGGTAATGTTGGAGCTGAATATGGGAATGCTGGGGGTGGTGGTAGATATATGGGTAATCATAATCGTGGAAGGAATGCAAATCAAGGACAAGGAAAGCCTATCAAGTGCAACAACTGTGGTGGTGAGGGACATATTGCAAGGAACTGCACATCTCCAAAACGTCCACATAATGCATAATACTTCAGAGACAAGATGCTGCTGGTGCAAGCTCAGGATAATGGAGCAGTTTTGGATGAAGAAGAGTTGATGTTTCTTACAGAGGGAAATGCCAAAACCTATGATGCTGATGTGGATGAGCAGCCAATTCAGGAAATAAGACACAATCATCAAAATGCTTTTCAAGTTGCTGACTGTGATGCATTTGACTCTGATGTCGATGATGAACCTACTGCTCAAACAATATTCATGGCTAGCATTTCCCCAATGGTCTCTCCAAAGATCTCTTCACCACAACAGGCCAGTCCATCCAAAGAGTCAATCATTTCAGAGGTATTAAAACTTTACGATGATGTTGATGGGCAAAATATTCATAACGAAGTACAATCTCATGAAACTTATGAATCATATATTGATAATGTGGGTAATAGTAATATTGTCCCATATGATCAATATGTGATACAAAGTGAAAGTGAGATCGTACCAAGTAATGTATCTTCTGCAGTCAATGATGACTATGTTCTTGATGAATACACTGCATGTGCCCTTGATGATTCTGTTATCTCTGAACTTAATGCCTATAAAGAACAAGTTGCCATTTATGAACAACGTGCTAAGTTTGAGTTAACTACCCGTGAGCAGGAAATGGATGACCAAATGCGTACAATTATTAGAAAAAGTAATTTTAGGGAAGAAATATTAAAACAAGAGTTAGATTCCTTGAAAGACAAGCTTTCAAAAAATGTTAAGCAAAAGCAAGAACTCCAAGACAATGTTAAAGTGCTTAAACATGAATTTAATGCTAAGGAATCAAAACTTTTGAATGACTTTTCCAATCTAAAAACTTTGAAGAACAAGATTGAAAATAAGTTGTACGTACAAGGGAATACCATTCAGACTGCTCACATGATCACTAAGCACAGAGTTCTCAGCGATAAGCATAGCATTCCCCTTGTAAAGGAACCCAATCCTGAATATGGTAAAGTAGCTAGAGAAGCTCAGAAGGTAATATATGATGGTAATGAAATCCTTAAGCCTAGGCAGAAACCTAGTTGCGCTAAGTGCACTGAGGAAGATATGCTATTAGAAGAAGTCAATAGGGAGAAAATGGATAAGAAGCTAAAAGATCCTGAGTGTAAAAATCAAAACATAACATTCAAACCCCATGATTACATAAAAGAAAATTGGATCTCCCTGAACATGTTTAAGCCTCAAGCTCAATTAACCCCAGAACAAATTTTTTGGAAGAAAGATATGGATAAGCAAAAAGCAAATGTACTTGTTGAATCGAACATTCCCCTTAGGAAAGTGCCTGCAGCTACTGTGTATCCTTGGAATACACCAATGCATTTAGTTCCTAGAACTATTTCCACTAATAGCAAGACCTTAATCAGCCTGTATGTTGTTTATCAACTATTCGTTGATTTTGAGAAGACATGTAAGAAGAGAATCACACCTACAGGGATAACTGAAGGGGAAAGGGGTTTTGAGCAAACTAAAGAATGCTATCTAACCGAGGTCATGCTTTTCTTTAAACAATTAAAAGGTCAATTTGAGAGTCTTCAAAAAGGGATAAACTCATATATTAAAGAAATGGAAAAGGAATTTGATGCAATGATAGTTGAGGTCAATGATTATGAACAGGAACTCAAATATAATGAAATTGAAAGGAAGGATCTGCATATCTTAAATGAGAACTTAGTATTGAGTTGTGTGGCTCAAGATGTGTTTTATATTGTTACTAAGCATTCTATTACTGCTTCTCAATTTCATGAATTATCTATTGCTTTAAAAGTTTCCCATGATCGTGTCATTAAGCTTGAAAACAAAAACTCATAACTAAATGAGAAAATTGACCTGGATGATCACGATAATTTGGTAAAACATTTTTCAAAGCTAGAAGTTGAACATTTTGATTTGAAACTAAAATATCAACATCTTAAAGAAAATGTCAAAACCTCAAACATCAAGACATCTTCAAATGTTCCAGAGTTTGATGCAGTTTTTGAAATAAACAAACGTGACGAACTGATTCAAGCTCACTGTAACACGATCAGAAAGTTGAAAGCCTAAATTTCACAATTAAAGGGTGAAAATAACAATGTGACTGGCTCCCAAATGCCTCCTCCTTTAGATTCTCAGTTTTCTCAAAACTTTCATCTTCAAAACATCATTAACGTATTACAACAAGAAAATGAGAGTTTTCTAGAAGAAAATGAAAAGGTCAAACGACACTTCAAAGAGTTATATGATTCAATGAAAGTCACTCGTGACAAAAACAATAAAAAATAACTTCGTTACAAAAGGAAATTGAGAATCTGAAGAGTCAGGTAAAAGGGAAAATGCCACTTGTCTTTAATGAGAATGTTGCATCAAAGTCATCTGCAGACTCTAAATATACTGTGACTGTTAAATACATTCCTCCTCATCTTAGAAATAACGAACTTGTGTTTCATAACTATTTCGCTCACCTTAAGGATAGTCTAGAATGTCTCTGTGAGATTGTAGAAGAGGATTTCATAAATAAGCCACATGATAGTGAAATTAGGTTTGCTTGCATTCAGGCCAACCGATCTCAGGAGCTGTTAGAATGTCTAAGAGCAACATGTCCTAAATCCTTATGTAAGAAAGATAAAGCTGTGATGCCTTGTTCTATGCCTAGTGCTAAGTATGCAACCCATTCTATGCCCAGTGTTAAGAAAGTGAACTCTAAAGTGCCTTCAAGTAGTTCAGATCCCTGCACTTCTAGTTCAGGAATGCAAAAGGTAGCCCAACCAACTAATGTTCCCATAATTCCCTCTACAGGAGTAATCAGTGACACAAAAGCAAGCGGGTCAAAGCCTCCAGGCAATACAAAGCAAGATAGGACCTCGCAAGCTAAGAGTGTGCAATGGAAGAGAGTAGAAGATCACCCTAGGAACATTAAGTTTGAATTGAATAAAACGAATCGTGTTGATTCTAGTATTTGCTATAAGCGTACTGTAATTAATTCGAATTCTGCTACTATCTGCAAAACATGTAATGATGATTGCTTGGTTTCTGTTACTAATCATGTATGTGGCGTGAATGATTTGATTAATTCTGTTAAACACCCAGTTAAAATCGTTAATGCCAACAATCATGTTAAGAAGGCTAGAAAGCAATGGTGGAAGAAGGCTAGAAAATATTGGATACCCACAGGAAGAAAATTTAATAATGTTGGTTATCAGTGGATACCTACTGGTCGCAAGCTTAGTCTTAATGAGTTGTGCTCTAAATTATCTAAGTCAATTCCCATTGGGAAATGGAGACCTACTGGTAGAACTATTCCTTTAATAAGTGAACATACTTTGAATAGGTCAAATACGGACACCAGCACTGCATCTATCCCTGATGATTCCATTGTTTCTTCTTCCAATGTGAGTGTTCCAATCACTGTTACTAACAAAATGGAAACCATTCTTGCATGGGGATCCCAATTATCCAGTTATCCATTCTTGTCTGTGTTCAACTGCAGATCGTTCAAATGGTTATGTGGTACCTGGACTCAGGCTGTTCCAAGCATATGACTGGAGATCGCTCGCGGCTCATGAACTTCGTGAGTAAATTCATCGGGACTGTTAGATACGGGAACGACCATTTTGGTGCAATTATGGGTTATGGAGACTATGTTGTTGGTGGTAGTGTAATCTCCAGGGTATATTATGTAGAAGGTCTTGGTCATAATCTGTTTTCAGTTGGTCAATTCTGTGATTCCGATCTAGAGGTGGCTTTTAGAAAACATACTTGTTTCATTAGAGAACTTGATGGTGTGGAACTCTTAAGAGGAACATGGGGCTCAAATCTTTACACCATCTCTATCGAAGACATGATGAAGTATTCTCCAATCTGCTTGTTGTCAAAGGCCTCGAAAACAAAGTCATGGTTATGGCATCGTCGTCTCAATCACTTGAACTTCGGCACCATTAATGATCTTTCCAGAAAGGACCTTGTAAGAGGCTTACCCAAATTAAAGTATGAAAAATATCATCTTTGTTCAGCATGCCAATTGGGAAAGAGCAGGAAATATGTCCACAAACCCAAACCTGCAAACTCAGTTATGGAATTTCTTCATACCCTTCATATGGATTTGTGCGAACCAATGAGAGTGCAAATGATAAATGGGAAGAAATATATTTTAGTCGTTGTTGATGACTACTCTCGATTTACTTGGGTAAAGTTTTTGAGGACAAATGATGAAACTCCAGATGTCATCATCAAACTTATAAAGCAGCTTCAGGTTCGACATAACAAGACTGTTAGAATTATTCGAACAGACAATGGCACTGAGTTTGTTAACAAAGACCTAAGTCAATTTTATGAAAGCATTAGAATCAGTCATCAAAGAAGTGTTCCACGCACGCCTCAACAGAATGGTGTAGTTGAAAGACGAAATCGGACACTTGTTGAAGCTGCAAGAACCATGCTAATTTATTCAAAGGTTCCAATGTTTCTTTGGGCTGAAGCCATTGCCACTGCTTGCTACACCCAAAACCGTTCTCTCGTACACACCACTCATGCAAAAACTCCATACGAACTTGTTCATAAACAAAAACCTGATCTCTCCTACCTTCGTGTATTTGGTGCTTTGTGCTATCCGACGAATGACGGTCAAGAT
Organism: Chrysanthemum seticuspe; assembly: GCA_019973895.1. Taxonomy (NCBI): domain Eukaryota; kingdom Viridiplantae; phylum Streptophyta; class Magnoliopsida; order Asterales; family Asteraceae; genus Chrysanthemum; species Chrysanthemum seticuspe. The sequence goes on along the minus strand of BPTQ01000005.1, from coordinate 151,975,256 downwards.
TTAGGAAAATTAAGAGCTAAGGCGGACATCGGAGTTTTTGTGGGTTATGCATCAAACAAGAAGGGTTACCGAATCTACAACAAAAGAACCCGAGATATCATGGAAACTATTCACGTCACGTTCGATGAGCTGTCTGGGCAAATGGCTCCATGACAATCAAGTTCTAGACCCGTATCACAACCTTCATCAAGTAATCCCATTAGTTCTTCTCTTGTACAAAATCTCTCACCAGCAACTCCTTATGTACCTCCTTCAGAAGATGATTTGAAAAAATTGTTTGATCCAATGTTTGATGAACACTATGAGCCAATTGCTAATGATCAATCAAATCCATCAACAGAGGCTACTCCTATCCCTCTCAACGTAGATAACCCTTCAGTTTCTATGTCATTGAGTCAAGAAGCGCCTGCTGCTGATCACTCTATCTCATCATCAAATTCTCAATCATCGAGTGTACATCATGGAATTGTTTATGGCACCTATGATGGAGATAATCCCTTTGCTACTCCTGAAGATGCTCCCTTTGAGAACATATTTGCTCCTGAATCATCATCAGAACCATCTTCATCAGGAGAAAACGACTCTGCTACTTCAGTTCCTCAACATCAACCACACGAACACCTTAGAAAATGGACACATGACCATCCATTGGATAACATCATTGGAAACCTTTCTCGTCCAGTATCCACTCGTAAACAACTTGCAACTGATGCCTTATGGTGCTTCTTTAATTCCGTACTATCTAAGGTCGAACCAAAAGACGTTAAAACTGCCATGAATGAAGACAGCTGGTTCAATGCCATGCAAGAAGAAATTCATGAGTTCGATCGACTAGATGTATGGGAATTAGTACATGCTCCTGACTGTGCTATGATCATTGCTCTAAAGTGGATCTTCAAAGTAAAACTTGATGAGCATGGTGATGTGTTAAAGAACAAGGCTCGATTAGTTGCAAAAGGATACCGTCAAGAGGAGGGTATTGACTTTGAAGAATCATTCGCTCCAGTTGCACGTATCGAGGCAATCAGAATCTTCCTGGCTAACGCTGCAAGTAAGAACATGGTAGTCTATCAGATGGATGTAAATACGGCTTTTCTTAATGGAGATCTTAAAGAAGTCGTATACATCAGTCATCCTGAAGGTTTTGTGAATCCAGAGCATCCTACTCATGTCTATCGCTTGAAGAAGGCTCTTTATGGTTTGAAGGAAGCTCCAAGGGCATGGTACGATACGCTATCAAAGTTTCTTCTATCTACTGAATTCAACAAAGGAGCAGTTGATCCGACATTGTTCACCAGAAAGTCAGGCAAACACTTAATCCACGTTCAAATCTATGTTGATGATATTATTTTTGCCTCGACTGACCCCAATGAATGTGACCGTTTTTCTAAGGAGATGGGCTCCAAATTTCAAATTTCAATGATGGGACAAATGTCATTTTTCTTAGGATTACAAATTTCACAAAGTCCGGAGGCATTTTTATTAATCAATCTAAATATGCAAATGAGATTTTAAAGAAATTTGGTTTTGATTCTTGTGACCCTGTTGACACTCCCATGGTTGAGCGTACTAAACTGGATGAGGATCACACAGGGATCATGGTTGACCAAACTAAATATCGTAGTATGATTGGGTCCCTGATGTACCTCACTGCCAGTAGACCAGACATTATGTTCGTTGTATGCATGTGTGCTAGATACCAGGCTAAGCCTACCAAAAAGCACCTTGAAGCGGTTAAACGGGTCTTTCGGTATCTTCAAGGAACCATCAACATGGGACTTTGGTACCCGAAGTACACCGGTATGTCACTAACAGCCTATGCAGATGCTGACCATGCAGGATGTCAAGATACACGTCGAAGCACGTCTGGAGGTGCTCAGTTTTTGGGTGATAAGCTCGTGAGCTGGTCTTTAAAGAAACAAATGAGTACTTCTATATCCTCTACAGAGGCTGAATACATAGCCATGTCATCTTGTTGTGCTCAAATCCTATGAATGAGATCCCAATTATCTGACTATGGCTTTGAATTCAACAAAATCCCTCTGTATTGTGATAACAAAAGTGCCATTGCTCTCTCATGCAACAACGTTCAACATTCAAGAGCAAATCATATCGACATTCGACATCATTTCATCAGGGAGCAAGTGGAGAACGGTGTGGTGGAACTGTATTTTGTGAGGAGTGAATACCAGTTAGCAGACATCTTCACCAAAGCTCTTCCTAGAGAACGTTTTGAGTTTATCCTCCCACGACTTGGTCTAAAGAGTCTACAACCGGAAACAGTCAAACGTCTTCAAGAGGAAGATGAGGAGTAAAAGTTTTTCTTCACCCATATCTTGTAAATATCTTTTCAAAAAGCAAAATACAAAATTATAAAACTCTCAAAAGAAAATAGAAAAATGTAAAATTTCAAAAATCCATAAAAATCAGAAAATCTCTGAAAAAGCCAAAAAATATTTTTCTCATCCTTTCCTTTATTCGATTTCATCTACGGTCTTTGTGTTGTCATTCAATTAGATGAAGTTCGAATGTACAAAGTAAAACAAAAGGCTTATAGTCATTTCAGTCTATAACCCGTTTTTAAAGAAAAAACAGAGTCTTGCTTTATCTTATTTTTCAAATCTCATACTCTGATTCTCCAAACAAATGTTTGTCACTAAAAAGACAAATGTTTCACTCACAAATTAATTTCCTTCTATAAATTCTTCTGAAAAATATTTGTTATCTAAATGAAAACTAATAAAAATAACTCGGTCTCAATTGTTGAAAATCATCTGGACTTGACATTTGTCAAAATCTCTATCTCTCAATCAACAACTTATGTCATTGATTGAGGGGGAGAATGATTTCATTTAAATCAAATGGTTATTTGTCATACAATTGGTTCAGACCAAGGTTTATGTCATGTTTTCAAAAGATATTCAAGCATGTTTAATCTTTGGAGTTTAAAGTCTCAGATTTGATCCTTATCGGTTAAATGTTTTCATAAGCAAGTCACAATTCTCCTCAAAAGCTTTCAAAATCAATTTAAATCTACCGAGATCACAAATCTCAAATGATTTGAAAATTGTGATCGGGGGAGAATTTGTGATTTAAATTGGATTTAAACTGATAATTCGATAAATGGGTTTATAGTGATTTACAAGCTCTCCTCCCTTCATGTGCCAAATGATTTCAAATTTTTCATGCACATGTTGAGGGGGAGCATCTATTTCAAACCAAAAAGGATTGAAACGTGATTGATTTGTTTCAATGTGCAGGTTTCCCCTATATGTGCAAAACACTTTCGAATTTCGATGCACATATTGAGGGGGAGCAACCTTTTGAAATCCACATTCTTTCCCAAAAATATCTTTAACTAATACTAATCTTGATCGGGAAAGGTGATGTCGATATTTTTAGAAAATGTTAATCAATGAATTGAATTCTTCCTCTTGCCTCCGTGTGCCAAAACAATTTCAAATACACGATGCACATGTTGAGGGGGAGCTCTTCTTCTAAAATATCAAAAAACAATTCAGGTACAAAATGCTTTGATAATATATCGCAAGTATCTGGATTGATTTTCAAATGGTTTTCAAGTGGTTCTAATGGCAGATGAACAATACCAAAAAGACTGACCAAATTTACTTTATGTATGGTGATATAAGGATGGTTAGGTTATGTATTCGTTCCCACGATCCCGCCAGAGCCGGAGGGATCTACCCAGGGACAATCCACTAGATAAGAGAAAATTGACAAACGGGAAGAGTGCGGACTGAGACTGAGCTAGTACTGGAATAAACCCAACAAGGTTCTAGTTATGAAGTCTCGGTAAGCACTGAAGGGGTTGAAGAATGAAAAAGAATTGAATGTGAAAAGGGTGAAAAGCAATAGCCCTCCATTAATTCAACCTTAGGGCAAAAACCGGGTTCAATACATATGCTACTAGTGTCTACTAAGGTAACACTGGTATTGAAAACAAGACAACATGGACCCAGTGACGCACTGCACCTAACTTCCCAAGCTACTCAAGTTTCTCGTAAAAGTACTTGTTTCATTCTCACGGGGAACCTACATTATCTATCGACTTTCTCTTAGAGATAGTTGATATTGAAGAATGAGACCCTCTCAATGTGCATAATTGAGTCTAGAGCCACGAGATCATCAAATAAATCTCATTAGGACACTGTCAATGAAGACTCTCTGTTTCACACAATGTAGAAAGAGAGAATATATTTTAAGAGTCCTACGCATTATCCTTATGGTATTGCCAGAACATCTGAGTGATATGCAAACATACTCACAATGAAGATGGAAAGCCTTCTAGAGCCAACATCAAACAAGCTCTTGGTAGGTGGCATGTGAGATCTATCCAATAGATCAACCATGTGACAACTGAACAGACACAATGGGGCGATTCAAAATTATGAATCAATCCTGGTTCAGGTTATGGATTGATGGATGCCTTTGAAAATCCGGTCGTTGTGCCTAAAATTCTTTTCTCTAGCACATTGACTGTGTATTAATATTTCAAAACTAAAAGGTGGTTATGATTGATAATTGATTTACCATAAAACCTTCGTTGTATTGCAAAATACTTTATATATTAAGCAATACACGATTGTTTTTCAAATCATTTTTCATCAATCAGTGAATCTCAATTCGCTGGTTCACTCACTCCGTGGTGTCTTCTTTGAGACGTTCCGGTTCGAGAACAGCTAGAGCAGCTGCAAAACCCTGTCAAGGAGATTCTTCGGAATTATACCTGATCACAGGCAATACTTGTATTGATCAACGGGGAACCGTAGGCCGTGTACCTCAATTCAACAAAAGTGATCAAAGACACTTTTGTGCGCTTTATTGCTAACTGTTGTATGCAGATACACCCGACGTTTGTAGCTGATCAGAATGGAGAGGTCAATCCATAGCCGCATGCTCACACAACACATTCATTTCTAAAGAAATCATGATAAGTGCATCAACGACTCTGATATTTTCACTCCATGCTTCTGCTACGCTGCTGCAAATATCATGAATCAACTAAAGCTTCTGCTACTCTGATGAGAAGATTTCATGATCCAGAATGTGAGCATGTCGGTCCAAAAGTCACAACATCACATAATGTCAACACTACAAAGGAAGAGTCAGAGATTTATGGTAGCTGATGATCTCAAAGATGGCTCAAAATTCATTATCACGTGGATCACTTAAAGACCTCCACTTGGATTAACCAAACATGTAAAACATGAAGAATCAAAGACTACGGGCTACAGAGCAAAGAACTTTAACGAGAATCCAAGAACAATCTTAATGTTATATCTGTTTGTATTCAATGTAATTTGAGGTGACCTCCCTTAGGGGGAGATTGTTAGGATTTAGTAAATCCAGTTATTAAAGTATCGGTCACCTCAAGTATATGTAATCGTTAGAATGCTCGTAGTCGTAGTTATTTAATGTTAAGTAGTATTTAGTTTTGTAACACCGTGGAGGACGGACGGGTCTTTACCCACTGTATGCCTGATCCACAGCCCGTAGGTGGCGTTTTTGTAAGATACTATAAATACCCTCTACCTCCCAAGGTAGAGGGTTGGAGCTCATAATAATACTTTTACTTTCTCTCACTAAGTTCCCTAAACCTCTAAACTTTTTCTCTCTAAAACCCAAAGTGAACTCCCCTTATAACTATGATTTGATGTGTTTGTGAAATCCAATATGTTACAACTTGTGATCTTCATCATTTGAAGGCTTCCTATCAATGGAAGTTCACTTAGAAGTAGTCATTTATATCCATTAGACATTTATGTCATGGATCATGATTGTAAACATTATTGCATCATCACAACATTTTCACTAAACTAGATTAGATGGTTTATGTGTTTATACCATAAAACACAAGGTTTGTTATGATTGGGCCTTAAAACATAACGGGAGTGGTTGTACCTGGAAAGAACTCGACTATAGCTTAGTGTCGGAAATATTGTATAGGCGACGTTAGGTTGGTTCTTCCTCGAATTAGAACCCGGTATTTAGCTTTGTACCGGAAAAAGTGTAAGCGACGATTGTAAGGTTTTCTCCGCCGAGAAGGGAGCTTGTTGATCCAGTGAAGTAACTCTCGAGTTGGGTACTCGGGGAGTGGAGTAGGGCGGAGAGGAGATCTGTGACCGAAACACTATAAATCCTCGTGTTCGGTTTGCACTTTCCTTTCTTTATCTCTTTACTTTTATAATTGCACTATACTATTGCTTGTGATGTGGTTTGATGTTTGTGTGACAACTTGGTTTACTACGCTTTATATTAGTCACAAACGATAATTGGCACTTTCATATTATAACAAACTTTATAAGCGATTTGATACTAAAGATCTAAAGTTTTTAAACGCTAACATATTCACCCCCTCTACGTTTTTACAACTTCAAAAAAATATATAATACATTTACGTAAATAAATATTACAAATAATTAGATGACATGGCCAGCTTTATTTGTATGACATCACATGACATTTCTTGGTCATAATATAAACATTACATAGAAATAAATACGTAAACATTCATAAATAAAAAACGGTATCATTGGGGAAAACATTTACCATGTTTCTCAATGTAATGTTAAGATAATGGTTTGATGGTTTTGGGGTAAACACCGAAACATTACGTAGTATCAAAACAACTCGCACTTTGATAAAGTTTTTGTAACCCTCATTTGCAAGGACTTTGTGATGAATTGTACCAAACAGTGTCCCTGATGGATCTTTTATTGTCACTTTTAGCTCACCCAGCTCATTCGGCGCACAAGATTTGATTACAACCTCAAAATTTTCAGGTTTCCCATTTTTGCAATAGTTTTTTACATCGCCAAGACAACCAATTGCGATGACACCTTCAGCATTAAGATAATCAACCGCACTAAGCCATGGCCCATGCATAAAATGATCATCCTTAGTGACATCCTCATTTATTTTCCTAACATACTCTTGTGTTGGCACTACACAAGATTCAGGGACACCTTCCTTAATGCCTGTATTTTTGCGGAGAATCGTCGCTTGAAAAATACCAGCAGGACCGGGTATTATCCTAACTGGATTGTTTGAAGATGTTGGATAACCCCCAACGTTATGTTGGGGGTCGTAAGTTGTGTCCCTTTTTGGTTTTGGTGATACAAATTGTGAGTTGTGGTATCGTTTGGTGTATCCGGTTTTGTTTTGTTGAGACATTTTGTTAATTATAACCTTTTTGTATTGAGTAGCAATGTGAATAATCTGGATATGTGGTTAGAGAAATTGAACTTAATGAGTTTTTATAGGTAAATTTTTATGGATTTGTCAAATCTATGTTAGTATAAAGGAAATGAACTGTCAAATTCTTGTCATATTTCATGTAAAATATTACGCGTACACGTTATTGTCATAGAGTTGTCAAATCAGTATTAAGAAAATGTACTGTCAAATCCTTGTTATATTTAGCGTAAAATATTACGCGTACACATTATTCTTATAGAGTTGTCAAATCAGTATAAAGAAAATGAATAGTCAAGTCCTTGTCATATTTCACATAAAATATTACACGTGCACGTTATTGTCATAGAGTTGTCAAATCAATGTCCGTATAAAGAACAAAACAACATAGATATGAATACTCAATGACAACGTACTGTACGCTTAAAATTTTATACGAAATAAGACATGATTTGACATGAAATATGACATGTTGGTTTTTTACAGACATTGATATGAATACTCAATGGCACAAAATATGACATGTCGCTATCCCATTAACCCTTTTTGAATTCTTTATATAATACCCCAAATGTTGTTAATTTCTTAATAAAATCAAAACATACTCAATATGTTACAAGAAAATGGTAATGGACATGTTGAGGGAAAAGAAGATGGTCATCAAATGATATGCATTATTTGTTGGATGGAAAGAGAAAATAGAGTTGTAAGGACATTTGATGCAAGGCCATTACCTAACAGAGATTGTATGTGGTATTCATGTCAAAGGAAAATCTATAATAGTGGAAGAACAACCGATAGAGGTGGTTCTGCAGCTGGTAGACCAGGTGGTATAGTGGGCCCAGGTGTTAGAAGAGGAAATACAACTACATGTGGTAAAGGTGGATATGTAATGGGCCTACATATTGGTAGGGGAAACACAATTATAGATGGTAGAGGAAGTGGTGTGGTGGATGTAAGTGTTGCTATAAGCAGTGGTTTAGTGGGTATAACACAACCTGATGTAATTCACGATTGTAGGTCTCCCCAACATAGCGAGACTAGTGAAGACAAAATTGAACTACTAGTCAGGGACTAAGTGAACAACCGACAAGACATGGAGCAAGTCAACCACATCCAAGTCATTGATCAAGTAATTGAATGTTGTATTTGGTCCAATTTATGGGTAAACGTAATTGTAATGGAGAAGTAAAATGTATGCCATATTAATAATATTGAATTGTCAAATTTATTTCTGGACACATGTATAAAACTTAGAACATAAAACACGAACAAATAGCATTAAAGAGTTACAAAATGTTGAGGCATTTCTCCTTTGTTTCTTTCCCATATAATTCTCTCCATGCTTTTACATCCCGCCGACCTCAAATTTTAGATCATTTTTGTAGTTTTTTCTTTTATTGATTCTTAATGTTCTTCGTAAAAGGCGAGATCACGACTTTTAGCATAGAATACTTGAAAGCTACAAGTGAAGTGCTACTAGGCTTCATCATCATTACAAGATCACTGAATTGATTCTTGTATTTGGTTCATTATTTCATACATGTATTGTGTTAGTTGGTATTGTTGGGATTAGTTCCTCCATTGTAAAAGAACTCGGTATCTAGCTTTGTACATGATAAAGTGTAAGCGACGTAGGTTGGTCCTTACTTGAATAAGAACTCGGTATCTAGCTTTGTACCTGATAAAGTGTAAGCGACGTTGTCAAGGCTTATTCGCCAGATAAGGAGCTTGTGGATCTAGTCTCTCATCAAAACGTATGATTATCCCAACTTGAACAAACCGCACTCAATTTAATTTAACAAATCGCATCCTGCTTTTTTATCAAACCGCATCTTTTTAGTCAAATCGCAGTTGACTCAGTAGTCAAACCGCATAAGCAATTTTTGTCAAACCGCATAAGCAATTTTTGTCAAACCGCACCTGATTTGCACCATAAAACCGCTTCTTCCATTTTGCATTCAAATCGCATTGTCAGCATTAAGACAAACCGCATACCACATTTTGACAAAACGCACAACTGGGTCAAAACGCAGTTGACTTTATTGACAAACCGCAGTTGACTAAATAGTCAAACCGCATAAGATACATTGAATCTGACAAACCGCATCTTAAATACATAGAATCTGGACATACAAACCGCATCATAGATACATCGGATCTGGACTGAAATAGGACAAACCGCATTGAGAAACATCATATAAGCACAAATCGCATCGACGAATGACATATAAACAGCACAAACTGACCAGCAGATTCAACCAGCAAATTTACTTATACTAAGACCAGATTCAATATATTAAACCAGCAACAATAAAACAAACACAACATCAGCAGCAACGCATCAAAACTCATTCAATCATCACCAAGACCATATCAAACCGCCACTAAAAATTGAACAAACCGCATACACAAACCGCTTATAAACCACTCGAATCACCAAAAACAACAAAACCTAGGCTATGATACCAATTGTTAGGATCACACTTTTTATGTTGTTTGATGATTCGGGTGGTCTAGGATTATGATGATACAAGAGTGCCATGTTTAGAGAGAAGAAGAGAGTAGAGAGGGAATTCTAGAGAGAGAGATAAACAAGAAAATGCAAGGTTAGATTAAGAAGTTCCACCCCTTCCAAGGATGGAAGGGGTATTTATAGTTACAACCTACACGCCCTCTTGTCGGGCTGTGGATCAGGCATACAGTGGGTAAAGACCTGTCCTTCCTCCACGGTGTTGCTCTAAACTAACTAACTAACTAATAAACTAGTAAATAATGATATGTCTACGAGCTAACATATGCTAGACTAGAATTGGGGTGACCGACACTTCCTTATGGAATTTCCAATTCCTAACAATCTCCCCCTAAGGGAGGTCACTTCATGAAATACATTTTGCATCCTAGCATTCTATCTTTGTCTTTAGTTCTAAGCTCGTAGACTTGATTTCTTCAGTTCCGCAATCTTTGTGCTTAAGTAGTGACTCTTCATAATCCGATTATTTTGTACTTTCAGTGGAGGCCTTTAACTGATCCACATCTTGATGATCTTCGAGCTTTCTTTGAGATCATCAGCCATAGTAAATCTCTGGATCACCCTTTATTGTGTTGCCTTAATGTGATGTTGTGACTTTTGGACCGACATGCTCACACTTTCTGGATCATGACATCTTTTCATCAGAGTAGCGGAAGCATCTTTGTTGTATGTCTTTGATGGTCATGATTTTTTTCAATTAAGTGTGAATGCTGTGAGCATGCGGTTGTGATTTGACTTCTCAATATCGATCAGTTGCAACCGTCCAATGTTCCTGCAAACAACAGTTAGCACTAAAACACATGAAAGTGTCTTTGTTCACTTTCGTTGAATACAGTTGCAAGAACTACGGTTCCCTGTTGATCAGTATAAATACTTCCTGTGATCAGGTAGAATTTTGAAGAATCTCCTTAACAGGGTTTCGCAACTTGATCTAGTCGTTCTCAAACCGGAGCATCCCAAAGTAGACAACACGGAGTGAGTGAACCAGCGAATTGAGATTCACTGATTGATGAAAAATTGATTTGAAAATAATCGCGTATTGCTTGAAGAAAGAGTTTTGCAATACGACGAAGGTTATATAAGAAAGATCAATTTTCAATCAGAAATACTTTTTGTGTTTGAGAACATGAATACACATTCAGTATGCTAGAGAAAAGAAGAGATTTGCACATCGAACGGTTTTTCCAAAAGTATTCGTCAATTCATTTCCTGTACCAAGGTTGATTCAAGAGTGAATCGCCCCATCGTTTCTGTCCAGTTGTCACAAGCTTGATCTTTTGGAAAGATCTCACATGTCACCCACCAAGAGCTTGTTTGATGTTGGCTCTAGAAGGATTTACATCTTCATTGTGAATATTTGACATATCACTCGGATGTTCTGGCAATACCACAAGGATAATGCGTAGGACTCTTAATATATTCTTACTTTCCACATTGTGTAAAACAGCAAGTCTTCATTAATTTTGTGTCCTAATGAGATTTTGTGGATGATCTCTTGGCTCTAGACTCAATTGTGCACATTTGGTTTCCTATTTCGGAGACTAGGGAGAGGGTCTCCTTATTAAATATCAACCATCTCTAAGAGAAAGTCGATAGATTATGTAGGTTCCCCGTGAGAATGAAACAAGCCCTTTTAAGAGGAACTTGAGTAGCTTGGGAAGTTAGGTGCAGTGTGTCACTGGGTCTATGACGTCTTGTCTTCAATACCAGTGTTACCTTAGTAGACACCAGTAGCATATGCATTGAACCCGGTTTCTGCCCTAAGGTTGAATTAATGGAGGGCTATTTCTTTTCACCCATTTCACATTCAATTCTTCTTCATTCTTCAACCATTTCAGTGCTTACCGAGACTTCATAACTAGAACCTTGTTGGGTTTACTCTAGTACTAGCTCTGTCTCAGTCCGCACTCTTCCCGTATTCTCATTTTTCTCCTTTTATCATCATACCTAAGGAATTTTACACTATCTAGTGGATTGTCCCTGGGTAGATCCCTCCGGCTCTGGCGGGATCGTGGGAACGAATACCTAACCTAACCATCCTTATAACACCATGCATAAAGTAAATTGGTCGGTTTTTTGGTATTGTTCTTTCCTTCTTGAAACCAATTGAAAAATCATTTGGAAAATCAATCAAGGTACTTGTGGTATAATATCAAAGCATTTTGTACCTTAATTGTTTTTGATCATTTAGAAATGCTCCCCCTCAACATGTGCTATATGATTTTGAAATTGTTTAGCACATGGAGGCAAGAGGATTTTGAAATCTTTTCTTGATCACAATTTTCATAGAAAAAGCCTTTAGATTTTCTTGGTAAATTCTCCCCCTCAATATGTGCGTTGGTTGTTTGAAATCATTTAACACATAGAGGAAGGAGGTTTTTGAAGTACTTCCACGATCACACATGCCATATAGAAAACCATTAGAAAATCAATCAAGGTACTTATGTTAAAACATAGAAGCTTTTGTACCTTGATAGTTTATTTTCTTTTGAAATACTCTCCCTCAATATGTGCTTCGAGATTCGAAAGCGTTTAGCACATATGGGAGAGCAGCCTGCACTTTGAGTCAAAACGATCACCTTTTATCAGATTTCATAAATTAAATCACAAATTCTCCCCCGATCAAAAATATCAAACCCTTTGAGATTTTGGATCCCAAGTGATTTAATTAGATTTAGAAAACATGGGAGAAAATGTGCTTGATTTAAATTCTCTTTTGGTTTATGGATAAATGCTCCTCCTCAATCATGTGCATTGAGTATTTGAAATCGTTTAGCACATGGAGGCAGGAGTGCCTTTAAAGAACTAAAACCAATTCCATTTAAACAGATTTGAGATTTAAATCACGATCTCTCCCCCGATCAAAAATTTCAAACCTCTTGAGATTTGTGAACCCAATTGATTTAAATCATTTAGAAAATTTTGAGGAAAGACGTGGCTTGATTTAATTATGAAAATAGCTGATAAGGATCAATTTTAGACATTAAAGATTGTTAGTGTCATGTATGATAGTTTTAAGAGATCTTTAAGTAAAATAAAACAATTTCACAATTAAACAAGAATAGAAAAAATTTCATTTTGAAAGATCTTTGAGTTTTAAAGAAAAATCATACCATGACATAACATTAAATATTTAGATCACCACTTTATTTAGTACAAATGGACTATTTTGAAGAAATATCATTTGAAAATATTTTATTTGAAATCACTATCCCCCTCAATCCATGACCGTAGTCGTTGATTGAGTGACTTAAGATTTGACAAAATAAAGTCCGATGATTTCCAAAATTTAGTTCAATTCATTTTCAAACAATAATTTTCCATTTTCAAAAACAATAATTGTAAAACTGTTTTAAGAAATATGGTATCATCCACTACTTATTCCTGCACAAAGATACATTTAGGTGGAGAGAATAATAAGCTGCTTCTGTTGTTGCTGAAAGGCTGGAAGAAAACCATCTGCAGATTCAGTGAGACCTCTTAAGTTGCATCTATCGTGCCAACTCTCCATGGAGATCCAATTAAGCTCTGTTTCTTCATTTGTCGACCTAAGAAATAGTTACCCTTTCCTTTCGGCATCCAATCATCTTCTTTTGTGGGATTCGGATCGGGAACATTCTTATATGCCATGATATCTGCATACGTTAGTAAACATACACACAGATATATGGTGGTCGACATCACCCAAACAAAAATCGACTAATAAAAGTCCATCCAACATATCAATCAGATCATACAAAGGCATGGGAATAATGTGTTCATCAAACTATAATCATCTAATCCTAACAGTCACATCCTAGACTCCTAGTCCTTCAACGTAGGCAAACATATTTTTCTTTCAAGCACATAGGATGATTATATAAACCCGTTAGATGATATATATTTGAAAACATTTTCCCCCTCAATCAATGACTCTTTCTCTGAAGAGATTTAAACAAGATGAAGTCATTGATTGAGTTTCCAAAATTTATGAAAACTCTGATTCTGATTGATTTTTCAAGCAACTCATTTTCTACCATTTTGAAAACAACAAATATTTTTTTGAAGAATCTTAGAAGGAAAAACATTTGTGTAGGAACATCAGTCTTTTTGACGACATGCTTTCCTTGTTTTGTTTTAGGATAAGTGCACGAATTTATGAAAATTGTTTTAGCGCAACACTTTCCTCTTTGAAGAGCAGGTTGCTATCAGAAATAATAGCAAGCCATATTTTGAGACATGTTTTGAAAAAAAAATATTTACACCTTCTGCTCGAACTTCATCTATGGTCCCATGCCATTATGAATGACATTTCTAAGACCGTAGATGTTATCGATATGAGAAGACATGTCTTTGAAAAACAATATTTTTTGTCTTTTTCAAATTTTCTGATTTTTAAGGATTTTTGTAGGTTTTATATTTTTCTATTTTCTTTTTACTGGTTTTATATTTTTGTATTTTGGTTTTTGATAAATATTTACAAAGATAGAGCAGATGATATAGTTTAAGAAGGATGATGATACCAGTACCGAGATAAGGATATCGAACCGCCCCGTTGTAGAAGATAGAAGTCATCATCTCTTAAACTTTCACCACCAAAGCTTTCGAGGCTCCTGAATCGTTGTAGAAATTGAACCATCTGAAAGTGAGACTTTACTTCCCTCCAAAATGAAAATCTCCTTCTTGAGCAGATTCTAAGCTCTCTTTCAAGCTTGCCTTAGCCAGGTGCACAAAGAAGCACACCATATCATCGATCTTGCTGCTCCTTTTAAGAATGATAATCGAGATTCTTCGTTCGGGGTTATATCATCAGATAGAACAACAATGTATCATCCCACACATGAATAGAATCTTCACACATTTCTTTTCCATTGAATTCTGAAGTGATGCACCCCCAAAAGGTGTCAAGAGACCACTTCCCCCAAGTAGTTGAATTGATGCCGTCAGTTTCTTAGAATAAAGCTCACGAACCCGAAGTACACATATACTCGAAGAGAGAATAGCCGATAGCATCGAAGTAGCAGATTGAATCACTGATCATCTTTGCGGATATAGACTCCGGAATAAATCATTAAGTTTGATCACGTGAATCTGCTAAACATCCCTGAAGTACATTTCTCTCCCCTGATGATAGTGTATGAAGCTCAAGAACCCGAAGTACCTAAATGCCCAAAGACAGAATAAGCGATAACATTGAAGTAGCAGACTGAATCACTGATTATCTCTGCGGATGTCAACTCCGGAATAAGTGATTATCACTGAATCACTAATTAAGCTCTCAAGTGAAACAGTTGAGCGTCCCCAATGTACACAATCTCTCTCCCCTGATGATTGTGATAAAATCAAAATCATCACACACTTGTGTACATTTTTTATCACCAGAAACTAACTCTTCCATCTCTTCCCCCACATAGTTGGAATAAGAACACTAAACGCCATGAGTCAAACCTTGAGTTTCTCTGTGGTAATGACATTTGTCTTCCCGGAATATCTTCAATCACTTAGAAGTATTAAGTTCATCAAGTGTACTCGCGTTTAGATGTGTGTCTCCTTCCCCCTTGCTGGTTTTGATACTTCAGAATTAGCAACACATTATAAGCCCAGATACTTGAAATCTTTTGAGAAGACCACATGAAATCTTTGTGAGAATCAACTTGCTGAAGGACAGTGTGAGCAAGTCTAATTGGGGATTAAATCTGACGTTTCACTCTCCCCCAATTAGTGCTCTCCCCTAAACTGACAATCTTTATGATGGATACCCGGATTAAAAAGAAGTGTTTGGAGAATCAAATCCAACTCGTCTTTAATCTTCTAACATGCAACAGAAAATGTAGAGCAGACTGTAGACTCGACCTTCTTCAAGATTGTCCGTTTGGGTAATAGAAAGTTAACATCTTCTTCTCACCAAATGCATTCCCGTTAACTTACATATAGCAAATCCCCTTAACTAAAATCCCTCCCAATCAAACAAGAATAGAAAGATGTTCATCAAGGAAATCAGCCCCGCAACTGGAAGCACTTTGTCATTAAACTCATCAGTCCGTGTGAAGATGTCAACCAACGGCTCTTAGAAGAAACTCCATGTAAAGATGACCCGATAAGAAGAAGCTCGGTTCTTACATGAGTTTGGAGCTGTTTGACCATTTATTCTCTAATATCAATCAACATGCAGTAGTTTCACACTTCCTCTCCCCCTCAAGAATTGCATACGGAGATGTCATTCTTGATTAAACAAGTGAACATCATCCAAATGTAGTCTATTCACACTTGTCCCCCTCAAAGGTTGCATATGATGTCGCCATCGCCATTTTAATTGAGCAAGTGGAATAAGATTACTAGCAACGGTAGTTCGGTTCACTTGATGAATTAGCGCGCATGGAAAAAGCATGAAGCATGTTGATGAGAATGGTCATAATAAGAAGATTTCTCTTCTTCAGAAGATAAAGCGCACTGAAACGTACACTTTGCTTTTCTTTGAGGAACGAGGCTTGAACTGATGTGTTCAAACGTCATAAGAAGATTTCTCTTATTTCAAAGATAATGCGCACTGAAGCGTACACATTTCTTTTCTTTAGAGAACGAGGCTTGAACTGTTGTGTTAAAACGTCATAATCTCTCTCTTTTCAGCATCTCTTGGCAATACTTGTAATCAACCCCATTATCATTCAGTAGGCTCTTTATCGTGACAGCTGATGGAGAAAACCCAATATGATGAATTTGACCTTGAAGTAAACTAACCCGAACTCATGACTTAAACTTGCACATATGTAACAAAGAGCGGTGCCGAGAGTTCATGCCCTTTTGAATCTCTAAGTACTCTATACTCTTCAACCAACCAACCATCAAGTATTAGACGTACATCACCTCTTGAAAATCCACAATTCAATGTGACACTGAGCACTATAGCGTAACTCCTTAAAGTGATAGTTATTTTGTGGTGGTAAGAGCCCAATTCCCCCAAGTGGTAAAAAGAAAAGAGAAAATCACCCAAAAATAACTAGATTTCCAAGTCTTCGTTTTTAAATTATTAAAAGCTCGAACAAGGATCTCGAAGAATCTTCATCCAACCATCCCCGATACCTTCAGATACTAAGTACACTCGCCCGTGGAATTTCACTTCAACCTCAAATAAATAATAATGAATTAACGTCGTTGTCACATCTTGTGGTTAAGACCCAGATCTAGCCTCCTTTGATGTTTTAAGTGAACTTTGATAATGGTTTCATCCCGACCATGGTTAAAAGCACATAATCCCGTAAAAACTTGTAATAACCAACCTGCCATGAAGAATATCCAACCACTCACCCAATTCATGAAGTACACCCTTTTATCCCTTCTTCGAAGTAGAAACCGTAGCACCAGCATCAGATAAGATTCCGAAATACACTTTCCTTTCTCCAGGATGGTTCCATCATCACGGGATTTTACAATTCTATGGTTTAAACCGAGAAAAAGTTTCTTTCACGGGATTTTAAAAAACCAAGAATAAACTGTAAGATAGATCCGAAAATGCACTTAACTATTACCAGGATGTTTCCGTTGTCACGAGATTTTACAAATCTATGATTTAAACCGAGAAATAGTTTCTTTCGCGGGATTTTACAAAATCAAGACTAAACCGTAAACAATGCCAGCTTGAATGTGATATGACAACTTTGGTTTCGGTGAATATCTGTTTTAGGGGAACATGCAGCGGTCATCATCAACAATTCTTTACTCATATGTAGACAACTTCACAAACCATACTAAGTCAAGTAGTATAAACTACTTCCCCCTGGAGGTTGTCCGTAAACCAAAGTACACGTTTCTCCCCCATGATGGTTTCAAACTTTCGGAAGCATCATAACGTGTACGATCATTAGCACGAGAAGTTCTTGTCATAAGCAAACATCTTGAAAGATCATGACTGTCGTCGAGGATTTTTAAAGATTTTGCTTAGACTGTGAAGTATAATAGACATGTTGTAGCATCGAGTAACCCATGAGAATTGATGATTACATCTCAACCATTAAACACTTTGGTAAACACACCATTCACGTATTCTGACGGCTATAGCAATGACCACTTGGAGAAATAGACTCGATATGCCAAACTTGAACATGACGTAAAATTCCCCAGATTTGTTACTTAAGCTTGTACTAATCCTTGTGACGAAGAAACGGTGTACCCAATGTACAAGACCTCTTGACGTATCCTTATCTGCGTGAGACACCGAAGTGATAGTTACGTTGTGGGTTAAGCGAGAAAGAATCACAAACGTAACTAAATAGCCAAGTCTTTATCACATCCAATAAACGGCCAAACAAGTCATCTTCGCGGAAGGGTAGAAAGAAAGAAGACGAAATAAGTAAACGCGCCTGGAAAACCTCACTTCAAATCCAAATAAGAAATACCGTACACAAACAACCCCGTGGTCAACCTAGTTCCAATCACAATTCAAGCCGTGACAAAATATTTTTCGTGAAAATGTATATACCAAAGTACCAATCATCATACCACAACGAATCTCATCCTCAAATCTCATATCAACAAAACTCATAAAGTACAAATCTCATATAATCGTTAAAGCCCATAGACGAACAAATTTATTCAGCCCAATAAATCATACAGACCAAAAGCAAACTCCAATTACCACACTATCACCATTAGACCCGTCCCAATTCAATTATTATCCAGTCACACCATAGAAATAGATTCTCGTCCATGGGCCCAATCGTTTAACAAACTTACTACATTTAAAAAATGCACAACATAGAAACCATTTATTAGGCCCATGAAAAACTAACTCCAATTCACGTCTTGCCCATGTCCAAATACCACCGATCCAATTAAAGCCCAACCAATACACAGAATAGTCAATCCACTTCACATAGCCAATTCACAAAATAATCCTTGCATTTTTGTTTAAAAAGAAAAAGACAAACCGGTTGGTCCACATTAAAACTGTCTGGCCCATATGGGTCCACACCCAATATCACTTTACTCCTAGCTGAATGTCCAAACCGGATGGATAATAATCAAAACTGTCAGGCCCATTAATCACCCGGATCCCCATCTTGATACAACTCTAATATTTAGGGGTATATAAAATGTAGAAAACTAGAAGGGGGGTTGAATAGTTTACCGATTAAAAACTTTGTTTTGAAACTTATTGAAAGATCAATTGATATTGATCTTAAGTATGTTAATGAAATATGCAAGCAATATGTAATAAGTAAGTAAGGAAAGAAATGATCAAACCACAACAAGTTGTTTATAGTGGTTCGGCCTACAAGGACTCTTTTTCCTTGCCCTACTCCACTCCCCGAGTCTCACACTCGAGAGTTTAACTTCACTAGTCAACAAGCTCCTTTCACCGGCGGAGAAAACCTTTACACTTCGCTTACACTATTTCCGACACTAAGCTAGATGTCGAGTTCTTTCCAAGGGTACAACTACTCCCACACACAATGTATTTTGAGGACTAAAATACTAACCACTCACACTCACAAGATTATGATGGTTTGATACAACAATGAAGTATGGATCAACACTAGATCATACAACACTAAACAAACAAGACTTCCAACTTCTCGTTGAAGCTTGAATATGACTTGATCTTCTTTGCTACAAAAGAGATCACTAATATGATATGAAACTGAGTTAGAAAGGTTAGAGAGAAGATATGTATGAGAGTATGTTAGAAAGGGATGAGAAACTACTTGGATTGGCATTGCTATTTATAGCCAATTTGGACAGGAGCGTCCACGGACCGCGGACCCCTAAAAAGGGTTCCGCCCGTGTACCAAATTGGTACCGCCAGTCTGACAGTCAAGATATCAAATCTTGCCTAAAGTCAACTCTATCTAAGTAAGATTGTGCAAGATATGAAGAGTACAAATCTTCACAAAATATCTAATGGAATCTTCCAATGATCTCCATGATGTAATACATGATGTCAAATGTTGTATTACTATTAATAGAAATATGCAAATGCTTAAGTAGTGTTTGGTTTTAAGAACCTAACACATTCTACAAACTACTATCATACATAATGATTAGAGTCATATCAAGATGTTACTAATCATAAATGTAAATGCTTGAATGATGAATATATTGTTTGCGAAAGCTTGTTTTAATATCTAATAGACTTGACAAGCTTTAAGCTTTTATAAATTAAATTTACTTTTGTCGTTAACAAAACTTAGGCAAAGATCAAAAATATAAATAACGTTTAATGACGATATTTGTATTAACAATCTCCCCCTTTTTGTTGAGGACAAAATATAAATTTAATTTTTATAAAAGAGACAAAGTTTGTACAAGAGTTATAAAAATATTAGTTTTAGAACTTTGAAAAGGAAATGATAATATAAGTGTATGAATTTTGACTTTTTATGAAAGTCAAAAAATTCACTAGTTGATGCATGATGTTGACTTTTTCAGAAAGTCAAAGTATGCAGTTTGACTTTTTAAGAAAAGTCAAGTATTATCAATGAGGGTTCCTGTTTGACTTTTAGAAAGTCAATTGTATGCAGTTTGACTTTTTCAGAAAAGTCAAATATAAATAATTTCCAAGTTCTATATTTTCTCCCCCTTTTTGTCTCAACAAAAAGAAGAGGCTATGCGGAATGTAATGAGCCCGAGCTTATTATCTCCCCCTTGTTCAAAGCTCCCCCTAAATTGGGTGCTTTAATGGGAAGATACATGGATTGTGAAAATAAAGCTACAAAAAAAATTGTTAGTAATAATGATCATTCACAAGCATTTCCAAACACTATGTAATGACACCAACAACATAATAAACAACATTCATTTGTTAAAATTTTTCATGAGTAAAGATCATGAAAAGAGAACACAATGATGTGTTTCTAGTACAAGAGAAAAAAAAAATTATCCTAAAAACAAAAACAAATAAAAGACTATTCTAAAAACCATCCTAAAGAGATGGTGGATGGGAAAGAGCGTTGAGACGCTCAAGAATGTGGTTGAGGATGAACCTCATTTCTTCGTGGAAGTCATGGACCATAATCCGGGTCCGTTCCACGGTTTGACCCGTTTGCTCACAAGTGGAGCAACCATGTCTTGGTGGGTAGAAAGTTTGCGGAGGTTGTGGTGGTGGAATGGTGGATGTGTTGGTGGTGTTGGGGATGTTTGGAGTGGTCATGATGGATGCAAGCAAAGCACTTTGCATTTGCATTGTCTCACTTAAGTGAGAATCCACCATGCCTTTGAATTGGTGGAGGTTGTGGAGTTCGGCTTGAATCTCCTCTCTAGTGGGATTGTCATCCCACATGCTCTCCGGAATGTCCTCAATATGAGGGGACATTGATGATGGAAGTGGATGATCCCCGTATAAAGGACCATGAATGTCCTTGTGAATGGGGTGGAAAAGGAGAGGTCTTGGCCCTAATGGGGCGTTTGGGTCAATGGATGACCGAGGTGATTCATGAGCGATTCGCTCAATGGTGCCAAAGGATGGCAATGGTGGTGGATGACTTGGCCTAGGAGGCAAGTCTTCCAAGTCCTCTAGGAAAGGATTTGGTGATGTTGGTGGAGTAGAAAATAACTCCATGGGAGTGAGAGTGGGAGACCTTGGTGAAGGTGGTGAGGGTGTTTTGGATGTTTGGATGGGTGCCGGTGGAGGTGAAGTAGGTGCTTTCGATGGTGGTGGAGTGGTGATCACAATGTGTGATGAAGTGGGTGTAGCTAAGGTAAGGTGTGTATCATCTCTAATGGGAGATGAGATGGTGAGTGGTGAAGATTCGGATGATGAGCTAAGATTAACAAAACAACAAGGCCTTACGCTCATTCTAGCGGTTTTCTTGCAAGGTTTTGGTGATGATTTAGTCATTTTTAACTTGGGTTTTGATTTGCTAGATAGTAGTGAGAATGAAGAAGGTGTGAGGATGATCATGGTAAAACCTTTCAATTTATAGAGGTAAGAAATTGTTTGAGAAAAGGTTTGATTTGATGTTGAACCATTGAAGAGATGAGGTTCCTAATGATTTGGAAGTGGGTTGAATGCTAGTCATATCACCCAAGTCAATCCATACAAAGAAGATGGAGTGAAGAAGAAAAGATATGCAATAAATGTGTTCTAGTGAGTGGAATTTCCTAATATTCAGATTACCCACGGATTTGAAGGTACCAAAAATTTGGTTCCTTCCTTTATGCCAAAGGGCTCCTTGGGTGGATTTTTCAAATTTTTGAATTTTGGTGGGAAATGGATTTCTTACATCCCTTAGTGAATAATACTAGTTCTAATAACAGTATATACTAGTTAAGATTGATTTATAAGTGATGGAAGATAATTTGGAATCACGAAAGAGTCGAAATTCAGAAAATTACCTGGAGGATCCACGGCACCAAAATCATACACGGACGGAACCCAAAAAAGGGTGCCGTCTGGTCCGCCTGTACAGATATGGCGGTACCAAAATTCATAAAGGACGGTACCAAAATAATGGTGCCGTCTGATCCGTGGAGTGCTGAAATTTGGACAGAATGTTTCTTAAAAACTGAAATTTCCGAAACCTGAAATTTTTTCTCAAAACCTGTTATACTAAACATTTCTAGTTAGGAAAAGTAAATAACACATATGTAAACACAGTGGAGCATAGATTAAGAGCAAGGCTTATTGATTTTCACAATATAGTGAAAATGGGTAAAATTTGATAGCATACTTGTGCTATCCCCCTGCATGAGATTGTTAGCATACACCATTGTTTCAAGTCATATTATCATCCTACATAATAAAAACAACTAAATAGTATCAAACATTAACGATAATGCATTGTTCCAAACACTCCTTAAAGTACCCTTATTTGTCCAACTTCTTGTAAATCTTGTTCATCATCCTACCAAGGCACTTGAACATTCCCTTAGTTTGCTTGAATTCTGCTGATTCATTCTCAATCTCGGGAAGAGATGTGTAATACTCTTGAGGTGGAAGACGAGAGCTTGGAAGACCATCCTCGGAGCTATTTGATGATGATGATGAAGGAGTTGAAGGTTTAGCTCTTTTGCCTTTAGTCTTAGCAACTCGAGCATCACTCAAAGGCACAAAGATGTGAGGGATGAGATCATAGTTAAGGTGCATCCCTTTTGGGGTAGGTGGAATTGGAGCGAAGTTTCTATAGAGACGGGTGAGAAGCATCCCGTATGGAAGAGCAACGGATCCTTGAGTTGGAATATCAATCATTCTCCTAGCTATGTAGTAGGCTAAGTTAAATGGTTGTCGGGTGGATAAGTTGTAAAGCATGTGGCAAAGACAAGCGTTTATGTGATCCCTATTCCCTATGGTGCTAATGACGTTTGCTCTAAGTAACTCCTCCCATTTCTTAAATTCGTGCTTAAGTTCATTGAGCTCCATTCCATATGGATCTCGGTCTACCTCTTTTCCCTTTCGGGTTACTCGGGTTGTATCCGTTTTTGGGTTAAAAAG
The DNA here is from genome assembly GCA_019973895.1 of Chrysanthemum seticuspe. Classification (NCBI taxonomy): domain Eukaryota; kingdom Viridiplantae; phylum Streptophyta; class Magnoliopsida; order Asterales; family Asteraceae; genus Chrysanthemum; species Chrysanthemum seticuspe. The sequence goes on along the minus strand of BPTQ01000005.1, from coordinate 151,952,103 downwards.
GTGTTCACGGATGACATCCTTATCGGCTAAACGGGTTATGTAGGGAAGAGAGCGGTCATTGATTGCATCAAGGGCGGTGAGTGACCACTTATCCGTGTAGACACAAGTTCCACGGTTGGGAATTCCTAGTACTCTAGCAAAGTCACTTAAAGTGATGGTGTAGTCATTTTGGTTGATTCTAAAGCTAAGACAAAACTCATCATCTTCATCACTAAAACCGGTCACACTAGCATAGAATTCTAATACGAACCTAGGACAAATTGGTTCATCAATGTCAAGAAGACAATCGAATTGAATGGCGGCTAGTTCTTCACGAAGATTGGTATGCTCAAGGAAGGATGAGTGAATGGTTCTACCCTCGTGGAAATACCTTGATTCTAGACCCCTAAATATTTCTACTTGTTCCTTGGTGAGTCCTTTGGTTTTGTGGTGTTTGGGAATGTAGTTAAGAGTGTCTTTGTGATCATAGAATCTTGCGGCTACCATGGTTATTCCTAAGGATAAGAATTAACATGTTAAAAAAATTTAGATAAGTTTTAATGTTTTTGATTCTAGTGTGTGCCTATATGAAAACAATTTGGAGTTGCGGTTATCTCGACTCATTTTATGCACAAAATGGTTTTAGTGGAGTGTTTGGCAAATACCATGAGATAACCCAAATGCTCCTAATTCAATGTGGCTACATTTGAATATACCCGGGAGTGCATATTAGTTATGCAATACCTTTAGTATTCAAGAGCATGCAAGTGATGAAAATTCTAACGTTTCTATTTGTATTAGCAATGAAAAAAAATGTTTTCCTATAAGTGAGAAGCTTTTCAAAACTTTTGACATGGGGTGTTTGGTTGTTTGAATAAGGCCTTATATTTATTATCTATCAATTAGTGGGAAACATGATTTTGTTTATGCAATATGATAATGTAGTACCTAATTTGAATGACTAGTTATGCAATTTGCCAATTGAATTCATATTTGGTATAAAAGCATACATAAAACCCCATGTAATGATTTGTGATAGTTTTGTGCATAAATAAGAATCCTAGACTCAGAATTAAGAGATGAAATGTAGTTAGGATACTTACAATGATGTTATCTTCAGTGATTAGTGAGTGGGAAGATGACAATAATGAGCTTGGTTTAAGTTTTACACGTTTTGGTAAAGTGGGTTGTGAGGAAGAAGATGTTATGTATAAAGCTGTTTTGCTTCTGTAGACACCACGGACCAGACGGCACCAAATTTTTGGTTCCGTCCGTGTTGTCGTTTGGTGCCGTGGCTACAGTAGCAGAAACAAGACAAAATTGTTTTGGTTTGACTATTCTAATGTTTTAGGCTATGTTTATCCTACATGCTTGGTTCCATTAACCCTAAACCAAGTCTAAGAAGATTAAAAGGTTCTCGTTTAAGAGGTTTAGTAAAGATGTCGGCAATGTTGTCTTCGGAGGATACTTTCTCGATTGAAATGTTTCCTTTTTGAACATTGTCGCGAAGAAAGTGATGACGGATTTCAATGTGCTTTGTACGAGCATGTTGAACGGGATTTTTGCTGAGATCGATGGCTCCTTTGTTGTCGCAAAGTATCACAATGTCGTTGAGATGAATTCCGTAGTCTACGAGGGCTTGCTTCATCCAAAGAGCTTGTTGACATGCTTTTCCGGCTGAGACGTATTCGGCTTCAGTAGTAGAGATGGCTAAAGCCGTTTGCTTCTTTGCAAACCATGAGGTGAGACAATGTCCAACAAAAGTGCAAATACCACTTGTACTTTTTCTATCGACATAATCACCGGCATGATCCGAGTCGGCATACACTATGGTTTCTATACCCGTTCCTTTGGGATACCATAATCCTAAACACGTTGTTCCCTTAATATATCTAAAAATCCTTTTTAATGCTTCTAAGTGTGATTCCTTTGGGTTTTCTTGAAAGCGAGCACATAGACAAACACTAAACATAATGTCGGGTCTACTAGCCGTAAGATAGAGTAGGCTACCAATCATTCCTCTATATTTAGTGTTATCTACGGATTCACCTTCTTCGTCCTTGGTGAGTTTAGTGTCCGAGGACATGGGTGTTTTAGTTGGTTTGGAATCTTCAAGACCAAATTTCTTAAGCATGTCTTTTATATATTTAGATTGATTAAAGAAAATACCATCTTCTAGTTGTTTAATTTGAAGTCCTAGAAAGAAGTTTAACTCACCCATCATACTCATTTCAAACTCGTCATGCATGATTTTAGAGAAATCATTACATAGTTCTTGACAAGTTGATCCGAATATAATGTCATCAACGTATATTTGAACAATAATAATTTGCGATTCCTTTTTCTTAGTAAAAAGAGTATTATCTACTAATCCCATAGTATATTTGTTATCAATAAGAAAAGTCTTAAGACGGTCGTACCAAGCTTTAGGTGCTTGTTTAAGGCCGTATAATGCTTTCTTGAGTTTGAAGACATGATGTGGTTTCTCAAAGTCGGTAAAACCGGGAGGTTGAGCAACATACACTTCTTCGTTAATAAACCCATTAAGAAAAGCACTTTTAACATCCATTTGAAATAATTTAAAATCATAAGCACATGCATAAGCAAGTAATATTCTAATAGATTCAAGTCTAGCTACTGGTGCATAAGTTTCATCATAGTCAATTCCTTCTTGTTGATTATAACCTTGTGCAACAAGCCTAGCTTTGTTTCTAGATACTATACCATTTTCGTCCATTTTGTTTCGAAAGACCCATTTTGTTCCAATTATAGTTTGATCTTTAGGTTTTGGAACTAGTTTCCAAACATCATTTCTAACGAATTGGTTTAATTCTTCTTGCATGGCCATTACCCATGACTCATCTTTTATTGCTTCATTTATGGTTTTTGGTTCAATGGTGGATACAAAACAAAAATGATTACTTTGATTTTGAGCTTGTGATCTTAAGGTTCTTTGATTAAGTTTTCCTATGACCTTTTCTAATGGATGACTTTTAGATTCTTTTATGTTGACAATTTCCTTATTTAATGGTTCATCTTCCTTGTTATTATTAATTTGACTTTCAATTATTTGACTTTCAACTAAGTCATCATCTACCAAAGGTGATGTCTTAGAGGGAGGTGGACTTTCGTCAAATGTTATGTTCAACGATTCCTCGACTATCATTGTTTCTTTATTTAGGACAATGTAAGCTTTACTAGTTTGAGAGTAACCAAGAAATACACCTTCATAAGACTTTGGGTCAAACTTGGTGAGATAATCCTTAGTGTTAAGAATAAAACATTTGCAACCAAAGACTTTAAAATATCCTAATGTTGGCTTTTTACCTTTATAAAGTTCATATGGTGTTTTGTTTAGGAAAGGACGTATTAGGACTCTATTTAAAATATATGTAGAAGTGTCAACGGCGTTACACCAAAACTTTTGAGGAATGTTTTGTTCATTAAGCATTGTTCTACTCATTTCTTGAATTGTTCTATTTTTACGTTCTACTACTCCATTTGATTGAGGTGTTCGTGGAGCGGAAAAGTTATGTGTTATACCATTTGTATCACAAAAGTTTCCAAATTGAGTTTCGTTGTCAAATTCACGACCATGATCCGTTCGGATCGACACAATTTTGACACCTAGAAGATTTTGAATTTTCTTGCTAAGTATTTCAAATTTATCAAAAGCTTCATTTTTGGTTTTCAAAAATAACGTCCAAGTAAACCTTGAGTAATCATCTACTATGACCAAAGTGTATAAGTTGCCTCCATAGCTTCTTATAGCGGATGGTCCAAACAAGTCCATATGTAATAATTCTAGACACTTAGATGTAGATACCATATTTTTAGATTTGTGACTACTATGTGTTTGTTTACCAATTTTGCAAGCGTCGCAAAAGTGTTGGTCATATTTTAGTTTTGGCAAATTCCTAACTAACTCTTTTGAAGATAGGTTTTGTATAAGTCTCATATTAGCGTGACCTAAGCGTCTATGCCAAAGAGATGAGCTATCGTCTAATGTTGTTAGGCAAAGTTTGTCATTATATGTTTTATCTATTTTCATGACGTATATGTTATTTTTCCTAACTCCTTTAGCTATGGTGATACCATCTTTTAGTATTTTACTACCATTTTCATCAAATAGTACTTTATACTTTTTATCGCATAGTTGGCTAATACTAAGTAGATTAAATCCTAACCTATCCACATGAGCAACATTTTCAATAGTTAGAGAGTTATGAGCAATCGTACCTTTGCCAATGATTTTGCTTTTGAGATTGCTACCGAAAGTGACATTACCTCCGTCATACTCTTGGTATGATGAGAAGAGACTTTTGTTGCCCGTCATGTGTCGTGAGCTCCACTATCTTTTATCCATTCATCAGGTTCCAATCCAACTTTCAAACATACCTAAGAAGCGAATAACTCAAACATTTGGTCCCCAATATCTCATGGGTCCGTTTGGGTTAAACATACCATTTATTTGATTCATGTATGGAAATGATGGATAAGGGTTCCATGGCATGTAATCTGGAGTTTGATATGGTCTAGGAAAGTTTTGATTCCAACCGTTGTGTTGGTAGTTATGTTGAACGTTGTGGTTGCTCTTAGGAAAGGGGCGTTTGGCAAAAGAAGTTTTATGTCGTTGTTGAGTAGTTTTTGATCTAAATTCATTTTTAATAAGTCCTACTCCTGATATAATGGCTGGTTTTAGTTTAACATTATCATTGGTTTTCTTTGTTATTTTAACAAATCCAGTACGGTCCGTATTGCGAACATTCTGTTCTGCTGAAGTACCCGCGGTACCGTTTTGCACAACGGACGGAACCCTTTTTTTGGTTCCGTCTGGTCCGTTCTGTACAGCAGCAGTTTTGACAGAATGTTCGTCCTTTTCGGCCGTTTTGTTTTGACTCTTAGGAATTAAAACTTCATTAAACCCTAGCCCATTCATGTCTCCTGGTGTTTTATGGATTTTAACTATTTCATCGGCAATAGCGATGTTTTTGTTAAACCTTTTAAACTTAGAATTATTTTCTATTAAAACTTCTTGTGTGAGCTTTAGTTTTTCTATTTCAAGATTTAGCTCTTGACATGATTTACAATCATTGTCATTTGCTTTTCCTTTTTCAAGTCGTTTTGCTTTTTCTTTTAACTCATATACTTCATTTTCCAAAAACTCCTTTTTAGTTTTTAGAAATTTATTTTTAGTTATGATTTTTAGACTTAGCTCACACAATTGATTATATTGTTTTTGCAAGGTGTCATCATCTATGGAAGAATAAGAAGAATCGGAAAGTACCTCATTTGACTCATGTGCCATTAGAGCGATCTCTTCCTTGCTTGATTCTTCATCGTCTTCACTATCACTCCAAGCACCACTTACAAAAGCTCGTTGAGTTTTGCTCTTAGGAGGCTTGGGACATTCTCCTATGAGATGACTTGCATCACCACATCTAAAACACTTTCTTTCACCTTTGATCTTCTTATCATCCCGATCTTTTCGGAATGGCTTCTTTTCTTCTCGAGGTTGTCTTACAAACTTTCCTCTTCTTCTAAAGAACTTCTTGAAATCTCTAACGGCCACGGCATACTCCTCATCTTCACTATCGGAACAAGATTCACCATCATCGCTTGATTCCGCCTTTGCTTTAAGAGCAACGGATTTGATCTTCTCCTTTCTTCCTTTGATGATCTCAGAATCTTTCTCCATTACCATTTCGTGAACTTTGAGGTTGCCAATTAGCTCGTCTAGTGACATTATTGAGAGATCTTTTGATTCTTCAATAGCGGTCACTTTAGCTCTCCATTTGGGATGGAGTGCTCTAAGAAATTTCCTGACAAAGTTCTTACTACGAAAAGATTCGTCAAGTGCTTTAAGTGATGTAATGATAGTGTTAAAACGAGCAAAGCCACAATCAATGGTTTCATCTTCAGGGATAACAAATTGTTCATATTGTTGAACAAGAAGATCAATTTTGTTATCCTTGACTTGTGAATTACCTTGATGTGTAACAATTAAAGATTCCCAAATATCTTTGGCGGTTTCACACATAAAAATTCTTTCATATTCTTTTCTAGGTAAAGCATTATAAAGCATCATTTTAGCTTCATTATTTTTAGCAACTAATTTCTTTTGTTCATCAACGGAAATATCCTTTGTTGTAGAACTAAAATCTCCTTTAACAATAATAAACCAAAGATCTATATCTTTTGATTTTACATATGTTTCAAAACGGTTTTTCCAATAGATAAATCCATTGGTTTCAAAGAGTGGTGGTCTTTGCATAGATTGCCCTTCTTTAAAGTTTTCAGAATCCATGGATCGTTTCAAGTTTTATAAAATACAAGTTATTTTAGAAATTCTTGAGCAACGAGGCTCTGGTACCAATTGTAGAAAACTATAAGGGGGGTTGAATAGTTTACCGATTAAAAACTTTGTTTTGAAACTTATTGAAAGATCAATTGATATTGATCTTAAGTATGTTAATGAAATATGCAAGCAATATGTAATAAGTAAGTAAGGAAAGAAATGATCAAACCACAACAAGTTGTTTATAGTGGTTCGGCCTACAAGGACTCTTTTTCCTTGCCCTACTCCACTCCCCGAGTCTCACACTCGAGAGTTTAACTTCACTAGTCAACAAGCTCCTTTCACCGGCGGAGAAAACCTTTACACTTCGCTTACACTATTTCCGACACTAAGCTAGATGTCGAGTTCTTTCCAAGGGTACAACTACTCCCACACACAATGTATTTTGAGGACTAAAATACTAACCACTCACACTCACAAGATTATGATGGTTTGATACAACAATGAAGTATGGATCAACACTAGATCATACAACACTAAACAAACAAGACTTCCAACTTCTCGTTGAAGCTTGAATATGACTTGATCTTCTTTGCTACAAAAGAGATCACTAATATGATATGAAACTGAGTTAGAAAGGTTAGAGAGAAGATATGTATGAGAGTATGTTAGAAAGGGATGAGAAACTACTTGGCTTGGCATTGCTATTTATAGCCAATTTGGACAGGAGCGTCCACGGACCGCGGACCCCTAAAAAGGGTTCCGCCCGTGTACCAAATTGGTACCGCCAGTCTGACAGTCAAGATATCAAATCTTGCCTAAAGTCAACTCTATCTAAGTAAGATTGTGCAAGATATGAAGAGTACAAATCTTCACAAAATATCTAATGGAATCTTCCAATGATCTCCATGATGTAATACATGATGTCAAATGTTGTATTACTATTAATAGAAATATGCAAATGCTTAAGTAGTGTTTGGTTTTAAGAACCTAACACATTCTACAAACTACTATCATACATAATTATTAGAGTCATATCAAGATGTTACTAATCATAAATGTAAATGCTTGAATGATGAATATATTGTTTGAGAAAGCTTGTTTTAATATCTAATAGACTTGACAAGCTTTAAGCTTTTATAAATTAAATTTACTTTTGTCGTTAACAAAACTTAGGCAAAGATCAAAAATATAAATAACGTTTAATGACGATATTTGTATTAACATAAAACATAGCATAACAGTCACTTGCCCTAATAAATCTCACAAAGAAACCCTAATTTCTCTCCCAAAAAAAAACGCAACCTCAACAGTCTCAACAAATATCATCCAACATCATCATCATGCTTACCATTGAACCTTATCAAAGATTATTCGAATATGAGTTCATCATCTTTCATACACCACAGGGATGGTGTCAAGATTATTCGGACATGTTCTTCAGGTAAACAAATTAGTGAAACGGATGGATTTAGTTGTGTTATACCTAATAGTCGAAACAAGAAAAAACGATTATAACATACATGTTATAAGTCGTTTTCTTAGTATTCGAAAAATAAGCATATAAAGCTATGCTTCTTAAAGATCATAGATTTGGTATTCATGTGATTTGGTCTTTTAATCGAATCAAGAAAATCAGTTAACAATATTGTTAATTGAATTATCTTATACATTTGAATATTGAAGTGAACCTTTGATTCTTAAATGACCTGAGGTGATATTTTCGAATTAGATATGTTTGGTTATCCAATTAATGACCTCAAGAGAAGGTATAACAATCTTGTTATATACTTACTCTTGTATGTTCGAAAATTAATATGACGAAAAATCTTCACATGATCAATGATGGTTAACATTCGTGTCTAAGGACCTCAGAGTCTTGATATACCCTTTATGTCACACAAATAAAAACTGAGATCAAATAGTTTCCTTGCTTTTATTTTCAGTTAGATCAATGAAGGGTTCGTTCTTTCGTGTGTTTGGCCATAGGTATTTGAAATACATTAAGTATCACACGACAAAAAGGATGGACAGAGATCTTTACACAACTTTATATTTACGTATTGTTTGTGTTGGGTCAAGATTTATGATGGTAGAGTAGATCTCGATAATATGAGAAGGTTCACATGAACTTGTACCATATGAGATATGTTAACTGAGATCTTGATTATCAACAATCATGAAGTTATTTTGTACGCGTCTTGAATTAGATGATGATAAGTGTTGGGTCGAGTCATTTACTTGGTATAGATGAGACTTGTGATGGATTTTTGATATTAATGAATCTTGTGATGTATGTTGATTCTTGATAGAATGATGTGGTCTTGATTGATGTTGTTTGGATTATGTTTGATGTGGATACTGTTGTTGTAGATTGTAGATGTGGTTAATCTTGATGATTGTAGAATTGCTTGTTTACATTTGATTGTGATGATGTATATAGTCTTAGATGCATGGTATAAGTAGTCATCTTCAAACTGCTCCAGTAACTTAGCAAAACGCAACCATCTTTCATCAAAACGCATGATTATCCCAACTTGAACAAACCGCACTCAATTTAATTTAACAAATCGCATCCTGCTTTTTCATCAAACCGCATCTTTTTAGTCAAATCGCAGTTGACTCAGTAGTCAAACCGCATAAGCAATTTTTGTCACACCGCATAAGCAATTTTTGTCAAACCGCACCTGATTTGCACCACAAACCGCTTCTTCCATTTTGCATTCAAATCGCATTGTCAGCATTAAGACAAACCGCAATACCACATTTTGACAAAACGCACAACTGGGTCAAAACGCAGTTGACTTTATTGACAAACCGCAGTTGACTAAATAGTCAAACCGTATAAGATACATTGAATCTGACAAACCGCATCTTAAATACATAGAATCTGGACATACAAATCGCATCATAGATACATCGGATCTGGACTGAAATAGGACAAACCGCATTGAGAAACATCATATAAGCACAAATCGCATCGACAAATGACATACAAACAGCACAAACTGACCAGCAGATTCAACCAGCAGATTTCCTTATACTAAGACCAGATTCAATATATTAAACCAGCAACAATAAAACAAACACAACATCAGCAGCAACGCATCAAAACTCATTCAATCATCACCAAGACCATATCAAACCGCCACTAAAAATTGAACAAACCGCATACACAAACCGGTTATAAACCACTCGAATCACCAAAAACAACAAAACCTAGGCTATGATACCAATTGTTAGGATCACACTTTTTATGTTGTTTGATGATTCGGGTGGTCTAGGATGATGATGATACAAGAGTGCCATGTTTAGAGAGAAGAAGAGAGTAGAGAGGGAATTCTAGAGAGAGAGATAAACAAGAAAATGCAAGGTTAGATTAAGAAGTTCCACCCCTTCCAAGGATGGAAGGGGTATTTATAGTTACAACCTACACGCCCTCTTGTAGGGCTGTGGATCAGGCATACAGTGGGTAAAGACCCGTCCTTCCTCCACGGTGTTGCTCTAAACTAACTAACTAACTAATAAACTAGTAAATAATGATATGTCTACGAGCTAACATATGCTAAACTAGAATTGGGGTGACCGACACTTCCTTATGGAATTTCCAATTCCTAACAAAATATAATAGAGAGCATGGAGTAAAACACATTGCCACAACATGAATTACATCCTATAGTCATTTGCACTCATATTAATAGGTTACGAGTGTTTTATGTTTTACGTAACAGAAAAGTATAACATACATACCGAGTACTATGCTACCCGTTTGTTCATAAACTCGGACTTACCGCAAATTAAATATTTCAAACGAGAGTAAGTTAAACAGTTAGAAAAATATTGACTTTCATATAGATGCACATTTGTCTACTGTTCACAAAACTGGACACAAGAGTAGCTTGCAGAATATCTGATTCTAAACAAATAATGTATTCTTCCACCGATGACTTCTTTTATAAATGCCCTATAAGATCAATCCAAAAGATACGTGTTATGCGTCAGGTTATTATTTTAGATATGTAATCATTTGTTGATAAAATATATTTTCTACTAAATAATTGCAAGTTAATTTTACAGTGTGGTTATGCGGTTGTATTTGCGTCTATTCTCGATTTGAAAATAGATGACTTATGGTTTTACATGAGTTGCAACGAATGTGGTAAAAAGGGTTTCTAATAGGAATCAATATGTTAAAGTTAAAGGTGATAATCGTGCTTATATTTAAGATATACATGATGATTTATGGAGCAACAAATGCAAAATTAACTCAGAATATGGGATCCTACAGTATTTTATTTATCATGTTCTAATAATTTATTAAGTTCTACATTTAATATTTAACTTTGATAAGTTTTTCGTCATTTAATATAGTTTTAAGGTCAAATTAAGCGTCAGTGATGAAAGTGAGAGTGCATCATTCGTTATGTTTGACAGAGAGATTTATCATTTAATAAATACGAATGTTCAAGAATTGTTAGATGAACAAGAACAAGTGGTTCATCGTAACAATACAAATACAAATAAAACATAAATTATTATTCACAAACTTAATTACTTGCTATGTTTGTTATCTGATCAGGTTGATGATGTTCAAATATTCCCCCAAGAATTAAACCAACTTGTCGGTAGGAGCTATGCTTTTAAGATTGAAATCACCGATCAAATGTCAAAATGAATTAGCATATACATATAGCATTCTTAATATGACAGACGATGAGAATGTTGTAGATCGACTTAGAGAATTGTGCCTAGTATATCTATGAAAAAAGTTAAAGGAAGGACCAATAATCGCTGATATGTTAAACATATAATCAATTACTAATCTTATTTTTGATGTTTGAATAAATTAATAAACTAGTTGACAATTCGAGTCGTTTCACTCACCACAACCCGAATACAACCTATTTAATAAACAAATTAAGTGGGTTGATTTTAATACGAACCGAAACCTATTTGTACTCGACATGAGCCGTTAATGTTCGTGTTGGTATCAGTTTTTTGAGTACACCCCTACTTGTCTTAGGTGAGATAAAAGGGTTTTGTCATTTGTAATCTTAAAAGCTATGTTTAAAAGTTTGAAAATTGCATTAAAAGTGATACATTTAGCTTGTCAAAAGTATTTAAATTACAAAACTAGGTCGTTAAAGTATAATTTTTTAAAGATAGCTTTAGGTCAATGTTAATGGTAACCGTAAATATTGTGGTCACTCCCCGTTATATCAACGCCATATCAACTTTCTCTCTCAAAAACTACATTCAACCACAATTTGCTAATAAGACGACCACAACCACAGTCAAAAGATACCTCAGAAAACAAATAAAAAAAAACTACACACACAAAACAATTGAAACTTACGGTTGGCAGGCCGACCATAACTTTTAAAAGATTGACAAGTAATTGTTCGATTAAGTTAATAGGAATAATGCGGCCATCTACTCGATTGAGTAAGGCAATTAGCATTTGCTCTTAAAAGTAAATAAAAGTAATGCTATGTTATACAAACCCTCCCTATATTATCCGATCAAGAGATTTTAATCGAATCATACAATTTACTATGCATACCGTACAAGCCAATAATGCATCTTGCACAACCTCAAACAAAACTATTGTCACATTTATTTCTTTGACTTATTTCTACACCTCCTGCGTTATATATAAGAATCACTGACACACAAACAAATACACCGTTGATCAGTCGGTGACTCCATCCGGAAAAAAATGCAGAACTCCGACGACGTACGCAACCTTCCGATCGACATCGCTTTCACTCGTCTCGGCGGTATATACACATACTCTCACCTCAATTCATTTCCTTTATTTTCTCTATTTCAATTGATTAACTTATGCGGTGAATTTGGTATAGAATGGTTGGTTGATCGGAAACGAATACCATCCGATTGGCGAAAACGTGTCGCGGTTATCAAAGCGAAGATTTCGACTGCTTTTCAGGCACTTCCTAAAGATGCTGATCCCTTTTTTCAAACCCTAGACCTTGATGGTTAGTTTAATTGACTAATTTCATTTGTTGCGTTATTTGTTTCGATTGTTATTAGTTGAATTATGCAAATTAGATATAAACAAGAGTGTGCTATTTTTATAGTTAAATTTATGCAAAGAACAAAGTGATTGTGTATGCGGATTACGGAACTGTGTGGTTTTTGCTAAACTATGAGCTCATTGCATATCAAATTGACTGCATGTCCCCGCCGATCCCACCAGAGCGACTCCCACTTCTAGTAGGCTTATTTCAAAGTGGTTATTTAGAGCAAACGGTATGATAACATTGAAGCAAGGTCAAAGGTTAACATTTCCAAGTTAACGCAAGGTTAACCATACCGTCTATGGTGTTAACGGGGTGTTAACACTCTCATGTTAACACCATAACGTGGTGTTAAACCTTTTTTTTTTTTCATTTCTTCCCCCTAAATGAGGGGTTGTTTTTGTAAATTGTTGGTGAGTTAAGGTTTAACCTTGGGAATGTTATGATAAGGGGTGTTTTTTTTGTTGAGTTAAGGTGAAATGTTAAAGCTGAGGTGGCGGTTAAAGCTTAACCTAAGGTGACCACACCGTTTGCTCTTAAGATGAAATTGGAATTAGCTTTTATGAATATTTGGGGCTTAAACCTTCTTTGAATGAATTTGAAAAAAAAAAAAAAAAATTCCATGTGTTATTGGGTTTATCATAAAATAAGCAAATCCAACACTATTTCCCGAAGTGCTTATTCTTAAGCAGTATATAACTACCTACTTATAAGCAGAAAAAATAGGCAATCTCAGACACCCCCTTAGATGTTTTGACACTCGATAACTATATACTGTATTGTGTTTTGACACCGCATAAGCTAATAAGTAGCTTTTACGGATAAACAAAGTTGTTTAAAAAGCTTTTTCAAACACCCCCTTAGTTTGGGAAAATGCAAAAAAAAAAAAAAAAAAAAAAAAAGAAAAGAAAAAAAAAAAAAAAAAAAATTAGTGGGGGTATGCATCTTACTTTTGCCCAATAAAGTGTAACTAACTTTTCGAAATATTTACCAAGGGTGGTTTTGCTTAGAGATGTTACACTATTTTGGTTAAAATTATTAGTTTTTTCATGACTTTAACTTAAGTTAAACTTTATTGGGAAAAGTGAAGTTTACGTTATGGTTTTTGCATTATCTATCGTTTTCTTCTGAGATGATTTAAAATTGGAATCCTTAATATAGTAGATGGTTCAGCGACCTTGGTTGACTTTGTGAAGGTTTCCATTTTACTTATAGGTTGTTTCTTGGATTTAAACCCTTGAGAGTCGTAACAGAGTAAACTTATAGGCCATTACATAAAATGATATGGAATCTGAATTAGGGCGTGAAGGCCTATTTTTTAAGCTATCATTGCTTTAATCGGGGTCGTTTTAGGTGATATTACCGTAGAAAGCAGAACTAATTACAGTATTCAAACTATAATCACCCAGGCTTTTGATAACTAGAATTGTTGATTTATCATTTGGTATAATGATGCTATTTGGTATGTTATAGTTTAAGTTTAAGGCAACAGGTAAGAAACCTCCACAGGACATTTGTAGTACTAATTTTTTGTAAAGACATTGCACCTGCTGGCCTGGTATAACTAGCAATTATGGGACTGATTTATCAGTTATTATTTAGATAACATTTTTCTTGGGTAAGAATGTGAAATTGATGCATATGATGTTGACCTGCTCCACTCAAGGTCATGGACGCACTACATGGTGGAGAGTTTATACTTTATACCCAAAGCTAACATTCCTTGGATCACTTTTAACTGCTTATCTTTTAAATTAAAAAACCAATGACATGCACTACTCAATTATGGTTATAACTTTTATGCTCTATTGTTTGGTGTTATATTTTTCTGTTCATATAATACTTAAGTTACTATCGTGGTGCTTCGGTGCATTCTACAAATAATTTAATGAAAATGTATGATTGACAGTTATACACAAACTTAGAGAGCCGGAATGGCTTCGTTTCATCTCCTTAAGCTTGCATTTTGTTACCAGCTCCTTCATTGGAAAAATAACATAATTTTGCTAACAGGAATTGGATACTTGGAAGCTAAAAAAGTATATGATATTCTTCTGAAATCAACTCCAGAAAGCCGCAATATTTTTGGCCGGCTTTCAGGTGCTGCTGTAAGTCTCAACAAAAGATTCTCTCCTATTTTTTCTCAGTCAAAGTGTTTAAAAAGGGTATTTTACTGTATTCACTTCCACCTTTATGTAGGGTGATTGGGAGGCAATTGTACGTGCTTTTGAGAAGGACCATATTTACCTTGGAGAGGCTGCACAGATTATGGTCCAAAATGTCAATTATGAAATGTATGTCCATTGCCATATAAATGTTCCACTATCTATATCTATATCTATATCTATATCTATATCTATATTACTTTATAATGCATTTAGGCCTTCTAAAATTAGAAGGCTTAAAAATTCAGACTTTTTTACTTGCTTATTATGGAAAGAATTAAAAAAAATAAGATAAGGAGCTCCAATCATTGAGTGACATGTGTCAATTCTCTAACTAAAAAATAACAAAAAGGGATGAGCTCTAACAAACTAAAATAGCTCCAATAATGGGGTGACACATGTCACTTCCTAACTAATTAATCACCTTTATTTTTAAATTTAAATATCTTTTAATCCGTTTAATTTTTTTATGATCTAATTTCACCATATTTTTTAAAATTTTGTGCTCTTTAATTCAACATCCATTTTGATATATTTTTATGAGTTTTCTTTAGTAGTCGGGAAGAAGCGGAGTTGAAAAGAGAGAAACTTACTTGAATTAGATGTAAAAATGAAAAACATTTGTTCGCTACAAAATAGTCATCGGGTACCCGCCGCCGCATTGCGCAGGTACCCTTCTAGTGTGTAACAATAAGTGCTATTAGTTCTGATTTATTTTTATTGTTTTATTGAAAGCCCATATCAGAAAAAGCTAGTCCAAAGAACCCAACAACAGCTTGCTGAGCTAGAAAGAAAGGAAGCTGATATCAAAAGAAATGCTGCTCTTTCAGCTGCTAAGTATGCAGAGGCCTGCCAGGAGCTAGGATTGCAGGTTCTAAATTTCAATTACAGATGAACTGTTGAGCTGGTTAGATTGCTTTCTATGTGCATAGATTAAGCCGTTTATGTGATCCAGGGAATCAATGTGAGGTTGGAACTATTAGAAACTGCATCAAGTTCACTACCTGGAACGTTTAGCAAAGTGCTCGAAGTTTTAAATTGTGATTCCGTTTCACGGGCTATCGAATTTTATTCCAATTTTGTTAAAGATGCTCACACAGAAAAAGATGTAAGATCATATGGTTTTTAGTTCCTGTTATGGTTTATAATAGAGGTGGCAACTTTGACTTACTTGTTAATGGGTCTATTTGGGTTATATTAATCTGTCATAGTTTAAATGGGTAATGTCAAATGAATTACGAAACAAAGTAAACAAGTCAAACGGGCGAAAGGCTCCAAAATTGTATTTCACTATTTTGAATACATAAGACCTTCTACATTATTTTTCTTCAAGTTACATTATTGTGCAATTTTATAATTTTTTACAACCTTATCTGAGTATTCGCACTCTAGCTGTTTGTATAAGACTTTTATTAACCCAACCTACCCAGTAAGCCCGTTTTACCACCTCTAGTTTATAGCATTTGAAAATATCTTAACCTTTCACTAATGAAATCTAACTGTTTTATTAACAGAAAGTTCCAGAGACTGTATTACCAAATCTGAGGGACATCATTGATAATCCTCCAAACCTTGAAGTTTCTGCAGCTTCTGAAGTTCTTACTTCTTTCGATGCTCAAACAAACCCTAATGAGCCAAATCAGTTGGCTTTGGAAGCTGATGCTGCAGCTGATAGCATTGACTGGGATATTACTTTAGATAGCTCACAGATCGACTGGGATATAAGCAACGTGGAAGAAGATAATGGTAATGGATTGGGTCCATATGAAATTGTTGATGCAAGCGAGATTCCACAAAACTCTTTAAATGATGAGGTGGAGTCTGATGAGATCAATAATATGGTATCAGAAATCTCTTGGGATATTAGTGTTGACCATCCGGACGTTGAGTTGACTCAAGATAGTGCCGTGGCAGATGTATTTTCAGGCGAACCTGTGTCAGGGATAAATGTTTTAAATGAAAGTCAAGGAATGAGTCGTGTCAGGAGCCGGCTTCTGGAGACAGAGTACAGGAGTAGGATTCTTGATGATCTGTATGAGGTACAATTTCTACTCATTTACCCATGAATGGGTTAAGTCAGGTTATGATTTGTCTTTAATGGGTCAAAACTCAAAAGGTGGAAAGTCGTCAAAAGTGTATTTAAATGCATAAAATCATAGGTGGTTCGGTACGGGTCGGGGCAGATTGACCCATAAACAACTTTTTGTTATTATCACAATTCACAAATATAATTTAAATGGTTAAAGCGATGTAGGAGTTTGCATTAAAGATAGGCCTAACTCAGATTGACCCGTTCCCCTTTTATCATGTCTTTTAATTGTACTCATTTGAGACAAATACAATCTGAATCATCAGCCTATAGATAGATAAATATTATAAAAGTTGCCACCTTTAGATAAAACCTCTTGAAATCATTTTGTTAAAGAAATAGATTATATTGGAATAACATAATTTTGTAATCAAATTTCACATAAAAATTTCGGATAAAGTGTTTCAGATGAAAGCGACGACTCATATAAAAAGTTACACGTTTTACCCTTTATCTAGGCTTGTAGAGAATAACAATTCATGCGTCAGATTTGAGCTTGCAACTGCTTTAGTTGATGTGTCATTCTGCTTTTTCGGGTTAGATCAAAGCATTTTTAAGTCAAAGGATCACGGAGTTGACAAATACAGAGACACTGTCTTTACAACATCAAGTTCAAGCAGTGGCTCCATTCGTGTTTCAGCAGTACGCTTCCGATGCTATCCAATCAATGTTATCTGATGTCTCTTCTGCCATTTCCTTGCTCACAAATAGGAAGACAAGGGACCTGATTATGATTCTCAACTCTAAAAGGTATGCTGCACGTTTCTTTGTATGTGTACTTTTTGATGTGTGGGTCAAAATGGATCTGTTCTTCCTAACAACACTTTCTTATTACGATGTATCTGAATACAAAGTAGACTACTTTTGACCCATTTTCCCCCCGCTTCATTTTTAGCAACGTTTTATACTTGACCATCCCAAGTTGACTGGTGGTTTTAGAAATGGGTTAAATGCACCCCGCCTCTAATATTGGTCTTTCAACTATTAGATTTCTAGAAAGATTAGTGAGTACATTGGAAGAAAAGAAGCATCATGAAGCAAAGTTGAAAGACGGGTTAAAGGATTTGGCAGTCAAACGTATGGAGCTGCAAAATTCACTATCCTCGGTGTGGCCTAAACAAGTGAGTCCCCCTCCCCCTTTGACAATACTGACTAACAACTAATCTGTCTTACATGTCATATTCTTCAACACACAGTTACCTCTTTTGGGTTTAATTATTACTTGCTTCCTCTACTCCCGTGAAAATGGAGACATTAGTTTAAAGTAACAATTCTATTGTTATCCGATGTTTAAATTGTGTTCGTATGCAATTTTTTTTATTGGACTTTCTAATTTCAAAAGTGTTGCAATTTCACGGGACAAGAGGAGTAATATGTTGCATGACTCCAATATTGTCAAGAAATTAAAGTTGTTTTTTTTAATAGGCTACCGAGTAATCCAATGCTAATAAGATACTTTTCATGAGCAATTCATTTATGAGATGCAGAGTTCAAACGTGTTAACATAAGTTAAGGAAATGTGGATATAAGCCTTTGGCTACAGCTATTGTATCATTTTTTTTAATTAATGCAGGAAGCAGCAATTGCAAAAACGAGGGAGTTGAAGAAGGTTTGTGAGAGTACACTTTCATCCATGTTTGA
Organism: Chrysanthemum seticuspe; assembly: GCA_019973895.1. Classification (NCBI taxonomy): domain Eukaryota; kingdom Viridiplantae; phylum Streptophyta; class Magnoliopsida; order Asterales; family Asteraceae; genus Chrysanthemum; species Chrysanthemum seticuspe. The sequence continues at coordinate 151,933,890 of BPTQ01000005.1, read as the reverse complement.
CGGAAGGCCTGTAAAGATTATTGGGGAGATTAACAGCATGTTAAGTAACGCCGGTGCCTGAAATTACTTCACTTGTTCTGTTAGATCTGGTTCCGGTGGTCAGTACAATCTGAGTAGTTTGTTCCTATGGATATTAAATCTTGTCCTTCCAAAAAATGTTCATGTATGTTCAATAACACTTTTGGTGACGTCTTTTAACTCATCATCCATGGTATTCCTTTTGTAGATTAGTACCGTATAAGAAAGAAAAGCATGTTGTTTCCTGTTAAAAAAATAATACAAGGAAAACAAAGTTGAGACCGTTCGGTACGTAAGTAGAGGCTGTAGAGCAAGAGCCCGCCATCTCTGCACTGTCGCTTTCTGAAACTTGGGGGGTGTGTGGGCAGAATCGAAAGAAAAGGTAGTTAAGAAACAAGCCATTGCTTAATTTGATCCCACCGAGCCGCTTTACTAACATTTAACATCACTTGAAGTTATTTTTATAATACTCTAATAGAATATTTCTGGTCCAAACTTCTTATACCTTAGGAGACCTTCAGTCACTACATTGAGACACTGATACTGAAAGGGTTGTTACTATGATTTTTATTTATTTTGATTTTCTAAAAATAGAAATGGAGGTTGAACTAGCGAATAAGTAGCCTTGATTTCGTTTATCATGTAATAGACATAATTCTTTTTACTTGATTACATTGTTTTCATGATCTAGTCGAACAAAAACGGTATCTAAGGATGGTCACTATGGTGGGTGAAGGACCACCACCGCGTGAGATGGTGGCTTCTTTTCTCCTTTTTGGTGGTTTCAACTTTCAACCACCGAACGGATTCTAAAGAAAAAGATGCCAACGGTAAAAAAGATGCCCCCCACAAAAGTTTATAAACGGGCTAGAGACGAAATAAAATTCAATTGCATACATCAGATTTGAAAGGGTTTTTGTAAAACACAGATAATTTTCGAAATTAGCTGTCAAAGTTATTGTGGGTTAAGATTCATAGAATAAAATTCGTGGGTTAGTTTGAGTCATTTGTTTTGTTTGAGTTCCAAAAATAAGAACACGTGAACGATTGAAATTAAGGTTTGTGATAGATTTGTGGAATATGATGAGTTGTTTGTGAAAGATAAAACAAAGAAGATAGTGTTTATGTGGTAGAGAAAAACAAGAGTTAAATGTGTGGTTTCTATGAAGAAAATAAAGAAGTGAAAGTGGGATCAGTGAAAGTGAAAGTGAGTAGAATACTAGAATGTAATGCTCAATTTACATCAAATATATTTTAACATGAATAAATTTAAAGTTGACAGTTTTATAAAACAGGATTAAATTCAAAGTTATAAACTACATTTAGATTATTACTACGTAGTTTAAGTTTTAATTATGAATAAATTTTTTAATAAAATTTTAAATAAATGAGTTTGATGGTGACAATAATACCTGTTTGATGTTTGGTTACTATATTGCATAGTCTAAAATGCTAAACAAAACAAAAGGGGCGCTTAAAGTTATATGATTTGAGCTGCTTGTCAAAATGGTTCTCAACTTCTTATGGTGTTGGCCAAACTAAAAAAATAAACAATAAAGACCTAATAATTGTCTCACTCTTGTATGAATATATACTGCTGAAGAAAATAAGAAAACTACATTTAAGTTCAACATAAGTACCTTGCCAGTAAACATAATGCACACTATTGGCTCTACTTGACCGATACCCCAATCATGTACTGTTCATATCGACTTGCGTTGTTGCTTGATCATAAAAGTCAAAATTTTATAGTACTCCGTAATATCTAGCTAAAAGATCAGTCAAGTAAAGCTTGGACTACTTTTGCCCAGGCTTTTTGGGCCCATGCATTTGAGTTAACTAGCAGGGTACCCGCGCGTTGCGGCGACGAGTATCTTGATTTTTTTTTTTTTAGTGAATCATGTATTTTAGTTTATTATGTTTTTTTTTGACAATAAATTTACGGATATCAAGAGTTTCATTTAGCCCGTGCCCGTTTGGGCTCGAGCCCGTTCGGGCTCGAGCTCGTTTGGCCCGCGCTTGTTCGGGCTCGAGCCCGTTTGGCCCGTGCCTGTTCGGGCTCAAGCCCATTTTGCCCGTTGCCCATTCGGGCTTTAATATTTGTATAATGTGCTTTATTATTTGTATTAGTGACATTTAATGCAGGGTACCCGCGCCCGTTCGGGCTCGAGCCCGTTTGGCCTGCGCCCGTTCGGGCTCAAGCCCATTTGGCCTGTTGCCCGTTCGGGCTTGAAATTATTTGTATAATATTATTTGTATTAATGACATTTAATGTAGGAATTGAGTTTAATTTGATTGTATAATATGCTTGATAATTTGTATTTATTATGTTATGGGTGTTTTAATAACTGTATTAATTGTATTTATTGATCAGTTAATTAATTAACTATATTAAATAACATTAATGTGGGTTTTTTTTTTTTTTTTTTTTTTTTTTTTTTTTTTTTTTTAATATGTGCATTAAAGTGGTGTACGCTATGCTTCTTGTTTTGCACGTCTGAAAATTATGTGCATTAAAGTGTTGTACATTATGATTTATTTCTTATTTATATGAATTACTAATTATAATAACATGTGTAATGTTATATTTTTAAGACTTTCTTTTATAAGAAATCCTAAATACATTACAGTATAATTTAGTATGGATAGAATCTGCTATGTATCCTCATATATCAATATGACAAATAAATTTGATATTACTAACTTCTATTATCCTAGATTTGAATCTTTGATCACATTGTAATTTATGTTTGATCATGACCATCATAATCAAACAACATTTGCTCTACGTAATGCACATATCTAGAGGGCCGAGTCGGCTTGTAATTACTATTATATTCTCTCATATGCGGTTACTTTTTAAACCTGTACATTTGATCTACTTAGAATTTATATCAATTGGGTTGGAAGTAGAGGTGGCAAAACGGGCGGGCCGGGCGGGCACGGGCACGGGCTAAACGGGCACGGGCTTAAACGGGCACGGGGCTAAACGGGCACGGGCACATGTTATACAAATCGCTTAATAAAAGACCTAAAACAACGAAATAAATTCCCTAAACGTAATATCTTATTTATATGAGGAGAGTTATTTTACATACCAAACTTTTCTTACATACCAAGGGACTCATCTTCACCATCCATTTAAAAAGAAATCAATGACTGAGACTAAAAACATTTTATTATTTCACCTATTTTTTATAATTTAAATATCTCTCAAACCGTTAATCGTTAAGTGAAAATATTTACACCATCGCGACGAGCATTTAATTATCTTTCTATAGACGGGCACTTTGATATACTTTCGAAAAAAGAAAAAAAACCCGTTTTTTTCACGTTTTTTCGTTATTTTACGTTACAGAAATTTACATAAAAAAATCATATATGATAAAACACTAAATTGAATATCATATGTGATATTAGTGTAATATCATATATGATATGTAATATCACATGTGATATTATATGTAATATCATATATGATATTACACTAATATCACATGTGATATTACATATCATATATGATATTACACTAATATCACATATGATATTCAAATTAGTGTTTTATCATATATGATTTTTCAATGCAAATTTCAGTAACGTAAAAAAACGAAAAAACTTAAAAAAAAACCGTGAAAAATACGATTTTTTTTTTTTGTCGAAAGTATATCAAAGTGCCCATCTATAGAAAGATAATTAAATGCTCGTCGCAATGATATTTTTTTTTTCGCTTAACGATTAACGGTTTGAAAGATATTAATATTTGAAAAAAAATGATGAAAGTGAGTTTTTAAAATTGTTGTGATTAATCTCATCCATTAGATCAAATAAAAATGGAGAGTGGAGATTGATCCCTTGGTATGTAAATAATCTTTTGTCCTCAAATGATCTTTTATCTATTTATATTAAAAAACTTAAATATATTATATATAAAAATATTTTTTAAAACGATTTACAATTGAGAAAAAACAATGTGCCCGTTAGTGCCCATTTAAGTTTTCAATGGGCTATATGTGCCCATTTCAAAAAAAGGAGGGGGCTAAATGTGCCCAAATCTTTTAAAAAGGTGCCCATTTAGCCCATCTTTTTGCTTTTGGACACATTTTGCCACCTCTAGTTGGAAGTCTAGAAAATGTATTTTGAACATGATGAAACAAAATTGATTTTTGTAGGTCTTGTATTGTATTGCGGCGTGTGTAAGACATTATGAGATCATCCTAGATGATTATGAGTTTATGACCATAATTCATGTTAATTCTGATTAAGGACGGATCTAGCTAGGAGAACGCCACATGTAAAATATTAGGTGTTTAATAAGTGATTTGGTTTTGCAGACTTGTCTTTAGATTCAAGTTTGTAAAAGAGAATCGAATGACAGTTCTTTTAAATCAGTTACATGCATTTTATGATCGAGTGGAGTAGTGATTATTTCATGAACGACCTATGTATCGCAGCACGTATCTAGAGCCCCAGCTACATCTCCCACCTCCTTAGGTAGATGAACCTTAATCATAAACAGATTTTTGTAGCATCATGTTTATTTTATTTATTTTTGGTTATGAAAATTGACCCCTTCGCGAATCAGGAAGTTATTGTTATGGATAATTATTAGTGGATGTCCATATAGTCCATAAGAGGCCCATGGCCCAATTAGCAATTAGGGTTTTTACCCTACAGTTTATCTTATATATACCCCATGTATCTCTGACATTATGAATCAATTAAAGAATACTTTTCATTCCCTCAATTCTTGTTCACAACACGTTATCAGCACGCTCTAGCTAAAAGGTAATTTTTCGAATCTTCTAGACTTCTAAACGGTGAATCTCGAACCCACTGTCTTATGATTTAATCGTTTTTTTTTCCAAAATTTCTTATTACTTTAAGTTTGCTATGCGATCATATGATTAAAGTTTTATAGTACGTATGAATAATTACTATAACTCTTTCTCTGTATCTAATATATCTACACTATTCTTTATACTCATGTTTGTTTCTTATATACTCAATATATTCACATGTAGTATTATTATACCAGTTACTGTTTTGTATAATTATCAATATATCATAACGATTTACCACTGCAAACACCTTTTGATAACAGACATAGACATCAATAAGCCTATACTTAATGTCGATAAATAAATATAATTCTTAGGATAGGAATGATTGTATGGTATTTTTATGTATATCTATAAGGATTTAATCATATGTTTTTATCGTTTTTTTTCTTTTTTTTTGCTTGGTCATCATATATTTGTTTGTATGTTTTTAACACTGCATGTTTGTATTTTTTTTTTGCTTTGTTTTACGAGATGATTTGTTAACTGTACCTACTAAATAAATATCGTATAACAATTTTTTTTATGTTACTGTTTTCGCAACATAGTTGTTTATTGTATGTTCTGAGCTTCTTAGCTGTTTATTGCCTTGATTTGTGTCCATGTATTATATCATTATTATTTTTTTTTGTGAATATATGCATGATTTAATATGTAGTTTTACTTGTATTGTATGAATAATAGAGCAATTAATAACTAAAAACCATATTCTCTAATCATCTTTATGGTTTTGACTTATTTGGTTTGATGTATTAATTTGAAGATTGTTACTAGTGTATTTTGAGCTATATTAATCATGTGAAATATATTTGATCTTATGTGTTGCTATAATCTAGTTCACTATTATTTTGATTGCAAGTATATTGAAAGCTACAAAAGTAAAATAATGATTAGTGAATTATTGGTATCGTACTTGTTTGATCTTGCTAGTTGATACATGCGTTTGTGATATGTTTTTGTCAAATTTGGTTGAGTTGAAACACGACTTTGTTTATTCATCTACTATTTAAATGACTTGATGGATAAGATTAAGCATCTAATTTTTTTTTTCCTATGATATACAAGTGATCTCTTATAAATTATATGATTATTTAGAAAGAGTCTTTAAACTACAATGTTTCAGTGCATGATGCTTATGTATATAAATTGTAGTGCAAAATGCTATCATTTTATTGTTTAATTAATAGGTTGCTTAAGAAAATCACTGCTATTATTACATGCTTATGTGAATAAGGTCTTAATGCATGACTAACACAAGAGATAATTTGCTTATACACTGTCTTGATTAACACGATAATTATTTTTATACAAATGTTGGATTATGAATGAACAAAATATACAAAGCCATTACTTAGTCTGAATATTGTCAGAGGTAAATACAAATTTTGTTGGTTGTTCTAATTGTGCAATTGAGTTTGGCATGTATGCACGAGTTATTTTTATGTTTGCATGTATGTAAAACATTTGATTTATATTGTATTTTCTTATAAAGCTATAGGATAATGTGAATATTATATTAAACTCCGTGTGAAAGACATAAAAAAGCTAATCGGAGCTCTCTATCTTTTATATAAAACAAGGTATGTGGTCATAAAGTATAAGTTTATGAGCCAAGATTATTTATTGGCATGACCGGTTGGACCATCCCGAGTCATTGATGATGCGACACACATAAAAGAACCATGGGTTCTTCAAAGGTGATTTCAATATTTTTATTGTTCTCGATGGAAATATAGTGTTCATTTATCACCACCAAATTAAAGTAAGGACTTTATCCTATGAAGTTTTGGAAAGAATATAACGGGGATGTATGTAGGCCTATACATCCGCCTTGTGGATCATTTTGAGTTTTAAAATCGATGCATCGTCAAAATGATCACCAAAACGCAACTTATGTTAGCGTGATTAGTGACTCGTCTTAAAAATGCGAGCAAGGTTTTCCAAATCGTATGTTTAAGAATAGTGGTGAATACTCTTAAGTATTGGGCGATTATTGGAATAAGTGTTGAACATAAAAGTTGCCCATGTTCATAAGCGAATTGCTTTTGTTGAAACGTTCATAAAACGTTTCAGTTGATTGCAAAGCCAATAATATTGTGAGAACAAAACTCTAAGTTTATGGGGCATATTATAACATATGAGTTCGCATCTTGCCATTAATCTATAATGAATCCTCCCCAAGAGAATAGTTTTGGTCACAAACCATATTTCCCATGTGAGATTTTGCAAAATGGGATGTTGAAATTGATAATTCATTCAGGGGGAGAATGAGCAGCGAGAGATATGGAATGAATTATGATATAAATATTGATCCTCACACCAATATATAAGAACTTGAAGGGACAATTTACATTCCAGATCTAGTAATTGCCAGACATGTTAATGACATAAATAAAGTGACTAGATCATACATACGCTGCTAGTGCTCCAATTACATTGTGTGTCCCAACATTAAAACCAATGATTGGTAGTAAGTCTATGGCACGTCTGCAACGTGATAGACTAATCGATTCCAAATAAAATTCCTCGAATAAAGAGATTAAATGGAGCAAGAAAATTAAGATGGTTAAATCGAGGTAATAAAGACCCCATAATGTTCTAGACATGAAAGTAATTGAAAAAACCCCGGGTACCTGAAAAGTTTTGAGATCTCAATAAAGGACATAATACAATGTCTAGTAGAATGTGGAATCGAAAAGAACTGAATCGACGTCGATAATACTATTGTATAAATAATGTGCATGATAAATATTGTAAAAGTAAGGTGAGGATCTTGGATACCTGCAAGAAGTGCAGTTCTATAAACGAATGGCCAAAGAATGTAAAGACACAAATAACTAATGAACTATGAAAGTCTCTTGATGAGATATGGTTTTTGTAACTTGAAATCCATACACATGAATTTTAAAGAAAGATTGATGTTATGTCTGGCAATATGAGAAATAAGTTATACGTGTCTAAGATAATAATACAAGAGCTCATTTTATGCTAAGATTCCTTAAGGAATATAGAATGCATAAAGCACATGTCATGATTTAAAAATTCTCGAGAATAGTAATTGATCAAATTGAACAAATTCCATGGAATGGAATAAAGTAAATATTTCGATATTTTTAAGGTACAAGAAACGTGGGTTTTAACTTTACTAACCCATCAAAACAAGTTTAGTTAGTTTTGCAGATGCAGGATATATGTTTAATTCTCACAATGATCAGTCTCAAAATGGATATGCTTTTACTAATGGCGGCACTGAAATTTCATGGAGTTCGACAATGCAAACAATCGTGGATAGTTCATATAACCATTCAGAAATTTTGGGAAGGATACATTGCTTAATTCAAGGAAGGTTACATCAAAGGCGACAAGACAAAACATATTTTTCCAAAGTTCTTTTTCAACCATGACTTACAAAAGAATGTTGATATTATCGTTCAACAAGTTCGTTCAAGTGACAATTTGGCGTATCTATCTACCAAGGCGCTTCTACATCAACATTTTGGACATTGAACCACAACATCGGAGTGCGCCAACTCAAAGAGTTCAACATATGTAGTCATCAGAGGGAGATAATACGCGCTGCACTCTTTTTCCCTTAGCCATGGTTTTATCCCACTGGGTTTTCCTGGCAAGGTTTTTAATGAGGCAACATTTCTAAAGCGTATTAATAGTATGGACATCCAAGAGGGAGTGTTATGGATAATTATTAGTGGATGTCCATATAGTCCATAAGAGGCCCATGGCCCAATTAGCAATTAGGGTTTTTACCCTACAGTTTATCTTATATATACCCCATGTATCTCTGACATTATGAATCAATTGAAGAATACTTTTCATTCCCTCAATTCTTGTTCACAACAGTTATCATTATCTTTTTAAAGTAAAAAAATAGTTTAAAAGGGACAACTGAACTAAGAGAACCCACATTACTTACTAAAAAAGGATTGATTAGGACTTAAAAGTAGAATTAACAAAGACTTAGAAAAGTGCACAGTATTGGAAGTATACTTTGGCTTGATTATTCATTAACTTATAACTACGATATATAATCATTTGAGGATTATTTTAGAACCCAAAACATAGAGTGGGTTAAGCAAATTAATAAATATCGAAAGCTCAAAGACTTGTACAAACAAACTATACGTCTAACTCTTCCCCGCGTTTTGAGCGGGTAAGGATCGAACACTCAAATTGATTCAAAATTTCCCAAAGAGCGCAGACGACAGTCCTTTGGTGAAAATGTCAACATACTGGCAACGAGATGTGATGAGTGTGTAAATACTCATCATTTTTAGTCAAATCTGAACTGCAAAACATTTAAAAACGCTCAGAAATGCATCAAAATACTGAAAATATCTCAAAATTGTATTTTATATGTTTCAGATGCAAAATGTTTAAAATCAGATGAAAAATGAGCTAAGTTTGCATAATTGGCAGTTTCAGTCCCCCGACTTTCAAATCTTGACAGAAATAGTCCCTGAGCACTTATTTTAAAAGAAAAGTCACCAAAGGTCCTGTTGGAATCATAAATTGTCATAATTAATTCTTTGGTGAAAAGTTCCAAAAGTTTTGAGAAATTACAGTTTTGATCCCTGGATTTTAAAAATGGTCATGTTTAGTCCTTGGAATTTCACAATTGGAAAAAATGGTCCTTAACTTATTTGAGATTTACAAGTTTGACCCTTGGACTACAACTTCATAAATTACAGTTTTGGTCCCTGGAATTTTGAATTGTACACTTTAGATCCCTTAACTACTAAATGTATCCAATTTAAATCCTAAAGTCCAAATCCAATATCTATCCCAAGCCCAACCCGGTCCAGTCCACCTTTTACCCAAAACATTACCCAATCCAACCCGTTTACCCATCCAAACCCGCCCACGTTTAAAATATTAAAACCACTCACGAGTTCCCTCCCCCTCATCATCACCTATACCTGCAAACACCTCCCACACTCCATCATCATCACATTCCTACCCTCCAAACACCCCAAGCCAAATGCATTAACTGCCCCTTTCCCTGTCACAAGTTATCAGTCCCAACTGGCATATCTAGTTTTCCCGCCAAAAGTCATCAACCGGCCAAAATTGTCTCAACTCATCCAATGGTCCAGGATTCAAGTGGGATTTGCTAAGAAGTCAAGTGGGAAGACATTTGCTATAAAAAGGTGGAAGAAGAGAGAGAGAAATGCAGTAGTTCTTAGTTTTTAAATTTCCTATATGTCGTTTTTAATATAAAGGTTTTAGTTTAAGTCAAAAAAGTGTAATCTCAGTTTCTATGTATTAAACTTAAGTTAGATAATCTTTGTAATGTGCTTTTAAGTATCAATTCAAGGTTATATTAACATTTCAAGTTTTTATGCTCACTGTTAAAAAATTCAGTTTCAAGCTCTTATATTCAAGCTTCTAGTAGCTTATTTTCAAATTCAAATAAGCTTATTTAAGCTATTTATAGCTTTTGGTAAGCTTATTACTCTAGTTCAATCAATCTTGGTATCCAGTCAACAAAAGTCAACCTGTGAAGAAATTTTGGTTAACCTGTCTTGGAAGTGGATATGGGTGATGCAGAGATTGGTTATGGGTTGAATCTGAGTTAGGATATGGTTGAGAATAGGTAGTGGCTCTTTGTTCTTTGGCAAGCCATAGTGGCTAGGACCAAATGTAAGTTCAAACAAGAAAATTGCTTAATCTGTTTCTGTGGTATTTACTTGTTGTTTCTACAGTTTTTAGTTCATATTCAGTAGTAGGATTATAGTTTAATTATTGATATTGGTTAAATTTAAGTATAGGATAATATAGATTGCATTTTAGTTTTGATAAGGGTGTTTGGTTCTAGCTGTTGCATTGAGCTAGAGGATTAGAAATCTGTTAAAATTTGTCTACTCAGTCTCACTTAGGTCCACTTGAATCAATTTAGTCACCATGTTGCATCTGCACTAGCTCAAAGTCAAAATCACATTGAACCTGTCCTAATTTCATATCTGATAGAATTTTGTAAAATCAAAAGCTTGAATTGTGTTTAGATATCAGTAGAGTAGCTTAATATAGCTTTATTTTACCTTAAAACATCATAATCAGCTCATGATTTAAGCTCAAATCTCATTTTGGTCAAAGTTAGCAAAACTGTTAAGAAAGTAAAATTGAAAAAGTCATTTTCAGCTCAACTTGGGTGATTTTTAATTGATTCATTATTGGATCAAATCAAGTGAAACTTTTGGTTTAAAAACTTCAGTTGGTCAAGAATTGAAAAATGATTTTTGGAAATTTTTTGTAAGTCATTATAAGCTCCAAATAAGCTGCTTAATAAGCTGCAAAGTGCCCTGTGCACACTCAGCATACACTGAGTGTGAGACAGGCACCTTGCAGACCTTGCATAGGCTTGGTTTTAGATCCTTAGGGTCTGAAACTTGGTTTAGAGATAGTTAAGCTGGTTGTCTTGAGATCTCTAGTTTTGTTTTTCACAAAAGCTTCTTCAATAAGCTTGTGCTTAAGCTTCAAAATAGACAGAAAACTGTTTAGCACTTGATTTTCTAATACATCAAATCATGGCAGTTAGCACTTAAGAGGTTTAGGATAGTGGTAATTAGTTGCTTTTGAGTAGTTTTAGCATATTATAGCTTCTGTGATCATTTAGTTCTCTGTTGTGGCCTTTAGCTTATTTTGAGTGCTTATTTATAAGCACTCTTCACTGCAGCCTCATATTCCTTCACATAAGCCACTGTTTTTATATTTTTCCTAGAATTAGAATATTATTTTAGAGTTTTCCTGAATTTTTCATAATTTTCCAGCACTGTTTGCTATTTTTCCTCATTTAAATCAGTTTTTAGTACTCTTTAATTAGCTTTTAATACAATTAAATCAGAAAAACTTCAAAAAAAATAAGTTTTCATTTTTCCTAGGTTAAGATAAATATAAAAAGCAAAAAAATAATTTTCTCAAATTTTTCATAGTTTAATTTGTGATTTTTAGCAATTTAATTAGTTTTAAATAGTCTTTAATTCATAGAAAATAGAAAAATAATCAGAAAAATACAAAATTAGTTTTGAAAATTCTCTTTAGTTATTTTAGATTTTTCTAAGTCATAATTTCATTTTTCTAGCTTTATTTCATATTTTCTTATATTTTAGGGTATTATTAAATAGGTAAAAATAGTTTTTAATTAATAATAATTAAATAAATAGTAATAAAAATAATTTTCTTTTTCTAAAAATTTTCTCTTATCATTAGGTTTGTAAAAATGTCATTTTTATATTTTTAGGATTAATATTGTTTCAGTTTCACATTTTCTTTTGTACGTTACGTAGTTTTTAATTTAAGTTTATAAAAGAAAAATCAAAAACATCATTTTAAAAATAGTGATAGCGTTTATTTAATATAATTTATCTTTTTAATTTTCTTTCATTTTTCCTTTGTCATTTAATATCAATCATAACCCTTTTTCCGTTCAAATTCTCCCGATCACTATACGTTTGGTGATTCAGTGCACAGCTCGTTGGGACTTAACGACCTGGGGAAACACTATACTCCTCTAGATCTTCATTGCATTGGTTCTGAGCTGTTTGAAGTTTATTACGGTTAACCATTCACAAGTGGTTAGCTTGTGTGATAAAACTTGACCGTTTGGGAGCCGATCAAATTTTGGCGCCGCTGCCGGGGAGCTGTGCTAATTATCTTACGCTTAGCAGATTAGTGATTTGAATATTCACTCCTTGTTTATACCATCTATATCTATATATATTTTCTTATAAAAAATCCAAAAACCCAAAAACATCTTAAAACGTATAAAACACAAAAATCTTTTTCTTTTGTTTCTATATATATATAAAATATAAAAATACAAAAAGATTTGTCGTTTTATTTGTTTAATAATAACAACATAAAAAATTACCACCGCAAACCAAGGCAGTGTACTACCTAACTGGGGGTACGACCATAATAAGTTCCCGAACCAAAGATTAAAACTTGCCTTTGTGTCCTTGTGAGTGGTGTACCTTTTTCAAATAAGCCATTCATCTTGTGATTATTGGTTTAAGTTCACTGTCGTTTTGCCTCGATATTGTTTTAATTGGATTTGTTGTTATATCTACTTTTCAAACCCATAAAACCCAAAAAGATTCTTCTTACCCCATTTTCATAATTCCTTTCATAATTCCCTTCCTTAACTCTGAGATTTCTTAGAGTTAACTCTAGTGTATGCGCACTCGCTCTTCTAGATCTGTAAGCCCATTTCGTGAGCTTGTCAGGATTCCAAGAAGGCGTGTCCGTAGACGTTCTGCCCCATCAGTCGGATCTGAGATCCGGACTGCTCACACTACTTCCGTTATCATGGCGGAAGAACGTCCTATGTGTGAGCTTCTCCAGGCACCCATCGACGGGTATGGAGATGCTATTGTTATCCCAGCCATTGTGGCTGAAAATTTTGAACTCAAAACCGGGTTACTGAATCTTGTAACCTCAAGTCAATTCTATGGTTTTGAGAGGGATGATCCTCATGCTCATATTCGATGGTTTAACAAGATTGCATCTACCATCAAATACAAGAATGTCCCTACCGATGCTGTCAAGCTTCTTCTGTTCCCATTTTCCCTTGAGGGACAAGCCCGGATTTGGCTTGAAAAACAACCCCCTCAATCAATCGAAACATGGGAAGACCTGGTGAAGAAATTTGTTAACGAATTCTATCCACCTTCTAAAACCACGAGTCTTAAAAATGAAATCATCAAGTTCACACAAAAGTTTGATGAACCCTTCAGTGAATCGTGGGATCGTTTTAAGGAGTTGCTCCGCAAATGTCCTCACCACGGTTTCTCCGAGTTGATGCAACTCGATACTTTCTATAATGGAGTGAGTCAATCTGATCAAGATTCTCTCAATTCCTCCGCTGGAGGAAATTTCTTGAGCAAAACTGTAAAAGAAGCTTTAACGATAATTGAAAACAAGTCTAAAGTCCGCACTGCACGAAGCAAACCGGTTGTTTCCCAAGTCAGTGTTGGTCCTTCTTCTTCATCACCCGTGAGTCAATCTAGCACCGATGCTAAGATTGACAAACTCACGGAAGCAATTCAAGCTTTGGTTCTCTCCAACCAAAAGAAAGTTTCTTTTCCACAAACTTCACCTCCTGCTGAAGTTAAGAAAGTGGAAGTCTGTGTTACTTGCGGTGGCCCCCATGCCTATTACAACTGTATGGCCACCGATGGTAACCCTTTTGAAGCAAACGCTGTGGGCGGGATTTCTAATTCAGGAGGCAACCAATACCGTGCTCCTATAGACCCGAACCACCGTCCTAACCACTACCCTGGACCTCCCGGTTTCAACCAAAACCAAAACCGTAATCAAAATCAGAATAGAACGAACCAAGGTTTTCAAAACCAAGGTAATTTTAGTCAAAATAACGGTTTTCAAAATCAAAGTCAAAACTTCCAACACCAAGGAAACTTTAATAGAAACCAAGGTCAGGGAAATTTCAACCCAGGGTATTTTCATGGCAATAATCAAGGAAATTTCCAAAATCAAGGCCCTAATCCAAACAATAGAGGCCAGAATTTTCCTACACAAACTCAAGCCATTGTTCCAACTGGACCATCATCTGATGAGTTGTTGAAGCAATTCATGAAATCCCAAGAGGAAATGAATAGGTTGTTGGTTAGCCAGATTTCTGACATTAAGAAGTCTTTAAATGATCGACCCTCGGGCTCAGGTACTTTACCTAGCAACACGATCGCTAATCCGAGGGGCGATGCAAAGGCGATCACAACCAGAAGTGGTGCTTCGTATGATGGACCCGCTATTCCTACTACCTCTTCTTCTTCTCTCCCGAAGGTAGTGGAAAGTGAACCTGAGGCGACAAAGGACAAGGAACTTCCTACTAATAATGGAGGTACCAGCAATGTCCATCCTCAAGTTGTCCCGAACCCCAAAACCAAACCTGGAGTTGTTTTTGAACCTCCAGTTGACAACTCCAAATCCAAAACTTCTATTCCTTACCCCTCACGTTTAAATGAGCAAAAACTCCGCGAAAAAGCCAGTCATCAAATGGAAATTTTTTTTCAAATTTTCCAAGAACTACATTTTGACATAAGCTTTGAGGATGCCATCATGCTGATGCCCAAGTTTGCATCAACTCTCAAACACATGTTAAGCAACAAGGAAAAACTGTTTGAAATGGCTAAAACTCCTCTGAATGAGAACTGCTCAGCAGTTCTGTTAAAGAAGCTTCCCGAGAAGCTTGGAGATCCTGGAAAATTTCTTCTCCTTTGTGTTTTTCCAGGAATGATTGAATGCTTTGCCCTCGCCGATCTTGGAGCAAGCATCAATCTGATGCCTTATTCAGTATGGAAGAAACTTTCTCTTCCAGAACTTATTCCTACCTGCATGACTCTTGAGCTTGCAGATCGTTCTATATCGCGTCCTCTTGGCATCGCCGAGGATGTATTCGTGAAAGTAGGCAAGTTCCATTTTCCAGCTGACTTTGTGGTTGTTGATTTCGATGCCGATCATCGGGTTCCCCTCATTGTTGGACGAGGATTCCTGAGAACGGGCCGTGCTCTCATTGATGTGTTTAAGCAAGAAATCACTTTACGTGTGGGTAATTGATTCGATCCCAAACAGTCAAGTTTTATCACGCAAGCTAGCCACTTGTGAATGGCTAACTGTAAGAAACTTAAAACAGTCTGGAAACAAATGCAATGAAGTCCAGGAGAGTATAGTGTTTCCCCAGGTCGTTATGTCCCAACGAGCTGTGCGAGAATAGTCAAACGTATAGTGAGCGAGAGGATTTGAACGGAAAAGAGTTTTGATTTATTATAACTACAGAAAAAGTATACAAATTACAGGGGCTTAAATGCAAATTAAAGGAAATTAAAAAGATAAACTATATTAAATAAACGCTATCACTATTTTTTTAAAATATAATGTTTTTGATTTTTCTTTTATAAAACTTAAATTAAAAACTACATGACGTACAAAAGAAAATATGAAACTGAAGCAATATTAATCCTAAAAATATGAAAATGATATTTTTACAAACCTAATGATAAGAGCAAATTTTAAGAAAAAGAAAATTATTTTAATAACTATTTATCTAATTATTATTAATTAAAAACTATTTTTAACTATTTAATAATACCCTAAAATATAAGAAAATATGAAATAAAGCTATAAAAATGAAATTATGACTTGGAAAAATCTAAAATAACTAAAAAGAATTTTCAAAACTATTTTTATATTTTTCTGATTATTTTTCTATTTTTTATGAATTAAAAACTATTTAAAACTAATTAAATTGCTAAAAAATACAAATTTAACTAAGAAAAATCTGGAAAAATATTTTTTTGACTTTTTATATTTATCTTAACCTAGGAAAAATGAAAAATTATTTTTTTAAAACTTTTCTGATTTAATTGTATTAAATGCTAATTAAAAAGGCTAAAAACTGTTTTAAAATGAAGAAAAATACCAAACTGACTTGGAAAAATCTGAAAAATTCAAGAAAAGTCTAAAATATTATTTAGAATCTAGGAAAAATATAAAAACAGGGGCTTGTGTGTAAGAAAATGCAACTGCAATACAAGTGCTTATGTAATAAGCACTTGAAATAAGCACAAGGTTCAAACTGGGCACCAAACCTTCACAGAAGCTCTAATAAGCTAAAAGAACTTAAAATGAACTAAATACAACTATCCTAAACCTATGAGATCCAAACTGTTGAGATTTGATGATTTGGCTAAATGAGCAAAAACATATTTTGAGGCCTACTTTATAGCTTAAGAATAAGCTACACAATAAGCTGAGACTGAAAAACAGAAGTTGGAATCTAAAGATGACCTGGCCAAGAACTTGTAAACTAAAAACTAGACCAAGAGAAGCTCTGTTGAGCTCTGCAAGAGCTTGAGAAAACTCAGTGTTCACTGAGTTTTGTGAACAGGGCATATAAGCCTTTTTGACAAGCTCTTTTGAGGCTTATAGAAAATTTCTAAAAATCTACAAAAATGACAATAAGAAAATAGACCAGTTGAACTTTTAAAAACCAAAAGTCTTACTTGATTTGACCTAGAAATGAACCTGTGAAAAATCTCTCTAGTTGAGTGCAAACTGAGAATTGCAAGTTTTGACTTTTGATAATTATGAAAGGTTTGACTTTTATGAACTTTGCAACTGATTTAAGGACTGATTATGATGAGTTATGGTGAAATGAAACTAATGCAACCTATTTCTATGATATCTAAGCACAAAACTGACTTTTGATTTTATAAAATTCCAACAGTAAAGAGATTAGGACTGTTAAATGGTAATTTTGACTTCTGAGATATGCAGGTGCAATATTAAGACCAAAAGGATTCAAATGGTCTTAGTTGAAACTGATTAGACAGATTTTAAACACACACAAGAGCTCAAGCTCCAAATAACCACTAATCCAAACACACTTTTAGAAACTGTTTTGCAAATTTTAAACTAAACCAGTTACTGATTTAACTCATTTAACCATTTAAACTAAGATATTGCTAGTCCCTAGCAATGTTTTGAGAAAAATTAATGGATTTCATCTCTTTACCAAAAGCCATTACTTCTGGAGTAGCCAAATGTTTCAGTTCAAGTAAGAACCTTGGTACACCGATAACCAAGTGATTTTGAGCAAATCACCAGCTTCCAACGGATTTGATTTGTCTTTACCAGAAGCCGTTTGCTTCTGGACTAGCCAACTCTTAGATAAATTATCAATATTATCTTTGGTGAGCTGATTACCAATTATGGTTTTCCACTGCCTTTACCACAAGCCATAAACTTGCGGGCTAGCCAACTCTTCACTTTTAAGGATATGGGGAGCTGAATACCATACAATTTTGGGCAAATTGCAAGCCGTCACCGGATTTGAGATATCTTTACCAAGAGCCGTTTGCTCCTGGATTAGCCAATCCTTTTGTTTAGACAAGGCGGACTGATAACCATAAGTTGAGTAAGTGCAAAACACTTACTCCAAAAAAAAAAATTTTTTGGCCAAAAATGAGGGAATTAGGCGGTATAATTACATGATAAAATTCGTGAGAATTCCCCCCCCCCCCCCCACACTAGAAATGAATATTGCCCTCAATATTCAAAGTACCGGCGGTTATGCCGAAACATAGAACGTAAAAGGGAGATACTACGGCCATTATTTAGCAAGATTTTTTTCTTTTTTTTTTTTTTTTTTTTTTTGACTCTTATATACAACAACGGGGGGCATCTCCCCCACACTAGGGTGGAACACACGGGTGAAAACCCATGTTTAGCTACTGTTTTTGATTACCGAGTCGCTAGCTTGACTCGACCCCGAATTCATTTGTTCATGGGGAAAGTAACGTGGAAAACCAATCTCAATCGGACTTTCGTTCACAGTGTTTAACAAACATATGAACATCAGAAAGTTCCACTCCGACGAGATACAACCGCGGTATTGTTAATAGTAGAAACTATAAAGGATGATACCGGGGTCAAAGATGGTGGCCTCATTCCCGAAAGAGAAAAGGGAAAGAGCAACTACACCATCTGTGAAGAATGGAACAAAGATATGCATGAGAATGCATGTCCATTCCTCATCAGTAAGAAGCAAATCACCATTTTTGACACTTTTAAGCTTAAACTTGAAACTTATATGGTGATTGTCAATAAGATATCCGGGAGGGAGGGTGGGAAACGGTTCTTCAATCAACAGATTTTCTAGAAAAAGAATGTCCCCCTCCGAATCAAAGTAAGTATTATCAATTCCTGTTGGAATTGACTCATCACTAAGAAAGGCATCGACTTCATTCCAAAAGTTGTCATCTTCCTCATCAGGAGTGAGAGAAGGGATGGAAGAGTCGGGAATAATAAGACTAGGAGATGATGGATCATTTTTGAGCAATTCTTCAATGGGAAGAATGTCTCCCATTGGATCACAAACATCATCATCCAATTCAGATGAAACTGAGGAGAGTTTGGTTTCATCCACAGAGTTAACAAACTCGATACGATAAACTGATTCCGGAGGTGGGACAAGTGGTGTGTTCTTAGAGCTAGCTATTTCCACCACTTCCGATAAAGTCTCCGATTCAAGATCATCATCATCAAGTACACTCTTGACTTCCCTGGTACAACTTTCAAACCATTTGTTTGAACCAGGGTTGATTTTCAAAGCTTTTAACTCAGCACGTTTTTGGATACTCCTCTTAACCGTGAAATTTGAGAGTGTTGCATTGAATCTTTCAGATTTTTGATCAATTGTGGCAACACTCTGTTTGGATAGAGGTTTGGAGTTTTGGTTGATATTCAACGTGAGTTCTTCGTTGTCAACCCGTATGGTTAACTCTTCAGCGAACACATCAATCAGAGCACGACTCGTTCTCAAGAAAGCTCTCCCTAAGATGAGGGGAACTCTAGGATCTGCATCAAAGTCTACTACAACAAAGTCAGTAGGAAAGTGAAACTTTCCTACTTTCATCACGACATCCTCGGCTATCCCAAGTGGACGCGTTATGGAACGGTCCGCTAGCTCGAGTGTCATATAAGTGGATGAAAGTTTAGGAAGAGACAGTTTCTTCCATACTGAGAGTGGCATGAGGTTAATGCTAGCGCCAAGATCGGCCAAGGCGGAGCATTGAACCATCCCCAAGAAATCACACGGGATTAAAAATCTACCGGGGTCTTCAAGCTTTTTGGGAAGCTTCTTGAGAAGGACCGCTGAGCATTGCTCATTGAGAGGGGTTTTAGCCATCTCAGATAGCTTATCTTTGTTGTTCAGTAAGCCCTTAAGCGTGGATGCAAATTTAGGCATTAGAACGAGAGCATCAACGAAGCTTATGTCAAAGTGTAGTTCATTGAAGATTTGGAAAATTTTTTCCATTTGCTCTTTGTTTTTGTCTTTGAGCTTCTCATCATTCATTCTTGATGGGTAAGGAAGCTGACTAGACTTTTGAGCCGGGATGGAAGTGTTTTCTGGCTCAGAATTTGCCTTCGGAACTTCGGGTTCCGGACTTAAAGCTTGGACTACCGAAGGTGGGACGTGTGCGGTACTTCGTGGGCTTGAGAATTGCACCTTGTCCGTTGTATCCTTGGTAACTTGACTCATTGATCCTGGTGGAGAAGGCATTGGAGTCGAAGGTCCATTGTGCGTCTTACCACTACGAGTGGTGACGGCTTTCAACTCGGCATTGGGATTAGGAATTGTATTGCTTGGGAGTCCTCCAGAAGATGATGAAGCTTGGTTCATATTCATGTTCATGAAACTGCTCATCATATTCTTCAACTCATTTGTCTGCCGAGACATTGTGGTATCAATTTCCTTTTTTAGCTCAACCCTCATGTTATTGATCTGAGTTTGCATTGAACGTATGCTTGACTCAGTAATTTTCATGAAGTCATTTGGTGGGGGAGCATGAGAAGGTTGTTGATAACTTTGCTGATTTGGAGC
The DNA here is from genome assembly GCA_019973895.1 of Chrysanthemum seticuspe. Classification (NCBI taxonomy): domain Eukaryota; kingdom Viridiplantae; phylum Streptophyta; class Magnoliopsida; order Asterales; family Asteraceae; genus Chrysanthemum; species Chrysanthemum seticuspe. The sequence continues at coordinate 151,913,616 of BPTQ01000005.1, read as the reverse complement.
TTGATATGGTTAGTTGAAATTGTTCCGGTTTTGATTGAAATTTTGAGAGTTATTGAAGTTTTGTCCTTGATTCGGAACAAAGCGATTTTGATTGCCATGGTTTTGCACAGGAGGAAAACCAGGTGGTGTCATACCGCTAGGTGCACGGTGGTGAGGATCAGCTTGTGGTCGGTATTGATTGTGGTTTACAGAAGCTACGGGAGCTTGGTAAAAGGAAGCATCGGTTGCTTGACAATCATAATACGCATGTGGACCACTACAAGTTTCACACACCTTGTTTACAGCTTTGATTGGTTCCGGCTTATGAATTTCGCTTTTGATGTCCTTTACATCTTTCATCATACAACGGATGACGTCCGTTAGAGCGGCTATCGGAGCGGCTAACTCAGAAGAGTTACTGGATGAAGAAGCAGGAGTGTTCGGAGTATTGACTTTGTTGCGAGAAATAGGAACTTTTGATTTTTGCTCGCAAATCTCAATCACATCTTTAGGCTTACGATTCAAGATATTGCCACCGGCGGCTGCATTCAAAGTATCTTGATCGTTACCGTTCAACCCATTATAAAAGATATTAACTTGTTGAAGCTCCGTGAATTCATGATGGGGGCATTTCCTGAGGAGATCTTTGAATCTCTCCCATGCCTCTCCAAATTTTTCATCGAAATTTTGACGAAATCCAGAAATTTCATTTTTAAGATTAGTCGTCTTTGATGGAGGAAAGAAATAATTGATAAACTTTTGAACAAGATCCTCCCAAGTTTCGATGGATCGAGGGGGTTCTTTTTCCAGCCAAATCCGGGCTGTCCCCTCAAGTGAGAATGGAAATAGCATCAACTTGATGACTTTTTGTGGCACATCCTTGAAATTGATAGTTGAAGTCAACTTGTTAAACCAACGGATGTGTGCATACGGGTCTTCTCGGTCAAACCCGTGGAATTGATTTGTAGACACAAGTTGGATCAAATGTGTCTTCAATTCAAAGTGATCAGAATTGATTACTGGTAAAATGATGGCATCTCCATAACCCTCGGTGGGTGCTTGGAGCATTTCCGCCATAGTTCGTTCGTCTGCCATATTGTTGTTTGAAATAGTACGAATCTCGGGTTCGACTATTTGGGCAGCACGTCTACGAGAACGTCTTCTAGGAATTTCTGCTAGATCACGAAAAGGACTCAATGATCTAGAAGAACGAGTGCGCATGCACTAGAGTTAACTCTAAGAGATCTCAGAGTTAAGGAAAGGAATTATGAAATTGGTGAAAATGGGGTAAGAAGAATCTTTTTGGGTTTTCTGGTTCTGACAAGTAGATATAACACAAATCCAATTAAAACAAGATCGAGGCAAAACAACAGTGAACTTAACCAATAATCACAAGATGAATGGCTTCTTTGAAAAAGGTACACCAATCACAAGGACACAAAGGCAAGTTTTAATCTTTGGTTCGGGAACTTATTATGGTCGTACCCCCAGTTAGGTAGTACACTGCCTTGGTTTGCGGTGGCAATCTTTTATGTTGTTATTTATTAAAGAAAACGATAAATCTTTTTGTATTTTTATCTTTGATACATATATAGAAACAAAAGGAAAATATTTTTGTGTTTTATACGTTTTAAGCTGTTTTTGGGTTTTTGGATTTTTTATAAAAAAAAATATATATATATATAGATAGATGGTATGAACAAGGAGTGATTATTCAAGTCACTAATCTGCTAAACGTAAGATAATTAGCACAGCTCCCCGGCAGCGGCGCCAAAATTTGATTCGGTCCCAAACAGTCAAGTTTTATCACGCAAGCTAGCCACTTGTGAATGGCTAACTGTAAGAAACTTAAAACAGTCTGGAAACAAATGCAATGAAGTCCAGGAGAGTATAGTGTTTCCCCAGGTCGTTATGTCCCAACGAGCTGTGCGAGAATAGTCAAACGTATAGTGATCGAGAGGATTTGAACGGAAAAGAGTTTTGATTTATTATAACTACAGAAAAAGTATACAAATTACAGGGGCTTAAATGCAAATTAAAGGAAATTAAAAAGATAAACTATATTAAATAAACGCTATCACTATTTTTTTAAAATCTAATGTTTTTGATTTTTCTTTTATAAAACTTAAATTAAAAACTACATGACGTACAAAAGAAAATGTGAAACTGAAGCAATATTAATCCTAAAAATATGAAAATGATATTTTTACAAACCTAATGATAAGAGAAAATTTTAAGAAAAAGAAAATTATTTTTACAACTATTTATCTAATTATTATTAATTAAAAACTATTTTTAACTATTTAATAATACCCTAAAATATAAGAAAATATGAAATAAAGCTATAAAAATGAAATTATGACTTGGAAAAATCTAAAATAACTAAAAAGAATTTTCAAAACTATTTTTATATTTTTCTGATTATTTTTCTATTTTTTATGAATTAAAAACTATTTAAAACTAATTAAATTGCTAAAAAAATACAAATTTAACTAAGAAAAATCTGGAAAAATATTTTTTTGACTTTTTATATTTATCTTAACCTAGGAAAAATGAAAAATTATTTTTTTGAAACTTTTCTGATTTAATTGTATTAAATGCTAATTAAAAAGGCTAAAAACTGTTTTAAAATGAAGAAAAATACCAAACTGACTTGGAAAAATCTGAAAAATTCAAGAAAAGTCTAAAATATTATTTAGAATCTAGGAAAAATATAAAAACAGGGGCTTGTGTGTAATAAAATGCAACTGCAATACAAGTGCTTATGTAATAAGCACTTGAAATAAGCACAAGGTTCAAACTGGGCACCAAACCTTCACAGAAGCTCTAATAAGCTAAAAGTACTTAAAATGAACTAAAAAAAAACTATCCTAAACCTCTGAGATCCAAACTGTTGAGATTTGATGATTTGGCTAAATGAGCAAAAACATATTTTGATGCCTACTTTATAGCTTAAGAATAAGCTACACAATAAGCTGAGACTGAAAAACAGAAGTTGGAATCTAAAGATGACCTGGCCAAGAACTTGTAAACTAAAAACTAGACCAAGAGAAGCTCTGTTGAGCTCTGGACAAGCTCTGCAAGAGCTTGAGAAAACTCAGTGTTCACTGAGTTTTGTGAACAGGGCATATAAGCCTTTTTGACAAGCTCTTTTGAGGCTTATAGAAAATTTCTAAAAATCTACAAAAATGACAATAAGAAAATAGACCAGTTGAACTTTTAAAAACCAAAAGTCTTACTTGATTTGACCTAGAAATGAACATGTGAAAAATCTCTCTAGTTGAGTGCAAACTGAGAATTGCAAGTTTTGACTTTTGATAATTATGAAAGGTTTGACTTTTATGAACTTTGCAACTGATTTAAGGACTGATTATGATGAGTTATGGTGAAATGAAACTAATGCAACCTATTTCTATGATATCTAAGCACAAAACTGACTTTTGATTTTATAAAATTCCAACAGTAAAGAGATTAGGACTGTTAAATGGTAATTTTGACTTCTGAGATATGCAGGTGCAATATTAAGACCAAAAGGATTCAAATGGTCTTCGTTGAAACTGATTAGACAGATTTCAAACACACACAAGAGCTCAAGCTCCAAATAACCACTAATCCAAACACACTTTTAGAAACTGTTTTGCAAATTTTAAACTAAACCAGTTACTGATTTAACTCATTTAACCATTTAAACTAACTCTAGTACCCTAATTACCAATACTTAAACATGTCTAAACTATTTAATGACCACAGATTTAAATATGAGCATAATATGAAAACTGCATAAAAAATGAAAATGAGATAACAAGCTCACAAGTGTCCAGCAGTGATGTAGCTTATACATAACCCATAACTACACTATCCTAAGCTAATTCCAACCCAAATCCAAGCTCTGCAACACCATAAACCATTTCCATGCCCATCTTGCTTTACAGTTGACTTTTGTTGACCATATGACTATTTTGCTTGAAACTGAGTTTCAAGCTTACAAAAAGCTATAGTAAGCTTAAGTAAGCTTTTCTGAACTTACAAATAAGCTGTTGGAAGCTTGAATTTAAGAACTTGAATCTAAAATTTGAAACAGTAAACTGCAAACTTGAAATATAAATGAACCCTTGAATTAAGACTTGAAACTGAGTTACAATGATCAAACCACTTAGTTTTAGTACAATAGAGCTTAAAGTTACAAAATCATAAACTAATTAAGACAGTTTAATAAAAACGACATACATTAAATTTTAAAAACTAACTACTGTCTTCTATCTTGCTTCTTCCTCTCTTTTTATACATCAAAAAGCTTTCTCTCTCCTCTCTGAGTGTATCCCAGCTATAATTGGAGCCATTGGATGACTGGAAATGATATTGGCCATTGGATTGGTTTTGGCGGGAAATCTGTTTTTGACCTGTGGGCTCTGAACTAGCTACTAGGGGGGGGTGGCATTTATTGTGGTGGGAAAGGTGGGTGAATATGATGATGAGGGGGAGGGATAAGGCTGAGGTGATGGGAGAGTTGCAGGCAACTTGGTGGGGGAGGACAGGGATAAGGAGGGAAGGGGTATCGTTTGACTTTGGGTTGACCAGGGGTCCAAAATGGGAGGTCAAATGGTTAAGGCAGGGGTCAATGGTTCAAAATGGTTCAAAGGTTCATGGTTTAGTTTAAATAACAAGGACTAACTTTGCAATTTCTGAAAGATGAGGGACCAAACCTGCCATTTTCTCAAAACTGTTTCAAGGGTCTCACGAATTTTATCATGTAATTATACCGCCTAATTCCCCCATTTTTGGCCAAAAAAAATGGGGGAATTAGGCGGTATAATTACATGATAAAATTCGTGAGAATTCCTAATAATACAAGGACTATTTTTGACATTTTCAAATTTTCAAAGGACCATTTTTGCCAAATTTCAAAGTTTAGGGACCTAAGTTGTAAATTTGCAATTTTAAATCTCAAGGACCAATTTTGACAACTCATGAATCCCTAGGGACTTGAAATGATATTTTTCTTTATTTTGTTTTACCAGGGACTGTTTTTGACAACTTTTGAAACTTGGGGGACTAAAACTGCCAATTATGCAAACTTGATACGTTTTTCACCAGATTTTGATATTTTTGCATTTAAAACACATAAAACACTTATTTGTGATATTTTTATCATTTTGATGCATTTCTGAGTGTTTTCAGATGTTTTTGCAGTTTAATTGGTACAAAAATGATGAGTATTTAGACACTCATCAGTAATGAAGCTGTCACCTTTAACCTTGATCAAACTTCGAGGTACTCCTCAAATTATGATGTTGAATCGGTTAATCGAGTCGATGTAATTGATATTGCTTCAGAGGAGTACTCTCAAGAATTTCTTGGTTATTTTCATAATTCTGTGAGTAGGGATTCCACCACATCTTCTCAACCAATTATTGCCGACTCTTCCCCCTCTCTCACTCCGTTTGAGGGAGGTGACTTCTTTCTTGAAGAGATCGATGAATTTCTTGCTAATGATGAATCGATTCCGCCTGGAATTGATGGTGTTTATGATTCGGAGGGAGATATCCTTTATCTCGAGCAATTGTTAAATGAAGATCCATTACCTTCACTCCCTCCGAAAGAGATCACGATTGAGGAAATCAAATCAGTACAAACATCTACTGAAGAATTTCCCGAGGTTGAACTTAAGGACCTACCTCCTCATCTCGAGTATGCATTCTTGGAGGGTGATGATAAATTACCCGTCATAATTGCTAAGGACTTAACTAAGGAGGAGAGGACTGCTCTCATAAAGGTTTTGAAGTCACACAAACAAGCAATTGCTTGGAAACTCTCCGACATTAAGGGTATCAACCCTGAGTTTTGTACTCACAAAATCTTGATGGAGGATGACTTCAAACCAGCAGTCCAACATCAGAGAAGGGTGAATCCTAAGATTCATGAGGTTATCAAACAAGAGGTTCTCAAACTTCTTGATGCTGGTTTAATTTACCCGATCTCTGATAGTCCTTGGGTTAGCCCAATTCACTGTGTTCCAAAAAAGGGTGGCATAACTGTTGTCACAAATGAAGAAAACGAGTTGATTCCAACTCGATTGGTTACGGGATGGCGTGTGTGTATTGACTATCGCAAGTTAAACGAAGCCACCCGTAAAGACCATTTTCCTCTACCCTTCATGGATCAGATGCTTGAGAGATTAGCAGGGAACGAATACTATTGTTTCCTTGATGGTTTCTCGGGTTATTTTCATATCCCCATTGATCCGCTGGATCAAGAAAAGACCACATTCACCTGCCCATACGGAACTTTTGCCTACAGACGTATGCCTTTTGGCCTTTGTAACGCTCCTGGCACGTTCCAACGATGTATGATGGCAATTTTCCACAACATGATCGGGGAAACAATGGAGGTGTTTATGGATGACTTCTCGGTCATTGGGGACTCATTTCAAACATGTCTCTCCAATTTAGATAAAATGCTAAAACGGTGTGAAGACACCAATCTCTGTCTAAATTGGGAGAAGAGCCACTTTATGGTCAAAGAAGGCATAGTCCTTGGCCATAAGATTTCCAAAAATGGGATTGAGGTAGATAGAGCAAAAGTTGATGTTATTGCCAAATTGCCTCATCCTACTACCGTCAAAGGTATTAGGAGTTTTCTAGGTCATGCCGGGTTTTATCGCAGATTCATACAAGATTTTTCTAAAATCGCCCGGCCTATGACCCATCTTCTTGAAAAAGATGCTCCTTTTATCTTCTCACCTGAGTGCATCGAAGCTTTTGAAACATTAAAGAAAAAGCTTACAGAAGCACCCATTCTAGTTGCCCCCGACTGGGATTTACCCTTTGAACTCATGTGCGATGCAAGTGACTTTGCTATCGGTGCAGTCCTGGGGCAACGTAAAACCAAACATTTTCAGCCTATCCACTACGCTAGTAAGACTATGACTGAAGCTCAAACCCATTACACCACTACAGAAAAAGAATTATTAGCTGTGGTGTATGCGTTTGAAAAGTTTCGGCCATACCTTATCTTGACCAAATGCGTGGTGTATACGGATCACTCGGCTCTCAAATATCTCTTTGCAAAACAAGATGCAAAGCCGAGATTGCTCCGTTGGGTTCTCCTCCTGCAAGAATTTGATATCATTATACGTGATAAAAAGGGAGCTGAGAACCTGGGTGCTGATCATCTGTCCCGTCTAGAAAACCCTCACCAGGATGTGTTCGAGAAAAAGGAAATAAACGAAACATTTCCTCTCGAAACACTCAATATGGTTTCTTTTCGTGGAGACTCTTCTACCCCATGGTTTGCTGACCTTGCAAATTACCATGCGGGTAACTTTGTGGTGAAAGGGATGTCGTCCCAACAGAAAAACAAATTCTTTAAAGATGTAAAACATTACTTCTGGGACGACCCCTACTTATTCAAAATTTGCGCGGATCAAGTCATCAGGCGATGTGTGTATGGTCAGGAAGCCAATGACATTCTCAAGGCTTGCCATTCTGGACCTACTGGGGGACATCATAGCCCCAACTACACTGCCAAGAAGGTGTTTGATTCCGGATTTTATTGGCCCACGATTTACAAGGATGCCCATGAATTTGTCAAAACCTGTGACGCTTGTCAACGTCACGGGAATATCTCACAAAGAAATGAAATGCCGCAAAACGCCATTCAAGTGTGTGAGATTTTTGACATCTGGGGCATTGACTTTATGGGGCCATTTCCTTCGTCTCGCGGTAATAAATACATACTCGTGGCCGTTGACTATTTGTCAAAATGGGTTGAAGCGAAAGCTTTACCTACCAACGATGCCCGAGTTGTTGTGAAATTCTTAAAATCTCTTTTTGCTAGGTTTGGAACTCCACGAGCTATAATCAGTGATCGTGGTACGCATTTTTGCAATGACCAGTTTGATAGAGTCATGCAAAAGTATGGTGTAACTCACCGTCTCTCTACTGCGTACCACCCCCAAACAAGTGGGCAAGTGGAAGTTTCCAACCGAGGGATTAAAAGAATTCTGGAAAGGACAGTAGGCAAAAACCGTGCCTCTTGGTCGGATAAGCTAGATGACGCACTCTGGGCCTTCCGTACAGCTTATAAAACACCCATCGGGTGCACTCCATACAAGCTAGTGTACGGGAAGGCATGTCATCTGCCGGTTGAGCTTGAGCACAAAGCATACTGGGCCTTGAAACATGCAAACTTCGATATTCAGACAACTGGTGATCACCGGAAAGTTCAAATGAATGAATTAAATGAACTCCATGATCAAGCATACGAGAACTCTTTGATCTACAAAGAAATGACAAAGAAGATTCATGACTCCAAAATCAAAAACCGCGTTTTCAACGTCGGTGATCGAGTCCTTCTTTTCAATTCAAGATTGAAGATTTTCTCGGGAAAACTAAAATCCTGCTGGTCTGGACCATTCACCATCACTAAAGTATTTCCTTATGGAACCATTGAGTTATCTCAACCCGATGGTCCAAATTTTAAAGTGAATGGTCATCGGTTGAAGCACTATTTTGGAGAGGACATTCCTCCTGTGGTTGTCCCGGATCTACAAACTTTCCCCATGAACCAATGAATGCGGGGATCGAGTCAAGCTAGCGACTCGGGAATCAAAAACAGTAGCACACTATATGGGTTTTCATCCATATTTCTGACTTCTTTCTACTTTCTACCACCCTAGTGTGGGGGAGTTGCCCCCCGCTGTTGTATATAAAGTTTCAAAAAAAAATAAAAATAATAATAATAATAATAAAATCTTTCAAAATAATGGCCGTAGTATTTCCCTTTTACGTTCTATGTTTCGGCATAACTGCTGGTACTTTGAATATTGACGGCAATATTCATTTCTAGTGTTGGGGGGGGGGGGGGGGAATTCTCACGAATTTTATCATGTAAATATACCACCCAATTCCCCCATTTTTGGCCAAAATTTTTTTTTGGAGTAAGTGTTTTGCACTTACTCAGCTTACGGTTATCAGTCCGCCATATCTAATAAACAAAAGGATTGGCTAATCCAGGAGCAAACGGCTCTTGGTAAAGATATCTCAAATCCGTTGACGGCTTGCAATTTGCCCAAAATTGTATGGTGTTCAGCTCACCATATCTTTAATTAGTGAAGAGTTGGCTAGCCCGCAAGTTTATGGCTTGTGGTAAAGGCAGTTGGAAAACCATAATTGGTAATCAGCTCACCAAAGATATTTTATCTAAGAGTTGGCTAGTCCAGAAGCAAACGGCTTCTGGTAAAGACAAATCAAATCCGTTGGAAGCTGGTGATTTGCTCAAAATCATTTGGTTATCAGTGTACCAAGGTTCTTACTTGAACTGAAACATTTGGCTACTCCAGAAGTAATGGCTTTTGGTAAAGAGATTCAAATCCATTAAGTTTTTCTCAAAAGATTGCTAGGGACTAGCAATAGTTTAGTGTGTGGGATTGATGAGTGTGTAAATACTCATCATTTTTAGTCAAATCTGAACTGCAAAACATTTAAAAACGCTCAGAAATGCATCAAAATACTGAAAATATCTCAAAATTGTATTTTATATGTTTCAGATGCAAAATGTTTAAAATCAGATGAAAAATGAGCTAAGTTTGCATAATTGGCAGTTTCAGTCCCCCGACTTTCAAATCTTAACAGAAATAGTCCCTGAGCACTTATTTTAAAAGAAAAGTCACCAAAGGTCCTTTTGGAATCATAAATTGTCATAATTAATCCTTTGGTGAAAAGTTCCAAAAGTTTTGAGAAATTACAGTTTTGATCCCTGGATTTTAAAAATGGTCATGTTTAGTCCTTGGAATTTCACAATTGGCAAAAATGGTCCTTATCTTATTTGAGATTTACAAGTTTGACCCTTGGACTACAACTTCATAAATTACAGTTTTGGTCCCTGGAATTTCGAATTGTACACTTTAGATCCCTTAACTACTAAATGTATCCAATTTAAATCCTAAAGTCCAAATCCAATATCTATCCCAAGCCCAACCCGGTCCAGTCCACCTTTTACCCAAAACATTACCCAATCCAACCCGTTTACCCATCCAAACCCGCCCACGTTTAAAATATTAAAATCACTCACGGGTTCCCTCCCCCTCATCATCACCTATACCTGCAAACACCTCCCACACTCCATCATCATCACATTCCTACCCTCCAAACACCCCAAGCCAAATGCATTAACTGCCCCTTTCCCTGTCACAAGTTATCAGTCCCAACTGGCATATCTAGTTTTCCCGCCAAAAGTCATCAAACGGCCAAAATTGTCTCAACTCATCCAATGGTCCAGGATTCAAGTGGGATTTGCTAAGAAGTCAAGTGGGAAGACATTTGCTATAAAAAGGTGGAAGAAGAGAGAGAGAAATGCAGTAGTTCTTAGTTTTTAAATTTCCTATATGTCGTTTTTAATATAAAGGTTTTAGTTTAAGTCAAAAAAGTGTAATCTCAGTTTCTATGTATTAAACTTAAGTTGGATAATCTTTGTAATGTGCTTTTAAGTATCAATTCAAGGTTATATTAACATTTCAAGTTTTTATGCTCACTGTTAAAAAATTCAGTTTCAAGCTCTTATATTCAAGCTTCTAGTAGCTTATTTTCAAATTCAAATAAGCTTATTTAAGCTATTTATAGCTTTTGGTAAGCTTATTACTCTAGTTCAATCAATCTTGGTATCCAGTCAACAAAAGTCAACCTGTGAAGAAATTTTGGTTAAGCTGTCTTGGAAGTGGATATGGGTGATGCAGAGATTGGTTATGGGTTGAATCTGAGTTAGGATATGGTTGAGAATAGGTAGTGGCTCTTTGTTCTTTGGCAAGCCATAGTGGCTAGGACCAAATGTAAGTTCAAACAAGAAAATTGCTTAATCTGTTTCTGTGGTATTTACTTGTTGTTTCTACAGTTTTTAGTTCATATTCAGTAGTAGGATTATAGTTTAATTATTGATATTGGTTAAATTTAAGTATAGGATAATATAGATTGCATTTTAGTTTTGATAAGGGTGTTTGGTTCTAGCTGTTGCATTGAGCTAGAGGATTAGAAATCTGTTAAAATTTGTCTAATAAGCTGCAAAGTGCCCTGTGCACACTCAGCATACACTGAGTGTGAGACAGGCACCTTGCAGACCTTGCATAGGCTTGGTTTTAGATCCTTAGGGTCTGAAACTTGGTTTAGAGATAGTTAAGCTGGTTGTCTTGAGATCTCTAGTTTTGTTTTTCACAAAAGCTTCTTCAATAAGCTTGTGCTTAAGCTTCAAAATAGACAGAAAACTGTTTAGCACTTGATTTTCTAATACATCAAATCATGGCAGTTAGCACTTAAGAGGTTTAGGATAGTGGTAATTAGTTACTTTTGAGTAGTTTTAGCATATTATAGCTTCTGTGATCATTTAGTTCTCTGTTGTGGCCTTTAGCTTATTTTGAGTGCTTATTTATAAGCACTCTTCACTGCAGCCTCATATTCCTTCACATAAGCCACTGTTTTTATATTTTTCATAGAATTAGAATATTATTTTAGAGTTTTCCTGAATTTTTCATAATTTTCCAGCACTGTTTGCTATTTTTCCTCATTTAAATCAGTTTTTAGTACTTTTTAATTAGCTTTTAATACAATTAAATCAGAAAAACTTCAAAAAAAATAAGTTTTTATTTTTCCTAGGTTAAGATAAATATAAAAAGCAAAAAAATAATTTTCCCAAATTTTTCATAGTTTAATTTGTAATTTTTAGCAATTTAATTAGTTTTAAATAGTCTTTAATTCATAGAAAATAGAAAAATATTCAGAAAGATACAAAATTAGTTTTTAAAATTCTCTTTAGTTATTTTAGATTTTTCTAAGTCATAATTTCATTTTTCTAGCTTTATTTCATATTTTCTTATATTTTAGGGTATTATTAAATAGGTAAAAATAGTTTTTAATTAATAATAATTAAATAAATAGTAATAAAAATAATTTTCTTTTTCTAAAAATTTTCTCTTATCATTAGGTTTGTAAAAATGTCATTTTTACATTTTTAGGATTAATATTGTTTCAGTTTCACATTTTCTTTTGTACGTTACGTAGTTTTTAATTTAAGTTTATAAAAGAAAAATCAAAAACATCATTTTAAAAATAGTGATAGCGTTTATTTAATATAATTTATCTTTTTAATTTTCTTTCATTTTTCCTTTGTCATTTAATATCAATCATAACCCTTTTTCCGTTCAAATTCTCCCGATCACTATACGTTTGGTGATTCAGTGCACAGCTCGTTGGGACTTAACGACCTGGGGAAACACTATACTCCTCTAGATCTTCATTGCATTGGTTCTGAGCTGTTTGAAGTTTATTACAGTTAACCATTCACAAGTGGTTAGCTTGTGTGATAAAACTTGACCGTTTGGGAGCCGATCAAGATGGCACATGAAGAACACGAATCTGACCACGAACAACTTTATCACAAACAAAGTGAGGGACGGAGCCAGGACCAAATATGACCGGGTGCACAAAATCTTTTAAACCGTAATACAGGAAACACATTTCGAAGGACCGGGTGCATTTAATATGCATTTAGGAAAAATCAGTGTTTTTTTTTCAAAATTTAAGACTACATCACAAAAATCTACCCCTAGCTCCATCCGTGATATCAATCTCAATGTGTTTGATCCGCTAATGCTGAAAATGATTGGTAGTCAAATATATAGCGGACTAACATTGTCACAATAGACAAGTGTGGCTGATAATAAATGTGTATAAAGCTCTTTGAGAAGATTACGAAGCCAGACAGTTTCGGCAAACAACATTAACAACACATCATTATTATCGGCCCAACAAGTTGTGTTGGCCCAGCAAGCAAAACAGGCTCATTCGTCCCTTTTACCAGCCCAACCCACCAGTTATCTGACACATTTTCGGTCCACATCAGCAAGTTTATTAGACTCAGCTCCCGATACAATCCCGACTCAAGAAACCGTGCTTCTAAGTGCTTCTAGTACCATGACTGTACAAGATCATATATGGAATATATATACATGTGCTTCTTCTCACATCAACTCACAAACAAGTACTTTACCTAATGTTTACAATCATTGTCTATATCTATTTGTTTGTGTTGGCGATGGTAAATCCAAATCCGTCACCAACCCAGGCCATAGTTTCTTGCCTTCCCTTAATCGTCCTTTACATTTACATAATGTTCTTGCCACCCTAATATAATAAAAAATCTCAAATCTGTTAGTTAATTTACTAGCGATAATAATTATACGGTTGAATTTGATGCATTTGGTTTCTCTGATTTTTGACCTGTCATATCCTCTTCAGATGTGATAGTTCGGTAGATCTTTACCCAGTTAAACCGCCTTCTCCTATTCCTCATGCTTTGCTTTCTGTGAGTCCTAGTACGTGGTGTCAACGCCTTGGTTATCCCGTTGAAGAAGTGCTACTGATAAGGATTTAAAACATACGTTTTTAGGGGGTCATTTAAGCCCTAAATTGACACATTTTATATTCGTTACTACTTAAAATCGTTCTTTTTCACATTTTAGGTCTTTTGGAAGAAAAATGCTGGAATGAAGCATATTTCGACGAAAAGGAGCGAAAACATGAAGAAAATGGCAAAGTCAAGATCAAAGGCCCTCCAGCAGACCTGACGACGTCCCAACCAAAGGGCGATGTCGTCCTTATATAGAAGTTTTGATCAAAATACACATGACGGCTCAAAACAAATTCTGGTTCTACAACCCGACGGCGTCACGCCTAAACTTTGGAAGGCTTCACACTCATTTTCCACACCAGACGCCCAAGAACCAATCTCAGACGACATCCTACATGAATACTGACGGCGTCACGATCATCAACTGACGTCGTTCCAATGATGACTTAGCCCAAACGAAACCCTAATGACAGCGACCTGACGGCGTCACTAGCAAAAGGTGTAACACCCCAACCCGACAAGGGTAAAGATATCACAATACGGTTTCATATCAGAACTTTAAATACTATACAAAAGCGGAAACTTTTACAAAACTTACAAAAGAGAATATAAATAACTTAATATTCAAAATAAATCTAAGATCCCTATTAGTAAATCTTGCTCTTGTCTCTACTCTCAACCCAGATCAGCTATCCCATAAGCTCATCTTGAATGTTCAATACCTGCCGCAGGAAAAGAAAATGCGGCTGAGCTTACAAAGCCCAGTGAACAGATATAACGAAACAAAAGCTAAATAAAACGAATATACAAATAACGAAATCACAATGGAATGAGAATACTGAATCATTGAGGATTTTGCGGAAACACAAATATACAGAAATCCAGAAAACACATAACAGTTGACACCTCGTAGCACATTAATGACACAAATGCAACACATCATAATAACCAGACACTTAACATATCAAGAAAATAGATTACATATAACCCAAACGAAAAGTCTAAAGACTAACAGAAAACACTTTCCAGAAAATAAACATGGCATTCATACAAATCAATAAATCTACATTTAACGCACTTAATTCAATATTGTAGCAGCGGAACTAGCAGAAGTCATGGCAGCCTCACATACCAAAAGCAAACACAGTAGACATACTATAACTAAATAGACAAAAACATATCATAGCCATTAGCAAATTTTCAAAACAGATATCATAAGCTAAACCAATTCCCAGATCAAATCTTAACATCCGTAGAGTTTTAACATGGCAGGTCACATATGCAGACAGATAATTAACTGATAGGCAAGGTTTATAAAATTAACTGAACCATCATCCAAACTAAACTTCCAAAACACTCAATTGTACACTAGCACATTCATCTCGCAGATCAACGCATTTACGTAACGATAAGCTAACATAATATCAGATATACAAATCATGTTTAAACATATTTATCCTATCCTAGCATGGCAACTAGAAATCACTTGAACATATACGTCATAAGCACATTCACCTACATATCATATCAGGATACATAATATACACTCGAAAATACCACATCATAACAGAATGCTTAACACAGAAGTAACAGATAAAGGTTTAGTTAACTACCCCGAGCCCAAAATGTATCATATCAGAAACATCATAATTATACAGAAATAATCTCATAAATGGTTTTGGAGTAGCTAGCTCCCAGAATTTTGTGAAAAGCGTATTGCACACGACATCATTCACCAGAAAAATCATACCGGATAACAGATCAGATCTAGGATGCATCCATTCGCCCCAACAGACAAATAGTGGCCATACTATCAATAAACAGATAACGGAAAGGGACGTGGCAGAACATCACTCTACTGCCCTAGAGTCATGTCAGAGGTGCATCACTGACACGGACATGGAACCCCCATGACTAGTTAATATTTTGCTCGGGTGTCAAACTAACTTAGGTAAAACAGATTGTCATAAATGACACAGATCATAATCAAACACAAAGTTCAATAGATAACATATCAGATAACTCATATCATAAGGTTCATATTCAAATATTCAGAGGTCAGAAGTTCTTATCACAATCACAAATCATACATTCATATTTAGAAGTTCATAATTACACTTAATGAGGTTCAACAAATATGCATATCAGAGTCTTCATAACACAAGTTCACAACAGATATTGCATGGTTCAATAGAAACAGAAGTGCAGATAAGCAAAAGATCCAACAATCAGAAAAGGGTTCTGATCGGTGCTAAACAGTCAAGTCTCAAAGACTTAAAACTGCTCAAAAACCAATACAATTAAGATCTGAGGAGTACAGTGTTTCCCCGGGTCGTTATGTCCCAGCGAGTTGTGCAATGGATAAATCAACGTCTAGTGATCGAGAAATTTGAACGATGAAGGGAATTGAGATTATTATGACTACAGAAAAATCCAACAAATTAAAAACGCCTTAAATGCAAATTAAAGAAAATTAAAAAGATAAAACCTATTAAATAAACGCTATCACTATATTTAAAGTGATGAACGTTTAAAACCTAAAACGTAAGTTTAAATTAAAAACTACGTAACGTTCAAAATAAAAAGTGAAACTAAACCAATATTAACCCTAAAAATATGAAAATGATGTTTTTATAAACCTAATGATAAAAGAAAATATTTAGAAAAAGAAAATTATTTTTATATCTAATTATCTAATTAAAAACTATTTTTAACTATTAATTAATTACCTAAAATACAAGAAAATAGGAAATTAAGCTAGGAAAATAAGATTAAGACTTGGAAAAGTCTAAAATATCAAAATAGACTTTTCAAAACTATTTTTGTATTTTTGTGACTATTTTTCTATTTTCTAGGATTTTTAAACTATTAAATACTAATTAAATTACTAAAAATTACCAAATAAACTATGAAAAATCTAGAAAATTACTTTTTCTCCTTTTTATATTTATCTAAGTCTAAGAAAAATGAAAACTTATTTTTTTTGAACCTTTTTCTAATTTTTTGTATTAAATGCTATTTAAAAAGTATTAAAAAACTAATAAAAATCAAGAAAAATAGTAAAACAACAGAGAAAAATCTGAAAATTTCAGGAAAATTCTAAAATAATATTAAGAAGCTATGAAAAATAGAAAAACAGGTGCTTGTTTTAAGCTTATGCACAAGCTCAACCAGAGAGCTTGAGCTTGAAACAGATACTGGGTCTTGTAAACAACCAAGTGAACTACTTATATCCCAAAAATCAGAACCTAAAACCCTTTAATAAGTCCTATGCAGAATCTGCAAGATCTGCAAAAATCCAACTTTTCACCATTTTTGACTTTTGAAAATTGTTTTATCTTTGACTTTAGTGAAGTTTGATCCAGATTTTATGACTGATAATCAAGTTAAATGATGTAATGAAACTTTCACAACCTTTGTTAATGACTTTTAAACACAAAATGATGATTTTCTCTTTTAAAAATCTTACACAGTGGACTGTGAGACAGTTTTGTTGGAATTTTGACTTCTTGAGTGTTGTAGACACAAACTAAGACTCAAATGAGTCAAGTGAGGCTAAACAAACATGAATCAATAACAGATAAACACTGATGAGGTCTTGAATACAGAAAATGAAGCAATTCCAAACACCCCTTAAAAACTTGTTTTGCCAATTAAAATGATGCAACAACTGACTAAGCATATAACAATGATCAAACTAGATTATCCTAACCTAATTACTACTTTTAGAACAGAGTTTAACAGCTTATGAGCACAAATTCTTACTATGCTAAAAACTTGAAATTTACTTACAATAGGTCCAATAGCCACTATGGCTTGTCACACATGAAACCAAGAAACCACTATCCTAATCCAACCCACTGGCTTCCAATTCAACCCATTTCCACCTTTGAATCACCCCATATCATGTCTGCACCCATTTTGCTTCTGGTGTTGACTTTTGTTGACCAGTCTCCAAATATGCCTAAAACTGGAGTTTAAGCTTATGAAAAGCTTTTATAAGCTTGTAAAAACTATTTAGAGCTGAGAAATGAGATGGTTGAAGCTTGTAAACAAGACTTATATTTGGAAATTTGCAACAGTGAACATAAACTGAGAATGTTAGACACAAACTGATATTAATACTTAAATTGAGTTTCAATACATTAAAAAGCTTTAACTTGATACAAAATGACAAAAGATTACAAGTTTTACACTGAACTAATAACTTGACATAAAAAAAACGACATAAGAAAGAAAATTAAAACTAGAAGACCCTTGCATTTGCTCCCATTGCTTCTCTTTTATAACCCAAAGCCTTTCTCTTTCATCTCTGATTCTTTCCCATCAATTTCTAGCCGTTGGATGGCTTAAAACAATCTCAACCATTCAAAATGGTTTTTGGCGCCAATTTTCATTTCTGCCATTTTAGGTTGAGTAAAGGGGTTGGGGGGGCATTAAATGAAGCTTGGAAGGTAGTTGTGGAGTGGGGGACATGGTTTAGTGAAAATGGAGGAGGGGGGATGGGCTTAGCTAAGTTGCAGGCAAAGCAGGTAAGTGGTGAAGACTTTGGCGCCCTGTTTGTTTGACCATTTGACCTCAGGAAAGTATTAATAATAGGGGGGGTTCACAATTCAAATGGCAGGGGGTCAAAGGTGGTAAAGGGTCCAAAATTAGTGAAATGGTTTTAAACTTCAAGGACTAATGGTGTCAATTCTGAAAGTGTAGGGACTTAAGCTGCCAACATCTCAAACTTGTTTCAAGGGACCAAAAGTAACACTCTCAGAAAGTATAAGGACCAACATTGCCATTTTGCAATTTTCCAGGGGCCATTTCTGCCAATTTTGAAACTTGAGGGACCAAAGTTGTAATTTCTCAAACTTTTGATAATTTTTCACCAAAGGACTAAATTTGACAAGTTTTGATTTTAAAAGGACCTTTGGTGACTTTACTTTTGAAATTATGTGCTCAGGGACTGTTTTTGACAATTTATGAAACTTGGGGGACTGAAACTGCAATTTTTGCAAAATTGATATGTTTTTCATCTGATTTTGATATTTTTAAATTTGAAACACATAAAACACTGATTTGTGATATTTTGATCATTTAGATGTGTTTCTGAGTGTTTTCAGATGAATTTGCAGTTTATTTTGCACAAAAATGATGAGTATTTAGAGACTCATCAGGTTCATAGCAATGGCATTGGAAACCCTAATAAATAAAATAGGAAAGCTAACGAAAAGAACATCTTAAGGAACCTTTACTGAAAAGGTCAGAATATCTGTACCTTAAAGCAAATGAGAGGAAAGCAAACGAATGAGTGAATCACGAAGATGTAACGTCGCGTCTCCTTCAACGAATCTACACGGATTATGATTTATTTAATACTCATTAGCATCATTAAGTTATAACGGATTTATCTCGTTCACACTCTTAAAGTCGTAAGTATAATCTTATTCTTAGTGACGGACAGAATTACAACGTTTTAGAGTCTTAATCATTAATTAGCCAAACTTAGGGGTTGTAACTGACAAATGGTAAACTCAAGGGTTTAAATATGACAAATATCTTAATTGAGGGCTTATATGATCGTTGTTCAAAGTATAGGGTTTACAAATGTCAATAACGGATTTTAGGACTCTCTTTCAAATAGTTTACATAAGCCTTTATAACTTACATGATTAACCAAGACTCACACGTAACATTGTTCGAATGCAACCTAAATGAGACCATGCATGCAATACTTCCAATTCCTGACTTAGTTCCTTACACACAATCATAACTCACGCATGTTTACATCACGCTTAGTACTAGCTCATTTACTCTTAATCAATAGTTATTAACGACTCCAAGACTTACCATTCTCACATGAAACAACGAATTTACACACTTAGCTTTTAACCCTAATCGACTTCCTATTTATGTTCTAGGGTTTTCCCATACTTTTAATATCATTTAATACGCATTTAATGTACATGTTACTTCTTTTAATGACTTCCACCTTGACCTAGAACGTATGAAAACTCAAACGGAAGTTAACTCAAACTCTTGCATACATTAACACTAATAACTCACATATGACGACTCGTTTACCCTATGTGAACAAGACCAAAATCTTTTCCCCCTCCCTTGATTCAACATGTACGCAATACACATGCAAAATCCCAGCTTGTTACATGTTGCTTTCCCGACTCACAAACCATTCGACACCCATACAAACACTTAACCCATTGACTCACACAACTTGTTAACCTATATTCCAACATGCATGCATCGACACACAAACAAACTACAACAACAAGGTTAACGTGACTCTTACCTACGCAACACCTTCATGACTTAAGCCACACGTTAATTATATACATATAATACGTCAAGTTATGACTTCATGTGACGATATATATATAAACTCTACTTGTTATCCGATTTGGTAGGCATGCTCGATACATATATGTATAGGTTTCGGAAAACATGAAACACGCAACATAAGTACATGACAAGGTTTGCACGTCTCACTAATATGGCTCGACTTATTCATATGGTCCGATTAGTTTGTCTAAAACCCTAACACATGAATCGGTTTAATTCGTGTGGCTCATTAACACCTCACGACTTCATAGTTTACGTTTGCATGTAAATATAATTGAGACGAAAAGAGAAACGTTGTTTACCTTGGCACTTGCGTCGGATCAACCACACGCGCACCCAAGGTAGCAGCTTCGATCGAAAAAGAGAAAAGAGAAAAAGGGAATGTGCCGTGACTTTGTGTAGACTAGGGTTCCAAAAGTTGAGGTTTGTTTTTGTATATATATGCACCGATCGGGTCTTAGGGGTTTGTGTGTGGGCTTCGGCTCAACAAGGGAAAAAGGAAAGAAAAGACATAAGCCTGTGGCTTCTGGATGTGTTCTCGGCTCACAAGCCCAAACTTGGTGAGACCATGGGCTCAAATGAAATTCGGCTTGGGCACAAGAGAAAGACTAAAAATGGTTTAAGTGGCCATCGGTTCACAAAAAAACTTCGGCCCAATCGTGAAAGTTAGCAACCGATTGGATCATAAACAAAAGAAAAACGAGGCCCAAGCTTATGTTGCATGACTTATATTCTTTTGTCGTATCAATGTTATTCATTTTATATACATGTTAGGTTTTAAATATTCATAAGTTAGGTTTTTAGTTTCGTTAAACGAACGTTAGTATATTTTACGTATCTCAAAATTTTGATTGTGAGGGTAAAATAGTCTTTCAATACGTTTTATATTTTTAGGGTTTTACAAAAGGTGACGCTGTCGCACTTGTAAATCTATATATAGAATTCGATTTTTCTGTACAATAGGAGGTAGAACTTTGGAGAGCAAACCCTAATTCAGTTGTAGCCTGACTTAGACAGTATCTAAGGGTCCCATACCCTTCTTTACATCATAAGATAAGTTTGTTAATCTATATTATCATTATGTCTACCCCATGTTCAATTGTATGTGTGTATGCTTGCTTGTTTAACATGAGTTGCTAAATTATCCTTGTGTTTGCTTAGATCTATGAATCCTAGTTGTTAATTCTTGTTAGGTTGTCTCTTGTCTTAATTGGTGGACGATAGAGTAAGAAAAACTGGCTTCTTCTTTAATTTTTGCGAGCTTGAACGTCCTAAATAGCAAAAAAGATTAATAGTGCACTTAGGCCATTCGTTGTGTTTATTGCGTGAATTGTAGCTTAAGGATAATCGAGTATTCGGGGGAGATACCATTGTACTCGCCGATCCCAGATAGTCTAGAGGAGAGTTGCAATTCATAAAAATAGGGAATTAGGCACCACCCTACCACCAAACGGAATACAACGAACCAATTAAGATGAGAATGTGACTATTCAACCGACCAATAAGAGATAACTAGGGAGTAAGAACATCTAAGTAAACACATTTTTAATCATCATACGAGCACAATTCAATTAACATACTCTATCCTTAGTTCAAGTAGTTAATTAGATAAGTAGTTATTAAAAGTAGTTAAAATTGGTAGAAGTACCACCTCCCACTCCTATACCCTGAGATATTTACCTTGCTTTCTAAAAAAGACATAAAAAGACTAAGAAAGAATCTCCCTCAACCTTACATTCTTGTCATACATCTCTTTCTAACATTCCTATTCCCCTAGAGAACGAATCAATCCCCTGGGCTTACCCCATACTACACTACAACGATTAGGTTCACTGCCTAGAGGGTTGAAAAACTTGCTCCTAGAAAAGGAAGTAGTCTAGACCCTGAACCCTCCGTATCAAGTTTTTGGCGCCGCTGCCGGGGAATAGAATAGCTAGTTAGATTTCTATCTCGTTTAGGTCTACTCGCTTGATTCCTATTAAGTGAGGTTTTTTCTCTTTTTCATTAGCTTTCTTTTAGTCTATCCCCCTTCTTTGTGTTTTTGTTCGTAGATCTCATCACTTTCCATGACTCGCATATTTTGCCGTAGAAACTTTGCACTGCCCGCTCCAATCCCCGCTATGGAAAATGCAATTCCACCAAACCTCTCACCCGATCACCACTTTGGAAATCACCTAGGGCATAATGAAGTAAATTGGAAACATAATAGTCCTTTTTATGATTCGGATTCCGATGAGGAATTTGATGACGGGGATGCACTTGACAACGGAGAAGTCATCGATGGAGTTAGGATTGATATGGAAGAAGATCCCTCCCAATGTTTTGACCTTAGGTGTAGAATAGAGATAGATGGTCCCTTCAACATGCAATTTCCTTGTAAAATAGGATTTGAAAGTTTTGATGCTTACTTGAATTCATTCTTACCTTTAAACTTAATCTCAAGGAATCTATATAATAAAATTAAGGTAAATGAGTTAGCTTATCAAGGGAACAATGTTGTTGATGCGGCACTCACTTGCACGTGTTTGTTGGAAGTTTTGCTTATTTTTTAGAATTCATGGTTTTAGAAGACTTAGGAGAATTCATTGATAGAAGCCTGATGAGTGTGTAAATACTCATCATTTTTAGTCAAATATGAACTGCAAAACGTCTAAAAATGCTCAGAAATGC
The DNA here is from genome assembly GCA_019973895.1 of Chrysanthemum seticuspe. Taxonomy (NCBI): domain Eukaryota; kingdom Viridiplantae; phylum Streptophyta; class Magnoliopsida; order Asterales; family Asteraceae; genus Chrysanthemum; species Chrysanthemum seticuspe. The sequence continues at coordinate 151,891,224 of BPTQ01000005.1, read as the reverse complement.
ATCAAAATACTGAAAATATTCCAAAATTGCATTTTATACATTTCAGATGCAAAATGTTTAAAAACAGACGAAAAACGAGCAAAATAAGCATAATTGGCAGTTTCAGTCCCCCGACTTTCAAAAATGGCAAAACAAGTCCCCGGGAATTTCAAAAATGGGAAAATATTATTTATGGCCCTTGGTTAATAAAAGTTTATCATTTTTGGTCCTTACAATAATTTTTGCAAAAATTGCAGTTTTAGTCCCCCAAGTTTCAAAAATTGTCAAAAATAGTCCCTGAGCCTAAATTTCAAAAGAAAAGTCACCAAAGGTCTTTTTAAAATCACAAATTGTCATATTTAGTCCTTTGGTGGAAAATCTAAGAGTTTTGAGAAAATTACAGTTTAGTCCCTGAAAATCCAAATTGGTCAAATCTAGTCCTTGGAAATTTTCAAAAATGTCAAAATCAACCCTTGGATTATTAAACTTGGCAAGACCAACCCTTGAATACTCTTCATAAGTTACATGTTTGGCCCTTGGAAATTTCAGTTTTACATGTTTGGTCCTTTGGTTTTGAGAAATTGCAAAAAGGGTCCTTGGTATTATTAATCCAACAAACCAAACGGATCCTAGTATAAACCCCAAGCCCAAAATTAAACCCCTGGCCCAAACTGCTTTACCCGGTCAAATCCCTTGACCCGAATCCAACCCAAACCCATTATTTAAACATAAACACCCCGCCCCCCCTATAACCTGTCTTCCCCGACAGGATTACCTGCTACCCCAACACCTGTGTTCCTCCATTTCCAACACCACCTACACCAGCCCCTCCCCTACAACTCATTGTCCCCTCCAATAGTCACACTCAATCCCCACAACTGCCAAACCCATTTTCCCGCCAAAAAAGTTAAAGGGCCAAGATCAACTCAAACTCATCAAAAGGTCCAAAAATGTGGTGGGATTTATCAGAGAGGAGGAGAGAGAAGATTTTGGATATAAAAGATGGGAGAAAGAAGCAAGATAGAGAGTTAGCTAGTTTTAATAAATTTTCTAAAATGTCGTTTTTAAATTAATGTTGTAGTTTAAATTAAATAGTTGTAATTTCAGCTTTTATGTTTAACAATTAAGTTAAAAACATCTTTGTACTGTCCCTTTGAATTATCAATTCAAGTTTTTTAAGTTCCAAGCTCTATAATCACTGTTGAGATTGTCAGTTTCAAAGTTCTCTGTCCAGGTTGATTGGGTGCTTGTTTTAAGCTTAGACAGGTTTAGTCAAGGTCCCTATAAGCTTTGTATAAGCTTGCATTTCATTTCCAAGCAATTTTAGTTCATGGTCAATAAAAGTCAAACAGAAGCTCAAATTGGTATGGAAGCTGATGAAGGGTGTTGCAGAGGGATCTTTGGGTTGAATTTACTTAGATTAGAGTAGTGTTAGGTTTGGTTTTGGCTTGTACACCAGCGGGATATTTGTGAGTTAAATTCTCATTTTCACTTTCTTGTCAAAATTGCAGTTTATGTTTACTTGTGTATCTGAGGTTACAACTAGTTTCAATGTGTTCCTATAGTAGTATCATGATCATGTAATCTCAGTTTGATCAGTATTATGTGATAATCTAATAGTTAGCTTCTTCATTTTGCAAATTAGTGATTATAAGTAGTGTTTGGAACTAGGATTAAAACTGTGTTGGAGATTAGCTTATCAGTTGTTAGCAGTTTACACATGTTTAAGTAAGTATTTGGAAGTCATTTGAGGTCTTTGCAATTGCAGTTTCAATCTTAAAGTCAACATTACATGTTAGCAGTTCTTGTACTCAGTTCTGTTGGAATGCATAGCTGAGAGATTAGATATAGGTTAAGAAGTACTTTAGATAGCTTAAATTAATATTACTTCACCATTTAACATCAAAAGCAATCAGTCATTGGGGATCAAAACTCACCCAAGTCAATCATACCTTCTGTTTTTAGAAAGTCAACATCAGATCTGCATTGAAATTGTGCAGACATTGCAGACCATGTACACTGTTCAATTTTGCCTTTCATGGTCTCAAATTTGGCCAAAGTGTAGTCTGCTAGGTAGTCTTCAAATCTACACTTCTGGTTTTAGCTTTAGCCATCTGAATAAGCCTGTGCATAAGCTCTAATTAGCCCCCTTGTGCCCTGTGCATTGAACACCATCTGTGACAAGATATTGCAGACCTGTTCACAAGCTCATAAGAGCTTGTGGGTGGTTCATTTCTGGTTTACATGCACTTTGCTAGGTCTACTAGAGATTGCAACATCTAGTTTTAGGTTTTTAGCTTGTCCAGTACCTTATTTTTAAGCTTCAATATAGTGACAAAAACTGTTTTAGCTTATATACTTAAATCTCCAAATCTGAGTTATTTTGTTATTCAGTAGTTATAGCTTGTTGATTTCTGTTTCATTTGGTCATCTTTAGCATACTTAAGCTTCTGTCTTGGTTTGGTGCCTTTTGGGTTCCATTTGCTTATCCAAGTGCTTATTTTATAAGCACTTTGATCATCAGTTTCATATTCTGCCACACACCCCCATGTTTTTCCATTTTTCATAGATTCCTTGTATTATTTTAGAGTTTTCCTGCAATTTTCAGATTTTTCCAAGTTGATTTGCTATTTTTCTTGATTTTAATTAGTTTTTAAGCCTTTTTAAATAGCATTTAATACAAAAAATTAGAAAAAGGTTCAAAAAAATAAGTTTTCATTTTTATTAAGTTAAGATAAATATAAAAAGCCAAAAAAGTATTTTTCCCAATTTTTCTTAGTTAAATTTGTATTTTTAAATATTTTAATTAGTTTTTAATAGTTTAAAAATCATAAAAAATAGAAAAATAATCAGAAAAATACAAAAAATAGTTTTGAAAATTCTAGTTTGATATTTTAGACTTTTTCATTTCATAATTTTATTTTTCAAGCTTTATTTCCTATTTTCTTTCATTTTAGGTTATTATTAATTAGTTAAAAATAGTTTTTAATTAATAATAATTAATTAATTAGTTATAAAAATAATTTTCTTTTTCTATAAATTTTCTTTTATCATTAGGATTGTAAAAATGTATTTTTCATATTTTTAGGACTTTTATTTCTCAGATTTCACGTTTTTATTTGTACGTTTACGTATTTTTATTTTAAACGTAAGTTTTTAGTTTTCAGTTTTCAACGTTCATCACTTTAAATATAGTGATAGCGTTTATTTAATAGATTTTATCTTTTTAATCTTCTTTAATTTTCATTTAAGCCGTTTTTATCTGTTGGCTTTTTCCAGTAGTTATAATAATTCAGAATCCCCTTTTCCGTTCAAATCTCCCGATCACTATACGTTTGATGATCCATTGCATAGCTCGCTGGGACATAACGACCCGGGGAAACACTATACTCCCCAGATCTTCATTGATTTCGTGCTGAAGCTGTTTTAAGTTTTCTTACGCTTGCGTGAGAGAACTTGACGGTTTTGCGCGCATCAAAGCCTCACTCAAGTGATATTCGAAAAGCCCTTTAAGAGAATGACTAAGTTGAATGAACGAATGGTTGATGGTTTAATTTCATTCTCTAGTGAAGTTGAGGATTTTGTCTATCAAATGCCCCGTACACACCCTAGGTTTAAACACAAAGATATCGAGGCATGTAATCGAATGGCTCCTATTCCGTTACTTAGTGAAAGAGACAAACAAATGGAGCTTATACATACTTATGAAACAAATGAGAGGTATTATAGAAAATGTCTAGAGTTAGGAGATGATTATAAGAAAGATGAAAGAACATTAGAGTGGCTTAGATATGGGCATGTGAGCATGCATGAGACGACGTAGGGGCACGACTTCGAGTCTAGTTACAAGACTCATAAATAAAGAAAAGCGCTTCGTGAGAGGCAACTCATGCTTAATTGTTTGCTTGTTTTGTCTTTCAATTTTTTTGTGTTTATATATCTCTTTCATTGTTGTTTATTCTCATGTCAGACTTTGTGAAAATGTTTATTTTGTTTTTAACCTCGTCTTAATTGCATATAAAGGTATTTTACAAAAATATAAGTGTAGGGAAGATCACATATGTTTTTAAGAACATGAACATGAGATTAACAATAATTGAAATTGTATATATTTGTGTGTTTGTTAGACTCAAATGCTTGTATCGAGTCATAATGGATGTTTTACAGAAATTTTTTCAGGTTTTAATGAGGTAATTTTTCCAGAAAAACGCATCAGATCACTTTTTGTCAGGACAACCTGACGGCGTCAGGATTAACACCTGACGATGTCAGGCAATGTAGAAACAGAATGTCAGTTTCGTTTTCTGTGTAACTTGTAATTTTTGGAAACTCTCAATTCTTAATTTTCTAGAAAAACTGCAAACATCCATTCCACAAGCATTATTTCTTACTTGCTTTCTAGTTTAGTTGTGTGTCATATATAGTTTTATCGCCGATTTTACGCGAATGTTTCATTTTGTTTTCTTATAAGTGTACAGGTTATATTGGACAAGAACAAGAAACACATATTAGAAGAAACGCTTATTACTTATTCATTCTTCTTGGAGGAGGATTTAACCGTAACTTCAAACATGTTCTACCGAGCTAATCAGGGGAGTACTAGTTTCTTTCACTTTTAACTTACTTTCCTTTATCATAACTTTGATTCTATCGGGGAACATTGGGGAAAATGTTTAGTTTAAGTGTATGGAGGGAGAATAAAACGGGAACTTAGAAACTATTCACGCACTTGATTATTTGTCTCGTCCTTAGAAAATTGTGTAATAAACTATGATAAATATTTGTTAGGGCAGTTTTAACACCAAATTAATTTTTTTATGACATTTACGAGCTAAAATTTAGTCTTAATAAAGCGTCTCATGGATAAGAATTATATTTCCAGCACAAAAACCGTATACCACTCAAATTCCACCCAAAAAATGTGAGGTTCACCTCTAGATCTTTAGGAATAAAAGCATTCATTTTTAATGCTTAGTGAGTGTACCAGTAGTATAATAGATTCTAGAACTTGTTTTGTGATGCATTCCAAGATCGCTAGTGAGACTACACTCGTGTAGTTAGGAATAACTAAATGATAAGAGGCATTAGGATAACCCTTGTTTTAAACCTGTAATTTAATTACCTCTTCCACATCGGTTGAGTAATTTCCCCACACCCTTGCGATGTACTCATCTTTAGTACACGATACCCCTAGTTAACCCCTCAGAGCCTATCCTTTTCGCGGTTCTCGTGATGTTTCGGTTTTCCGAAATATCAATGAAGAGCATTGTTTACAATCCACCCCCAAATGTTACACCCAAATCGCCTTAGCCTACCTTGTATGCACTCATCTTTAGTGCATTATTTTTATCATTACTAAACCTTAGTTCAATTATCTAGTTACTTGCATAGTTGCTAAGTCGAGTCATATCATTTGTATACAGTTTTGGGACGATTGTCTAGTTTATGCAGTAACAGGAAAGAACGATAAATTCAAATTTCCATTGTCTACGTAATTAATTACTCCAAGTGTTTTGATCTTTTCAAATTGGGTCAATTAGTATTAGTTAAATAACAACTCAAGTGTAGGGATGCTCTTATAAATCCTTTTATTTTGATGTTATCGTTGAGGATGGTAGAGTAAAAAGGTATGAAAAAAAAATTGAAAAAAAAGAGAAAATGAGTTGTTAAAAAAAAATGAAAAAAATGAAAAAAATATACAGGCTACCATCCTACATCTATCTTTATGTTTATGCATGGGCGGAGCTATGTGAGGACCGGGAGGGGTTCCGGCCCTCCTAGGCTTAAGCCCGTTAGTGTATTTTTTCGCGATTTCACGTGTTAAAAAAATAAAATTTTCATCTTGGCCCTCCCATTTAATGTTTTTTCGGAAAAAAATTTGCTTCGGCCCTCCCACGAAATTTATTGTAGCTCCGCCACTGTGTTTATGTTTTTAAGTTTATGTTTGTGTTTTGTTTCAAGTTGTTTAGTGTTAGTGAGTCAAGTCTTGGCTTAGCAATGCCACGCTTTACATACTTGTAACATAAGATTTTTGACTTGCCACCACTAAATATCCCCTATCCAACAAAACCCTTTACTTCCTTACCCTAAGCCTAACGTTACAAGCCTTGTAAAGACCTATTAGATAGTTATTCCTAGGTGCTTACGCCAAAGCGGTGGAGGTTTGATCTATTCTCAAGCTTATGGTAATCTATGTACTATGTCAGGTAATGAGTGTTTATCTTTCTTTTCCATTCATATTATATTTCATATAAACCCCAGAGATGAGAGAATCCAAACACCAATTGTGAGGTGCTAGTGTATAATTTCCGTGCTTGTTATGACTATTGTGGCACTTGTACTTGTTGTAGATTATCTTAAACCAATGCTTCATGCCCCCTAACATATAAATTGATTGGCCAAAAGCACATTTGCTTGAGGACAAGCAAATTCCAGGTATATGGATATTTGATAAGGATTTAAAACATACATTTTTAGGGGGTCATTTAAGCCCTAAATCGACACATTTTATATCCATTACTACTTAAAATCGCTCCTTTTCACATTTTAGGTCTTTTGGAAGCAAAATGCTGGAATGAAGCATACTTGGACGAAAAGGAGCGAAAATATGAAAAAAAATGCAAAGTCAAGATCAAAGGCCCTCCAGCAGACCTGACGGCGTCCCAACCAAAGGGCGACGTCGTCCCTATATAGAAGTTTTGATCAAAATACACATGACGGCTCAGAACACCCTTCTGGTTCTACAACCTGACGACGTCACGCCTAAACTTTGGAAGGCGTCACTCTCATTTTCCACACCAGACGCCCAAGAACCAATCTCAGACGACGTCCTTCATGAAGACTGACGGCGTCACGATCATCAACTGACGGCGTCACGATCATCAACTGACGTCATCCCAACGATGACTTGGCCCAAACGAAACCCTAATGACGGCGACATGACGGAGTCACTAGCAAAAGGTGACGCCGACGCACTTGTGAATCTATATATAGAATTCGATTTTTCTGTACAATAGGAGGTAGAACTTTGGAGAGCAAACCCTAATTCAGTTGTAGTCCGACTTGGACAATATCTAAGGGTCCCATACCCTTCTTTACATCATAAGATAAGTTTGTTAATCTATATTATCATTATGTCTATCCCATGTTCAATTGTATGTGTGTATGCTTGCTTATTTAACATGAGTATCCTTGTGTTTGCATAGATCTATAAAACATAGTTGTTAATTATTGTTAGGTTGTCTTTTGTCTTAATTGGTAGACGTTGGAGTAAGGAAAACTAGCTTCTTCTTTAATTGTTGCGAGCTTGAACGTCCTAAATAGCAAAAACGTTTAAGAGTGCACTTAGGCCATTCATTGTGTTTATTGCATGAATTGTAGCTTAAGGATAATGGAGTATTTGGGGGAGATACCATTGTACTCGCCGATCCCGGATAGTCTAGAGGAGAGTTACGATTCATAAAACTGGGGAATTAGGCACCACCCTATTACCAAACGGAATACAACGCACCAATTAAGATGAGGATGCGACAATTCAACCGACCAATAAGAGATAACTAGGGAATATGAACATCTAAGTAAACACATTTTTAATCATCATACGAGCACACTTCAATTATCATAATCTATCCTTAGTTCAAGTAGTTAATTAGATAAGTGGTTATTAAAAGTAGTTAAAATTGGTAGAAGTACCATCCCCCACTCTTATTCCCCGAAATATTTACCTTGCTTTCTAAAAAAAACATAAAAAGACTAAAAAAGAATCTCCCTCAACCTTACCTTCTCGTCATACATCTCTTTCTAGCATTCCTATTCCCCTAGAGAACGAATCAATCCCCTGGGCTTACCCCATACTACACTACAACGATTAGGTTCACTACCTAGAGGGTTGAAAAACTTGCTCGTAGAAAAGGAAGTCTTCTCGACCCCTAACCCTCCGTATCAACTACGTTATCTTATTTCTTGCCAGTTAATTTCTTGTAATACAGTGAAAGTCCTCACATATCGTCATGCGTGCAAACTTGACAAACATGTGACACTTCGGTTTGTTAGTTCATATTCTATTGCTACCCGTTCTTTTGAGATTGTGCACTTTGATATTTATAGACTTCTCCTTATGTGTTATTTCTTAATCATTATTCTCATTATTTGTGGATTTATCCTTTACATGATTTCATGAAAATGAATTACCAAAACTTTGTTGATATAATACCTTCTGCAAAATTCTCGATGTAAATTAAAAATCAGTAGCAAAATTACATATCTAAGAATTGCAAAAGTTCATAAAATCCGATACAAAAAGAGCCATTTATGATATTACCCCGACCCCATTCAAAGCCAAATTTTCTTCAACTTCCCAGAACCAACCAACTGCAAACTTCACATACACTAACGCCAACTTCAGCAGCCCTTTGTGGCTTATTTTTCCGCCTGCTTCCATTATGTCTAAACCCTGCAGCTTTGGTCAACTCGTGTGCGTTTGTTTTGGGTCCCACGCCATTTTCATCTTTCACCATTTCCGCGCTTTCTTCATCATGTGAAGATTGTTTCTTTCTCTTGTTTCCATTTTCTAATGAAGCTTCATGCTTACTGTCGCTGCTTTCATTGAGTTTTTCAGCTTCTTCTTCTTTTTGTGCTTTTGTGGGTCTTCCTCTTCGCTTAGCTGGCAATTTTTCTTCCTCTCCACTTCCATCCTCACGGTGAGCGATACTTGAACTTTTTTTAGCTTTTGCTCTAACTTTACCCATCGTATAAATAATCAAAAGATATCAACCTCTAAATGATTTGCTGTATCTACAAAAAAAGAGACGAGATAATCAGATAATCACATCTGTATGTCTGCACACACGTTGGTCTTTGAAACGAAGTGGAGAATTGTCTGAAATGCTAATTGAAATGTGTTGACAAAGTAAATAATTGACGGTTCACAATAATAAGATAATTATATGCAAGAAAATGACTAAAGTATTCAACTTTTTTTTGGCATGAAACAAAATCAGTATACCGATTATAATACCTCCAGATATCTACTAAAGTTTAAAGCACCATTTAAGCAACAAATAACAAACAATCCCAAGGAGATGCAAAACTAACTGACTGAGTATGCATGGGTACACACTGCATTTGACCTCTTTTTTAAATGCCAAACTATCTTTGTTGACTTCAATTACTTTCACTTGGTTTTAAAGTGATATTATGTTAGGTATAAAATGATATAACATCAAATTTATTTCACAAGTGCAAGTCCAACCACTCACATTCATGGTTGTCTCAACTACATGATGTTAAACTCATCATGAATATACAACCTATGTGAAACCTATATCCAATCCTTTCATGGATTTATCATAAGTTCCATATATTGTTCTTTTCCTTTAGGGTTATTGCACCGATATGTAACAAACATTTACTAAATTACCGTTGCATGAATGTGCTATCTTTTTTGTATTAACTTTTAATGTAACAACTTTATTTACATTAAGAGTTAAAAGAAATTTAAATTATAACATAGAGTGAAGTTCCTTACATTTTTAAAGTTGAAGAACTATCAAAAAATAAATCACAAATTAACTGCTCTAAATCAAGAACTTGTTAAAAGGTTTGTACTAACTAGAAGTAAGGATCAAGAACAAAACTTGAGAAGTATCTATGCTAAGTCTTGCTTTAAAAAAACACAAATCTTGATGTTCTTCATCCAAACCTTAACCATTCTAACAACTACACAAACTAAGAATATCCAATAAGTATCTATGCTAAGTCTTGCTTTAAAAAAGTCAACCAATTGTTACACTGATGCAAAAATGGTTAATTAGCTTTAAATTTGCAAAATCTATGTGAAATCTCACTATGAGAAGTACTAAAATTGGATCTTTCAAGTCAAACTTTGACTTTCATGAGTGTCCTTCATACCTACAAAATCTATTTAAGATTTTACAAAGTGTAACATCTTACATCACAAAAATAGTACTACTATATTTTACCAAATAAAAACACAAAAATAATTAAATCTATAAATATAACATAAGATGTGATATGAATAAAATCAAGAAAACATACCAAATGAAGCTGAAGAACATATGAATCTTGAAACAAAAGCCCATAAATGAGAAAAGATTAAATTTATTGACTTAATAAAGAATTTAACAAGAACCCATTAAAAAGATTATGGGCTTGCTAATGATTAAAGGGTTCGATCTGAAAATGAATAAATTATGGAATTAGATCAGAAAAAGATTAAAGAATTGAGAAATGAAAGAAGGGTTGTAGAGGGGGTTTTATCTGCTACCATAAATATTTAGGATTTGAAAGTGAGAGAGAGATAGATATGGAGTAAAGTGTGAGAAAATAAGTGAAAGAGAAAACAAGGAATTGTGGGCGTATAGTAGAAAGAAATTTAGTAAAAAATTTACTTTGTTATCTTCAAGAAAAGTGTTTAATAAAAATATTTTATATTGTAAAATATTTCTATTTACAATTTAATAACTTGCAAACTAAGGTCCTTGTCGAGAGACTTTAAATCTGAATCTGATTCACGTATTTAAATTTAAATCTGAAGCGTAAATGTTTGAATCTTAATATGATGTTTGAGTGACATAAATACAAAGCAATTTTCTTACAATAGATAATCGTTTATAAACATTAAATATAACAACCGAGTCACAAACTAACACAACCTAGCAACATGAAAATAACATGTGTTAAAACAAAACACAGAAGGACATTTTGTCGCAATTCAATTTCGTAAATTAATCATATATTTTTGATATGTTATAATCGTATGTTGCTAACATATTCACCATTTTGTAAACTATCGCTATCTATTAGTTCACGATGATAAATTGCCAAAAAAAGTATAATATTTATAATATACTTAACATCATCAATTAACAATTAAAAATATTTACACTAAAAAATTTTAAGTTCATGCTCAAAATACGTATGTCACAATTTGATTTCACAAACTAGTTATATATTATTATTGTTTGAAAAACTCTTTGTTTGAGCATTTTCGTCATCATTATATTATCATTTTTAACATTTTTTATTTAGCAGAAAAAGTAATAACGTAATTCACTGTAAACGTATTATCAATACTAAAGTCAAAGTCGAGAAAATAAATAATACAAAATGGAAAAAAGAACCAAACAAAAAAAAACTTAAGTGAGAAAAAAAGAGTTAAAAGACATTAATAGGGATGTAACCCCCTTCACATCTTGTTGGGTAAGAGGTGTGAGCCTCTAATCGTCTCTGAACGATAAAAGAAACAAACGCGCCTAATAACTCAAATATTTGATTGCGTCTAAATATTATATTAAGAAGATGTTAAGACATGTAATATAAGAACAAACACCATCTAATAAAATATGGGTTTCGCTAAGGAAGCTGGAGTATTAGATTGGCTTTCAAGAAGGGCTACAATTATTTCAAAACGGAAGACGAGATGAAAAGATTTCGTGGGTTAGGCTTTGATACACGGTTGTCATTAAGAGTTTTCTTTTACATCTTATTGTAGGAAATAAAATTATCCAATCACATTCAAGTATTGATTGGGTATGTTTGGCAAAACTAGCTGTAAGCTGTAAGCTGTAAGCTGTAAACTGTAAGCTGTAAGCTGTAAATTGCAAAGCTGTTAACATGAGCTACAAGCTGTATTTTTTTTTAATAAAAGTGTTTGGTAAATTAGCTGTTAACTGCAATTATAAGATGTAAAATGACATAAAAGGACATGTATATATAATTTTAAACAAATGTAAAACATAAAAATAACCCATTAATTATTTTACTAATAATAGTAGTGTTTTAAGATAACATGTTTGTAATAGTCATTAACGACGTGCATTCCATATAGATGTAGCAATATCATCCCGAATTCGTTTCATCTCATTAGATGTTCCTTGAGAGACATGTTCGGTGTTTGTTTCATGGCCACGAACATCCTGAAGTTCATCAGGTGGTATGTAATTTGGATGCTGCTCGATCGTAGTAAACATCATATCTTCTTCATCACTATTACGAATGTAGTTGTGCAAAGTAAATGCAGCCATAATGACTTCAATTTGAGTTTTCACACTAAACTGGGGCATTCCACAAAGTATTTTCCACCGTTTCTTTAAAATTCCAAACGACCTCTCAATATAGCTTCGCAAAGATGAATGAGAACGATTAAAGGCTTCCTTCATGTTAGTAGGTGGCTCATTTTGAAACTGAGACTGATGATATCTTGTCTTAGAATATGGAACAAGATATCCATTTCTTTCCGGATATCCTTTATCAACTAGATAATATTTACCTGTAAAAATGGTTAAAAAGATAATTAGTATATTATAGCTTGTTAACCCACATAATAACATCCCATATATGTATAGTCACCTTCAGGTGGTTTTGGGAAGTTCATTGATTGCGTGTTAATCGCATGAAGAAACACACGTGTGTCGTGTGCTGATCCTTCCCAACCAACCGATATAAATGTAAAACACATATTAAAATCGCACGTCGCCATTACATTAAAAGTAGGTATTCCTTTTCTACCGATATAACGAACTTGGTGAGCCTTTGGGATACAAGTTTGAGATACATCTTTAAAAGGTTAATGAACTTAATGATTAAAGCTTTAAGATATGTTCATGGCTTCAAGATCACCTCTAATGTGCGCATCGATAGCAAGCAAAAGCTAATGCTGTAGTTAGTAATATATGTTCATGGCTTCAAGATCACCTTTAATTACTACTGTAGTTAGTAATATATTCGTACAAAGGTTCTTGCAAAAACATGCCTAGAGCACAATAGGTATAAAACCACTTTCAATTTAATAACATGCGTCTACACAGTAGGTTATAACCACTTTCAAAACACAGTACTATCCTATAACATGCCTAGCACACAGTAGATTATAGCACCCAATAGTATCCTATAAGCATCTCCTTTACCTGTATATATAAAATCTAACTTTTTTCTGTAAAGATCAAAGAAACAAAACTAATGCATAATAGAGTATGGCAAAAACAAGGACGTACCTGGGTGATCTACTCTTTTTGAAGACGTACGTGAATGTTTGTTTAGCAGATTCTGAAAGGAGCCGATTAGGGTTGTGGGGAAGATGGATTGTACGTGGTTATTTTTATATAAGGTTAGTGGGTATATGGGTAATTTTAATTTTTAACAGCTCTTGAATATTTAGAACGCTCATTATAATAGCTGTTAACTTTGGAGCTGTTTGTTCGACTTAAAAGCTTGTAGCATGCATATCCAAACCGAGCTATTAAATTTGAATGAGCTGTTTGTTAGAATTAAAAGCTAATAGCTCTTAAAAAGCTCTAAAAATGTGCTTGCCAAACAGACCCTATGTTTACCAAATTTTTTTGAAAATTACATGAATGTTATAGTAATTATTTACGATGGTTATTTAATGATAAAAAAGAAATTTCAAAAGGCATATGTAATGATAAATTATTGCTTAGCACATTCTAAAGACTGTTGTTAGCAAAGCCTCAAATATATCTGATAATAATGTAAATATTAGAAGTTTGAAGTTACATTCAGTGGTGTGTATTACCAAGATTGAACAAACCATCCTAGGTTAACCGTCTCAATTAAAAAGAAAATTTGTGGGATTGGTAAGAATTAGAGTAATGGTAATTATGAATAAGGCGCAAGAATTGATTGTTTTTTATTGCTAGGTACTCTACTTCATTGCTAAATACTTGACTAATGATAATTGTTCTGAAAAATATTTTTATTTCTAGGTACTCACCTTGGCCGAAAAGTTGTGCACCTTTTTACTCTTCCAAGCCCACTACCATTAGTCTATTTAGCAAGAATTGACTGTTTTTACTCTTCCAAGAAACAAGACTATTACCCACACTGAATATCCAGATAGATTTCCTTGTGACCTTACACTTGGCCCAATCTGAGTCAACAAACACATTCAGATTCAACTCACTGCTTTTGTTGAAAGATATACCTTTTCCAGGTGCAACTTTCAAGTACCTTAGCACTATAAATGCCAACTTCAAATGTGACTGAAGAGGAGCATGCATATATTGAATAAGTTCTAGTTACAGGATTATCAACCAAGACATGCTTTTTCTTAACAGTACCTTCCAATAGGAGTACCACAAGGCTTGCAAGCTAACATACCAAATTCAGATAACAACTCAAGACAATATTTTCTTTAAGTAAGATATAAACGCTCATTAGACTCCATCACTTCAATACCCAAGAAGTACTTTAGTTTACCAAGATCTTTTATCAAGAATTTAGAACTCAGAAATGCTTTAAACTTGTTTATCTCTTCCAGATTATTCCCAGTGAAGCAAAAAAAAAAAAAAAAACATTTGTATTCTTTGTGAATAAAGAGAATTCATTTTTTTCTCTCAGTAAACTCATTTTCAATTAACACAAAAGTTAACTTTTCATTCCATTTTCTAAGGGCTTGTTTTAAGCCATATAAAGAATTTATTAGCTTGCACACTCTAGTATCAGTTTTAGCAATATAACCTTTTGATATAGTCATATAAACATCCTCAACTAAATCTCCATAAAGGAATGCATTATTAATGTCCAATTGAGATATAGGCCAACTGTATGGAACTGCTATAGCAAGCATACACCTAACAATGACAATTTAACAACTAGTGATAATGTTTCTTCATAATCTATACCTTCTTTTTGGTTATAACCTTTTACAACTAACCTCGCTTTAAATATCTCTATTTCACTATTAGATTTATACTTAACCATAAAGATCCATTTACATTCTATTGGTTTTCTGCCAATAGGTAGATCTGTAAAAATCCAAGTACCATTTCTATTAAGAGCCTCCATCTCAAGATTCAAAGCTTCAATCCATCTAATATCCTTAGATGCTTCATTATAAGACTTAGGTTCACTAATTTTATTTAAGTTAGTAAAAAAGTTCTAATTCTCTATATTGAAATTAGAATAGCTAACATGTTTATCAATATTGTATTTAACTTTAGAATTTATCTCAAAGTCACTCAACTTAGCGGGCATACTAGTTTCCCTAGTAGACCTCCTAGGATTAAAATTGCTTTGTGTGTCTGCTGTTACAGTAGGTGTTTGAAACAAATCATTAAACTTCTGATAAAAACTGTCATCACCCTCAGACTCATTATCTATTTTATAAAGTATTGCATTGTCATCTACATCACTGGTTGCTTCTACTGATGTACTATCATCGGGATGCTCATAATCATCCCTTCTAGTACTCTCAGCATTTTCAGTACCTCCAAGTGATGCTACCCTTAAATATTTTAGTGTTTTTATCTCTCTTATCATAATATGGATCATATGACGTTGACTCATGTAGGATTCTCATAAACATAAACACATATAGTCTTGTGGTTTAGGTCGTGTGTTAGAGAGAGAAAGAGAGGAGAATGGGAGTTTTCTAGAGAGAGAAATATGTGAAATTAGATTAGGTGAATGAAAATCTCCAACCCTTCCCCATGGAGGGAAAGGGTTTATATAGTCTTACAATAAACGCCCCTACGGGATGTAGAGCGGGCTGACAGTGGGTAAATACCCGACCCGACTCCACGGTGATACTTTAACTAACTATTCTACGATTAAGACTACGAACTAACATGTGCTAAATAACAGTCGGGGTGACCGAGTCTTTCATATGGATTTTCTAAATCCTAACAATCTCCCCCTAAGGGAGGTCAACCCGGAAATTACAGTTTGAATTCTAGCACTCTATTACATGAGTTTAATCTTCTAGCTCGTAGTATTTGATTCTTCAAAGTCCGTAATCTTTGTACTTCCAGTAGTGATCTTTGAATGTTCCTTGACTTGGTGATCTTTGAGTTTTCTTCGAGATCACCAGTCACAGTAAATCTCCATCTCATCCTTAGTTGTATCGCCTCCACGTGATGTTGTGACTTTTAGATCGACATGCTCACACCTTTCTGGATCATGATGTTATGCATCAGAGTTGTGGAAGCATTATTGTATGTCTTTCAATATCATGATTTCTGTGATTGGGAGTGTGAAGTGTGAGCATGTGATTATGAATTGACGTCTCATTTGCCATCAGGTGCAACCGTCGGGTGTTCCTGCAAACAACAGTTAGCAATAAACACATGAAAGTGTCTTTGTTTACTTTAGTTGAATAGGGTTGCAAGAACCACGGTTCCCCGTTGATCAGTATAAATACTGCATGTGATCAAGTAGAATTCAGAAGAATCTCCTTGACAGGGTTTCGCAGCTTGTACTAGCCGTTCTCAAACCAGAGCGTCTCAAAGTAGAAAACACGGAGTGAGTGAACCAGCGAATTGAGATTCACTGGTTGATGAGAAATTGATTTGAAAAACAATCGCGTATTGCTGAATAAAGAGTTTTTTGCTATACGACGGAAGTTCTATGAGCAAAATCAAGTTTTAATCACAAATATTTTTGTTTGAAAAATTTATGCACAGTCGATGTGCTAGAAAACAATTGTTGGACACATCGAAGGGTTTTTCCAAAAGTATACGTCAATTCCTTTACTGGAACAAGGTTGATTCAAATGCAAATCGCCCCATCATTGTTTTCCAGTTGTCATAAGTTTGATCCATGAAGGATCTCACATATCACCCACCAGGAGCTTATTTGATGTTGGCTCTAGAAGGATTTCTATCTTCATTGTGAATACTTTACATATCACTCAGATGTTCTGGCAATACCACAAGGATAATGCGTAGGACTCTTAATGTATATTTTCTTAATTTTCACAGTGTATGAAACAGTAAGCATATTGTAAGTGTGTCCTAATGAGATTTATTGATGATCTCTTGGCTCTGGCCTCAATAGTGTACTTTGGTTTTCCTATGCGGAGACTAGGGAGAGGGTCTCCTGCTTCAATATCAACCATCTCTAAGAGAAAGGTCGATAGATTACATCGGTTCCCCGTGAGAATGAAACAAGTCCTTTTAAGAGAACTTGAGTGGCTGGGAAGTTTAGTTATGTACATCACTGGGTCCATGACGTCTTGTCTTCAATACCGGCGTTACCTTGGTAACCACCAGTAACATATGTATTGAACCCAGTTTCTGCCCTAAGGTTGACTATTTGGAGAGCTATTTCTTTTTACCCTTTATCTTTATATTTCTTTTTCATTCTTCAACCCCTTTAGCTCTTACTGAGACTTCATCACTAGAACCTTGTTAGGTTTGTTCCAGTCCTAGCTCCATCTCAGTCAGCACTCTTCAATTATTTTAATTTTTCTCTTTTTTTTAATCATACCTAAGGACTTCTACACTAACTAGTGGATTGTACCTGGGTAGATCCCTCCGGCTCTGGCGGGATCGTGGGAACGAATACCTAACCTTACCATCCTTATAACTCCAATAATGTAAATGTAAGGTCAGTCATGTGGTACTGTTCTCTCCGCCTTAAAACCAATTTAAAAATCAATCAAGGTACTTATGATATAATATCAAAGCATTTGTAACTTAATTGTTTTTTATCTTTCAGAAATGCTCCCCCTCAACATGTGCATCGGTATTTGAAATCGTTTAGCACATGGACGGAGGAGTGCCTATTTGAGTCTTAAACAATCACATTTTTTTTATCAGATTTAATATTTAAATCATATTCTCTACCCCGATCAAAAATTTCAAACCTTCTGAGATTTGTGATCTCAATTGATTTAAATAAGTTAGAAAATTTAGGAGAAAATGTGGTCTGTTTTAATACATACTGATAACGGAACATTACAACGCTCCCCCTCAATCTATGAGGGAGAATGTTAGTGTCATGTATGATAATTTAGAGAGATCTTTGAATGTAACAAAAATTATTTTGAAAGATCTTTAAAAATAAGAAAGATCATACACTGACACATAACAACAAAATATTTATTCACTACTTTATAATGTACAAATGGACTCGTTTGATGATGTAACGTTTGAAAATATGAAATTTGAAATCACTCTCCCCCTTAATCGATGACCCAAGTCATTAATTGAGTGACAAATGCTTATGACAAAATGGAGTCCGATTGATTTTCAAAAATTTGAGTCCGATTTATTTTAAACAATATGTTACCACCATGTGAAATACAAATATTTTTCTGAAAAATCATAGAAGAAAAATATTTGTATAGGAACAACCGTGAGACATATTGGATTTCATAAACAAATAACAAATCACAAGTATGGGGCGTATAGAGTGAGTTTTAGAGAGAGAAAGTGGAAGAGTTTTGGGAACTTAGTGAGACAAAGAAAAATGATATTATGAAGCTCCAACCCTCTACCTTGGGAGGTAGAGGGTATTTATAGTTTCTTACAAGACACGCCTCCTACGGGCTGTGGACCAGGCATACAGTGGGTAAAGACCCGTCCGTCCTCCACGGTGTTACTTAACAAACTACTCACTAACATTAAATGACTACGACTATGAGCTTTCTAACGAATACATATACTTGAGGTGACCGACTCTTTAACTACTAGATTTACTAAATCCTAACAATCTCCCCCTAAGGGAGGTCACCTCAATTTACATGGAATACAAACAGATATTACACTTTGATTGTTCTTGGATTCTTGATTGAGTTCTTTGCTCTGTAGCCCGTAATCTTTGATTCTTCATGTTCCGCATGTTTTGTTAATTCAATTAGAGGTCTTTAAATGATCCACGTCATGATGAGTTTTGAGCCAGCTTTGAGGTCATCAGCCACCACAAATATCTGACTCATCCATTGTTGTGTTGCCATCATGTGAAGTTGTGACTTTTGGACCGACATGCTCACATTATGGATCATGATATCTTCTCATCAGAGTAGCGGAAGCTTTTGTTGATTCATAATATTTCCAGCAGCGTAGCAGAAGCATGGAGTGAAAATATCAGAGCCAGTTGATGACGATATGCACTTATCATGATTTCTTTAGAAATGAATGTGTTGTGTGAGCATGCGGCTATGGATTGACTTCTCAATTATGATCAGCTGCAGACGTTGGGTGTACCTGCATACAACAGTTAGCACTAAAGCGCACGAGAGTGTCTTTGATCACTTTCGTTGAATTGAGGTACACGGCCCACGGTTCCCCGTTGATCAGTACAAGTACTGCATGTGATCAGGTATAATTCCAAAGAATCTCCTTGACAGGGTTTCGCAGCTGCTCTAGCTGTGCTCAAACCGGAACGTCTCAAAGAAGACAACACGGAGTGAGTGAACCAGCAAATTGAGATTCACTGATTGATGAAAAAGATTTGAAAACAATTGTGTATTGCTTAATATAAAGGGTTTTGCAATACAACGAAGGTTTTATGAAAATCAGTTATCAATCATAAATACCCTTTTAAATTTTTGAAAACATGATACACAGTCGACGTGCTAAATAAAAGAATTTTTAAGCACAACGACCGGTTTTTCAAAGGTATCCGTCAATCCATTCCTGAACCAGGATTGATTCAAAATATGAATAGCCCCATCATTTCTGTCCAGTTGTCACATTTTTGATCTATTGAAGATCTCACATGCCACCTACCAAGAGCTTGTTTGATGTTGGCTCTAGAAGGTTTTCCATCTTCATTGTGAATGTGTTTACACATCACTCAGATGTTCTGGCAATACCACAAGGATAATGCGTAGGGCTCTTAGAATATATTCTCACTTTCCACATTGTGTGAAACAGAGAGTTTTCATTGATTGTGTCCTAATGAGATTAATTGATGATCTCGTGGCTCTAGACTCAATAGTGCACATTTGGATCCTATGCTGGAGACTAGGGAGAGGGTCTCCTTCTTCAATATCAACAATCTCTAAGAGAGAGTCGATAGATTATTTAGGTTCCCCGTGAGAATGAAACAAGTCCTTTTAAGAGGAACTTGAGTAGCTTGGGAAGTTGTAGTGCAGTGCGTCACTGGGTCCATGACGTCTTGTCTTCAATACCGGTGTTACCTTAGTAACCACCAGTAGCATATGAATTGAACCCGGTTTCTGCCCTAAGGTTGAAATAATGGAGGGCTATTTCTTTTCACCCTTTTCTTATTCAATTCCTTTTCATTCTTCAACCCCTTCAGTGCTTACCAAGATTTCATTACTAGAACCTTGTTGGGTTTATTCCAATTCTAGCTCTATCTCAGTCCGCACTCTTCCCATTTCTCACTTTTCTCTTTTTTTCATCATACCTAAGGACTTCTACACAATCTAGTGGATTGTCCCTGGGTAGATCCCTCCGGCTCTGGCTGGATCGTGGGAACGAATACCTAACCTAACCATCTTTATATCTCCGTGCATGAAGTAAATTTGGTCGGTCTTTTGGTATTGTTTTTCTGCCATAGGAACCAATTGAAAACCATTTGAAAATCAATCCAGGTACTTGTGATACAAGATCAAAACATTTTGTACCTGAGTTGTTTTTGATATTTTAGAAAAAGCTCCCCCTCAACATGTGCTTCAAGTATTAGAAATTGTTTTAGCACATGGAGGCAAGAGGAATTTGAAATCTTAGATTCAGAATTAACGATCCAATCTTTGATTAACATTTTTCTAAAATGATCATCATCACTTCCCGATCAAATTTAGTATTTTAAATACTTTGGGTAAAACAATTTTGGGAAGAATGTGGTTTTCTTATGATTGCTCCCCCTCAATATGTGCAGTGTTTTGCACATATTAGAGAGAACCTGCACTTAGAGACCAATCAATCACGTTTCAATCCTTTTTGGTTTGAGATAGATGCTCCCCCTTAACATGTGCATGGAAAAATTGAAATCGTTTGTCACATGTAGGGAGGAGTGCTTGTTATTATCTTTATAAAACCACTTATTGAATTTATAAGTTTATATCCAATTTAAATCACAAATTCTCCCCCGATCACAATTTTCAAATCCTTTGAGATTTGTGATCTCTATTGATTTAAATTGTTTTTGAAAGCTTTTGAGGGGAATTGTGACTTGCTTTTAAAACATTTAATTGATAAGGATCAAATTCTGAGACTTTAAACTCCAATGATTAAACATGCTTAAGTATCTTATGAAAACACGACATTAGCCTTGGTCTGGATCCAATTGTACAAAAACAATGTTCTTGTTGATTATCTAAAATTAGACCTTGCTCGTTTACGTGCCAATTATTTGAAAGATAACCTTTTTGATTTAATTGAAATCCATCTCCCCCTCAATCAATGACATAAGTTGTTGATTGAGAGATAGAGATTTTGACAAATTATAAGTCCAGATGATTTTCAAAAATAGAGTCCGAGTTATTTTCAAAGCAATTTTGTTTTCATTAGATGAAAAATATTTTTCAGAAGAATTTTTTAGAAGGAAAAATATTTGGAGGGAAACATTTGTCTTTTTGGCGACAAACATTTGTTTTTAGAATCAGAGCATGAGGTTTTAAAATTAAGATAAAGCATGGCTCTGTTCTTTCTTTTAAAACGGGTTACTGCCTGAAATGACAATAAACCATCATTTTTCTCGATCTTTTTTTTTTTTTTTTTTTTTTTTTTAAGGTTTATGTACATTTGAACTGCATCTAAAGACCCGTGCCATTATTTGAGTGACAAATCAAAGTCCGTAGATGTTATCGAAAAATAGAAATAGATGGGAAAAATAATAATATTTTTGGGCTTTTTCAAAGATTTATGATTTTTTTTTTAATTTTATATTTTTCTATTTTCTTTTTGTGGGTTTTATAATTTTGTATTTTGCTTTTTGAATAAATATGTACATGAGCTAGATGAAGAAAAGCCTTTACTCCTCGTCTTCCTCATGAAGACGTTTGAGTGTTTCCGGTTGTAGACTCTTAAGCCCAAGTCGTGGAAGAATAAACTCAAAACGTTCTCTAGGAAGAGCTTTAGTGAAGATGTCTGCCAGCTGATATTCAGTTCTCACAAAATATATTTCCACCACACCTTTCTCCACTTGCTCCCTGATGAAGTGATGTCGAATGTCGATATGCTTTGCTCTTGAATGTTGAACGTTGTTGCATGAGAGAGCAATGGCACTTTTGTTATCACAGTACAGAGGAACTTTGTTGAATACAAAGCCATAGTCAGATAATTAAGATCTCATCCATAAGACTTGAGCACAACAAGATGACATGGCTATGTATTCAGCCTTTGTAGAGAATATGGAAGTACTCATTTGTTTCTTTGAAGACCAGCTCACAAGCTTATCACCCAAAAACTGAGCACCTCCTGACGTGCTTCGACGTGTATCTTAACACCCTACATGGTCAACATCTGCATAGGCTGTTAGTGACATACCGGTGTCCTTCGGGTACCAAAGTCCCATGTTGATGGTTACTTGGAGATACCGAAAGACCCGTTTAACCTCAAGGTGCTTTTTGGTAGGCTTAGCCTGATATCTAGCACACATGCATACAGCGAATAGAATGTCTGGTCTACTGGTAGTAAGGTACATCAGGGATCCAATCATACTACGATATTTTGTTTGGTCAACCATGATCCCTTAGTGGTCCTCATCCAGTTTAGTACGCTCCACCATGGGAGTGTCAACAGGGTCACAAGAATCAAATCCAAATTTCTTTAAGATCTCATTTACGTATTTAGATTGATTGATAAAAATGCCTCCGGGACTTTGTGAAATTTGTAATCCCAAGAAAAATGACATTTGTCCCATTATTGACATTTGAAATCTGGAGCCCATCTCCTTAGAAAATCAGTCACATTCATTGGGGTCAGTCGAGGCAAAAATAATATCATCAACATAGATTTGAATATGAAATTAAGTGTTTGCCTGACTTTCTGGTGAACAATGTCAGATCAACTGCTCCTTTGCTGAATCCATTAGATAGAAGAAACTTTTATAGCGTGTCGTACCATGCCCTTGGAGCTTGCTTTAAACCGTAAAGGGCCTTCTTCAAGCGATAGACATGAGTAGGATGCTCTGGATTCACAAAACCGTCAGGCTGGCTGACGTATACGAATTCTTTAAGATCTCCGTTGAGAAAAGCCGTCTTTACATCCATCTGATAGACTACCATTTTCTTACTAGCAGCGTTAGCCAAGAAGATTCTGATTGCCTCGATACGTGCAACTGGAGCAAATGATTCTTCAAAGTCAATACCCTCCTCTTGACAATATCCTTTCGCAACCAGTCGAGCCTTGTTCTTTAGCACATCACCATGCTCATCAAGTTTAACTTTGAAGATCCATTTTAGAGCAATGATCATAGCACAATCAGGAGAATGTACTAATTCCCATACATCTAGTCGATCGAACTCATGAATTTCTTCTTGCATGGCATTGAACCAGCTGTCCTCAGTCATGGATGTTTTAACATCTTTTGGTTCGACCTTAGATAGTACGGAGTTGAAGAAGCACCACAAGGCATCAGTTGCAAGTTGTTTACAAGTGGATAGTGGACGAGAAGGGTTCCCAATGATGTTGTCCAATGGATGGTCATGTGCCACTTTCTAAGGTGCTCGTGTGGTTGTTGTTGAGGAACTGAAGTAGCAGAGTTTGGATCTCCTGATGAAGATGGTTCTGACGTTGGTTCAGGAGCAAATATGTTCTCAAATGGAGCATCTTCGGGAGTAGCAAAAGGGTTATCTTCATCATAATTTGCAGCTTCATTTCCATGATGTACAACTAAAGATTGAGGATTTGAGGATGACGATGAGTGATCTGCAGCTGGCGCTTCTTGAGACAGAGTCATTGAAACAAATGGGTTATCTATGTTGATTGGATTAGAGGCCGCCACTGTTGATGGTGTAGAATGATCATTAACAATAGGTTAATAATATTCATCAAACATTGGATCAAACAGTTTCTTCAAATCTTCTTCAGAAGGAGGTACATATGGAACTGCAGGTGAGGGATTCTGTACAAGAGAGGAACTGATAGGACTGCAAGATAGATGTTGAGATGCGGGTCCAGAACTTGATTGTCCTGGAGCCATATGCACAGACAGCTAATCGAACGTGACGTGAATTGTTTCCATGATATCTCGGGTTCTTTTATTGTAGATTCGGTAACACTTCCGGTTTGGTGCATAACCAACAAAAACTCCAATGTCCGCCTTAGCTCTTAACTTTCCTAAGTCTTGACCATTATTCGTTGGATAGCATAAGGCACCGAAAACACAAAGGAAAGAAAGATCTGGTTTTCGGTTGTGGACAAGTTCATAAGGAGTCTTTCCATGAGAGGTGTGAATAAGGGAACGATTTTGGGTGTAGCAAGCAGTGGCAATGGCTTCAGCCCAGAGAAACATTGGAACCTTTGAGAAAATCAGCATAGTCCTTGCAGCTTCGACAAGAGTCTGATTTCGTCTTTCAACTACACCGTTTTGTTGTGGAGTACGTGGAACACTTCTTTGATGGCTGATTCCAATACTTTCATAGAACTGACTCAGTTCTTTGTTAACAAACTCAGTTCCATTGTCTGTTCGGATAATTCTGACAGTTTTATTAAGTCGAACCTGTAGCTGTTTAATAAGTTTGATGATGACATCTGGAGTTTCATCCTTTGACCTCAAAAACTTAACCCAAGTAAACTGAGAATAGTCATCAACCACGACTAACACATATTTTTTCCCGTTTATAGTTTGCACTCTCATGGGTCCAGACAAATCCATGTGAAGAGTATGAAGGACTTCCATATATGAGTTTGCAGGTTTGGGTTTATGGGCATATTTCTTGCTTTTTCCCAATTGGCATGCTGAACAAAGATGATATTTTTCATACTTCAATCTGGGTAAACCTCTTACGAGGTCCTTTCTAGACAAATCATTTATGGTTCCGAAGTTCAAGTGATTGAGATGACGATGCCATAACCATGACTTGGTTTTAGAGTCCCTTGATAACAAGCAGATTGGAGAAGACTTCATCATATCTTTGATAGAAATGGTGTACAAGTTTGTTCCACGTGTCCCTCTTAAAAGTTCCACACCATCAATTTCTCTAACGAAACAAGTATGTTTTCTAAAGGCCACTTCTATATCAGAATCACAGAAGTGACCGACAGAAAACAAATTATGGCCAAGACCTTCAACATAATATACCCGGGAAATTACACTATCACCAACCACATAATCTCCATAACCCATAATTGCCCCAAAATGGTCGTTCCCGAATCTAACAGTCCCGATAAATTTACTCACGAATTTCATGAGCCGCGAGCGATCTCCAGTCATATGCTTGGAACAGCCTGAGTCCAGGTACCACATAACGATTTGAACGACCCGCAGTTGAACACGGACAAGAATGGATGACTGGACAATTGGGATCCTCATGCGAGAATGGGTTCCACTTGGTTAGTAAATGAGATTGGAACACCCACATCAGAAGCAGAAACAATGATATCATTAGAGGTAGATGCCAGGCTAGTGGTGACAGTAGATCTATTCAAAGTATGTTCACTTCTTAAAGGTATAGTTCTACCAGTAGGCATCTATTTGCTAATGGGCATTGATCTAGATAATTTAGGGCACAACTCATTAATATTGAATTTACGGCCAGTAGGTATCCATTGATAACCAACATTACTAAGTTTTCTTCCTGTTGGTTTCCAATGTTTTCTAGCCCTCTTCCACATTGGTTTTTTGACCTTCTTATCCTGTTTTCTAGTGTTAACAATTTTTACCGGAGATTTGACAGCATTACTCAAATCATTCACAACACATTCATGATTAATACCAGAAATCAAGCATTCATTACATGTTTTGCAAGTAGTAGCAGAATTCGAATTAATTACAGTACGCTTATAGCTAATAATAGAATCAACATGATTCGTCTTATTCAGCACAAAATTATTGTTCCTAGGGTGGTCTTCTACTTTCTTCCATTGATCACTCTTAGCTTGCGAGGTCCTATCTTGCTTTGTATTGCCTGGAGGCTTTGGCCCGCTTGCCTTAGTGTCACTGATTACTCTTGTAGAGGGAATGCTGGGAACATTAGTTGGTTTTGCTACTTTTTGCGTTCCTGATCTAGAAGTGCTGGGATCTGAAGTACTAGCAGGCACATCAAAGTTCACATGTTTAACTTTAGGCATAGAACATGGCATATCAAGAGTCGCCTGCTTAATACTAGGCATAGAGCATGGCATGATGACTTTATCTTTAGTACAAAAGGATTTAGGGCATGTTGCTCTTAAACATTCTAAAAGCTCTTGAGATCGTTTGGCATATAAGCATGCATACCTACCTTCTCTATCAAGTGGTTTATTTATGCTATCCTATTCGACAATCTCACAGAGGCATTCTAGACTATCCTTTAGATGCGAAAAATATTCTTGACACACACGTTCGTTATTTCTAAGATGAGGGGGAATATACTTTACAGTCACAACATACTTAGAATTCGTAGATGCCTTTGATACAAAATTCTCATCACAGATGTAACATATTGGATTTCATAAACACATCATATCATGATCAAGTGGGGCGTATAATTCAAGGTTTTAGAGAGAGAAAGAGTTAGAGGTTTGAGAACTTTAGTGAGAGAAAATGAAAGTATTATTATGAGCTCCAACTCTCTACCTTGGGAGGTAGAGAGTATTTATAGTCTTACACAAATCGCCACCTACGGGCTGTGGATCAGGCATACAGTGGGTAAAGACCCGTCCTTCCTCCACGGTGTTACTTAACTAAATACAACTTAACTTTAACTAACTACGACTACGAGCTTTCTAACGATTACATATACTTGAGGTGACCGACACTTTAATAACTGGATTTACTAAATCCTAACAATCTCCCCCTAAGAGAGGTCACCTCAAATTACATTGAATACAAAAAGATATTTCATTAAGATTGTTCTTGGATTCTTGTTCCTGTTCTTTGCCCAGTAGCTCGTAGTCATTGATTCTTCATTTTTGCATGTTTGGATAATCTAAGTGGAGGTCTTTAATTGATCCACGTGATGATGAGTTTTGAGCCAGCATTGAGATCACCAGCTAACATAAATCTCCAACTCTTCCTTTGTGGTGTTGGTATTATGTGATGTTGTGACATTTGGACCGACATGCTCACATTCTGGATCATGATATATTCTCATCAGAGTAGCGGAAGCTTTCGTTGATTCATGATATTGGCAGCAACGTAGCAGAAGCATGGAGTGAAAATATCAAAGTCGTTGATGCACTTCATCATGATTTCTTTAGAAATTAATATGTTGTGTGAGCATGCGGCTATGGATTGATTTCTCCATTCTGATTAGCTGCAAACGTCGGGTGTACCTTCATAAAACAGTTAGCAATAAAGCGCACGAGAGTGTCTTTGATCACTTTCGTTGAATTGAGGTATACGGCCCACGGTTCCCCGTTGATCAGTACAAGTGATGAGTGCTTATTCACTCATCGTTTTTACCCATCTAAGACCACAAAAATGACTAAAAACACCCAAATATGATCAAAATATGTCAAAATATCCTCGGAGTGTGTTTTATGTCTTTCAGGTACAAAAGGATTGAAAACAGAGCGAAAACGGACGAAATCGAGCTGAAACTGGAAAAAGTGCTGAAACAGACGGAGCCGGCAATGGATTTTCTACATTTTCAAAGCCCGGGACGCGTTTTTGAGAGTGATGAGGGGGAAACAACCTTAAAACCTAACCCGATAACAAAATCACCATTTTACCAATTCCCGACACCCAAATGACCAAATTGCCTTGTAAAAAACCAAAAAAATACATTTAAAACATTTTAAATAAAACAAAACCTTTTTAATTTTACCCAAAAACCCAACCCAGCATTATAACCCGACCCAAAACCTTTTACCCTTTCCCTCCTTTCCCCCTTTGACTTTATTCTTCCCCTTCCCACAAAAAAACCAGCGATCCTAACCTTTTTCTTTCCCTGTTACCAAAACACTCCACCCCAACAAAACCCTTTTACCTAGCTTCATCAAAACCCAAAACCTCCCTTAATCCGTTTTACCCAGTTTAACCCAATTCCCAAACCCACTACTTCCTTTTTCCCCCTCATCCAAACTGCCAAGCTGGAAATCCCAGCTTCAAAAGACCCCATAGACGACTCAGATTGATCCAAAATGGTACCTACCAATTGAATGGATGGGATCATCTCAAGAAAGCACAAGATTGGTACTTAGCTTGTTTTGCCTCACTGAAGAAACACAAATGGAAGAGAGGAAGACCCCATTAGCTTTTAGTATAAATAGCTCTTGTATGCCAATGTATAAGGCACCCCTAGTTTTAGTTTCAAAAAAATCAGTCTTAGTGTTTTCTTTGCTTTGTAATTTGTTTTTATTTAATGAAAATTCCTTTTTATCAATCTCTTTAATATTATAGTTACTTTATTTATTCAATTCTTGCATTAAGTTATCAGCTTAAGTGTTTCATAGAAATCCAATTTCAGTCAAAAGAAAGGAAATTGTGTCAAAACAGTTTGCTACATGGGTGTTTGGGTCTAACTGTTAAATGGTCAAAACAGTGGTTTTTACCCGTTTGAATTTTGAAGTCAAAATACCTTTTTAAGTTTTAAATCAGTGAATGAAGCACAAAGCTACTAGGTTGAGTATGGCAAAAGTTGGGTAACAAAAAACAATATATATATATATATACCGCAGCATAAGCTGTTGTACTTGCCGTTTTGTTTTAGCTTATTTGATACTCTAATCCTTCAAATCTTTGTTTTTCTCTAATCCTTTTGTACCCAACTTACTCTAGTTTAAGTTTCAAGTCTTGAAATAACTTCTAGCATAGTTAAAATCGAATGACAAAGTCCTCTTTTACCTGTTTTGTTTACTGCATCAGCAAAAAAAAAAAAAAAAAAGAGCAAACCCACTGCTGATATCAGCTTAGTTTTAAGCTGATCATTGCTTTTTCTTGACCTCTTCTTGGCTTATTTTTATTCAATCCTATGCTAACTTTAATTGTGAAGCTTGTCCCTGGTTTGGAAGCCTTCTTGCAGCTTAAAAATAAGCCCCAAACAGCCTCAGTTGACTGTTTTTAGAAGCCTGCAGTAACAGCAAACAGGTCACCCTCTCCCTTTTTCACTCATTAGCTTATTGGAGCTTGGCTTAGCTTATTTCAGTAATTAGTTGCTCTGTTAGTATAATTTAGAATTATTGTAGCTTATTAGTGCCCACTTTCCCTTATAGTGCTTACTTTCTCATTTTAGGAGCTAGGATTCCCCTTAATGTGCCAACTGATTTCCTGTAGCTTATTCTCTTTAGGACTAGCTTATTTTTTATTTGGACTTGCTTATTCAACCATCTCCAAAATGCTTCTTGATTTTCAGTTTCAAACTTGTACTTAAAAAGATCTGAAAGGAGTGTTTGGTAGTTGCTTGTTTAAAAAGGGAGGGAGTTAGTTTTTTATTAAACTGGTTGGAATAAGCTGTTCCAGCAGCTTATTAATCGGTTTTCACAGAAAAAGTTTCCACAAAAATCTTTCCCTTTGATTGCCTCTTGAAGTTTAAATAAGCAAAAATTGAAAAAAAAAAAGGTTCAAAAAATTTTGTCATTGCTGGGATTCGAACACTGGCCACCCAGCCCACCACACACACTCTTAACACTACGCCCTTGGGACTTGTCTCGTTGAGTTTTACACAAATAATTCTCTTAAGCCTTAAAAACAGTTTTGCTTATAAGACCTTTTCAGCTTATTTACTGCTTATCTTTCAAAGCAACCATCACTTTTTCAGTTTTTCCTGTGATCAGTGCCCTTTAAAGTATTTTCTGTGAATTTTTCAGATTTTTCTCAAAATGTTTAGTATTTTTAATTAATTAATTAGATTAAAATAGTTTTTAAATCGTAGTAATTAATTTAAAAGTAAAAAAAAATTACCCGGTCTTTTTCTAAAATTATTTTTAGTCAATTAGGACGTAAGAAAATTGATTTCACACCCGTAGCCCTTAAATTGCAAAAGTTTTACGTTTATGGCTCGGGTCGTTCCCGGTTTTTCACGTTTTTACGTTTTAGCATCGTAGGACTTAGTTTAGCTTCGTTTTATCATTCCTTAGGCTTAGTAGTAGTTAATTTGTAGTTTATTAGGTTTCCCTTGCCTTAATTACCTTCCCGTTAATTAATTCGTAGAAAACGTAATTCAAATCAAACAAATCTTCGAAACCAATTCAAGTTATAAATCACAAAACTCAACGAATCCTTCCATTCACACCTCGTTGGGACACGACCCGGGAAATCACTTTTCCGGTATCACTTTTATCACACCCGTAAGAGTTGGCACGTTAACCCTTTTCCTAAAAGGTTAATTTGTCGGGTTTTACGGTTAATTTGATATATTGATATTGTGTTTTTTTCACCACTCACAAACAAACGAATCAACAAGTACTGCCTGTGATCAGGTAGGATTCCTAAGAATCTCCTTGACAGGGTTTCGCAGCTGCTCTAGCCGTTCTCAAACCGGAACGCCTCAAAGAAGACAACATGGAATGAGTGAACCAGCGATTTGAGATTCACTGATTGATGAAAATGATTTGAAAACAATCGTGTATTAAATATGAAGATTTTGCAATACAAAGAAGGTTTTATGGAAAATCAATTATCAATCATAAATATCCTTTTTGATTTTGAAAACATAATACACAGTCGACGTGCTAAAGAAAAGAATTTTTGAGCACACCGACTGGTTTTTCAAAGGAATCCGTCAATCCATTTTCCTGGACAAGGAACAATCCAATTTTGAATCGCTCCATTGATGAAGTCCAGATGACATAACAAGTCTTGGCAATACCACAAGGATAATGCGTAGGACTCTCAAAATATATTCTCACATTCCACATTGTGTGAAACTGTGAGTCTTCAAGGATGATGTGTCCTAATGATATTTATAGATGATCTCGTGGCTCTAGAATCAATAGTGCACATTTGGTTTCCTATATCGGAGACTAGGGAGAGGGTCTCATTCTTCAATATCAACAATCTCTAATAGAAAGTCGATAGATTATGTGGGTTCCCCGTGAGAATGAAACAAGTCCTTTTAAGAGGAACTTGAGTAGTTTGGGAGGTTTAGTGCAGTGCGTCACTGGGTCCATGACGTCTTGTCTTTAATACCAGTGTTACCTTAGTAACCACCAGTAGCATATGAATTGAACCCGGTATCTGCCCTAAGGTTGAATAATTGGAGGGCTATTTCTTTTCACCCTTTTTTCCATTCACTTCTTTTTCATTCTTCAACCCCTTCAGTGCTTACCGAGACTTCATAACTAGAACTTTGTTGGGTTTATTCCAGTACTAGCTCTGTCTCAGTCCGCACTCTTCCCATATCTCACTTTTCTCCTTTTTTTTCATCATACCTAAGGACTTCTACACTATCTAGTGGATTGTCCCTGGGTAGATCCCTCCGGTTCTGGCGGATTATGGGAACAAATACCTAACCTTATCAACCTTATATCACCATACATAAAGTAAATTTGGTCGGTCTATTTGGTATAGTTCATCTGCCATTGGAACCAATTGAAAACCATTTGAAAATCAATCCAGATACTTGTGATATATTATCAAAGCGTTTTGTACCTGAATTGTTTTTGATAATTTTAGAAAAAGAGCTCCCCCTCAACATGTGCATCATGTATTTGAAATCGTTTTGGCACACGGAGGCAAGAGGAAGAATGAACTTCTTTGATTACCATTTTCTAAAAGATATCAACATCACTTCCCTGATCAAATCAAGTAGATAAAGCATATTGAGGAAGGATAAGGTTTTCATAAGTTTGCTCCCCCTTAATATGTGCCTCGTGGTTTGAAAGAGTTTTGCACATATTAGAAGGAACCTGCACTTAGAGACGAATCAATCACGTTTCAATTCTTTGTGGTTTTAAAAGGATGCTCCCCCTCAACATGTGGATGGAAAATTTGAAATCGTTTGGCACAGGTGGGGAGGAAAGCTTGCTAAACACTTATGAAACTATTTATCGAATTATTAGTTTAAATCCAATTTAAATCACAAATTCTCCCCCGATCACAATTTTCAAATCATTTGAGATTTGTGATCTCTGTAGATTTAAATTGATTTTGAAAGCTTTTGAGGAGAATTGTGACTTGATGATGAAAACATTTTAACTGATAAGAATCGGATTTTGAGACTTTAAACTCCAATAACATGCATGAATAACTTTTGAAAACATGACAAATAACCTTTTGATTTAATTGAAATTATTCTCCCCCTCAATCAATGACATAAGTTGTTGATTGAGAGATCGAGATTTTGACCGATGTCAAGTCCAAGTGAATTTCAAAAATTTAGTCCGAGTTATTTTGTTAAACATTGTTTTCATTAGATAGCAAATATTTTTCAGAAGAATTTATAGAAGGAAAAATATTTGTGAAAGAAACATTTGTCCTTTTGGTGACAAACATTTGTTTTTAGAATCAGAACATGAGATTTGAAACATACGTTAAAGCATGGCTCTGTTTTTTCATTAAAAACGGGTTATAGACTGAAATGAATATAAACCTTTGTTTCACTTTCTCCCAAATATATATATATATATATATATATATATATATATATATATATATATATATATATATATATATATCTATATATATATATATATGAGACTACATTGACACGTCATTAATGCTGACTAGACACTTTAATGTTGACATGGCGCATCATTTGATGAGGTGGAAATGGTGACTAGGCACAACATCCGGCAACATATTTAAAAAAAAAAACTTGTAACTTGCAAGGTTCGAACTCTGGTTTCAGCGTCCAAACACAAGCGCCCCAACCAGTGAGCCAATGCACATTTTGTGTTCTAACTCTTCTTCCCAAATTAATATTCATTCTCAAACATTACCATCTTAAATAAACATAACTGAAAACCTACTTATTCGGATCTGCCATTAATTCTCTCCCTTTTCACTCTGCATTTCCAAAATCAAATACCTCCAATAATCAAAACACATAATCTACTTCAAAAAACATACTCACCTAATATTGTATCTTTAAGGTTTTTTGAATCACGATCATCAAATTAAACTCACGATCATCAAAGTAAAACCAAAACCCTAGATTTAACCCTAATTTAATGGGATTAAAAAAAACACACAAAAATCTGGTACTATCATCCACTGATCGGAGGTATCTTTTTAATTAACCTATGTTAAAGGTAGTTCTTCTTTTAATTTTATTTTTCGATAGAATAAGATTATGTTAGTCGATCGGTTTTTGTGTATGATCAATAGAGATTAGTTTTGTATACATTTATGGATTTTGATTGTTACTTTTATTTTTGAAATCAACATTGACTCAATATGAAATTTTATAAATTCGCAGGAAGTATCGACAGTTACAAGGACCGGTACATGCTTGGCCAAGAATGTTTCATCAATATGGAAGTTGGACGGTGATATTCAGGTACACCTTAATTCAATCATCAAGGGTTACTTTGATTTTGTTTAAAGTTAATAATTTATTTTCAATTTGGGGTATGTTGAGATTAATAATG
The DNA here is from genome assembly GCA_019973895.1 of Chrysanthemum seticuspe. NCBI lineage: Eukaryota > Viridiplantae > Streptophyta > Magnoliopsida > Asterales > Asteraceae > Chrysanthemum > Chrysanthemum seticuspe. Next base: position 151,857,898 of record BPTQ01000005.1, on the reverse strand, counting down.
TGATTGTGAAATTAGGTGCTCTTCTGTAGTGACAATTTTTGAAGCAGTGTTGTTTTCAAAATATTATTAGACAGATTTTGTTACTTATGGTTCACTTTTTATGGTTCACCAGATATGTGATTTGAAGAATTGAAGGCCACACGGAGGATGTTCCATGAAATGTCACCGAAAAAGGTACTTCATTTTGCCATAGTGTATTCACTTTTGGTACCTCCTAAATCGTTTCACTTTAAAAGTCTGGTTAATTAATTGTATTCACTCTTGCTATTACGTAGTATTAATTTATTACGAGATGATCATTTGACAGTGCACTCTTTTTACTAACAACTAAGGAATACTTTGTTACAAGAAGCACGTACAATATGGCACATTGTACAATCATTAATCATATTTTATTCAATAAATGTTAGTAGCTTTTGCTACAATCAAGCTATTACATTTACTGAGTTGGAAACAAGTTGCTGATGTACTAACCTCGAGCATTGGCTTTAAAAAAATAAGTCCTACTGTTACTTTTGAGAAATGAATATAGGACACAGAAAATAGAAAGATGAGGATAATGTTATAAACAAGTGATATCTTAGTCACCTTAAGGCGAACCAAATGTTATCGTGTTTACACCAAGGTTAATGCAATTGATAAAGCATTCTAACTTTTTGCCATAACTCAGTTACTACTTTTTCTCTATGAGTGTGTAATTCATCTTAACTAATTTCGTAAAATATCCAACTACCTTTCAATTAATATTATTTTTTTACCTATTTGTCAATGTTTTAGATAAAAAATTAGTTTTTTGTAGCTTCATGATGTGAAGTAGTTGTAGGTCTGATTTCTCATTGGTTTTTTTCATTCAAAATTCTTTGTTACGGGTTCTTTTTGACGCATTTTGATTCAATTACGTTTGGATTCGGATCGGTGGTAACAATTTTTCTTGGAAAATCCCTGATTTATTAGGGAAATTGATGAATCTCAACAACTAATGAGACATCTTCCTAATGTTACATTCTCCAGTATTCCAGTGTATACATCGTGTAGCAATTAGATCTAATTTAATTTTCTGAATTACTTCAGGATTTAGACCAGTGGATTGGAGGGTCCAACACCTTGTAACATTTCTCTTATAAAAACTTTCACAAACCTGTAAGTAATTCCTCATTTGTCATCTTTATTTTGCTTACAACTGATTTATGAATTATTTGTGCTAAGCGAATTAAGAAATGCAGGCGAATCACCACCTAAACGGACCAGACTTTTGTTCAGCCTTTTCAAAATATAAAATTACGTACGTTTGATGCTTTGAATAAATGTAACATGTTCATAATATACCTTTTTCGGAAATATATTGGTTTATATGATAGTGATTGTTCACGTATGTTTCAGGTTTCTACAAGCTATGTACTCAGTGGAATTATTTTGTAGTCTCACTATCACTTAGCATGGACCATAAGAAGATGTTTTCTTTCTACCTATTCCCAAGGATGGTCTCAGAAAAAAGGTTGGTTTTAAATATGTATGTTTCTGTTGTCTGTATAATGTAATGATGCTTAAACAGAAAACTATATTTGTTGCGATACTAATATTTGTTATTCATTAAAAAAGTGATTAGGAAGGAATTGACTTTTGTTGTTGATATAAGTGGAAGCATGAAGGGCATGACAATTGACACTACAAACATGTATGTTTATCTTTATCAGGTTGTTTTATTTTTTACGTTACAAAGTGAAGTACAAATATGTATGCGAGGTTTCAGGAGTTGGATTGGTTATGGATTGTTTACTAGCAGCAATATCATTCAACTTGAAGGTGATCATTAAGGCATCAAAAAGGTTACTTTTTTCTATCTGAAAACAAACATGAAAATCGACAAAAAGAATCCTAATTACTAATATCTCTTGTATATTTTACTTTGGGAGGAAAGTACATTATCGGCTTCTAGCACTTTAAAACATCTGCTATCTAACGATTATTTCATGCACCAGGCTTATGAAATAGGACTGGTTAGGGTACCTGCGGTAGCTATAACTGGCATTCTGGTAAGTATGCTTCATTTGCAAAACTAACCTATGAACATATGATTTTTTAAGTCGTTTATTGAATGCAGTTGTACATTGCATCATTCTCAGCATAACTTGGTACTTTGTATCATGTCTTTTTGTGCTGTCCTTAGTTCTGAATTTATATATCATTCGTTTTCTAAATCCTTTTCACTCTTGCACAAAAAATGAGCAGACATAAATTGCAAAAGCTTGCAAACAAGGTTATATTTTCTATTAGCCTCTTTTGATATTGCCCATCATATTAAACACGCGAGAAGTGTTTCCAAATTACTACAACATCCTAAATTAAACAAAATAATATTAGTTATCAATTCTTATCTATGTCAAATCATAACTAGCTATATTGATTATTCACAAATAAAATAAATGAATTAAAAAAAAAAAAAAAAAAACTATGATAAAATAATGTTTACAGGTCAGCCCAATCCGTTTTGACCTACACATACAAATTATCCGTTTAAACTCAAACTCTTTTCTAACATGTTATCTATGTTTATTCTTTGTGGTTGACTTTTCAGGGCCCTAAACTCGAAGACACGCCGTCAGTAGCTTCAAATGAAGGTGGTTCAGCAAGTGAAGCAAAAGCAAGCAAGATCCTTATGCCTACAACAGAAGGAGTATTAACTAATATCCACAGGTTGGTAGCTAGATCTTTTTGCCGTGTGTAATAAAAAAGATGTAGTCGCACATGTATCAAGAGCATGACTAATGTTTTTTCTATGCGAAGTTAGGAATCAGGGTGCTTTGAGAAAAAATGCAAGCCTTCCAGTTCTACTTCTGAAGTTAAGGATGATCTGAAGCCACCAACCTATGAAGATAATTCACAAGACATTGATTGGGATACACTTTTTAACTCACTCATCGACCAATGCAATCTTGAATTCAATGTAAATACTAACAATGTTGCATGAAATGCTAGCGACACAAGTGTTAGAACAATTGGCCTTGAGAATCGGATAGTTTACCATATATCACCCTTGCTGCAAGCTTAACCTCTCATTCCTCTCGTATGAAAGTGTTAGTAGAGTTGGCAAAATGAACTTTAACTGAGTATTTTTTTCTATATTAGCAAAACGTGGTTTACCAAAAATTTCTTTACATACTTGAATGTATAAAGTTTATTGTGTTTTGTTATTGCTACACAATTCTTTCATTTATGTGTTTTACATTTAAGTTTTTTTAATCCAATTTTCACATGTTGATATTCTTTATGAGTGTTTACATGGTTTTTATCATTTTCAAGTAAACTCATGAAGCTAGCCTGCCCATTCGGGCGGGCTATGAAGCTAGTATATATATATATATATATATATATATATATATATATATATATATATATATATATATATATATATATATATATATATATATATATATATATATATATATATTTTAAAACATTCGAACAGCATCTAAAGACCCGTGTCATTCTTTGAATGACAACACAAAATCCGTAGATGATATCGAACAAGGAAAAAAAAACCTGACAAACTAACAATATTTTTGGGATTTTTCAAAATTTTCTAATTTTTATGGATTTTTGAAAGTTTTATACTTTCTATTTGCTTTTTGTAGATTTTGAAATTTTGTATTTTGCTTTTCGAATAAATATTTACAAAAGATGGATGAAGAAAGACCTTTACTCCTCGTCTTCCTCTTGAAGACGTTTGAGTGTTTCCGGTTGAAGACTCTTTAGACCAAGTCGTGGGAGGATAAACTCAAAACGTTCTCTAGGAAGAGCTTTGGTGAAGATTTCTGCTAATTGGTATTTAGTCCTCACAAAATAGAGTTCCACCACACCGTTTTCTACTTGCTCCCTAATGAAATGATGTTGAATGTCGATGTGCTTTGCTCTTGAGTGTTGAACAGAAAGACCTTTACTCCTCGTCTTCCTCTTGAAGACGTTTGAGTGTTTCCGGTTGAAGACTCTTTAGACCAAGTCGTGGGAGGATAAACTCAAAACGTTCTCTAGGAAGAGCTTTGGTGAAGATTTCTGCTAATTGGTATTTAGTCCTCACAAAATAGAGTTCCACCACACCGTTTTCTACTTGCTCCCTAATGAAATGATGTTGAATGTCGATGTGCTTTGCTCTTGAGTGTTGAACGTTGTTGCATGAGAGAGCAATATCACTTTTATTATCACAGTACAGTAGAATTTTGTTGAATTCAAAGCCATAGTCAGATAATTGGGATCTCATCCATAGGATATGAGCACAACAAGATGACATGGCTATGTATTCAGCCTCTGTAGAGGATATAGAAGTACTCATTTGCTTCTTTGAAGACCAGCTCACAAGCTTATCGCCCAAAAACTGAGCACCTCCAAACGTACTTCGACGTGTATCTTGACATCATGCATGATCAGCATCTGCATAGGCTGTTAGTGACATACCGGTGTCCTTCGGGTACCAAAGTCCCATATTGATGGTTCGTTGGAGATACCGAAAGACCCGTTTAACCGCTTCAAGGTGCTTTTTAGTAGGCTTAGCCTGATATCTAGCACACATGCAAACAGCGAACAGAATGTCTGGTCTACTGGCTGTGAGGTACATCAGGGATCCAATCATACTACGATATTTCGTTTGGTCTACCATGATCCCTGAGTGGTCCTCATCCAGTTTAGTACGGTCTATCATGGGAGTGTCAACAGGGTCACAAGAATCAAATCCAAATTTCTTTAAAATGTCATTTGCATATTTAGATTGATTTATAAAAATGCCCCCGGGACTTTGTGAAATTTGTAATCCCAAGAAAAATGACATTTGTCCCATCATTGACATTTGAAATTTGGAACCTATTTCATTTGAAAAATGGTCACATTCATTGGGGTCAGTCGAGGCAAAAATAATATCATCAACATATATTTGAACGTGAATTAAATGTTTGCCTGACTTTCTGGTGAACAATGTCGGATCAACTGCTCCTTTGCTGAATCCAGTAGATAGAAGAAAGTTTGATAGCGTATCATACCATGCCCTTGGAGCTTGCTTCAAACAGTAAAGAGCCTTCTTCAAACGATAGATGTGAGTAGGATGCTCTGGATTCACAAAGCCTTCAGGTTGGCTGACGTATACGACTTCTTTAAGATCTCCGTTGAGAAAAGCCGTCTTTACATCCATCTGATAGACTACCATGTTCTTACTTGCAACATTAGCCAAGAAGATTCTGATTGCCTCGATACGAGCAACTGGAGCAAATGATTCTTCAAAGTCAATACCCTCCTCTTGACGGTATCCTTTTGCAACCAATCGAGCCTTGTTCTTTAAAACATCACCATGCTCATCAAGTTTTACTTTGAAGATCCACTTTAGAGCAATGATCATTGCACAATCTGGAGCAGGTACTAATTCCCATACATCTAGTCGATCAAACTCATGAATTTCTTCTTGCATGGCATTGAACCAACTGTCTTCATTCATGGCGGTTTTAACATCTTTTGGTTCGACCTTAGAGAGTACGGAGTTGAAGAAGCACCATAACGCATCGGTTGCAAGTTGTTTCCGCGTGGATACTGGATGAGAGGGGTTTCCAATGATGTTGTCCAATGGATGATCATGTGTCCATTTTCTAAGGTGTTCATGTGGTTGTTGTTGAGGAACTGAAGTAGCATAGTCGATATCTCCTGATGAGGATAGTTCTGATGATGATTCAGGAGCAAATATGTTCTCAAAGGGGGCATCTTCGGGAGTAGCAAAAGGATTAACTTCATCATGGGTGCCAGAATCAATTCCATGATGTACACTTGATGATTGATGATTTGTTGATGAGATAGAGTGATCAGCAGCAGGCGCTTCTTGACTTAATGACATTGAAACTGAAGGGTTAACTTCATTGACAGGGATAGAAGTAGCCTGTGTTGATGGAATTGACATATCATTAGCACTTGGCTCATAGTGTTCATCAAACATTGGATCAAATAATTTCTTCAAGTCATCTTCTGAAGGAGGTACATAAGGAGTTGCTGGTGAGGGATTAGAAACAAGGGTAGAACTGATAGGACTACTTGATGAAGGTTGAAATGCGGGTCCAGAACTGGATTGTCCTGGAGCCATTTGACCGGTCAGCTCATCGAACGTAACGTGAATTGTTTCCATGATATTTCGGGTTCTCTTGTTGTAGATTCGGTATCCTTTTCTGTTTGGTGCATATCCTACAAATACTCCAATGTCCGCTTTAGCTTTTAGTTTACCTAAATCTTGACCGTCATTAGTTGGGTAACATAAAGCACCAAACACACGAAGGTAGGATATATCAAGTTTTTGTTTATGGACAAGTTCATATGGAGTTTTTCCATGAGAGGTGTGAATAAGGGAACGATTTTGGGTGTAGCAAGCAGTGGCAATGGCTTCAGGCCATAAAAACATTGGAACCTTTGAATAAATTAGCATTGTTCTTGCGGCTTCCACAAGAGTTCGATTTCATCTTTCAACTACACCGTTCTGTTGAGGAGTTCGTGGAACACTTCTTTGATGACTGATTCCAACACTTTCATAAAACTGAATTAAGTCTTTGTTAACAAACTCTGTGCCATTGTCTGTTCGAACAATTCTAACAGTATTGTTGAATCGAACCTGAAGCTGTTTGATAAGTTTGATGATGACATCTGGAGTTTCACCCTTTGTCCTCAAAAACTTTACCCAAGTAAATCGAGAGTAGTCATCAACAACTACTAGAATGTATTTCTTCCCATTTATCGTTTGCACTCTCATTGGTCCGCACATATCCATATGAAGGGTATGAAGAACTTCCATTACTGAGTTTGTGGGTTTTGGTTTGTGGGCATATTTCGTGCTTTTTCCCAATTGACATGCTGAACAAAGATGATCCTTTTCATACTTAAGTCTAGGTAGTCCTCTTACTAAGTCCTTTCTGGAAAGATTGTTTATGGTACCAAAGTTCAAGTGATTGAGACGACGGTTCCATAGCCATGACTTAGTTTTAGAAGCCTTTGACAGCAGGCAAATGGGTGAAGATTTCATCATGTCTTCGTTAGAGATGCTGTATAGGTTTGAACCACGAGTTCCTCTGAGAAGTTCCACACCATCAAGTTCTCTAACAAAGCAAGTATGTTTTCTGAAGGCCACTTCTAAGTTAGAGTCACAAAATTGTCCAACAGAAAATAGATTATGTCCAAGACCTTCAACATAATACACCCTGGAAATCACACTATCTCTTACAACATAGTCTCCATAACCCATAATTGCACCGAAATGACCATTCACGAATCTAACAGTCCCGATGAATTTACTCACAAAGTTCATGAGCCATGACCGGTCTCCAGTCATATGCTTGGAACAACCTGAGTCCAGGTACCACAGAACGATTTGAACGATCTGCAGTTGAACACAGACAAGAATGGATAACTGGATAATTGGGATCCCCATTCAAGAATGGGTTCCATTTGGTTAGTAACAGTGATTGGAACACACACATCAGAAGTAGAAACAATGGAATCATCAGAAATAGATGCTGTGCTAGTGTCCGTATTTGACCTATTCAAAGTATGTTCACTTTTTAAGGGAATAGTTCTACCAGTAGGCATCCATTTTCTAGTGGGCATTGACTTAGCAAATTTAGGGCACATCTTATTAATCTTACGGCCAGTAGGTATCCATTGATAACCTATATTACTAAATTCCCTTCCTGTGGGTTTCCACTGTTTTCTAACTTTCTTTTGCTTTTGCCTTTTAGCCTTCTTAGCTTGATTTTTAACATTAACAGTTTTAACTGGGCATTTGATAACATTAGAAAAATCATTCACACCACATTCATGATTAGTAACAGAAATCAAGCAGTCATCATTACATGGTTTACGGATAGTAGCAGAATTCGAATTAATTACAGTACGCTTATAACTAATACTAGAATCAACACGATTCGTTTTATTCAACTCAAACTTAATATTCCTAGGGTGATCTTCTACTCTCTTCCAATGCATATTCTTAGCTTGCGAGGTCCTATCTTGCTTGGTATTGCCTGGAGGCTTTGACTTGCTTGCTTTTATGTCACTGATTACTCGTGTAGAAGGAATTATGGGAACATTAGTTGGTTGATCTACTTTTTGCATTCCTGAACTAGACGTGCAGGGATCTGAACTACTTGAAGGCACATTAGAGTTCACTTTCTTAATAGTGGGCATAGAATGGTTTGGATGCTTGGCACTAGGCATAGAACAAGGCATCACAGCTTTACCTTTTGCACCTAAGGATTTAGGACATGTTTCTATTAAACATTCTAGCAGCTCCTGAGATCATTTGGCTTGAATGCACGCAAACCTAATTTCTCTATCAAGAGGCTTATTTATGAAATCCTCTTCCACAATCTCACGGAGACGTTCTAGACTATCCTTAAGTTGAGCAAAATAGTTATGAAACACAAGTTCATTATTACTAAGATGAGGAGGAATGTATTTAAAAGTCACAGTATATTTGCAGTCTGAGGATGACCTTGATGCAACATTCTCATTAAAGACAAGTGGCAATTTCCTTTTTTCCTGTCTCCTCAGATTCTCAATTTCCTTTTGTAAAGACGTTATTTTTTCGTTGTTCTTGTCACGAGTGACTTTAATTGAATCATATAACTCTTTAAAGTGTCGTTTAACTTTTTCATTTTCTTCAAGAAAACCCTCGTTTTCCTTTTGTAAAACATTAACCAAGTTTTGAAGATGAAAAGTCTGAGAATACTGAGAATCTAAAGGAGGAGGCATTTGGGAGCCAGTCACATTGTTCTTTTCACCCTTTAATTGTGAAATTTGGGCTTTTAATTTTCTGATCGTGTTACACTGAGCTTGAATCTGTTCGTCACGTTTGTTTATCTGAAAAACTGCATCAAACTCTGGAACATCTGAGGATGTCTTGATATTTGAGGTTTTGACATTTTCTTTGAGATGTTGATATTTTAGTTGCAAATCAAAATGTTCAACTTCTAGTTTAGAAAGATGTTTTTCCAAATTATCGTGATCATCCTGATCAATTTTCTCATTTAGTTCTGAGTTTTTGTTTTCAAGCTCAATGACACGATCATGGGAAACTTTCAATGCAATAGATAATTCATGAAATCGAGAAGCAGTAATAGAGTGCTTAGTAACAGTATAAAACACATCTTGAGCAACACAACTCGAAATCAAATTCTCATTTATGATATGCAAGTTCTTCCTTTCAACTTCATTATATTTGAGTTCCTATTCATAATCATTGACCTCAACTATCATTGCATCAAATTCCTTTTCCATTTCTTTAATATCTGAATTTATTCCTTTTTGAAGATTCTCAAATTGACCTTTTAATTGTTTAAAGAAAGGCATGACCTCAGTTAAATAACATTCTTTAGTTTGCTCAAAACCCCTTTCCCCCTCAGTTATCCCTGTAGGTGTGATTCTCTTCTTACATGTCTTCTCAAAATCAACGAATAGTTGATAAACAACATACATGCTGATTAAGGTTTTGCTATTAGTGGCAGTCGATCTAGGAACTAGATGCATTGGTGTATTTGGAGGATATACAGTAGATGCAGGCATTTTCCTAAGGGGAGTGTTTGTTTCAACAAGTACATTAACTTTTAGCTTATCCATATCTTTCTTCCAAAAGATCTGTTCTGGGGTTAATTGAGTTTGAGGCTTAAACATGTTCAGGGAGATCCAATTTTCCTTAGTGTAATCGTGAGGTTTGAAAGTTATGTTATTCTTTTTACACGCAGGATCGTTAAGCATCTTATCCATTTTCTCCCTAGATGCATCATCTAGTTTTCTATCCTCTTCCTTGCACTCACCGCAACTAGGTTTCTGCCTAGGCTTAAGGATTTCATTACCATCATAGATCACAATTTGAGCAGCTTTTGCTATCTTACCATACTCAGGATTAGGTTTCTCTACAATGGGAATACTATGCTTATCGCTGAGAACTCTGTGCTTAGTGATCATGTGAGCAGTCTGAATGGTATTCCCTTGTACGTACAACTTATTTTCAAGCTTGTTTTTCAAAGTTTTTAGATTAGAAAAATCATTCAAAAGTTTTGATTCTTTAGCACTGAATTCTTGTTTAAGCATTTTAACATTAACTTGAAGCTCTTGCTTTTGCATAACAGTTTTAGAAAGCTTTTCTTGTAAGGAATTTAACTCTTGTTTTAACACTTCTTCTCTAAAATTACATTTTCTAATAATTGTACGCATTTGGTCATCCATTTCCTGCTCACGGGTAGTTATCTCAAACTTAGCACGCTGTTCATAAATAACAACTTGTTCTTTATAGGCATTCAGTTAAGAGGTAACAGAATCATCAGGGGCACATGCAGTGTATTTATCAAAAACATAGTCATCATTGACTGCAGAAGATACATGATAAGGTTTTAAAAGGTACCTTTTTGAGGGGTCGTTTAAGCCCTTATTTGATCACTTTTGTATCCGTTATTGCTTAATATCGTTCCTTTTCACTTTTTAGGTCTCTTGAAGGCAAAATGCTGGAATGGCACTTATTTGGACGAAAAGGCACGATTATACGAAGAAAATGGCCAAAGTCAGAATCGAGACACTCAAAGATGCTGAAAACATAAGGTGACGGCGTCAGGTGTTAATTGTGACGCCGTCGGAGGATCTTTGTGACGGGACAGAAGCCAAAACTCCCATTTTCAAGTGACGACGTCAAGTTATAAAAGAGTAGGCCGTCGCAACTCAGACGGCCTAGATGTAATCCAGACGGCGTCAGAAGCTGAAGAGGACGGCGTCACAAGCATAAGGTGACGCCGTCGCAAGTCTAACGTGGCCAAGACGAAACCCTAATGACGGCGACACGACGGCGTCACAAAACATAAGGTGACGCCGTCGCATATGTAATATTATATATAGAATCCGAATTTTTCAGTATTTAGTGTGTAGTCTTTTGGAGTAAAAACCTAAACCGAACCAAGGCTGTCTTGTATAGTATTTTAGGGTTCCAAACCCTATCTTACACCAAGATAAGTGTTTTACTTCATTAATACAATTTTGTCTTTGATTATTTGTGTGTATGCTTGCATGTTTTCCATGTCCGGCTAATTTACTTGTGTGTTTGCTTAGGGAATATGAAACTTAATTATTGAATATTGATTGGTTGTCTCTTATCTTAGTTGATTAATGATCTAGTAATGCGATAGGTCATTCGTTGTGTACTTAATGCTTGATTAAATCTTTGTGAACCTTAGAATATGACTCCTTGAGTAGTTGTAAGCTAAACCATCCAAAGAGTGCCTTAGAGTAAGAGTTTATTATCCCTAGTGGGTTTTTTAGACGAGACCCTTTGGTAAGTTTAAAGAGTTAGGGAGAAACGCATACCCTACAACCTTAGACACACAACGCAACTAGGAATAAGGACGTGACAATTCAACCACCAATAGGAGATAATTAAGGAGTAGTAAAACCTGAGTAAACACATCTTTAAACTATCATACGAGCACACATTAATTAGACATAGACTACATACACCTTAGATTAGATAATTAGATAAGTAGAGTAATCGGTAGAAATACCAACCCCCCAAATTCAAATCCCGAGATTCGTACCTTTCCTTTCCTAAAAAAATATAAAAAGAAAAAAAATAATCTTCCTCAACCACAACCTTAGCGTAGTAACTTCTCACTAGCATTCCTATTCCCCTAGAGAACGATATCAATACCCGTGGCTTACCCTAATACTACACTACAACGATTAGGTTCACTGCCTAGGGTGTTGAAAAACTTGCTCGACGAAAAGGAAGTTCCTTTGACCCCGAACGACGCGTGTAGCGTTATCAATACATCACTTGGTTCAATCACACTCTCACTTTGGATCACATATTGATCATATGGGACAATATTATTATTACCCATATTAGCAATATCTGAGTCACAAGTTTCCTGTGATTGCACTTTATCATGTATCTTTTGCTGATCAACATTATCATATAGTTTTAATACCTCTGAGATGATTGATTCTTTGGATGGACCAGCTTGCTGTGATGATGAGACCTTTGGAGAGACCATTGGAGAAATGCTAGCCATGAAAATTGTCTGTGCAGTAGGTTCATCATCGACGTCAGAGTCATATGCATCATAGTCTGCAACTTGAAAGGCATTCTGATGATTATGACATATCTCCTGAATTGGCTGCTCATCCACATCTGCATCATAAGTCTTGGCATTACCCTCAGCAAGAAACAGTAATTCCTCTTCATCCAAAACAGCTCCATTATCCTGAGCTTGAACAAGTAACATCTTGTCTTTGAAGTATTCTGCATTTTGATGGCGTTTTGGAGAAGTGCAGTTCCTTGCTATGTGTCCATCACCACCATAGTTGTAGCACTTAATTGGCTTTGCTTGACCTTGATTTCCATTCCTTCCCTGATTCTGATTTGCAACATATCCTCTACCAACTCCACCTCTTCCCTGTTCATACTGCCTTTCTTGAACTGGTTGCACCATAACCTTCCCATCTCTGACGGTAGCTTGATTGTGTGGATTGGATGCTGTTCTGAGGTTATTGTTGGTGTGTAGGAGAGAGTTCATGTTTTGACTAACCATGAGAGACAGTTGAGTGATGAAGTTTTCCATGAATGTGTTTGGGTTAGGGGGCTTATATGCTGGGTCAGGGATGAGCTTGTAATTATCATTACCCATGGGTATGACTTGAGAAGCTTTGGTGGTAATTCCAACATTGGTGTAAAAAGCTGTAGAGTCATTTGACGAACTAGTTTCTCCCTGCTTAGATTTGAACTGTTCAAGGATCCTTCGTTCAAACATAGCATGTCTCTCATTCTGAAGACGGAATGCATACAGTTGCTCATAGTTGGTGTTCTTCAATCCTTTGGTTAGCTTCACAGATGTGACAAGTTTATGCCATTCGGGATTCATGTTGTTCACAAACTTTGAATTCAGCTGAATATTTGGCATGGTCATTTTGATATTCCTCATATCATTCACAAGCTTGTGGAATCTCACGTAATACTCATAGACACTTTCTTCTGGCTTCATCTTAAAGTGCTCAAATTCATCATATAGTTGAGATTCTCTGTCTTCCTTGGTTAGTTCAGAACCCGAGAGTAGCATCTTGACATTGTCCCAAACTGCCTTAGCTTCAGTGTTGTGATTGATCAGCTTGTAAATGTCCTTAGGTAAACCCTGAAGTATGATGTTAGAAGCCCTGATGTCTGCATCGTATCTCTTCTTCTCCTTATCAGTCAGTTCATCATACATTTTAGGTCTATCCAGTCCTAATATCACTGAGCCATCTACAGCAGTATCAAGTATGTCTCTGGTTGTCTCAACCTGATATGGTCCTTCATCAATTGACTTGAGAATGTTAACTCCATTTTCCTTACCCAGACAGTACAACCTAATTCGTTGAGCCCATGAGTCATAGTCAGTTCTGTCAAGCATGGGTGGACGAGTATCTGAACCAGCTGCTTGAACGTCCTCAGCTATAGTAGAAATGATTGTAGGCACGTTGGTAGACATGTTTACAGATTTCACGGGATTTTATAACTCTATGATTAAATAGGGAAATAGATTCTTTCACGGGATTTTACTAAATCAAGAGAAAACCGTATTAGAGACAAGTATTAACCAAGTCACTATAATCTTTGAACCAAGTCGCTAAGTAGCAACTCGCTAAACCTTAAGTCGCTGTGAATCAAGTCGCTAAGCACAAGTCGCTAAAACCCAAGTCGCTGAACACAAGTCGCTAACGAACCGAATCGCTAAGCATACAAGTCGCTAAAGAGCAACTCGCTAAGTATTCAAGTCGCTAAGATCAAGTCGCTGAGAACAGTAAGTACAAGTCGCTAGAAATAATGAAAGCAAGTCGCTAACCCCACCAAGTAGCTAGCCGTAGTGGAGAATCCACTAACTTGTACTGTTTGTCGGCTTGTCTAAATAGACAAGTCGCTAAGCTCAAGTTGCGACGACTAACACTACAACTCGCTAGAAATTACTGAAGCAAGTCGCTACGAAGAAATTCACAATGAGACTCAAGTCGCTACCTTGAAAAACTTCAAAAACACACTTTTCAATCCAAAACAAGCTCAACCACAGTGATTCAAGCTTTCCAAATCCAAACCCAAGCACTTATAATAATTCTAAACACAAAAGTATACTCAAAATTCAAACTTTAACACAAGAATTGATCCAAATGATGCAAAAACCACTAAACTTTTTCAAACTCAAAAACCATATAAAACCACTAGAAATCCAAGGATAAGTAAGAGAGATGATCAAACCATGGCTCTTGATACCATTTGTAACATATTGGATTTCACAAACACATCATATCATGATCAAGTGGGGCGTATAATTCAAGGTTTTAGAGAGAGAAAGAGTTAGAGGTTTGGGACCTTTAGTGAGAGAAAATGAAAGTATTATTATGAGCTCCAACTCTCTACCTTGGGAGGTAGAGAGTATTTATAGTCTTACACAAATCGCCACCTACGGGCTGTGGATCAGGCATACAGTGGGTAAAGACCCTTCCGTCCTCCACGGTGTTACTTAACTAAATACAACTTAACTTTAACTAACTACGACTACGAGCTTTCTAACGATTACATATACTTGAGGTGACCGACACTTTAATAACTGGATTTACTAAATCCTAACAACAGACAAGTGGCATTTTCCCTTTTACCTGACTTGCCAGATTCTTAATTTCCTTTTGTAAAGATGTTATTTTTTTATTTTTCTTGTCACGAGTGACTTTCATTGAATCATATAACTCTTTGAAATGCTGTTTAACTTTTTCATTTTCTTCAAGAAAACTCTCATTTTCTTGTTGTAAAACATTAATGATGTTTTGAAGATGAAAGTTTTGAGAATTATGAGAATCTAAAGGAGGAGAAATTTGGGAGCCATTCACATTATTCTTATCACCCTTCAATTGTGAAATTTGGGTTTTCAATCTTTTGATCGTGTTACAATGAGCTCGAATCTATTCATCATGTTTGCTTATTTCAAAGGCGGCATCAAACTCAGGAGCATCCGAGGATGTCTTGACATTTGAGGTTTTAACATTTTCTTTGAGATGTTGATATTTTAATTGCAAAGCAAAATGTTCAACTTCCAGCTTAGAAAAATGTTTTACCAAATTATCATGATCATCCTGTTCTATTTTCTCATTCAGTTTTGAATTTTTGTTTTCAAGCTCAATGACACGATCATGGGATACTTTCAAAGCAACAGATAATTCATGAAATTGAGACGTAGTAATAGAATAATTTTTAACAGTGTAGAACACATCTTGAGCAACACATTGAGAGATCAAATTATCATTAATGATGTGCAGATTCTTTATCTCAATCTCATTACTCTTAAGCTCACGTTCATTCATACTGACCTCAAATTCCATATCCTTAAACATCTTTTTCATTTCATTAATCTCTATGTCCATTCCCTTTTGAAGACTCTCAAATTGTTCTTTAAGTTGTTTAAAGAAAGGCATGACCTCAGTTAAATAGCATTCTTTAGTTTGTTCAAAACCCCTTTCCCCTTCAGTAATCCCAGTAGGGGTGATTTTCTTCTTACACGTTTTCTCAAAATCAACAAATAGTTGGTAAACTACATAAAGGCTGATTAAGGTCTTGCTATTAGTGGGAAGAGTTCTAGGCACTAAATGCATTGGTGTATTTAAAGGATACACAGTGGCTGGAGGCAATTTCCAACAAGGGGAATTCTTTGTAACAAGATTATCTGCCTTTTGCTTATCTATATCTTTCTTCCAGAAAACCTGTTCAGGGGTTGGTTGAGTTTGAGGTTTAAACATGTTCAAGGAAATCCAGTTTTCTTTAGTGTAATCATGGGGTTTAAACGTTATATTATACTTTGTACACTTAGGATCATTTAACTTCTTTGCCATTTTCACCCTAGAGGCTTCTTCAAATTTTTTATCCTCATCAGTGCTTCCTATACATGATGGTGTTTGCCTAGGCTTAAGAATCTCATTACCATCATAGACTACCTTTTGTGCAGCTCTAGCAACTTTTCCATACTCGGGATTGGGTACCTCTACAAGGGGAATACTATGTTTATCGCTTAAGACTCTATGCTTAGTGATCATGTGAGCAGTCTGAATGGTGTTCCCTTGTATGTACAATTTGTTTTCAAGTTTGTTTTTCAAAGTTTTTAGGTTGGAAAAATCATTCAAAAGTTTTGATTCCTTAGCATTAAATTCCTGTTTAAGCACTTTTACATTTTCTTGAAGTTCTTGCTTTTGCTTAACAGTTTTAGTAAGCTTATCTTGTAAGGAGTTTAACTCTTGTTTTAACATTTCTTCCCTAAAGTTACTTTTTCTAATGACTGTACGTATTTGGTTATCCATCTCCTGCTCACGGGTGGTCAATTCAAACTTAGCACGCTGTTCATAAATGGCAACTTGTTCCTTATAGGCATTAAGTTCAGAGGTTATGGAATCATCAGGGGCACATGCAGTGTATTCATCAAAAACATAGTCATCATTGACTATAGAAGATGCATTACTTGGTACATATTCACTTCCATCTTGCTTCACATATGGATCATATGGGACAACGTTGCTATTACCCATATTTTCAATATTTGATTCAATAATTTCAGTTGATTGTACTTTGTCATGCATCTTTTGCACATCAACCTCATCATATAGTTTTAATACCTCTGAGATGATCGATTCCCTGGAAGGATTGGCCTGTTTTGGTGAAAGAGCCCTTGGAGAGACCATTGGTGAGATGCTAGCCATGAAGATGGTCTGGGCAGTTGGTTCATCATCAACATCTAAATCAAATGCATCACAATCTGTAACTTGAAATGCATTGGGATTGTTCTGACCCATACCCTGCACTAGCTGTTCATCCACATCAACATCATAAGTTCTGGCATTTCCCTCAGCAATGAATAGCAATTCTTCCTCATTCAACACAGCTCCACTGTCTTGAGCTTGCACCAGCAGTATCTTGTCCCTGAAGTACTCTGCATTTTGTGGATGTTTTGGAAGAGTGCAATTCCTTGCGATGTGACCTTCTCCACCACAGTTGTAACACTTGATTGGCTTTACTTGACCCTGAGCCATGTTCCTTCCACGATTCTGATTACCCACATATCCACCACCACCACCAGCATTCCCATATCTAGCACCAACATTCCCATATCCAGCACCAACATTCCCATATCCAGCACTAACATTCCCTTGCTCATTATGTGGAAGGTATGCATTCTGTCTTCCTTGCACATTTTGCACCACTACCTTTACATCTTTAACCGTAGCATGATTGTGAAGATTGGATGCAGTTCTGAGGTGAATGTTGGTGTGTGGGGTGAAGTTCAAGTTCTGCTTGACCATTAAAGCCAGTTGATTGACAAGTTGTTCCATGAATGTGTCTGATTCTGGAGGCTTATGCCCTGGATCCGGAATGAGTTTGTGATTACCATTTCTAATAGGTATGACTTGAGATGCTTTGGTAGTTATTCCCACATTAGTGTAGAATGCAGTTGAATCATTTGATGAGCTTGCATTTCCAGCATTGTTGTTAAACTTTTCAAGGATCATCCGTTCAAACACAGCATGCTTCTAATTTTGGAGCAAATAAGCATACAATTGCTCATAATTGGTATTCCTCAAACCTTTGTTTAGCTTGACTGCAGTGACAAATTTATGCCATTCAGGATTCATGTTGTTCAAAAACTTTGAATTGAGCTGAATATTTGGCAATGTCATTTTGATATTCCTCATATCATTCACAAGCTTGTGTAATCTTACATGATATTCAGTAACACTTTCCCCTGGATTCATCTTAAAATTCTCCAAGTCATCATACAGCTGAGATTCCCTGTCTTCTTTAGTCAATTCTGAACCAGAGAGAAGCATCTTAACATTGTCCCATACTGCTTTAGCTTCAGTGTTGTGATTGATCAACTTGTAAATGTCCTTAGGTAAATCCTGAAGTATAATGTTAGAAGCCCTGATGTCTGCATCGTATCTCTTCTTCTTCTTATCATCAAGCTCATCATACATCTTTGGTCTATCTAACCCCAACACAACTGAACCATCAACATCAGTTTCGAGGATATCCATAGTAGTCTCAATTTGATATGGTCCTTCATCAATTAACTTAAGTATGTTAACCCCATTTTCTTTTCCTAAGCAATACAGTCTGATTCTTTGAGCCCAAGAGTCATAGTCGGTTCTGTCCAGCATGGGAGGACGAGTGTCAGATCCTGCAGCTTGTACATCATCAGCAATGGAAGAAGTGATAGTAGACATGATTACAGATTCTACGGGATTTCACAACTCTTTGATTAAACCGGGAAATAGATTCTTTCATGGGATTTTACTAAATCAAGAGAAAACCGTAAATTGTAACACGAAGAAACAATAAGTCTCAAAAGACAAATCGTATATTGGACAAGTCGCACCCTTGACAAATCGCTTATCAGACAAAACACTCACCAAACAAATCTCTTCTCAGACAAATCACTACTCAGACAAATCGCGCCCTAGACAACCAAATCAATTCAACGACAAATTGCTTAGCAGACAAATCGCAACATAGAAAAATCGCTTAGGTTGACAAATCGCATAGTACATAAGTACACCCACTACTTTGTCCTTTTTGTCGTTTTGTCTCAATAGACAAATCGCTTCTAAAAAAAATGACAAATCGCTACCAAACTAAGACAAGTCGCTTCAATAAGCAACAGCAGAAGGGACGAATCGCTTCAAGGAAAGGACAAATCGCTTCAACAAACGATCCAAACATGGACAAATCGCATAGATGAAAATTTTTACCGTGGCACAAATCGCTTCCTAGAAAAATTCAAAAACACAACTTTTCAATCCAAAAACAACCCAACCACGATGATTCAAGCCTTCCAATTCAAAACCTAAACACTTATAATGATTCTAAACACAAAAGTACTATCAAAATCCATACTTTAACACTAGAAATCGTCCAAATGATGCTAACTACTCTAAACTCATACAAACCCAAAAACCTTATGAAAACCACTAGAAATCCAAGAACATGAAAGATGAGTGATCAAACCATGGCTCTTGATACCATTTGAGACATATTGGATTTCATAAACACATAACAAATCACAAGTATGGGGCGTATAGAGTGAGTTTTAGGGAGAGAAAGTGGAAGAGTTTTGGGAACTTAGTGAGACAAAGAAAAATGATATTATGAAGCTCCAACCCTCTACCTTGGGAGGTAGAGGGTATTTATAGTTTCTTACAAGACACGCCTCCTACGGGCTGTGGATCAGGCATACAGTGGGTAAAGACCCGTCCGTCCTCCACGGTGTTACATAACAAACTACTCACTAACATTAAATGACTACGACTACGAGCTTTCTAACGAATACATATACTTTAGGTGACCGACTCTTTAACTACTGGATTTACTAAATCCTAACAAGCCGTCTTTTTGGCGACGTGCTTTACTCATTTTGTTTTAGGATAAGTGCTCGATATTTATGAAAATCGATTTTGTGTAGCACTTTCCCTTTTTGAAAAAGCGGGTTGCATATCTGAAATAATAGCAAGCCATATTAGGCATGTTTTGAAAACTTGTGTGAACTTCTGCTCGAACTTCATTTAAGGACCCGTGTCATTATTGGATGACATTTCTAGGACCGTAAATGTTATCGATGCCAGAAGACATGCCATGAAAAAACTATTTTTGGTGTTTTCTATTTTTCGGATTTTTTATGGTTTTCGTAGGTTTTATATTTTTCTATTTTTCTTTTTGGTTTTAAGTATGTACAAGAGAAGCAACTCCATTACTACTCAGCCTCTTCTTGCAGACGTTTAAGTGTTTCTGGCTTTAGACTCTTCATGCCAAGGCGTGGGAGAATGAATTGAAACCGTTCTCTTGGAATAGCTTTAGTGAAGATATCCGCCAACTGCTACTCAGTCCTTACGAAGTAAAGTTCAACCACACTGTTCTCAACTTGTTCCCTGATGAAGTGATGTCGAAATTTTGAGGTACTTCGATCGAGAGTGCTGGACATTGTTGCATCAAAGAGCAATTGCACTTTTGTTGTCACAGTATAAAGGAATCTTGTTGAATGCAAAGCCATAGTCCGATAGTTGGGATCTCATCCATTAGATTTGAGCACAACATGCAGACATGCAATGTACTCTGCCTCTGTGGAAGATATGGATGTGCTCATTTGCTTCTATGAAGACCAACTCACTAATTTATCACCCAAAAATTGAGCACCTCCCGACGTACTTCGACTTGTATCTTGACATCCTGCATGGTCAGTATATGCATAGGCTGTTAGTGCCATGGCGGTGTCCTTCGGATACCAGAGTCCCATATTAATGGTTCCTTGGAGATACCAAAAGACCCGTTTAACCGCTTCAACGTGCTTTTTGGTAGGCTTAGCCTGATACCGAGCACACATGCATACAACGAAAAGAATATAAGGTCTACTGGCAGTGAGGTACATCAGGGATCCAATCATACTATGATGCTTAGTTTGATCAATCCGGATCCCAGAGAGGTCCTCATTCAGTTTTGTTCTCTCCACCATGGGAGTGTCAATAGGGTCACTAGAATTAAATCTAAATTTCTTTAAAATTTCATTAGCATATTTAGATTTGTTGAAAACTAGAAGGGGGGGGGGGGTTGAATAATTTTACTAATTAAAACTTCATTTTAAAATATTTAGATCGACTAATGTCAATCTCTTTGGATGTGTATGTTGGACGTTGATAGATAGATATATAAATGTGCAATGAAAGATAAAGAGTAAGAAGCACATAACCATGACACGAGAATTTATAGTGGTTCGGCTACAAGGAAACCTTCCTTGCCCTACTCCACTCCCCGAGTCACCTACTCGAGAGTTTGTAAACACTACATGACACCAACTCCTTATGGCGGAGAAGCCTTCACAACGTCGCCTACTCTTTTTCCGGTACTAGGCTAACCACCGGGTTCTTTCACAAGGTAGAACCACACCTATCACAACGTCGCATACCCTTTATCCGGTACTAGGCTAGATACCGAGTTCCATTACAATGGAGGAACTACTACCCAACACTACACAACACCTATCCCAAAGGAGACCCA
The DNA here is from genome assembly GCA_019973895.1 of Chrysanthemum seticuspe. NCBI lineage: Eukaryota > Viridiplantae > Streptophyta > Magnoliopsida > Asterales > Asteraceae > Chrysanthemum > Chrysanthemum seticuspe. The sequence goes on along the minus strand of BPTQ01000005.1, from coordinate 151,836,795 downwards.
CTCCTTATTACAACATCATCAAGGATATCAATATCCTTGGATACAACCTATCTTTATTTGTATATCGATGCACCTCATCGATTATACAACCTTGGTATCTTTCACTAATGACACTTTACTTCAATTCTAGGCATTCTTCACTAATGTCTTTGACACGGAAGTTTGGCACCTTTCACTAATGCCTTCATCTTGAATCCTTTAGCATTCTTCACTAATGCTTTTGACACGGACGTTAAGCACCTTTCACTAATGCTTTTGTCTTGACTCTTTCGACATCCTTCACTAATGCCTTGGACACAACACTTCTATTGAGGAAGAAAGAACTATCAACAAGAGAACCTCAGTAGTCTTGATGACGACGAAATATGGCAACTCATGGACTTGAGCTTGCTCGACTTCAAGAGGTGGTGATCTCGCCTTTAAGAGAACCTAGAGAATCACACAAAAACAAAAGACAAACTACATAAAGAGATCATTAGGATCTGAGGTTAGAAGATTACAATACTTGGGGGAGAGTATGTGTGGGAGTGGCAACCCAAAATGAAGAAATGGCTCACTATTTATAGAGGAATTTTGGCTACTGTTCCACGGATCCCTCACTTGAGGGATCCGTCCAGTGTATTACTGGGGATCCGTGGGACGCTCCTCTCTTCCCATGGGTTTTGGGTCATGTGTCATGGGTTATGGGTCCTAGACATTGGATCATGGGTATCCAAGTAGATACAATGTATCAAAAAGATGCAATGCATCTAGTCCATGGGTCACGGGTTAAAACCATGGGTCATGGATAAAATCCATATATGACTTATGCATGATGTCATGCAATGGGTTATGGGTCATGCTCCATGGGTATGGGTCATGGACTTTGGGTTATACCCAACTACATTCAATGTATTTGGTCAATGGGTTAAGTACTTTAAGTTTCTACCCATTTATATTACCCATTATAATACATACTAGTTATGTATATATTTACCCAATATGTAAACACTAGTTGTTGTACATATGTATTACTAAATCATAAAATCACTTATACTTGTTTTAGTGTTTTATGTGAAAACGTAAGTCTGTTAGTAAACTATTGGCTCAAACCATTTACGTATTTTATTTGTTTTGTTAAAATGATTTTACGTTTGTTATCGACAAAACATTAGAAGATCGTAAAATATAAATAAACGTTTTTACGGCTTATTTGTATTAACAATCTCCCCCTTTTTGTTGATGACAAAACATAAAATTATTTTAAGGAAAAACTAAAATACGTAAAAGTTCGAATTGGAGTTTTTACTCTCTTCTCCCCCTTTTTGTCGTAACAAAAAGATCGTCGAAAAGAAACTAACACATTGTTTTTAAGAAAAACATGTGATAAGAAAAGAAAATATAGAGAGCAAGTGACGGGAAGCGTTCTCGTCATAACTCCCCCTTGACGAGTCCATCCCTTTATGAGGGCGTCAAGTAAGAAAAACTACTAAGCTAATGCATTGCAACTATGTTTGCAAATGGTTTTGTCTTTGTGATGATAATGCTCCCCATTGATGATTGCAACTTTGCAAAGAGGCGATATGTAACGTGATCCTAAAATGTATTGCAAGTGATTTTGCAATCTATCGCTTTGACATAAAACTCCCCCAGCTTAGGGTGTCAAAGTCTTCATGTGTATTTTGAAAATCTATAAAACAAAGGTTAGAAAACAAGTATATAATGCATAGTTTCCTGCAAATAAAACTAAAGTTAGTAGAAAACAGGTCTTCTGTTGCATGGATCCCACGGTTCTCTCCTTAGAGGGATCCGTCTAGGCAAAACTCAGGGATCCGGCTGTCTGATAATATAATTCAGCAATGGTGATGTAACAAATAATGTTATCATCAAAGTGAGATATGTATTCAAGCAACAGACATATACTCAAAGCAATATGGCATTCAATAAAACATAAGAGATGATCTACAAATCTCTAAAACTAAGAGAATGATTTAGCCATGCAATACATTTTCTACTAATACTAATAAGTGACCAAGAGCTTAAAAAGCATCAATGTGCTTGAGTTTAAGGATGAGTAGACTTGTTGATTTGGTCCAATCTTTCAAGAAGACGATTAAACATGAAATGTAACTCATTTCGTACTTCTTGAACAAGTCCTTGGGTGATTAGACAATTAGAGAAATTATTATCTTGATTAGGAACCAGAGGAGATTGGATGTTTTGAGGAGGCTCTATGATGGTGAGGGTACATTGAGCAATGTAGGATGATGTTCTACTAAGAACGAAGGTGGTGGTAATGGAAATTCCTCCATATGATCAAGTCCATGGTGGTTCCTTGTTTCCAACGGTGGACTAGTTGGTGATGTAGGCGGTTCCCTATTTAACGAGAAGGTTGGTGAGTGGGAAGTTCTCGGTGGTGAGTGCTCTAATGAATAGAGATTTGGATGGGAGAGAGGCTCGGTGAAGGAGTGTAGTCTCTAGGAATGACGGCTTAGGCGTTCTACTAGAACTAGGTATGTTTGGTTTAGAGCTTGATGAACTCTTTTCTAACCCAAAAGGTCTAATGCTAATTCTTGCGGTTCTCTTGGCAATTGTTGATTGGGTTTGTTGAGGTGGTATTCTAGCACTATGATCCCTTACGGGTGATGATTCGGTGGATGAAATCTCATGAACCATATGACTATTCCTTTTGGATGAACCTTTGGTTAAAGAGTTGTTGCTAGGTGCTTTAGTCATAGTGATGGTGAGGATGCAATAGAAGTCTCTAACTACTGATTTTTAGGAATGTGGTAAGAGTGATGACTTAACCTCTCAAGAGTGTTTGATTTATAAAGGGTGATTTTGAATTAAGAAATTAAATTCATGACCACTAAGGGAATTAGGCATGCACCAAGGTCAACTATGATGTTGTTCAGCTCTAGGGAATTATTAAATGGTAACTTAAAAGTGTTAGTTTACCAAAGATGATTTAAATTTGAAAGAAAAGCTGATTAGAAGCTTTCTGTAGACACGGATCCCACGAATCCCTCTCACTAGAGATCCGTCTGGTTATAAACCAGGGATTCGTCTGTCAGACAGAAATATGGTGAAGTGATTATACTCTTGTAGGGTCTAAAGCCTATAAATCTTGAGGTTTTGACTTTCCTTAGATGTTTTAAGTGATAGGTGACTTAAATGTCCAACCACAAAGAATGAGGATACTTAATGATGGTATTTGGTAGGAAAGTGGACTTTTTGATAGTGTAACTCTATGCTTAAGGATGATACTCATTGATTTGAGTATGACAAATGGTGGCAATTGATCCTGGAGATCAGATGATGACTTAGGGGAAATTTGAAAAAATCCTAAAAAATAAGGAAAAAAATGAAAAACTAGTTTTTAAGCCTATTTTAAGATAAGAATGACTAAAATCAATTTGCTAAAATTGATAAAAATATCAAACTAAGTGTTTTGAGATGTGAGGAGCAATGTGTGAGCATTGGAGCGGAAATATGGTGAGTTTTGATGAATTGATAATTCAAAAACACTTTGAATTTGATCCTAAGTTAGCCACGAGTGAGTGTGAGACCTACTGAGCTTAAGGAAGACTTAAGTAGTCTTAAAGAGTCATGTTTTCCTAGAGTGATGTGATCAGGAGGACAAGTTTGATGAAACATGATCAGTATCAAGTATCTGTTTGCCCGGATCCCATGGTTCCCTCATGGGAGGGATCCGGCTAGTTATAGCTCTGGATCCGGCTACTGCAGATCAGAAGCCTCTCAGCATTTGTGCAATATTTGCACTCTTAGCAAATGCTTCTCCTAGTCATTTCTACAATGATTAAATGCAAGCACACAACAAGTATAACGCATAGCAAGTGTGGGGGAACTAAAAGGTAACTGAAGATGAGTGACGATGACTACTTAAATGAATTCAAGATGTCGTAAAATCTTATCTTACTCATTCCTAAGTTAAAGTGTTCAATGCCAAATCATGGCAATTCCTACACACTACTTCCTACTGTATATAAGTATTGTTAAGATGTTACAAACCATTGTTTTAAATTGTTTTCACAAATTAAGGTCCTATGACCTTACCTTCCAACCCCATCTCCTTCCATTTCACTCTCGTCTTCATCCTCATCTTCATCCCCTTCACTCTTCATCCCACCATCTATACTTCTTTTTCTTCAAGAAGTTAGCGAAGAACTTGAAGATCCCTTTAGTTTGTTTCCACTCTTGTGATGGGCTAGGAATGTCCGACAATTGATTGATGTAATCTAAAGGGTCGAGATCGGTGTTGCTAAGGGGGTTGCTACTTCCTTCTCCTTCTCTTTGTCTTTCCCGCTCATCCGATGAATCCGTTGGTGGGTGAGGTCTCTTGCCATCCACCATGAACCTTGTAGTTTTTCCCTCGGATAACGGCACCATGACTTTGTTGCAAAAGCTATGATCAAAGGAATACGAAGAAGGCTCTAAAGTAAAGATGAAGTTTGCTAGACGGGATAGGAGCATTGCATAAGGGAGTACCATCTTGTCCATGATTTTCACACTCGCCATTCTCTTTATCATGTAGTATGCTCGGTTGAAGCGAGTGTCGGTCACAAGACAATATATCATGAAGCTCAAGCATGCATTAGGATGATCCTTATTGCCTCCCAAGCAAAGCACATTCTGCGTTAATATGACTTCCCATTTCTTGTACAATGGGAACATCTCGGAAAGCTCCATTTGAAATAGATCCTTATAGATCACTTTGGAATTTCTCGAGACCCTCGATGGAAATGCCCTTTCCATGAATACGGTATCCCTTACCGTGGTTGCTTCTGGGATTCTCATGTGGTAGACTTCATGATGATCTACCATGTCGTGTAGCTCCGCCAAAGACCATTCATTGGAATACATACAAACTCCTTGATATGGGACACGTAGCATTCTTCCAAATTCTACAAGTAAGAGGGTGTACTCATGCTCATTTATGATGAAGACAATTGAGATGGTCCCGTTATCATTCCTAACTATTCTAATTGTTTTGTAGAATTCAAGCATGAACACCGGACAAATTTGCTCGTTTATGTCCAAAAGACAATCAAATAAAATTCCTTCAAAGACTTCTCGGATGTTGGTGTTAGCAAGGAATGATGGTTCTACCACACGGCCTTCATGAAAAAGCCTCTTTTCAAGCAACTTGAAAGCTTTCCTATCCTCCGGGCTAAGTCCATCCTTTCGATGATACATTGGGATGTAGTGGGCGGTATCATGATAATCTTGTTGGCAGTTACTAGGGATGATTGTTCCTATACAACAAAACCACAATGTGGTGTTAATTTTGAATAGTAACCTAAAGGGTTTGATCACAATTTTGCTCAAAACATCTTTATTGAATTCAAGGAATGAGTTTAATTTGTATTAACAATGTTAATTCTTTGATTTAAATTATCTTAGAAATCAATGTGGTAACAAATTATGACAAACCCATTTGAACCCAACTTCTAAAGATGAAAATTGTAATCCTAGGAATCAAGGAATAGAAATAACAATGTAGTAAAGATTATACTTACACAAGAGATTGTTTTGCTTGAAGGAAATGATCAATTTGCTCCTGTGAACAGTAACTAGGTTTTTGTTCATGAGTCTTTGATAGAGGAAAGTGATAGTGGAACTTCCACAGTGATCATTTTTAACTTATGCTGTCTTCTGTTGCACGGATCCCACGGATCCCTTGCATGAGGGATCCGGCTAGTTCAAACACAGGGATCTGGCATAACAGTAAAAATTCAGCTTAAGTATTCTTTGATAATTTTGGTTTGGGAGTTCTACATTGCCTAGGGTCGATGTTTAAGCTCTATAACTTGTGGTTTGGGGTTTTGACGGTTTATACTAATCCTATTTGACGAGGTTCCCTTTTTATGAGTGAATCATAATTCTTTTTGAAGTTTTTCAAAGATTATGATAAAATCCCATTTTATCATAATGTAAGAAATTTCACATAGATACTCATTGACATAGATGAAATGTCAATAGCCCTTTTGTGAGGGGTAATGATCAAGGATCTTGAATAGCCGAGATATCATTATTACTAGTTTGTAGTATTGTCTATATAAATCAACGAAGAATACTATTCTTGACGATGAGTTCAATATAGATAACTACTTTAGTAATTATTAAGAGAGTGTAGATATACTACTAAAACTTAATCAAGAAAAATAATGACATAACAAAAAAATTTGTAATTTATTAAAGATCATACCTTTGCTAAAAATTCTTTTTAAGGAAAGAAGTATTTAGAGAATTTTTTCATGATCTTCTTAGTATGCCCAAATCCAAGTATGGAAAATTCTTAACAAGGAAATATTAGAGCTTTCTATCATTGTCCAACATTATACAATATGATGATTTTTAAAACATGTCCTTTAGAAAAAAAATCCTTCTTTGTAGCTTTCAAACATACACGGATCGTATCAAGTTTTTAAAGTACAACATACTTTAAGAAACTTGGTAACGAAGCTCTGATGCCAATTGTGGAAAACTAAAAGGGGGGGGGGTTGAATAGTTTTACTAATTAAAACTTCATTTTAAAATATTTAGATCGACTTATGTCAATCTCTTTGGATGTGTATGTTTGACGTTGATAGATAGATATATAAATGTGCAATGAAAGATAAAGAGTAAGAACCACATAACCATGACATGAGTATTTATAGTGGCGGCTACAAGGACACCTTCCTTTCCTTACTCCACTCCCTGAGTATTTATAGTGGCGGCTACATGAGTAAACACCACACGACACCAACTCCTTATGGCAGAGAAGCCTTCACAACGTCGCCTACTCTTTTTCCAGCACTAGGCTAACCACCGGGTTCTTTCACAAGGTAAAACCACACCTATCACAACGTCGCCTACCCTTTATCCAGTACTAGGCTAGATACCGAGTTCCATTACAATGGAGGAACTACTACCCAATACTACACAACACCTATCCCAAAGGACACCCACTCCTTATTACAACATCATCAAGGATATTAATATCCTTGGATACAAGCTATCTCTATTTGTATATCGATGCACCTCATGGATTATACAACCTTGGCATATTTCACTAATGCCACTTGACTTGACTTCTAGGCATTCTTCACTAATGCCTTTGACACGGACGTTTGGCACCTTTTACTAATGCCTTCGTCTTGACTCCTTTAGCATTCTTCACTAATGCTTTTGACACAAACGTTAAGCACCTTTCACTAATGCTTTCTTCTTGACTCTTTCGGCATCCTTCACTAATGCCTTGGACACAACACTTCTATTGAGGAAGAAAGAACTATCAACAAGAGAACCTCAGTAGTCTTGATGATGACGAAGCATGGCAACTCATGGACTTGAGCTTGCTCGACTTCAAGAGGTAGTGATCTCACCTTTAAGAGGAACCTAGAGAATCACACAAAAACAAAAGACAAACTACATAGAGAGATCCTTAGGATCTGAGGTTAGATGATTACAATACTTGGGGAAAGTATGTGTGGGAGTGGCAACCCAAAATGAAGAAATGGCTCACTATTTATAGAGGAATTTTGGCTACTAATCCACGAATCCCACGGATCCCTCACTTGAGGGATCCGTCAAGTATATTACTGGGGATCCGTGGGACGCTCCTCTTTGCCCATGGGCTTTGGGTCATGGGTCATGGGTTATGGTTCATGGGTCCTAGACATTGGACCATGGGTATCCAAGTAGATACAATGTATCTAAAAGATGCAATGCATCTAGTCTATGGGTCATGGGGTAAAACCATGGGTCATGGATAAAATCCATATATGACTTATGAATGATGTCATGCAATAGGTTATGGGTCATGCTCCATGGGTATGGGTCATAAACTTTAGGTTATACCCAACTACATTCAATGTATTTGGTCAATGGGTTAAGTACTTTAAGTTTCTACCCATTATAATACATACTAGTTATGTATATATTTACCCAATATGTAAACACTAGTTGTTATACATATGTATTACTAAATCAAAAAATCACTTATACTTGTTTTAGTATTTTATGTGAAAACGTAAGTGTGTTAGTAAACTATTGGCTCAAACCATTTACGTATTTTATTTGTTTTGTTAAAATGATTTTACGTTTGTTATCGACAAAACATTGGAAGTGTTAGGACCGATTATATGGATGATTTGGTGAATCGGGAGGTCTTGGATGATGGAAGAACACCATCTTCAAGTTAGAGAGAGAGACTAGAGAGAAGGGAGAGAACTATGTGTGTTTTATTGATGAAAGGGAAAATTACACTAAGGAATCTCACCCCTCCATGGAAGTATGGAGGGGTTTATATACCCAAACACATACAACAATGGGTAATTGACATAACAAGCCCATGTGTTTAAGGTAACAAAGATAGAAAATGTAATCCCGTCAATGTCGTTCCATTTACGAGTTAGGAGCGATTCCAACAATCTTCCCCCAATGGGACGACATAAGGGATTACTTACAACATTTACTACAAATATAGAAAACAAATAAAGAAAGGTCTTCATAAGCTCTTCAAGTGCTGAGGATGATGAAAGTTTACGCTCTTTGTCTTCTTCTTGTACCTTGACTTGAGAACCGTTTTCTTCACTTGTAGGCAAATGATGTAATATGCATAAATTGGATTAACTTCCCCCCAATTCATGCTGCATGTATTTAGCAGCTTCTTCGTACACTCCTTTTTGGCGAAGTTTCTGAATCAGCTTCCCCCCAAACTGACAACCGTCTTTAGCAGATTCAAAACTTTGATGTAGTGAACATTTCCTCTAACTTTTGAAGTTTTCAGTACGCAGCGAAATTTGTAGATGAGCAATAAACCACACAAGGTAAATCTGACTTATTTCGGAAAATTCGTTCGGGGGTAACCTGCGAGAAATCAACAAGATCTTCTCACATATGTAGATGCTTCACACCAAACAAACCACGAAAGACGAAATGAAATGACTTCCCCCTGAATGTTGCGGTCTGTCGGAATAATAGTTACCATTGAATCTGCAATTACTCGATAAAATGACCGTGTGTGAGGCATCACAACATCATATTTAGGTAACTTCACACACGATAACTCTGTGAAAGTGAGACGATAACACCAACTTGAGAAATTTTAACCACTGATCGTCTCATTTCTTCCCCCTGATTGAAAAAATTCATGAAAGGAGAGGGTTTTCGAAAAAAATCCAAAAACAACAAAGGAAGCAGACACCACCTATACTCTTTTCCCCCCGATGTTTTCAATGAATCAGAATCATACACCACGTATGTTGATGATGAATTGGAGACATCGAAACCATGTATGTCCAAGTAATCGAACAATTGTGAAGTACCATAAATATCTTGTGAGGGTCAATTGCTGATAAGACTTCTCTACTCGTGTATACTCTTCTCAGCTAACTCTTTACCGACCCCATTATCATTCTGACGGCTTTTTGTAGTGACTACTGATGGAGAAAACCCAATATGACGAACTTGAGACTGAAGTAGTATAACCCGAACTTGTGACTTAAACTTGCACTATTGTCAGACGAAGAACCCTTTTTCTTAACTCCATCGAAAAAAGGTAAACTTAAAGTTTCTCAAATTATCCACACCTTAGTGTGACACTTGAGCACAACAACGTAACTCCTTAAAAGTGATAGTTATAAGCTGTGAGCACAACAACGTAACTCCTTACATCAGGTTCAACTAGATAACTCAAGTCTTTATCATTCGAAACGGTTAAAGCTCGAACAAGGATCTCGAAGAATCATGCATCCAACCAACCCCGATATCTTCAGATACTAAGTACACGCACCCGTGATATCCCACTTCAACCTCAAATAAATGATAAAGAATAAACTTCGTAGTCACATCTTACGGTTACATGCCCAAAACTAGCCTTCGTTAAAGGTTCAAATGAACTATGATAATGGTTTTCTCCGATCTTGTCAAAAAAATGTATCCCCGTGAAAATTATGTATAACCAAAATACCGCTCTTTTTGTCAACGAAAAAAAATACCAAAGTTAACCAATGTATTAAAATACATCGGATGATAAAATTATTTAGCCCAAATCATTAGAATTTCTAATCCAACCCATTGTAGACCTAAATACGTTGTGTATTGTTACAATATTTGAACCCCAGTATTAAGAAACAACGTCAGCCCATGAGAGCATAGATAATACTCGGCCCACCAAGTCCAATCCAAATCCACCACTAACCCTAATTACACGGGTATAATAACACACATTAACACATATGTCAAAACCCTAATCACAACTAAACTGAAAGACTTCAATGGATTTACTTCAATCCATTAATCTCATAATAAAATACCATTAACAATCTTTCTTGCTGCTTGATTCGTGAATCCCAAGAGTGTGACATCAATAAACTTTATTTATTGATTAGTGGCATCAAGAAAGTCTCCTTAACGAGGCAAAGGTAGGTTTGACCTTTAGATGTAAACATTTTATGTAATTGAAATTGTAACCGAACCCAAAAGGAGAATAAAACCGAATGGTTTTGTTCTTACTTTTAAAGAAAGTTCGAATATTTATTGAAGGTTAAGCCTTTACATAGATCAATGAGGATGTGTTCTTGTCGTACATAGATCTTTTAAGATCTACGAGTTTACTCCATGAAAAGAACCAACTGAGATCTTGATGATGTCTTTGTTTATTAGATCTATGATGATTTGTATTAAACTCTTCTAAGTTACGCGTAAACCATTGTTTTACTGGTAAGTTACGCGTAAGGTTAAACCTTACGCGTAAGCTTACACGTAAGCCATGTTAGGCGTAAAAAAATCCTTACGAGTAACTTTCCAAGCTACTCGTATCCAAACTGAAGATCCATAGGCGTAAAAATAGGGTTTTGACCCGTGTTGACTTTTTCCGGCGATGTATTCCGACCAAGAATCTGTCCAGATTCATAGTAACCCAGAAAATTGCATAGTGAAAGTACTATTGACCCATATTGACCATGATATGACCCGATGACCATAAATAAAAATCACGGATTGGTAAAAAGTCATATAAGCTATAAAAGTTAACCAATATACTGTTTGGCACAACAACAGTTATTGCAAACTTTTGTAACCCAAACGAGTTTTGACTAAAAACAGATACAGTCACAAACAAAACTTGTAATAAACTGTTAAACCCATAAACTTTATGAAAGGTTAAAACTTGGTATGAACAGATTTAAAAGAGACGATTTTGACAATATAACATCACCAAAGTCAACCAAAAATAAAACAGACCTTTCTCTTGATACCAATGTTAGGACCGATTATATGGATGATTTGGTGAATCGGGAGGTCTTGGATGATGGAAGAACACCATCTTCAAGTTAGAGAGAGAGACTAGAGAGAAAGGAGAGAACTATGTGTGTTTTATTGATGAAAGGGAAAATTACACTAAGGAATCTCACCCCTCCATGGAAGTATGGAGGGGTTTATATACCCAAACACATACAACAATGGGTAATTGACATAACAAGCCCATGTGTTTAAGGTAACAAAGATAGAAAATGTAATCCCGTCAATGTCGTTCCATTTACGAGTTAGGAGCGATTCCAACAGGAAGATCGTAAAATATAAATAAACGTTTTTACGGCTTATTTGTATTAACTAGATTGATTTATAAAAATGCCTCCAGGACTTTGCGAAATTTGTAATCCTAGGAAAAACGACATTTGTCCCATTATAGATATTTGAAAAATGGTCACATTCCATTTGATCGTTTGAGGCAAATATTTGAACATGAAGTAAATGTTTGCCTGTTTTCCGAGTGAATAACGTAGGGTCAACAACACCTTTGTAGAATCCGTTTGCCATTAGGAACTTTGACAAAGTTTCATACCCTGCCCTAGGTGCCTGCTTTAACCCCGTAAAGAGCCTTCTTCAGACGGTAGACATGAGTATGATGATCGGGATCCACAGATCCTTCTGGTTGACTGACATAGACTACTTCTTTTAACTCTCCATTTAGAAAGGCAGTCTTCACATCCATTTGGTAGACTATCATGTTCTTGCTGGCTGCATTAGCGAGAAGGATTCTGATAGCCTCTATTCGAGCAACTGGTGCAAATGAATCCTCAAAGTCTATGCCCTCCTCTTGACGATATCCCTTAGCAACAAGCCGTGCCTTATTTTTCAAAACATCACCTTGCTCATCAAGCTTTACCTTATAGATCCACTTGAGGGCAATAATCATTGCACAGTCTGAAGGTGGTACTAATTCTCATACTTCAAGTCGGTCAAACTCGTGAATTTCTTCTTGCATTGCATTGAACCAACAATCCTCATCAATAGCGGTCTTGTAATCTTTGGGTTTGACTTTGGATAGTACAGAATTATAAAAGCACCATAAGGCATCAATGGCAAGTTGCTTTCCAGTGGATATTGGACGAGAAGTATTTCCAATAATGTTATCAATCGGATGATCATTGGTCAATTTTCTGAGATGTTCATGTGGTTGATGGTAGGGAACTGAGGTAGTCGTGTTTAGATCCCCTGAAGAAGATGTCACAGAAGGGGATTCAGGAGTAAATATGTTTTTTAATAGAGCATCTTTAGGAGGAGCAAAAGGATTTACTTCCAAAGAATTATTTACTGCAGTGCTTTGATGTACTGAAGAAGATTGAATATTTGGTGATGATGGTGACTGACTTGCAGAGGGAGCATCTTGATATACAGAGGTTGACATAGATGAACCATTGAAATTGTTTGGGACAGGAGGTGCTGCAGCCGGTAATGTCGGAGTATCACTAGTTGGTGACTCAAAATATTTATCAAACATCGGATCGAACAAGAGCTTCAAGTCTTCATCTGAAGAGGGTACATAAGGAGCTGCAGCAGTGGGATTCTATACAAGACCTGAACTAATTGGCCCAGGTGACAAAAAATTGGTCGTGGAACCGGAACTGGTGTGACAAGGAGCCTGTTGCTCAGTCAGCTCATCGAATGTCACGTGAATGGTTTCCATAATTTGTCGGGTTTGTCTGTGGTAGATTCGGTATCCCTTACAATCTGGTGCATACCCAACGAAGAATCCAATATCAGCTTTAGCCTTTAACTTTCCCTGATCTTCACTGTCATTTTTTGGATAACATAGAGCACCAAACACACGTAGAAATGATAGATCTGGTTTCTGTTATGTATAAGCTCACATGGAGTTTTTTTGTGCATAGTATGTATCGAGGATCGGTTTTGAGTGTAACAAGCAGTTGCAATAGCTTCCGCCCAAAGATACATCGGAGCCTTAGAGAATTTTAGCATGGTTCTTGCAGCTTCCACAAGAGTACGATTTCCTCTTTCAACAATGCCGTTCTGCTGAGGAGTACGTGGAACATTTTTCTGGTGACTGATGCCAATGCTCTCATAAAATTGAATGAGTTGTTTGTTCACAAACTCAGTTCCATTATTTATTCGAATGAATATGACGGTTTTGTTGAGTGTCACTTGTAATTGCTTGATCAGTTTAATGATAACCTTTGGAGTTTCGTCCTTGGTTCTCAAAAACTTCACCCATGTAAATCGAGAATAGTCATCTACCACAATGAGAACATATTTCTTCCCATATATACTCTGCACTCTCATTGGTCCGCATCGATCTATGTGAAAGGTGTAAAGAACTTCCATGATGGTGTTGACAGTTTTGGGTTTGTGAGAATACTTCTTGCTTTTACCCAGTTGGCATGCCAAACAAAGATGATCTTTTTCAAATTTTAATCTAGGTAAACCGCACACAAGGTCTTTTCGAGCAAGATCATTGATGGTGTCAAAGTTCAAGTGATTCAAACGACGGTGTATAGATTGGTGCATCATGTCTTCAATAGAAATGGTGTATAGATTGGTTCAACGAGAGCCTTTAAGAAGATCAGCACCATCCAATTCTCTGACGAAGCATGTATGTTTTCTGAAGGCCACTTCGAGATCGGAATCACAGAATTGACCAACTGAGAACAAGTTGTGACCAAGTCCTTCTACATAGTATACCCTATAAATTACACTTTCACCAAAAACATAATCTCCGTAACCCATAATTGCCCCAAAATGGTCTTTCCCGAATCTAACTGTCCCGATAAAATTATTCACAAATCTTGAGCCGTGAGCGATCTCTGGTCATATGTTTTGAGCAGCCTGAATCCAAATACCAAAGGACGATTTGTACAACCTACATTTGAAAACAAACAAAGATGGATAATTGGAAATAATGGATCACCACGTGCTGATGGGGTCCTTTTGGTTAGTGCAAACAATCTCTGTATTATCAGAAACTCTAGGTGCCGGTGGTGTAAAAAATGGGGGCATTACTCATAGACACACAAGACCTAGTCAAGGGGCATTGTGTTACTAGGGATAATTCTACCAGTTGGCTTCTATTCCTTAACATGCCTTACTCTAGGTATTTTGGTTCTAGCTAAGGGGCAATGTTTGCCTAGAGTGAACATTCAACCAGTTGGCTTCCAATGATTTCCCACATTAGTAAACATTTTTCCTGTAGGTTTCCAGGATTGCTCAACTTGTTTTGCTTTTCCAACTATCTCAACTGGGGATTGTTTCGATGACATCAAAAATGACACAACATATTGATCATGATTACAAGAAATTAAACATTCATTACATGTTTTGCACATATCATTAGAATTCGCATTAATTACAGTACTCTAATAACTAATACTAGAATCAACACGATTCTTTCGGTTATAATCAAACTTATTATTCCTACGATGGTCTTATACTTCCTTCTGGTGAACACTTTAGCCTGCGTAGTCCTATCATCCTTTGTATTGTCTCTAGGCTTTAACCCGCTAGCTTTAGTGTCACTTTTTACTTCTGTAGAAGTAATGATGGGAACATTAGTTTCATTCATTGCTATTTTCTTTTCTGGTTTTGATGTGCTGGGTTCAGATGTTGTCATGGGTACATCAAAAGCAACATGCTTGATATTAGGCATTGAAGAGGGTGCAACAAATCTCTCTCGCTTGGTACCGGTTTTAGGACATGTTCTAATGACATATTCTAATAGTTCCTGAGATCATTTTGCATACATACAAGCATAGGCAACATCACTATCAAGTGGTTTCTCTATTCTATCATCTTCTACGATCTCACGAAGACTATCTAGGCTACCCTTAAGGTAAGTGAGATATGCTTGATATTCAATCTTATTGTTCCTAAGAGGAGGGGGAATATACATCACGTCAATGGCAAAATTATTACAAGCAGAAACCTTTGGAACAACATATTTACACGTGAGAATTGGCATTTTCCCTTTCACCCGAGTCTTTAGATTCTCAATCTCGTTAAGCAAAGAAGTTATCTTTTCATTGTATTTGTCATGAGTGACCTTAATTGAATCATATAACTCTTTGTATTGCGATTTAACTTTTGAATTTTCAGCTTGAAAACATTCATTTCTTGTTGTACGTTATGGATGATGTTTTGATATTAAAAATTCTGAGAATCTAGAGGCGGTGGTATATGGGAGCCTACCACTTCACTCCTATTTCCCTTCAATTGAGGAATTTGATCTTTCAATTTTTGGATCGTGATATAGTAAGCTTGAATCCGTTCATCTTGATTGCTTATTTCAAAATATGCATCAAATTCAGGAGCATCCAAACATGTCTTGGCATTTAAACTTTTAATTATTTCCTCTAGATGTTGACATTTTAATTGTAAATTAACATTATCAACCTCTACTTTAGACAAATGCCTGACCATGTTATCATGATCATCGTTTTGGATTTTCTCAAGCGATCTTAAATTCTTGGCTTCAAGCTCATTGACACAAGTCGGAACAACTTTAAATGCAAGTGACAAATCATGAAATTAAGAAGCAGTTAAAGTAGAATCAGTGGCAGTATAATACACATCCTGAGTAATACATCTAACAATCAATTTTTCATTGGTGATGTGAATATTCTTCCTATCAATCTCATAAGTTTTAAGCTCTATTGCATTTTTTTAACCATATTTTGCATGTCTTTGAACACATCTTTCATTTCTTTAACTTCAGTTTCTAGAGCCTTTTGAGTACTCTCAAAATGTTCTTTGACTAGTTCAAAGAATGGAATAACCTCAGTTAGATAACACATTTTCGTTTCCTCAAAACCCCTTTCCCATTCAGTAATAGCCGATGGTGTAATTCTCTTCTTACATGTTTTATCGAAATCAGCAAATAGTTGATAGATTACATAGATGCTAATTAATGTTTTACATTCTGTAGGAAGATTTCTGGGAACTAAATTCATGGGGGTATTTGATGGGTACACCATTGCCGCTGGTAATCTCATTAGGGGAGGATTTTTAGTTACAAGTTCTTTGGCCTTTTTCTTTTCCATGTCTAACTTCCAAAATACTTGTTCAGGGGTCAACTGAGTTTGAGGTTTGAAAGTAGCTAAGAAGTTCTCCTTAGAATAATTATGAGGTTTGTGGTTAACCCGTTTTTTCACATTCACAGGGTCATTCATTTTCTTAGCCATTTTATCTCTAGATTTATCTTCTAAGTCTTTATCCTCTTCAGATAGTGGTTCTCTAGCAGGGACATGACCATGCTTAATGATTTCACTTCCTGCATATAAGGCAAGTTGGGCCACTTTAGCTTTATCTTTCCTAAGGTAAGCAAGATTTGGGTCATCTATGGTTTTCTCACTATGCTCATCACCCAATTTCTTATGATTTAAAATCATGTGAGCAGTTTGTATGGATTGGTCTTGTGCGTACAACTTGTTTTCAATTTTATTCTTTAATGTTTTAAGTTTGGAAAAGTCATTCAATATTTTTGTTTCCTTTTCTTTGAAATTATGTTTAAGCATTATTACAATATCTTGTATTTATTGTTTTTGCTTAACAGTTTGATTAAGTTTCACTTGTAAAGATTGTAAGTCCTGTTTCAATTTTTCTTCCCTTGAATTACGTTCAGTGATCAATATATGCATTTGACTATCCATTTCTGCTCACGTTCAGTTAGTTCAAATTTTGCACGCTGTTCATATATGGCAATTTGTTTTATATATGTTAAGTGTAGAGGTCAATGAGTCATCAGGGATGAATGCAGTATACTCATGCAACATATAATCATCATCTAGAAAAGAAGATGCACAACTAGGTACAACCTTACCTTCGTTGTGTTTCACATACTGCTCATATGTGATAACATTGCAATTTACTATATTCTTAGTATCTGACTCAACAACTTTGGTCTGTTGTACTTCGTTGGGAATATTTTGTTCATCATCCATATCGTACAATTTGAGTACCTCAGAGATAACTGATGCATTCGAGGGACCAACTTGTTGAGGTGAGGAGACCATTGAAGATATGTTTGCCATGAATATGGTCTGAGCAGTGGGTTTATCATCAACATCTTAGTCGAAGGCATCACAATCATCAACTTGAAAGATGTTGAGATCATTCTGTGTCATATCATAGACTGGTTAGTCATCAACATCAACATCAAAAGTATTTGCCCCTTGTACAGCTAAAAACAATAGCTCTTCTATATCCAACACAACACCATTTTCTTGAGCTTGCATCAACAACATCACATCCTTGAAGTAATCAGAGTTCTGTGGACGCTTTGGCCGAGTACAGTTCATTGCAATGTGTCCTACACCACCACAGTTGTAGCACTTGATTTGCTTTGCTTGTCATGGCATAGCATTTCCACCTCTGTTTTGTGCACCACCAGCCGCACCATTTCTCCTAGCAACATTTATTTGGTTCATCTTCTGTCGCCCTTGAACATTCGTAACCACAACCCTTCCATCCTCCACACTAGCTTGATTGTGTGGATTTGATGAAGTACGAAGTTGGTTGTTGGTTTGAGGTAGGGCTGCTATGAATTGTTGAGCAAGCAAGGCGACTTGGTTGGAGAGATTTTCAAGCATCTTATTAGTTGGAGTGTATCCTGAATCAGGCAAAAGTGTCTGATTCTGTATAGAGAATGGGTACTGATAACCTTGAGATTGTGATGATTGATTGACAGGATGAACATTCGAAACCAATGCAAGAGGATCATTCATTGTTGTTGGATTGAACCTTTCCATGATTAGATGATCATGTGCAACATGCTTTTGATGTTGCTGTAGGTATGCATACAATTGTTTATAGTTTGTGTTTCTCAAACCTTTGTTAAGCTTCATAGCTGTTACAAACCTATCCCACTCAGGTGTCATGTTATTCACAAACTTAGAGTTGAGTTGAATGTGTGGCATTGTCATTTTGATGATTCTTATTTCATTGATGAGTTTGTTGGATCTTAATATTTATGTTGTTTGATGATTCGGGTGGTCTAGGATTGTGATTAAACAAGTAAGCCATTTTAGAGAGATGAAGAGAGTTGAGAGGAGGTTCTTGAAAGAGAGTTTCTATATGAAATGAAGGGTTTATTCAAAGAAGCCACACCCCTTCCATGGATGGAAGGGGTATTTATAGTTACAGAATACACGACCTCCTATCGGCCTGTGGATCAGGTATACAGTGGGTAAAGACCCGTCCTTCCTCCACGGTGTTGCACTATGCTAAACTAGACTAATAACTAACTAATAAAACAGTAAATAACATAACTAACGATATGTCTACGAGCTAACTTATGCTAGATAATATTTGGGGTGACCTACTCTTCACTATGGAATTTTCTAATTCCTAACAGTCTCCCCCTAAGGGAGGTCACCCCATGTTTTACATTTCGAATCCTAGCATTCTATTTTATCTTCAGTCTTGAGCTCATAGACTTTAATTCTTCACTTTCACAATCTTTGTGCTAAAGTAGTGCAACTTCAAAGTCCGCATTGATTTGTACTTTTAGTGGAGGCCTTTAACTGATCCACATCTTTGATGATCTTCGAGCTTTCATTGAGATCATCAGCCACAGTAAATCTCTGGATCACCCTTTATTGTGTTGCCATCATGTGAAGTTGTGACTTTTGGACCGACATGCTCACACTTTTTGAATCATGACATCATTCCATCAGAGTAGCGGAAGCCTTACTGGTTCATGATATTTGCAGCAGCGTAGCAGAAGCATAGTATAAAAATATCAGAACCAGGTTATGTAGATATGCACCAGTCATGATTTCTTCAATTAAGTGTGGTTGCTGTGAACATGCGGCTTTGGATTGACTCCTCAATTCTGATCAGCTGCAATCGTCGGGGTGTACCTGCATACGACAGTTAGCAATAAAGCGCACGAAAGTGTCTTTGATCACTTTCGTTGAATTGAGGTACAGGGCCCACGGTTCCCCGTTGATCAGTACAAGTACTGCCTGTGATCAGGTAGGATTCCTAAGAATCTCCTTGACAGGGTTTCGAAACTGTTCTCAAACCGGAACGTCTCAAAGAAGACAACACGAAGTGAGTGAACCAGCAAATTGAGATTCACTGATTGATGAAAAATAATTTGAAAAACAATCGCGTATTGCTTGAAGAAAGATTTTTGCAATACAACGAAGGTTTTATGAGAAAGATCAATTTTCAATCAAAATACTTTTTGTATTAGAGAATGAGTACACATTCGACGTGCTAGCGAAAAGAAGAGATTCGCACATCAAACGGTTTTTCTAAAAGTATTTTTCAATCAGAGATACTTTTTGAATTGGAAATGAATACACATTCGACGTGCTAGAGAAAAGAAGGTTTGCACATCGAACGTTTTTTCCAAAAGTATTCGTCAATTCCATTCCTGGACCAAGGTTGATTCAAGAATGAATCTCCCCATTGTTTCTATCCAGTTGTCACAAGCTTGATCTTACGAGAAGATCTCACATGTCACCCACCAAGAGCTTGTTTGATGTTGGCTCTAGAAGGATTTCCATCTTCATCGTGAATACTTTTACATACCACTCAGATGTTCTGGCAATACCACAAGGATAATGCGTACGACTCTTAATATACACTTACTTTCCACATTGTGTGAAACAGCAAGTCTTCATGAATTTAGTGTCCTAACGAGATATTGTGGATGATCTCTTGGCTCTAGACTCAATTGTGCATATTTGGTTCCTGTGCCGGAGACTAGGGAGAGGGTCTCCTTCTTCAATATCAACAATCTCTAAGAGAAAGTCGATAGATTATGTCGGTTCCCCGTGAGAATGAAACAAGCCCTTTTAAGAGGAACTTGAGTAGCTTGGGAAGTTTAGTGCAGTGCATCACTGGGTCCATGATGTTTTGTCTTCAATACCAGTGTTACCTTAGTAAACACCAGTAGCATATGTATTGAACCCGGTTACTGCCCTAAGGTTGAATTATTGGAGGGCTATTTCTTTTCACCCTTTTCATATTCATTTCTTTTTCATTCTTCAACCCCTTCAGTGCTTACCGAGACTTCATAACTAGAACCTTGTTGGGTTTATTCCAGTACTAGCTCTGTCTCAGTCCGCACTCTTCCCATTTCTCATTTTTCTCCTTTTTTCATCATACCTAAGGACTCTACACTATATAGTGGATTGTCCCTGGGTAGATTCGTCCGGTTCTGGCGGATCATGGGAACGAATACCTAACCTAACCATCCTTATAACACCATGCATAAAGTAAATTGGTCGGTCTTTTGGTATTGTTCTTTCCTTCATGAAACCAATCGAAAAATCATTTGGAAAAACAATCAAGGTACTTGTGATACGAGATCAAAGCATTTTGTACCTTAATAGTTTTGATCATTTTAGAAATGCTCCCCCTCAACATATGCATATGATTTAAAATTGTTTGGCACATGGAGGCAAGAGTTCTTTGAAATAATTTCTTGATCACAATTTCCTTAGAAAAAGCCATTTGAATTTCTTTGGTAAAATTCCCCCCCTCAATATGTGCATAGGATATTTGAAATCATTTTATCACATAGAGGCAAGAGTTCTTTTTAAGCACATCCACGATCACAAAATCCATTAAAAAAACCATTTGAAAACTCAATCAAGGTACTTTATGTGAAAACATAAAAGCTTTTGTACCTCGATAGTTTATTTTCCTTTAAAATGCTCCCCCTCAATATGTGCTTCAAGATTCGAAAGAGTTTAGCACATATGAGAGAGCAGCCTGCACAATTGAATCAAAACGATTACCTTTTATCAAATTTCGTTATTAAATCACAAATTCTCCCCCGATCAAAAATATCAAACCCTTTGAGATTTTGGATCCCAAGTGATTTAATAAGGTTTATAAAACATGGGAGAATATGTGGCCTAGTTTAAATACTCATCATGTTTTTGGATAAATCCTCCTCCTCAACATGTGCATTGTGTATTTCAAATCGTTTGGCACATGGAGACATGAGTGCCTTTGAAGGACTAAAACCAATTCCATTAAAACAGATTTGAGATTTAAATCACGATCTCTCCCACGATCAAAAATATCAAACCATTTGAGATTTGTGATCCCATCTGATTTAAATCATTTAGAAAAATTTGGGGAAAGACGTGGCAAGATTCAATTTTGAAAGATGACAGATAAGGACCATTTTAAGACATTAAAGATTGTTAGTGTCAGGTATGATAGTTTTTAAGATATCTTTTAAGTAAAACAAAACAATTTCACAATCAAACAAGAACAGAAAAAATTTCATTTTGAAAGACCTTGATTCTAAAGAAAAAATCATACCATGACATAACATTAAATCTTTAGATCACTACTTATTATCCTACAAGACGGAACTTTTGTGAAGAAACATCGTTTGAAAATATTTTATTTTAAATCACTCTCCCCCTCAATCCATGACAGAAGTCAATAATTGAGTGACTTAGGTTTTGATAAAAAGAAGTCCGGTGATTTTCAAAATTTAGTTCAATTTATTTTCAAAACAATATTTTTCCATTTTCAAAACAATTTAATCAAAATATTCAAAATTGTTTAAAAATGGTATCCTGCACAAAGATACATTAGGTGGTTGAGAAGCTTCCGTTGTTGTTGCTGTAGGGTTTGGAAGAAAAACCGTCTGCAAATGCAGTGAGACTTCTTACCTTGCATTTTAATGCCAACTGAGGTCAAATTAAGCTCCGTTTCTTCAATCACTTAGAAGAAAACCATCTGTTGATGCAGTGAGATCTCTTACGTTGCATTTATGCCAACTATCCATAGAAGTCCAATTAAGCTCCGTTTCTTCATTTGTCAACCCCAAGATATAGTTACCCTTTCCTTTCGGCATCCAATCATCTTCAATTGTGGGATCCGGATCGGGAACATTCTTTTATACCAATATACCTGCATACGTTAGTGAACACACATACAAATATATGGTGGTCGACATCACCCAAACAACAATCGACTAATAAAAGTCAATGCAACATATCAATCAGATCATATAAATGTATGGGAATAATGTGTTCATCAAACTCTAATCATCTAATCCTAGCAATCATATCCTAGGCACCTAGTCCTTCAACATAGGTTAACATCATTTTTAATTATGCATATTAGGATAATTAGAAAACCCGTTAGATGATGTAGATTTGAAAAACATTATCCCCCTCAATCCATGACTCATTTTTTGAAAAGTTTAAAAGCGCTGAAGTCATTGATTGAGTTTTCAATTTTCACAAAAACTCTGAAACTGATTGATTTACACGCAACTCATTTTCCACCATTTTTTACAACAACAAATATTTTTCTAAAGAATTTTAGACGGAAAAACATTTGTGTAGGAACAGCAGTCCTTCGACATACTTTCCTCAAATTTGTTTTTAGGATAAGTGCGCGAAATATTTGAAAAGTTGGTTTAGCGCAGCACTTTCCTTCCTTTAAAAGAACGGGTTGCTATCTGAAATAATAGCAAGCCATAGTTTAAGCATGGGTCACAGTCTGAAGTAACTGTAAGCCATTTTTTGAAGCCCGGGTTACAGTCTGAAATAACTGTAAGCCATTTTTTGAAGCCCGGGTTACAGTTTGAAATAACTGTAAGCCATTTTTTGAAGTCCGGGTTACAGTCTGAAATAACTGTAAGCCATTTTTTTTTGACATGTATAGAAAGAAATATTTACACCTCCTGCTCGAACTTCATCTAAAGTCCCGTGCCATTATTGAATGACATTTCTAAGACCGTAGATGTTATCGATACCAGAAGACATGTCTTGAGAAAACATATTTTTGGACTTTTTCAAATTTTTCTGATTTTTATGGGTTTTTGTTGGTTTTATATTTTTCTATTTGGTTTTTGATAAATATATACAAGGATAGAATAGATGATATAGTTAAAGAAGATGATGATACGAGTACCGAGATAAGGATATCGAACAGCCCCGTTGTAGAAGATAGAAGTCATCATCCCTAAAACTTTCACCACCAAAGCTTCCGAGGCTCTTGCATTGAAGAAAGAGATTGAACCATCTGAAAGTGAGACTTTGGCAGCTTCCCCCCAAACCGAAAATCCTTTAGCTGAGCAAATTCAAAGCTTTCTTACCAGCTTCCCTTAGCCAGGTGCACAAAGAAGCACACCATTATCATCGAACATGCTGCTCCTTTTAAGAATAATCATCGTGATTCATCGTTCGGGGTTATATCATCCATAAGAACAGCAACGTATCATCCCATACATAAATAATGTTCTCAAATTTCATAACCACTGAAGTCTGACGCAATCCATTCCAAAAGGTGTCAAGAGGCCACTTCCCCCGAGTAGTTGAAATGATGCAGTCAGTCTCTTAGACTAGAGCTCACGAACCCGAACACACAAACCCGAAGACAAAGAAACTTATACCATCGAAGTAGCCGATTAAGTCCAATAGCCAAAGAATAACCCCGATGTATACTTTTCTCTCCCCCTGAAGAAAGTGTATGAAGCTCACGAACCCGAAGTACCCGAATGCCCAAAGAGAGAATAACCGATAACATTGAAGAGGCAGGCCGAATCACTGATTATCTCTGCGGAGGACTATCTCTGCGGATCTTCAACTCTGGAATAAGTGATTATATCTCTGAATCACTGATTAAGCCCTCAAGTAAAACAGCTGAGCATCCTCAATGTACACAATCTCTCTCCCCTGATGATTGTGATAACATCAAAATCATCACACACTTGTGCACCTCTTTCATCTTCAGAGACTAACTCTTCCATCTCTTCTCCCACATAGTTGGAATAAAAACACTAAACGCCTTGATGAGTAAAACCTTGAGTTTCTCTGCGGTCATGAAAAATGTCTTCCCGAGATATCTTCAATCACTTAGAAGAATTAAGTTCATCAAGTTTACTCGCCATGAGTCAAACCTTGAGTTTCTCTGCGGTAATAACATTTGTCTTCCCGGAATATCTTCAATTACTTAGAAGTATTAAGTTCATCAAGTTTACTCGCGTTTAGATGCGTGTCTCCTTCCCCCTTGCTGGTTTTGACACTTCAGAATCAGCAACATATTTTAAGCCCAAATACTTGAAATCTGTTGAGAAGATCGCTTGAAGTCTTTGTGAGAATCAACATGCTGAATAATGTGAGCAAGTCTAATTGGGGATTAAATATGGCATTTCACTCTCCCCCAATTAGTGCTCTCCCCTAAACCGACAATCTTTTAATAAATGCCCAGAATAAGAAGAAGTCTTTTGGTAATCAAATGCAACTCGTCTTTTAGTCTTCTAACATGTAGCAGAGAATGTAGAACCGACTGTAGACTCGACCTTCTTCAAGATTGTCCAGTTAGGGAATAGAGTGTTAACATCTTCAACTCACACCAAAAAGCATCCCTCCAAAAAAACATCCCAATTAACTTACATCTTGCAAATCCCCTTAACTAAAATCCCTCCCAATCAAACAAGAATAGAAAGATGTTCATCAAGGAAATCAGCAATCAGGCCGCAACGAACACACAAGATGGTAACACCAAACTACCAATCACATCAAACAAGAACAGAGAGATTGTTCGGAATCATCATGTTGATGTATACGTGAAGCATTAACCGGAAGCACTTTATCGATAAACTCATCAATCCGAGTGAAGATGTCAACCAACGGCTCTTAGAAGAAACTCCATGTAAAGATGATCCGATAAGAAGAAGCTCGGTTCTTACATGAGTTAGGAGCCGTATGACCATATATTCTCATAAGTCAATCAACCATGCAGTAATTTCACACTTCTTCTCCCCCTCAAGAATTGCATACGGAGTTGCCATTCTTGATTAAATAAGTGAAAATCATCCGAATGTTCTATTCACACTTCTCTCCCGCAAATAAGCACATGATGTCGCCATCTTCATTATAATCGAGCAAGTGGAATGAGAAAACAATCAGTGGTAACCCGGTTCACTTGATGACTGAAGCGCATGGAAAAAGTATGAAGCATGTTGATGAGAATGGTCATAATTGAGAAGATTTCTCTTCTTCAGAAGATAAAGCGCACTGACACGTACACTTTTCTTTTCTTTGAGGAACGAGGCTTGAACTGAAGTGTTCAAACATCATAAGAAGATTTCTCTTCTTTTAAAGATAAAGCGCACTGAAACGTACACTTTTCTTTTCTTTAGAGAACGAGGTTTGAACTAAAGTATTCAAACGTCATAAGAAGATGTCTCTTCTTCTGAAGATAATGCGCACTGAGACGTACACATTTCTTTTCTTTGGAGTACGAGGCCTGAACTGATGAGAACAGACGTCATAAATCTCTCTCTTTTCATCTACTCTTGGCAAACTTGTAATCAACCTCATTATCATTCAATAGGCTTATTGTCGTGACAATTGATGGAGAAAACCCAATATGATGAATTTGACCCTGAAGTAAACTACCCCGAACTCGTGACTTATACTTGCACATATATAACAAAGAGCGGTGCCGATTTCCATTAGCATCTCTAAGTACTCTCTATGTACTCTATACTCTTCAACCAACCAACCATCAAGTATAAGACGTACATTACCTCTTGAAAATCCACAATTGAATGTGACACTGAGTACTACAACGTAACTCCTTAAAGTGATAGTTATTTTGTGGTGGTATGAGCCCAATTCCCCCAAGTGGTAAAATAAAAGGTAAAAGACACCCAACAATAACTAGATTTCCAAGTCTTCGTTTTCAATAATAAGCTCGAACAAGGATCATGAAGAATCTTCATCCAACCATCCCCGATACCTTCAGATACTAAGTACACTCGCCCGTGATATTTCACTTCAACCTCAAATAAATAATAGTGAATTAACCCCGTTGTCACATCTTCTGTTTAAGAGCTCAAAACTAGCCTCCTTTGACGTTTTAAGTGAACTATGATAATGGTTTTCATCCTGACCATGGTTAAAGGCATGTAACCCCGTAAAACCATGTAATAACCAAACTGCCATGAAGACAACCCAAACACACATCTAATTCATGAAGTACACCCTTTTATCCCTTCTTCGAAGTAGAAACCGTAACACTAGCATCAGAAAGGATCCCGACCTACACTTTCCTTTCTCCAAGATGGTTCCATCATAACGGGATTTTACAATTCTACAGTTTAAACCGAGAAATAGTTTCTTTCGCGGGATTTTACAAAACCAAGAATAAACCGTATGATAGTTTCAGAAATGCACTTTACAATTACCCGGATGTTTCCATCGTCACGGGATTTTACAGGTCTATGATTTAAACCGAGAAATAGGTTCTTTCGCGGAATTTTACAAAATCAAGACAAAACCGTAAACAATGTCAGCTTGAATGAGATGACAACATTGGTTTAAGTGAATATCAGTTTTAGGGGAACATGCAGCGGTTCATCAGCGGTTCATTATCCAACATCAGCAACATCATCAACCATCCAATCAACACTTACGAAAGATACATCATTCACGCATTATGTTGGCTATTGCAGTGACAACATGGTGAAATAAACCCGATATGCCAAACTTGATTATGAAGTAGAATTCCCCAGATTTGTTACTTAAACTTGTACTAATCCTTGTGAAGAAGAAACGGTGTACCCAATGTACAAAACCTCTTGACATATTCTCAACTGCGTGAGACACCGAAGTGATAGTTACGTTGTGAGTTAAGCGAGAAAGAGTCACAACCGTAATTAAATAGCCAAGTCTTTATCACACTCAACAAAAGCCCAAACAAGTCATCTTCGCGGAAGGGTAGAAAGAAAGAAGACGAAAATAAGTAAACACCCCCGAAAGACCTCACTTCAAATCCAAATACGAAATACCGTCCAAATAACCCCGTAATCAATATTTCCAATAAATACTTCAAGCCGAGATATAATATTCTTCGTGAAAAAGTATACACCAAAGTGCCAAACCTTATAACCCATCGAATCTCATTATCACACCAAATCACCTCATCCAATCCCATTTTCACCATTTTTTAACCAAACAACTCTCTTGAGAATCCCATCCGATCCAATCATGTGTGCGACACAAACTTGGTTATGTGTAATTAGCGAGGCCCAATCCATGAAAAACAGTCCTGTAAGATATTAACTTTTCACACCCACATCATAACATTAACACAATGAGCACATAGATGGTTTTTAGAGAGAGAAAGAGTGGGACATTCTAGTGAGAGAAACTAGTTGAATATTAGATTACCAAAGAACATCCAACCCTCTACCTTGCAAGGTAGAGGGTATTTATAGGTTACAAACTAAACGACCTCCTGACGGCCTGTGGATCAGGGATACAGTGGGTAAAGACCCGACCTTCTTCCACGGTGTTGCACTAAACTATTTTTCACTATTAACTAACTACATAAACTGTAACTAATGACCAATCTACGAGCTAACTTATGCTAGATAATAGTTGGGGTGACCGACTCTTTCAGTACTGGAATTTTCTAATTCCTAACAATCTCCCCCTAAGGGAGGTCACCCCATATTTTACATTTCAAATCCTAGCATACTAGTCTTGACATTGTTCTTGAGCTCGTAGTTTTTCATATATCAACATCGTAAACTTAGTGCATAGGTGGTGCAACTTCAAAGTCTGCAAAGATTTGTACTTTAAGCAGGAGGTCCATTTCTTATTCACGAGATAGTAAATATGAGCCAGCATTTGAGATCATCAGCTATCAACAATCTCTGTGACATCCTTTGTGGTGTGATGTTGTGACTTTAGGACCGACATGCTCACATTCTTGATCATGATTTCTTCTCATCAGAGTAGCGGAAGCATTTGTTGAATCATGATATTGGCAGCAGCGTAGCAGAAGCTTGGTGTGAAAATATCAGAGTCATTGATGCACTAATCATGATTTCTTTTGAGATGAATGTGTTAAGTGAGCATGCGGCTGTGGATTGACCGCTTCATTCTGATCAGCTGCAAACGTCGGGCGTACCTGCATACAACAGTTAGCAACAAATCGCACGAAAGTGTCTTTGATCACTTTCGATGAATTGAGGTACACGGCCCACGGTTCCCCGTTGATCAGTACAAGTACTGCCTGTGATCAGGTAGGATTCCTAAGAATCTCCTTGACAGGGTTTCGCAGCTGTTCTAGCTGTTCTCAAACCGGAACGTCTCAAAGAAGACAACACGGAGTGAGTGAACCAGCGAATTTTTTTAAGTCCACTGATTGATGAAAAGAGATTTGAGAAACAATCGTGTATTGCTCAATAGAGATTGTTTTTGCAATACAACGAAGGTTTTATTGAAAATCAATTATCAATCATAAAAATACCTTTTGGTTTGAAGAATGAGTACACGGACGATGTGCTAAAGAAAAGAGTTTTTTTAAGCACAAAGACCGGTTTTTCAAAGGTATCCGTCAATCCATAACCTGAACCAGGATTGATTCAAGAAATTGAATCGCCCCATTGTTTCTGTTCAGTTGTCACATGGTTGATCCATATAATAGATCACACATGCCACCTACCAGGAGCTTGTTTGATGTTGACTCCAGAAGGCTTTCCATCTTCATTGTGAGTGTGTAAACACATCACTCAGATGTTCTGGCAATACCACAAGGGTAATGCGTAGGACTCATGATATAATCTCTCTTTCCACATTGTGTGAAACAGAGAGTCTTCATTGACAGTGTCCTAATGAGATTTATTGATGATCTCGTGGCTCTAGACTCAATTTGTGCATATTTGGATCCTATAACGGAGACTAGGGAAAGGGTCTCCTTCTTCAATATCAACCATCTCTAAGAGAAAGTCGATAGATAATGTCGGTTCCCCGTGAGAATGAAACAAGCCCTTTTTAGAGGAACTTGAGTGGTTTGGAAAGTTGAAGTGCAGTGCGTCACTGGGTCCATGACGTCTTGTCTTCAATACCGATGTTACCATCAGTAGCATATGAAGTGAACCCGGTTTCTGCCCTAAGGTTGAATTAATGGAGGGCTATTTGTTTTCACCCTATTTTCATTCAATTCTTTTTAATTCTTCAACCCCTTCAGTGCTTACCGAGACTTCATAGCTAGAACCTTGTTGGGTTTATTCCAGTACTAGCTCAGTCTTAGTCCGCACTCTTCCCATATCTCATTTTTCTCCTTTTATCATCATACCTAAGGACTTCTACACTAACTAGTGGATTGTCCCTGGGTAGATCCCTCCGGTTCTGGCGGATCATGGGAACCAATACCTAACCTTATCATCCTTATATCACCGTACATAAAGTAAAGTTGGTCGGTCAATTTGGTATTGTTCATCTGCCATTGGATCCAATTGAAAACCATTTGAAAATCAATTCAGATACTTGTGATATATTATCAAAGCTTTTTGTACCTGAATTGTTTTTGATATTTTTAGAACGAGAACTCCCCCTCAACATGTGCATCAAGTATAGAAAATGTTTTGCACACGGAGGCAAGAGAAAGAATTTACTTCTTTTGATTACCATTTTCTAAAAGATATCAACATCACTTCCCTCAACAGATCAAGTGGGTATAGCAAATCCGGGAAGGATGAGGTTTCCATGAGTTTTGCTCCCCCTCAATATGTGCCTCGAGGTTTGAAAAGAGTTTTGCACATACTAGAGGAAACATTTTATCATCAAAGAATTAGAAGCCATGTGATCAAGGTACTTTAAAGTATTTAAAGTGTAGTGTACCCTGATGACTTGAATTTACAAAGAGAGTTCTCCCCCTTAATATATGCTTCGCGATTCGAAAACTTGTTTAGCACATATAAGGGAGAAGTATGCACAAAAATTGGTCATCTTATCTTTTACCATCTTTCATATTTATATCACATTTTCTCCCCCGATCAAAAATCTTAAATCCTTTGAGATTTTGGATCTCAAGTGATTTAAATAAGTGTGAGGTAAAATATTTGTAGGAGAAAAATGTGTCCAATTTTATATGATAAAGAAAAAAAAAAGAACAACACAGATGTTTCCCCCTTTTCATAAGGGGAAACCATAGTACAAATCCTAGCACTATTACATGTATCACAGTTGTTCATATATAATACACCACATATAACACAAAGTTAACAAAACATAAACGGTATTCCGAAGACGTCTTCATTCAGTTCTTTGAAGAAGTTTGTAGTGACCATCACGGAGCCTTCCACCAACAAAGCTTTCAAGGCTGCGGAAGATCCTTCGTGTCTTGAGTCTACGTCGGATTGCAGCAATGAAATGTTCACATCTCTTCACGTCATCATCAGACCAGAAAGTAGTTTTAACCCAAGATCTCATATCAAGTTTGGCTTCTTTCACTCTGGTGTCAAGTTCTTCTTCGACCATTTTGAGCGTACCATCACTAAACTTGTAAAGTTCACATAGACGCATAAGCATACGCGATCCATATCTATCGGTGAAGATGACGGCTCTAGGGGTGTCAAGAACTTTGTATTCACGATGAAATTCATGCCCCGCTGCACTCCATTGAGGACTTGTGAGGTTGACCCTGGTTTGGTAGCTTTCAATGCCAAGCTGAAGGTCCTCAACTCGTTTCCGAATGACTAAGCCCCTGATCCAAAGAGTGACAGCTGCAGAGAGGGCCTTTTTCTCACGTACAGGTAAGTGCTCCAGGTGTCCTTGAAGATTTAAGAGATAGAGATCTTCGAAGTCATTGGGCAGAAGATGTTTGAAGTCGTTCTCTTCAATGGTATACAT
Organism: Chrysanthemum seticuspe; assembly: GCA_019973895.1. Lineage (NCBI taxonomy): Eukaryota > Viridiplantae > Streptophyta > Magnoliopsida > Asterales > Asteraceae > Chrysanthemum > Chrysanthemum seticuspe. The sequence continues at coordinate 151,805,875 of BPTQ01000005.1, read as the reverse complement.
TTTGAAATCAGCTCTTTTAAGGACAATCTTCTTCAAGTACTCATATCCATACATCGGGAAGATCTCTACACTGACAACGCTTAAGATTTGTAGTTTTGATCTGACCTCATTCCGTCTTTTATCAGCGCCATGTCTTTCAATGTAGAACATCTTCTTTTTGAACCACCAGTGGGAAATACCATAAGACGCTGCAATATCATACTTTTGCTCTTCATTTGCCCAGAATTGATCAGGAACCATCTGCTCAAGCCCCTGATCAGAATAGGTTGCAGCTTTCATCTTTGAAATAGATAGAGCAGGCCTTCTTTCCGCAGAGCGAGCACACAGATAGTCCAAGTCGTGATTGAAGAAGAATTCCGCCTGAATAGTTATCTGACCAGGTTCACCACCAAGAGGAAGAGATTTGTTGACATTGAAGCGACTGATTTGCTCACTGACTTGGTCATTCAGCATCTTGTGGCATTCTTCCATCTGATATTGAAGATGGTTTGCATCAGCATGGAAGACTTTGACAATTTCGTAGGCTTGACCTTCTAGATCTCTTGGTGTTATGGAAGAGATACTTTTCCGCTCACAAAACCATCTAATGAAGCTTCCCATATCACCAGTGTAGTGCAGAAGAGAGTCTTCAGCTGGAACTTCATAGTTTTTGGTGATAACTGATGCCCAATTGTCGTCGGGAATCATAGAGTCAGACTCTGGGATTGTCCATGTGGGTTCTGGAGAAGGAGGTCTATCTTCCACAATGCAGCGTTGAATAGTGTCTCTAGAAGGAGCTACCCTGGATGTACTAGTGCGGTTCCCAGCCATGTAATTGTCAAACCAATCTTCTGATGGCTTAGGAATATGTTTCGTCGATGCATCATCTTCATCTGGTTCTGAGTCAGCTATAACTTGAGACTCTTCGTGGACCACTTGATCATCAGGAATTGAAGTGGATGTGAAGGTGAATCTTGAATCGATCGTCGTCCAGGCGGCAGATTTCTTCTGAGTACCCTGTTTGTGTGTAGAGTCTGATTGATTGGACGGTTTTGGAGTTGATGAAGGTGGCTGTGATGGAGGTGAATTGGGTATTGACGAGGGATTCCCAGCTCCAGAAGTTCCAGTGCCTCCTGGTGGTGGAGGATCTTCGCGATCTTTGCGAACCTTCATCAATGTTTCCATCACAATTGTTCTTCTTTTCTTTTTAGCATCCTTTTCTCCGACTTCAATTTTAAACTGTTCATAATTGTCGAATCTGATGGATTCTTCAAGTGCCTCATAAAGTTTACCGTGAACCTCATGCTTGTCCTCTTCAGCCTCATACATCCTTTCACACAGGGCAGCTCTCATATCGGAGATGGGGAGGTCCTTGAATCGTTTGAGAAGTGGAGCCTCCATTGCCCATTCCACGGCATCCTTGACTTCTCCTTCAATAGCATCAGTAACTGCATCAGTGAAGTTGAGATGCTCCAATCTGTAGATACGATCCACCAGAGACTCAACAGATTTAGGAAGTTGCCTTTCCAGTGCTTCTACCCTTTTAATGGTTTTATCCAATAGTTGATCAGACGTGAGAATCTGTGGAGGGGAAGCTGGTGGAGCCACTTCATCTGCAATTGTGAAGATGGGTTCAGAAGTTGGTGGTGTTGTCGTTGGTGTTTGAACGGTTGATTGAGCAGGCAAGGGAGGTGGAAGTGCGGTTGATAGTGACGATGCAGTCATTGGAGGAATGGTTGAAGTATCTTGCTGAATGCTGACATTATACATGGATTGTGCAGAGTCTAAGGTTTTGTCATTAATGAATTGATCACCAAAAGAGAAGTCCTCATCGAGATTCTTAAGTGAAGATAGAGAGTTTGTAGACAGATTTGGTTCATCCATCTTCAAGGTCTCGTCAGATCTTGTCCCAAGGTTCTCCTGTGAGCCCTTTTGTAACAGAGTGTCAACATTCAACTCAGATTGAGTCTCACCAAGTGATAGAGATTCCTTGAACGTTTCAGGAACCACACCGGATTGTTCCTTTTCATGAGGTGAATCTGTTCTTCTCTTCAGCTCATATGGATTAGTGGTGCTAGAGGGAGATGAAGAGATGGTTAAAAGCATGTGAGCAGCTTGTTCATCACTTGCAACTCCTTTACCCTTGTCAAGTGTTATTGGGGCTGTTTGTTGAGATGGTTGAGAGGGTTCTCTTAACACAACTCCACCTACTGGAGCCTTCACATTTTGATCTTCAAGACTTTGCTGAATACCACGTTGCAGATCAGCGTCATCCTCATCAATTAACCTGAAAGTATTCCTTGGCACCTCAGTGTTCTCATCTATTTCCTTTTCCACTTTCTTCTTCTTTTCTTTATGCTTTTTGGATGAAGATTCTGACTGATGAGATCTTTCACGTCTCTTTTTAGGAAGAGAGGCATAGGATGCTTTAGAGTCAGAGGTGGTCTTGGGAGCAGTTGGTTGTAAAGGAGAGGGTGTGACATTAGCAGAGAGTTTGGTTGCACTTTTCATGTATTGCTTGAAGTAGTCCTTCTTCTTGATATCATCAGTGAGAAGAAGGTCAGGAATTAGCAATCCAAATACTTCTTGATTCGAACCCCTAGGAACATATTTCAAGTTTCCTAAAATAAATTCATGTTCTGCTTTGTGAAGAGTTGATTCAGACCTAGGAGTGAAGTTGTGAGTTTGTTGCAGATACTGGATGACAAGTTTGGAGAATCTGATGCTGGGAATTACGAGTTTGTTCTGCTTCTTACGACCTTGAACATTGTTTAGAAAATAGGTTCTGTCAGATATGAATGTGGTCATTGATAGCGAGAATTCTTCCCAAATACGATCTGAGACATTCACATCAACCCTATTAACGATTCCCCATAGGATTTGCAAGATAGGAATTCTAACTTTATCGAACCCTGATGTTTTCCCAGACAAGCACACGTTCAGAATAGTTGCAATAGCTCTCCAGGGTTGATACATGTGTCCAGTGATAATGTCAGAGGCTCTTGAGATACTGTTCTGATAGCCTAACCCAATAAGAAATACGATCAGATCGTCAGCACCAGGTGGAGATACAGAACGAATGTCAGGGTCACATGATGTGATTCCAAGAGCTTTGCTCAAAATATCAGAATCAATTGTAAACTCCATATTATCCAGCTTGCAAGAGTATCGTGCTGTGATTTTATTCCATTGAACGGTGTTCCAGAATTGTTGAATGTAGATGGCAGGAATTGAGCATTGCTTGGTAATAGCACCGAAGAAGTTAGTGTTTTTGAGGATGTCAATTGAAACTTTGAATATCGGATTTTGTGGGAGCCTTTGTAGATCCACATAACAGTTGCTTTTACCAATAGCAGCCCATTGACTTTTGGGAAGGATTTCATCGTCTGAGAGTATTCCGGATGATCCTGAAGGGGTAGTGCTCTTTTCTGGGATTGAACTTGCCATTGCTGTTCTGAGTAATCATACAATCAACAGTGATGGATGGTAACAGGTTAGATGATAAATGGTAAGTGAGACAACATTAATCATGGAGATAGTAACACTGAAGAGGTTCCCAACACATACTGAGACAGACAGAGTGGCAAAGATTGCAACTAAGTGACACCTTTCAACTATATGATAACATCCATAATTGAGATATAACGATGAAGAACATTCATATAGAAAAATAATTGCATGATGAGCTTATAAGGGATTTACAGGGCAAAAGAGTGCATTTCAAAGAGATCATGACATGAGCCAAAATACACATGTAAAGGTGATATAACACATTGTGTGAGACAAAAAGTGACATTTGGCAGTCGTGAGAGAAGCCAAGTACCTTTTGCCTAAACAGAAATGTCATAACAGTTTACATAGTGTATGTTGATTCAACAAGTCGAATTAAGAGTTGTGAGTGTGAAATCATCTTAAGCACAAAAGATATTGAATATTTTAGAGAGCCTTGATCCTAAGACTAATTCACAACATGAAAGTGAACACAGTTGCAGACTTGTCAAAACAAGTCGTTATCTCGAGCCACATACAAGTAGCTAAAGGATTAGCACTCTAAATCACTAATTTAATTCGCTAGCATGTAAGGCCAAGTTGCCATGAATAAAACCTAAACCAAGTCGCTACAAAGCAGTCAACTAAGTCGCTAGGAACCAAATTCGCTAACTTGTATATGCAAGTCGCTATCTGCTAACTCGCTAACCAAGTCGCTAGGATAATTCGCTAGCTCGTAAAGTCAAGTCGCCATATACAGTAACTAAGCCAAGTCGCTACAAAGTGGTTAACTAAGTCGCTAGGTTATTAATTCGCTAACTTGTAAATACAAGTCGCTAGTTACTAACTCGCTGACCAAGTCGCTGGAAATTAGTGAGCTAATTCGCTATGGAGACGTATTCGCTAAGTAGAACTCTAACTCGCCATGAAGAACATACATACTAAGTCGCCACCAAGAACATTTTAACTCGCCACCAAGAACACTTTTTAACACCAGCCCATCAGTCAGATCCATTATACTCATCCATCAATGTATCCAACCAATATAGTCCAAACAATATAATCCAAACAATATATAACACGTTCAATCATTTTATACGAAACACACATACGATTTACAAAGAAGATCCGAACCTAAGCGAGAGAGTCAACAAATCACACCACGTGAGCACAGAAAGGATCTGGAAATAGTGATAAGTTAGACACTAGACACTAAAGCATAAGATAGTAACTATAAGAGGGAATCAATGCAAACCTTAAGCTAAGTCGCTAGTATGAATGAGAAGTCGAAGAGAGAGAGGAAAAAAAACGAGAGAGAAGAGAGAAAAAAAAACTAGGTAATTCGCTAATGGGTAACTCGCTAGGGTTATACAACCTCACTTAGGCAATATGACACATTTGGTCCTTGTGGTTATGAACTAAGGTGGTAATTCGCTAATGGGTAACTCGCTAGGGTTATACAACCTCACTTAGGCAATATGACACATTTGGTCCTTGTGGTATTAGTGAAAGAGTGGTAATAATATGCTAACACGGATAAGATAAGATAACGTCTCTAGCATTGATTATTACACTGATCATCATGAAGCAATTCAATTCAACAAATCAACACATAGGCAGTTACACCGAAAGCACACACTGAAAGTCTCATGAGCAAGATACAATCACAGCCACATATTTCAAGAGTATAACCAGTTAGTCACACAAGCAGGAAATCACCACATAGTACAAATAAACAAGTATCATACCCAGCACAGAAGCCAATGGTGTGTAAAACAAATCTCCCCCTCAATCAATGTCAACACAGAACATTGATTGATATTACCCGAACCCATTAAACTACCAAGAATATATCAATTGTTCGAACTTCATCTATGATCCCGTGCCATTATTGAATGACATTTCTAGGATCGTAGATGTTATCGATAACAAGGAGTATATTCATTATTAGATTGAAAAAAATGATACAATGTAAAAATGATAAAGTTTTGAAATTTTTTTTTTTTTTTTTTTTTTTTTTTTTTTTTTTTTTTTTTTAAACACGATATATACAAAGACATGAAAGGACGAGTCCAGATTCGAGATGAATAGGAGTCAAAGTAAGAAGTACATCAACTCTGGCAAGCTATAGCTCCTGAATGAGCTATGTTCATATCTGAGGGGAACCAAGTCATGAAATTCCTGATTGAGTTGAGCATTGTACCTGAAAAAGACTGAGAGCACATTGTACTTGAAGCACATGTAGACTTGTACATAGAAGGGTTAGTGACATGTTTAGTCTCACATTTAGATGCAACACAGTATGATCCAGACATATCATTAATGGGGATCCTGTTAGGTTCTACATTCTTGAAGAATTTACCTGTGGGAATCCACTTGAGGCATGATTTAGGAATGTAAGTTCGTTTAAGTCCTGTATACTTAAATAATCTGCCAGTGGGAATCCATTTGAAGCCACAGTGAGATGAACTAAATGAGTGCACACCCTTCTTTTGACTATTTGTCTTTTTGTGATCTGAGAATTTCTTAGGGGATTGATCTGTCAGACCATGTTTTGCATGATATCTAGTAAAGCTTGTAGCATTTTTTACTTGTGGGTGATGTTCATTAGTCCTGTGCTTGGAATTCATCATATCTGAATTAGGCAATGAAGTGACTGGTTTTGACAAAACAGACTTGTAATCAACTTGGGATGTAAGCTTAGATTTCAATGGTTTAGCTCTTTCAGACCTAAAGGCATTAGGTTGTTTAGTAACTGTTCGTTTCAAGTGGTTCTGAACCGTTGACTTTCCCAAAGTTGAAGGTTTTGCAAACTTAGTGTTCATCCTATTTCCAGCATACTTCCTGAGCTCATTTTTCAGGGCAACAATATTGAAGCTCTTATCCTGAATTTGTGCTTTGAGGTCATCAATATCTTTCATTAATAGATTAGATTGATTGATTAATTTAGAGTTTGCATCCTCAAGGTTCTTTCTTAACTGCTCATTTTCTCTTAGAAGGTTGGACACACATAGAGCTAGTTCAGAATTCCTAGAATCTAGTGTATCACTCATCTCATGACGGTCACATTTCTGGGCTTCTGAAAGAAGAGATTTCAGATTTCTTATGGTCGAATCTTTGTCCTGAATCTGGGATTTTAACTGATTAATTTCAAAAAATTCTCTAAATTCTGGAAGTTCCAGATTACTACACTTTTTATTTGCATACAAAATTTCATCCTTATGTTGTATTTCAATTTGCAAAGAGATACAGTGTTTTTCAAGATTTGAAAATTTGTTTGAAAGCTCATCATATACCCTTTTTTCAATCATGTTGCATGCATTAGATTCAGACAAGACAATGATTGATTCCACATTGTCATGTTCTGGGTAAGAATCATGTACCTTTTTGTGAGAATTGGTGTGATCAGATAAGTGTACCTTGTCGATTGATCCCTTTTCAGACTCTGAGAATTTGAAATCAGTGTTGTTCTCTACATCTTTTTCCATCACAGCTGAGATTCTGCAAACAGTGTCTTCTGCTGGTTCAATTGGAATGAAGCATAACACGTTATCATTGTTCCATGGACACTCTTGACACTCGTTCAATTCCTTCAGCTTGTTATTCTCATTAGCAGTTTCTTCAATGTATGTTTCCATATTACTCATAAGTTGAATAAAGGAGTTTCTGAACTCATGAATTTCCATTCCCGTGTGTTTCTTGAAAGACATTCCAGTCATGATATCATCAAAGTCAGATGAGTATTCTTCCCGGATAAGTGGTTGAAATTGGTTGATGATGGTTTGGAGGGCAGCATGAGAATCATCAGTTGAGAGCTTTTCTTTGGTGATTTGAAACCTCAGTCGATCTAGGTTAAACAATACAGCTCTTGTTAAAGTGGGAAAGTCCTGACGAAGAATGGCACAACTTGTTCGATCCATGGTTGTTGATAAGAGTAATTTGAGAAGCTGACTGAGATGTTGAAACGGCTCATTGGTGCATTCCACATTCTTAGTATCATCTGAAGAAGTTGAGTGTGACATATGTGAGTTGTTCTGATTGATCAATACTGAGTCATTTGGTGTGAGGCCTTCAGATGGGCATTCTGTTTCACTATTCTGGGCTGTTTCATAGAGAGCAAGTACTTTGGTGATTAAGGGATCCGTGATGATTGACATTGTGTTATTATGAATTACTCCTCAAATCTCTAGAGAATTCAGAGTCAATTTGCTACCAACAGAATAGTACTAATCCCTAGTCGCTAGAAAATACTACACCTAGTCGCCAACACTAATTCGCCAACACGCTAAGTCGCTAGCAATTAACTCGCTACACCCCTAATTCGCTAGAGTCCCAAGTCGCTAACAGAGAAACAAGTCACTAAGTAGTAACTCGCTACAGACTAAGTCGCTAGCCCAATTTGTGCAGTAATTCGCTACACAAGTCGCTAAATATGCAAGTCGCTAAAGAGCAACTCGCTACAGACTAAGTCGCTACCACAAGTCGCTAACCGTAGTGGAGATTCCACTACTTGTACTTTAACTCGCTAGCTCTAACTCGCTAGATTTTATAACTGTAAGTCGCTACCAAGAAAACAAGTCCGAGAGCTAATTCGCTAGCTTGAAAAACCAAATAACCTTCACTTTTCAATCCAAAAACAACCCAACCAAGATGATTCAAGCTTACCAAATGAAAACCTAAACACTTTTGATGATTCTAAACATAAAAGTACCAACAAAATTCAAACTTTAACACAAGAGATCAACCAAATGATGCAAAAACCACTAAACTTTTTCAAACTCAAAAACCACCTAAAAACCACTATAAATCCAAAGATGTGCAAGATATGATCTAACCATGGCTCTTGATACCAATTGTAAGATATTAACTTTTCACACCCACATCATAACATTAACACAATGAGCACATAGATGGTTTTTAGAGAGAGAAAGAGTGGGACATTCTAGTGAGAGAAACTAGTTGAATATTAGATTACCAAAGAACATCCAACCCTCTACCTTGCAAGGTAGAGGGTATTTATAGGTTACAAACTAAACGACCTCCTGACGGCCTGTGGATCAGGGATACAGTGGGTAAAGACCCGACCTTCTTCCACGGTGTTGCACTAAACTATTTTTCACTATTAACTAACTACATAAACTGTAACTAATGACCAATCTACGAGCTAACTTATGCTAGATAATAGTTGGGGTGACCGACTCTTTCAGTACTGGAATTTTCTAATTCCTAACAAGTCCAATCATCTAAATCTATCATTCAAATAAAACCGTTTGAACCGCCACTTTAATACCAAATCAATAATACTGGATAAGAACCCCGTAGTCATTTTGAACGTGTCAATGCAATTCTAGCCGTGAAATGTGTAACCCCGTGAATAATGTTACCACCAAAATACAAATAAACTTAATCCAATGTTATATAGAAATTGTATCTAACTTCAAAATACCAACTGATTTATCAAATATACCATACTTGAATCAGGGAATAAATAACGAACGTCAATATAAGTCCAACTTCATCAATACGTAAATAGGCCCAAGATATTGATTGATAAGCCCACGTTTACAATCTCATTATGTCAAGCCATAATTCGCTAATCCCGTCCAAATACACTTTGGTTATACACGTTCCACATTAACACAAATTTCACGAGGGTCCATATCAGAATTCTTGAGGCCCATTTCCACATCATGATCCAATCACAACAATGCCCTAAAATCGTGGGATATAAATTACACTTACTCACACTTATGCTAGCCTTACACATACCATCAAACCCTAATCCTCTCATATTCCGCCCCCATCTCAAATGGTCTCAAACCTTAATAAATCTCAACCAAAAAAAACGCCTCCCTCTTTAACAACTGATCATTCAACAAGAAAATTCGTCAGCCTTCTTGTCTCCAAAAATGGATAACATTCAACAACAACACATCAAACGTGCCAATAACATCCATTCCTTTACTCGCTCAAAGATCCTAATCACATTAATCCTTGCCACAGGGATGGCATAAGTAGTGGTTTTGGCCGCGGGATCAAACCATATGAACACGGTTAGATACTGATCTTGGACACGTTAAGGTAGGTTCCCCTTTCTTTATGTTTGATGTCGATTTCTTTTTCAGTTGGAGGTCTTGAACGAATCATGAGAAAGTAATTAACATTCTTGTTAGTTAACATATCTTAACGATTCGGACATTAAAAAAAAAGGAGTAAATTCCTAAATCGATCAATGATGTAGTCGAAAGTTTGTGAGTAGATCTTTGATATCTATGTGTTTCATTAACCATTCACAAACACGAAACTGAGATCTAATCATAATAATTTCAATTCGAATTCCTTCCTTTATTTATTTTGATTTGTAAATGATGAGTCTTGATTGATTGAAATTGAGGAGAGTTGTAAGTTGATGTGTTAAAAGGGATTTGGAATGGATCGATGTTGGTTTAGAAGTGTAGCATCTGTTTGTATGTCCACATTACATATCAGTTTAACGAATACCATGTGCCAATGATGGTTTTAAACCTAAGGTCGAGAGTGTTATTGGTATTTGGTGTTGTTTGTGTTGGAGTTGGATTTATTTTTTGAAACTGTTGAAGTTGTTTCTTTTCATTTTGATTCCTTCTTCATTTCTGTCTCGCATCATCAACTCGCATCATCTCCAACACGAATCATTAACTTGCATCAAAATATTTATGCAGCATGACAACTCGCTTTTGACATGAAATCAAAAGCTACTCGCTCAATAGCAAAGTGCAATAAAACCAAATGCGAGTTAAGTAACTCGCATGAAACTGAACCAGTACCCAACTCGCTTTTGACCATACACAAATAACTCGCATTAAATAATGCCAGTGTAAGCAACTCGCTTCTTATTTCAGTTAACATAACTCGCTTAGGGTTCACAGCATCCGGATAGTTTATGCCAAGTCGCTCCTTAGATATTTTTCAGGTCAAGTCGCTTTAAATAAAGCACTTATGGACATATTTGAGACAACTCGCATATCAAACTGCACCAACTCGCTTTGCATTCTTGTTTTGTATACCCAACTCGCATATATGAAAAGCAGTTAACTCGCATTGATGAAAAACCTCAAAAGACTTATGAAAACATGTTCAGGACCAGTAAACATTATAGAACTAGTATGGAGTTGCTTAAAAACTGACTTGTATATATAAAATGTATGCACCAGCAGATTCAAAATCAAAACAGTTTTGGAACAACATAAGCAAAAACAGAACTTGAAATATAACTTGTAGAAAAACTGTTTTGACCATAGAAACACAGTTAGAGACCGGATTCAATCAACCAAAAACACCAAACAACACATCAGCAACACAAACCATATTAAACCACATCCAAAATAACACAAACCGAACCAAATAATGAACAAACCGCATAAATAACCATTCGAATCAACCCAAACAACAAAACCTAGGCTCTGATACCAATTTTTGGATCTTAATATTTATGTTGTTTGATGATTCGGGTGGTCTAGGATTGTGATTAAACAAGTAAGCCATTTTAGAGAGATGAAGAGAGTTGAGAGGAGGTTCTTGAAAGAGAGTTGCTATATGAAATGAAAGGTTTATTCAAAGAAGCCACACCCCTTCCATGGATGGAAGGGGTATTTATAGTTACAGAATACACGACCTCCTATCGGCCTGTGGATCAGGTATACAGTGGGTAAAGACCCGTCCTTCCTCCACGGTGTTGCACTATGCTAAACTAGACTAATAACTAACTAATAAAACAGTAAATAATGTAACTAATGATATGTCTACGAGCTAACTTATGCTAGATAATATTTGGGGTGACCGACTCTTCACTATGGAATTTTCTAATTCCTAACAGAGTTTGTGAAATCTAACATAGTATTCATTGATATTTTCACCCGGTTTCATCTGGAAGTGTTCAAACTTATCATACAACTGTGATTCTCGATCTTCTTTAGTCAATTCAGATCCAGCAAGAAGCATTTTAACATTATCCCAAACTGCTTTGGCTTTAGTGTTGTGGTTAATAAGTTTGTAAATGTCCTTGGGAAGTCCTTGAAGCACAATGTTGGAAGCTCTTATATTAGCATCATACCGCTTCCTTTTTTTCTCATCGAGATCCTTGTAGGTACGTGTTCTATCCATTCCAAGAGTGACAGTTCCATCATCAGCAGTAGAGATTGTGTCCCATGTAGTACCCAACTGAAACGGTCCTTCATCAATAGATCAAAGAATGTTAATGCCATTTTCCTTACCCAAACAATACAATAAAATTCGTTGTGCCCATGATTCATAATCCATCCTATCTAGCATAGGAGGGCGGGTATCGGACCCGGCAGCTTGAATGTCATCGGAAACTGTAGACATGATGTGAACTTAACACGTGATTTTACAAATCTATGATTTAAACCGAGAAATAGAATCTTTCGCGGGATTTTTACAAAATCAAGGATAAACCGTGACACAGAATTTTGGCAGCACAACGTTTAGTTAGTCTCGAAAAGTGGTCTTCAGACGGCAAACCGCAACACCAAATCGCATAGGCAAATCACAGTTACAAGACGCAATCTTAACCCAAATCGCAGTTCCTTAGTGTCAAACCGCAACTTGCAAGAAGAGTCAAACCGCAATACGAAATCGTAACACACAAACTGCAGAGACAAGTAGCAATTCTTAAATCGCAATCTTCAAATCGCAACCCTCAAACCGCAAGCACAAATCGCAACTCTTAAAATGCAGTTCTTCAAATCGCAACCCTCAAACCACAAGCACAAATCACAATTCTTAAAACGCAGTTCTTCAAATCGCAACCCTCAAACCGCAAGCACAAATCACAAGTCTTCAAACGCAGTTCTTCAAATCGCAACCCTTAAACCGCAATTACAAATCGCAACTCTCAACTTGCATTCTTCAAATTGCAGGAGGTAAATCGAAGTTTATTGACAAACCACAAGACTTCAAACCGCAAAGGCCAAGTCGCAGATATCCTGGTCAAAATGCAGAACAAAAAGACAAAACTCAGAGTCACTTTCGAACAAGTACAAGTATCACTTTCACCCAGTTTTGTCTTTATATCTCTTTTTGGCTTTAATTCAAAATGCAACAATAACTTCTGACCAAACCGAAACCTTCTTTTACCCGTCTAATCACAAACCGCAGCTTAGAACTCCTCAAGTCACAACCAAGAATTGTCAACCCACAAGTAAAAAATATCAAACCGCAATGAAGAACAAGTTCACTAAGTCTTTCGAATGCACTCTAAACACACCAAAAACGTATGAAATGTGCTATCTAATCACTCAACAAGGCTGATACAACAATCCTAAATACAAAAGTACAAGCTTTTAACGATTTTAACCACAAACAAAGATCAAACCATGATATTTCCTTTAAAACACGTCGAACCAAACTAAACCAAAAAAACCAAGCTACAAATCCGAGCACCCACAATCTAAAAGATCAAACCATGGCTCTTGATACCAATTTTAGGATTCTCATAAACATAAACACATATAGTCTTGTGTTTTAGGCCGTGTGTTAGAGAGAGAAATATGTGAAATTAGATTAGGTGAATGAAAGCTCCAACCCTTCCCCATAGAGGGAAAGAGTTTATACAGTCTTACAATAAATGCCTCTACGGGCTGTAGAGCGAGCTGACAGTGGGTAAAGACCCGGCCCGACTCCACGGTGATACTTTAACTAACTATTCTACGATTAAGACTACAAACTAACATGTGCTAAATAACAGTCGGGGTGACCGAGTCTTTCATATAGATTTTCTAAATCCTAACAACTCATCATCTAGATTAGTATTAAAAAAGTTTAGACTATTTATTTTTCAAAATACCATTTCATAGTCTTTAGTTTCAGAACAATTTAAGAAAAATACACTCTCATAAAACTTCACATCTCTGGAATAAAACATTTTTTTTACTTTCAAGACTATATAACTTGTAACCTTTTTTATCATTAGAATAACCAACAAAGACAAAATTTTCAAACCTAGATGAGAATTTGTCAGAATCATTTAAGACAGTAGAAAACACAGACATCCAAAAGTTTTCAAATAAGTGAGATTTGGTTCTATTATAAACACAAGTGCATAAGGTGAGTTTCCAGACAACACAGAGTTTAGTATCCTGTTGATTAAGTAAACAATAGTTAAAACACATTTAATCCACATGTTCAAAGGAATCCCCCTGAAACGTAAGGGCCCTATCAACATGTAATAAGTGTCTATGATTTCTTCCTCCTATATCATTTTGTTGAGGGATATAGGGATAAGAATGTTAATACAAATAAACTGTAAAAACGTTTATTCATATTTAGCGATCTCGTTATGTTTTGTTGATAACAAATATAAAGTTATCATAAGTAAAATGATAATAATACATGTTATTTTTGTAAAGTATATACATTTGGTCATTTACATAAAATGTTGTAATAATTTATTTGTTGTAATAGTTTGTGTAATAGGATGAGTAATATCCAAGACCCATGACCCATACCCATGGAGCTAATCCATAACCCATGACCCATTGCATGACATCATGCATGAAATCATGTTGGGTATTATCCATGACCCATGACCCAATGTCCATAACCCATGACCCAAGACCCATTGTCTAGATACATTGTATCTTGTTGGGTACCCATGACCCAAAGTCCATGACCCATGGCTCATACCCATAACCCATGACCCAGTTTCCAACCCAAAATCTGGACTGGTATAACCTAGACTGCCAGATCCCTAGGTTTGTATTGGCCGGATCCCCCAAGTAAGGGATCCACCAAAACAGTGGGACATAAGGCTTTTTGTGCCTATAAATAGTGAGCCATTTCTTCATTGTTACTCACCCCTGCTTCTTACAACTGTCTCATATATTATCTCACTCTTCTAACCTCTGATCATTTGATCATTCTAGTAGTTCTTCTATCTTTTGTTGTGATTCTTATATAGGTCCTTCTCAAAGGCGAGATCAAGCTATACTACAAGTCATCCAAGCAAAGGGTCCTTGATTGATTTGTTCATCCACAAGATTTCTGTAGCAAGATCTTGTAATTCATATTTCACATAGTTGTTGTGTAATAGTTGTCATAGGTTTGGTTCTACCTCGTGGTAGAACTCGGTATTTAGCTTTGTACCGGAAAAAGTGTAAGCGACATTGTGAGGCTTCTCCGCCGTGTTGAATGAGCTTGTTGACATAGTGCTTGAACTCTCGAGTGGGGAACTCGGGGAGTGGAGTAGGGCAAGGAAGGTGTCCTTGTAGCCAAACCATTATAAATCACTTGTGTCGCTACTTTCTATCCTTTACTTTACTTGCTTTCATTATTTACTTTACTTATTGTTTTATACTATCTATCCATCCATACGAATTCACATAAGATCGAATCTAAATATTTGAGACTTAAATTAAAATAGGTAAAACTATTCAACCCCCCTTCTAGTTTTCACAATTGGTATCAAGAGCAAGGTTTACAAAAGTTTTAAAGTAAATTGTATTTTAAAAACTTTTCGATCACAATGAGTTTTGAAAATTATAGAGAAGGGAAATCTATGCAAGGACCTCCACTACTTGAAACTAATGGTTTTATTTATTGGAAAAATAGATTTGAAACTTATGTGAAATCAAAGATATTGATCTTTGGTATATTATTGTTGAAGGTGATTTTCAAGCTACTACAAAAGATGATAAAACCGGCAACGAAGTAAACATTTCTCATGATCGTCTCACCGACGTCCAAAAGAAAAAGCTTTCCAAATATAGTGAGGTAAAAATGGTTTTATACAATGCCTTACCTAAAGAGGAATTTGAAAGAATTTCTATGCTTAAAACCTCTAAAGAAATTTGGAATTCTTTAGTTGTAACACACCAAGGATATCAACAAGTTAAAAACAACAAAACTGATTTATTTGTTCAACAATATGAACAATTTTCAATATTGGATGAGGATAGTATAGATAATTCTTTTGCTAACTTTAAGACTATTATTACTTCATTACAAGCACTTGTTGAGTCTTTTTCTAGTCGTAATCATGTCAGGATATTTCTAAGGGCGCTTCCATCAAAGTGGAGACCAAAGGTGACGACCATCGAAGAATCCAAAGACTTGTCAATCCTCACTCTCGATGAACTCATAGGAAACCTAAAAGTCTATGAGCTCGTCCTTGCTAAAGACTCTAAAGTGTCAAAGGAAAAGAAACAGAAGCACAAATATCTTGCCTTGAAGGCCAAGAAAGTCTCAAGCGATGAAGAAACCTCATCTTCATAAAGTGATGAAGAAGAGTATGCAATGGCAGTATGGGACTTCAAGAAGTTCTTTCGGAGAAAAGGAAGATATGTCAAGCAACCTTATGACGACAAGAAAGGGTTGCGGAAAGGTAAGGATGACAAGAAAGTGAAGGACGAACGTAAGTGTTTTAAATGCGGGGATCCTAATCACTTCATTAGTGAGTGTCCCAAATGAGACGAACAAAAGGCCTGCGTAAGTGGCTGGGGAATGAGTGAGGAGGAGAACGAATAAATTTGTCTCATGCCAAAGACTCCAACGAGGTATGTTCCGACTCTCTATATTATAGTAGTTCATCACTAGATGATTAATCCTTACATCTAGAATATGATAAGCTTTTCAAAATTAGTCTAAAAGTAATTAACAAAAACAAGATGTTGAAAAATAAAAATGAACAATTAGAAAAGTAAGTTCTTGAACTAAAAGATAAATTAAAGAGATTAGAAAAGGGAAAAGAAGTAGATAGTGAATGCAAGCTTTATGTAGAACTTCAAATGTTAGTTGATCATCTTGATTCTAAGATTGCTAGAATAAGTACTAATACTCTTGATAAAATACTTGATAGTGTTAAAACGGGTAATAATCAAAAGGGTTTAGGTATTCTGGAACACATTGCATCAACTAGCGAGGTTAAAGAAACACAATTCATTAAAGCAATTGAAAAACAAGCTACTGTAGCCACGAATCCCTTGAAAAAGGAACCGTCTAGTGTAAATTTAGGGATCCGTGGGTCTGTAAACAGTATAAATAACGCAACCAAGTCCTCTAGAACCAACTTTGTTATTGTTAACAAGAAGAAACCAACCCATGTTACTGTTAGAAATGTCAAACAACCACCTCCCCAAAACAAAATCAATGTTTTATGAAAAACAAAGGTCCATCATTTTCTAAACCAAACACAAATATAAGAAGACCAAACAAAGTTTATCCTAGAATTAACCATCATCAAATGGGATGGAATCCTAATGCACAAAATGGTTTTCCATTTCAAAGCTTTACACCTTGGAATACTTTCTCACCTTTTTCATATATGCCTCATATGAATGAAATGTATAACACCAATGGACCCATGAACAAATGGGGACCAAACTTTTGAGTTAATTGTTTTCTTAGGTGTGCCTAAAGGTTGACTTAGATCCGGACAAATGGATCAAGGATAGCGGGTGCACAAGGCATATGACCGGTAATAAAGATTTGTTCTCCACATACAAATCCTTCAATGGAGGAATGTGGTGTTCGAAAATAGCAAGAGCAAAATCATCGGTAAAGGTACAACCTCTCACAAATCCTTAACCATTAACGATGTATATCACGTAGAAATCCTAAACTTTAATCTACTAAGTATAGGTCAAATATGTGATAAAAAGTGCAACGTACTTTTTAGTGAAACCGGTGGTAAAATATTGAAAAATGGTATTACTATAGGAAGAGACATTAGAAAACATGGAGTCTATGTCATTAAAATCAGAAATGAACCAAAAGACAAACTTTGTCTTACCTCTATTGATGATACTTGGACCTTATGGCATCGAAGATTGGGTCACACCAATATGCGACTTCTTCAATCGCTATCATCCAAAGAACTAGTAAGAAACCTACCCAAACTAAAATACGAACATCATTTTTGTGATGCTTGTAACATAGGAAAACAAGTCCATGCCAGTCATAAAGCTAAAAATATGGTTTCTACAACTAAGTGTCTAGAATTACTACATATGGATTTATTTGGTCCATCCGCTATTCAAAGTTACGGAGGTAACTTCTATACTTAGTTATAGTGGATGATTACTCTAGGTATACATGGACTAAAATTTTCAAGAATAAAACTGAAACGTTTGATTACATTGAAATATTAATTAAGAAAATCCAAAGACAACTAGGAAGTCCTATTGTGTCCATTAGAACGGATTATCATCAGGAATTTGATAATGAAGTGCAATTCAGAGCTTTTTGTGATGCTAATGGTATTACCCACAATTCTCGGCTCCGCGCACTCCACAATCAAATGGGGTAGTTGAAAGCTAAAATAGAACCCTACAAGAAATGAGTCACACCATGATTAATGAGCAATCTATTCCTCAAAAATTTTGGTTCAATGTCGTCGAAACATCAACCTATATACTAAACCGAGTCCTAATTAGACCATTCTTAGGAAAAACTCCATACGAGTTACTACGAGGCAAAAAGCCTTCGTTAGAACACTTTCAAGTCTTTGGTAGTAAATGTTTCATACTTAATACTAAAGATTATTTAACTAAATTCGATCCTAAATCAACCGAAGCTATCTTCTTAGGATATTCTCCTAATAGTAAATCATACGTAATACTAAATAAAGAAACCATGAAAGTTGAAGAATCTTTAAACGTAAAATTTGACGAGAGTCCACCTAAAACTACCCTACCTCTTGTCAATGACGAGTTAATCAAAAGTGAAGTCTTAGAAATCAAAGAAAATATAAATAAAGAAGATGAACATGTGGAAAACTAGAAGGGGGGGTTGAATAGTTTTGCTAATTAAAACTTCGTTTTAAAATATTTAGATCGACTTATGTCAATCTATTTGAATGTGTATGTTGGATGTTGATAGATAGATATATAAATGTGTAATGAAAGATAAAGAGTAAGAAGCACATAACCACGAAACGAGTATTTATAGTGGTTCGGCTACAAGGACACATTCCTTGCCCTACTCCACTCCCTGAGTCACCTACTCGAGAGTTCGTAAACACTACACGACACCAACTCCTTATGGCGGAGAAGCCTTCACAACGTTGCCTACTCTTTTTCCGGTACTAGGCTAACCACCGGGTTCTTCCATAAGGTAGAACCACGCCTATCACAACGTCGCCTACCCTTTATCCGGTACTAGGCTAGATACCGAGTTCCATTACAATGGAGGAACTACTACCCAACACTACACAACACCTATCCCAAATGAGACCCACTCCTTACTACAACATTATCAAGGATATCAATATCCTTGGATACAACCTATCTCTATTTGTACATCGATTCACCTCATCGATTATACGCCCTTGTGTTAGGAATTGGAAATTCCATAAGGAAGTGTCGGTCACCCCAATTATTGTTTAGCATATCTTAGCTCGTAGACTCTACGTTATTTAGTAGTTATTAGTTAGTTATTAGCTTAGTTATTAGTTTAAGTAACACCGTGGAGGAAGGACGGGTCTTTACCCACTGTATGCCTGATCCACAGTCCAAAGGAGGACGTGTAGTATGTAACTATAAATACCCTCTACCTCCCAAGGTAGAGGGTTGGACCTTTCACTGAATCTAACCTTCTTTCTTTTGTTTACTTTCTCTCTCTAGAAAGGCTCGCATCTTCCACTTTCTCTCTCTAAACTCTTTCATAATTCGTCCCATATATTGAATGTATGATGTGTTTATGAAAACCAATATGCTACAAATGGTATCAAGAGCCATGTTTTGATCACTCATCTTTCGTGTTCTTGAATTTCTAGTGGTTTTCATAATGTTTTTGGGTTTGAATGAGTTTAGAGTGGTTAGCATCATTTGGATCATTTCTAGTGTTAAAGTTTGGCTTTTGATTGTACTTTTGTGTTTAGAATTATTATAAGTGCTTAGGTTTTGATTTGGAAGGCTTGAATCATCGTGGTTAAGGTGTTTTTGGATTGAAAAGTTGTGTTTTTTGAACTTCTCTTAGAAGCGACTTGTGCCACGGTAAAATATTCATCCAAGCGATTTGTCCCTGTTTGTATCATTTGCTGAAGCGATTTGTCCTGTTCTTGAAGCGATTTGTCCCTTCTGCTGTTGCTTATTGATGCAACTTGTCTTAGTTTGGTAGCGATTTGTCATCTTTTGGTGAAGCGATTTGTCTATTGAGACAAAACATCAAAAAGGACAAAGTAGTGGGTGTACTTGTGTACGAAGCGATTTGTCTATTGAGATAAAAGAAGCGATTTGTCTATTGTCAAAGAAGCGATTTGTCTCATTTCTTTGAAGCGATTTGTCAAAGAAGCGATTTGTCTATTGAGACAAAAGAAGCGATTTGTCTATTGTCAATGAAGCGATTTGTCTCATTTCTTTGAAGCGATTTGTCAAAGAAGCGATTTGTCTCCAGTGCGTTTTGTCAAGGACTGAGATTTGTCAATTCCTGGGATTTGTCTCTAAACCTAACATACAAAACCCTTGTTTTCAAACCCTAATTTTCCGAAAAATCCTTGTCAATTCCTGAGATTTGTCTCTAAACCTAACATACAAAACCCTTGTCAATTCATGGGATTTTTCTCCAGTTTGATCCGCGAAACAGGGGGTATATATAAAGAATTAGGGAATATCACAAACTCAACCATAACACCATATTTATCTTTACCATCAAATCGTCTCCTAGTTCCCTAACTAAATCTAATTTCTCACTTTCTTACGGTTTGGTCTTGATTTTAGTAAAATCCAGCGAAAGATTCTATTTCTCGGTTTAAATCACTGACTTGTAAAATCCCGTGTACACATCAACATCATGTCTTACACTCCTGATTCAGTAATTTCAGAAGTACTCAAATTGTATGATGTTGTGGACAGCCATGAGAATATTAGCTATACTGAACAGTTACAGATGATGGAATCAATCAATGAGGATGTGAGATCTCCGTTATCAGAATCTAAAGAGAGAGAATTGCACCAATCTAGGCTACAGAATACATGCATAAGGAAAGTAGCATTGAACCTTATCAAAAACTTCACTCACACCTCATGTTACTTCTACCTTTTGGTATGGAACGAACGTGCAATGCTCTTTTCCGTCAAGATTTATCCACATTAACGGGAACATTACCATTGAACTTAGAACAATTGGAACAACAACTTGTCAAAGAAAATGTTCAAGAAGATAGTTCTAGAGCTGCACTTCAGGTGATCCACAAACAATTTCAGTCATTCATCAGTGGGGAATTTACATCAGATTATGATCAAGACATGACTGAAATGTCTTTCAAGAGACACACTGGAATGGAAATTAGCGTGTTCATAGAGACACTTATCCATCTCATGGATAATGTGGATAAGTATATTGAGGAAGTTACTTAGAAAGATGGAAAAATAGATGAGAGTCTGGTGCAGTTGACAGAAAGTTGTGATGAGTTGGGTAATGTATCAGTTGAAGAATCGGGTGTTGCTGAATGCAGAATGTCAGAGACTACAAATAATCATGCAAATAGCTGTTCAGTTACTCCTAACACACAAGAAGTAGATGCAGTAATTAGAAATGGGATTGAATGTCAGGCACAATCAAAAGATTGTAGTGTTGAGTCGGGTAAAGTACCAGATGATGGATCAGTTGACACTGAATACAGAGGCTCAGAGATAGATAAGCTTGACACAGCCAGCGGTCCAGTGACTCTTGTTACACATGGTGTGGATGCAGATATTAGACAGATAAATGAACATGTGTTATGTGATGAGGTACCTTTAACTGTTCAACATAGTGCTTCTGCTAATGTACCTAAACTTACTAATCTTAATGCTGAACATGATTCTTATAAATGTTCCTTGGTTGAGGCTGAGTCTAATAATTTCAAAACAAATGACATGGTTGATAAAAAGGCTTTTAATGAACTTTCAAACAAATTCTCAAAACTTGAAAAACATTGCATCTCACTTGAAATTGCAATACAAAGAAAGGAGGAAAGTTTTCAAACTAAGAAACCATGTAAAAATCCGAAATTTCCAGAATTTCGTGAATTTTTTGAAATAAACAATCTAAAAGCTCAGATTCATGCCCAAAACTCGACTATCAACAATTTGAAGAAACATATTTCTGATATGCATGTGAAAATTAATTTGGTTACAAGTAATTCTGATGTTAATGCTATTGATGATATTCAAATGAGAAATGATGAATTAGCGGTTTGTGTGGCCAAATTACTAAAGGAAAATGAGTCTTTGAGAAAGCATCACATAGAACTAAGTGACTCTGTCAAAGAAACTAGAACTAAGTCAATGGAACAAACAAACTCTTTGATAGCAAAAATTGATGATCTCAAAGCTCAACTTCAGGAAAAGAGTTTCGCTATTGTTGCTGTTGGAATCACTCCTAAACCTTAATTCAAGTGTTAGTTACTCATATGTAATAGGTAACTTATTATGGCCTTTATGTTTGTTTTAGGTCAAGCTTATGTAGAAGGCCCATAAGCTTAGGCCCATGTCCAATAAGGAAAAGGGAAGGAGTAGGAGTGTTGCCCAAGCTCCTTGCCTATAAATAGTCTTGTATAACCCTCACTTGAGGGTTGGTTGTTCAATTTATTCTCTTTCACTCACATCTACGCATAACCGGTTTTACTCTTAGCGTGTGTGTGTGTTTGGATAATTGTTCAATCGCCTTTATCTCTTTCTATTAAGCTTGTGTTGTAAAACTAGTGACCTAACAGTGGTATCAATCGCCAAATAGTTGGGTGAACACTTTTGTTTTTGAAGTTTTTATTTTTCGTTCTTACGCGTAAACGTGGTCATAACTTTGGCTTGCTTAAAAACTCGTTTTTTACACTTTTTAATCCAAGATTCTTGTACTTTCAACGTTTTAAGGTGTTAAAATACTTGTTTTTGGCAAAACGTTTCAAACTTTACGCGTGGATCTAAGTTTTTAAGCTTGTTTTTGAACGAGGGTGTAAAGCTACGCGTAACCGTTTTGAGAGCTTTGGATCATCAAGTTTTACACTTTTGTGTCATTTTGGTGTTATTGAAGCTATTTCATCATACAAAAACTGGTTTAGAAACATCATTGGGCAAAATCATTTTTACGAGTAATCTTACACGTATCAAAACCCTAATATTACGCGTAAGTTATTCCTTGGATTGATCTTCGTTTTCGTGGTTTACTCCGTGTTTTCTTGCTTGGATAAGCCTGAAAATACGTCGACTTTGGATATCTTTTGCACTGTGATAGTGTAAAAGATCATTTGGGCAAAACCCTAAACTTACGCATAAGCATAAAGCTTACGCGTAGAAATCCTACGCATAAGATTCATCTTACGCCTAAGCCTAGTCTTACGCATAAGGTAATCCTACGCCTAACTTTCTACGCCTAACTTTGTGTCTATGCCTAACTTTAGAGTCTTTTCCCTACTTACGCGTAAGCTAAATCTACGCGTAACTCTTGATTGTTACGCGTAACTTTGGTGTTTTTACGCATAAGTGCTACTTGGATTATTGTGATTTCTACGCCTAAGGACACTACATCAACTAAGGTTCATTCGACTACAAAGATCCATTTTATAACACAAGTTTTTCAACATGTCACAACCACCATACTCTAACTATTTCCCTTACACTTATTCTCAACGAAAACAACAACTAAGTCCACAACTTGGTGCAATTCCACCACCTCAAATGGTTCAAACACCGCCAAGTCTTCAAGTTCAACCCTACACAAATGAATTCAATCAACATCCATCAAGGAACACTATGAAGGAACCACTTGGTTTGCAAAGATGTGTGAAGCTTTAAGCAGCCAACAATCAATTCATGAGGCTGGATCACTTGATAGACCTCCAATGCTCACTCTAGGAAACTACGATCAATGGGTGATAAGGTTCTTTAGGTTTTGTGATCTGAAGAAACCACATGGAAAGTTCTTAAAGAAGGTTATCTTGGAAGGTCCATTTGAGATGCCTAACGTCATTGTACCCGGAGATCCTAATGCTAATCCACCAAGAGATGAACAATCAAACATTGCTATTGTTGCAGACTTGAATCCATAAGAACTTCTACACTATGAAGCTGATGAGCTTGCAATGCAATATATCCTTTTAGGATTACCAAACCAAATTCTTTGAAGTGTTGATGCTCAAAAGACTGCAAAGAAAATGTGGGAACACATTCATCTACTTATGGAAGGATCTGCACTCAATCAGGAGGATATGGAATCCAAAATTTACTTGGCTTATGAATACTTCATGATTGAACCTGGAGAGACACTAGAGTCTTATCATCATCGATTCTCAGACATCATCAATGATTTGGATAAACACAACATCATCATGCCAAGAATTGCAGTTAATACTAAGTTCCTGAGTAGTCTTGGTCCTGAATGGGAGAAGTATGTCATTTTTCTCCTTCAAGCGAAGAACATGCATCATTCTACATATGGATTTTTGTACGATTACTTGAAGCCTCATGAAAAGGAAGTTGATAGGGAAAGGATTCTCCGTGCTCAACTTGCTTCAACGACAACTCCGGAAAATCAACAACTTACCTTGTATGCTCAAAACAGTTATCCTCCTCAACAAGCAACTCAACCAACTGCCACTATCACACCAAATGATCAATCACAACAATCTCAACAAAATCAATTGGTTCCATACAACAACAACAATGCTCAAGCATTTGTCAGTGAAGCTAATGAGGAATCAGATCCGTTCGAAGCATTGCAACAAGGATTTGTTATGATTGCTAATGCTTTTAGCCGTTATACCGACAAATCAAACAATCGTATTCGTTCCTCATCTAACACACGAAATTAGGCTGTTGTGAACAATGGACGATTTGAAGTTCAGAATCGTGGTTATGGTCTTCAGATGGGCGGTGGTCAAGGGTTTAATGTTGTGGGTAGGAACAACAACAGAGCTCAAGTGGTGGAACAGGGAAATGCTCAGAATGGGTTGAATGGTCTTCGATGCTACAACTGCAATGAGAAGGGACACCTGACTAATGCATGCCCAAAGCCGAGGACTAAGGGTAGTGCTTATTTCAAAGAGGCTCTTCTTTTGGCTCTTAAGGATGAAGCTGGTGGAACTCTCACAAACAAAGAACAAAGTTTTATGGCAGATACAGACTCAGATGATGATATGGAGGACTTGCAGGCCAATGCAGCTGTTATGTTTATGGCTAATATGCATGAGTTACACATGAGTGACACAGGCCCAGTGTATGACACTGATGGCTTGTCTTAGGTACCCGAACAAACCATATTTATCACTGATCTAATATCTCCGCCAACATCTGAATCCGGCAAGGCTCAGAATGTTCAAAATGAGTCATTTACATCTCATTCCGACGATTTTCAAATAAACCCTGTAGTTACATTTGACGATCAAGATGAACTTATGGTTTCCATTGATAATCAAATTCACTTCGTGGTTATACTTGAGGATCTAAATAATGATCATGTTGTGACTCCCGTTGAACAAGCCGAACTTTTGCCTCATCCAGATCTTGCTCTTTTACTTAAAGACCAGCAATCCCAAATTGAAGAATGTTGTGCATTAAATCAGACCTTAAAAAGTAAAAATGCACTGTTAACCAAGGATTTTGAATGTTTACAAACGCAACTCAACTTTTTCAAAACTCAAGAAAAACGTGAAAAAGGTTTTGAAGCAGCCTTTACTAAATCTCATCAAAACAAAAAATATTTAGAGAGACAGATGCGTGATCTAGCCGCTTCGATGAATGCTTTATTGTCTGAAATAGAACAACTGAAACATGAACATAAAAAGCAAATTAACGCTCTCACCTTGGAAAATCAAAAAGCTAAGGCTGAGCTGTTAACTTGCCAAAAACAGTTCTCTGCATACAAAAAGCATTCCACGAAACGAATAGATGATCATCTTGAAGAAATTATCGGCTTGCAACGCAAACTTAAAGAGTTTAAAACTGTTGTTTACAAACATGGTGAGTCAGTAACTGCTATTGAAAAGTTTACTTTAAAACCCAATCCAAATGGATATGGACTGAATCTTGCAGATTACAAACCTAAGCTTTCAACCAAAGCATTCAAACCAAATCCTGAAGTTTCCAGTGCAGAATATAAAATTGATAATTCTATTATGAGTGTTGTTGAATATCATCGTCAAGAGGAATTAGATGCAGAAGACGAGAGTCGATCAAAATTAAAAACTGTTGTTTACAACAAACCTTTTAATTATTCAAAACCGGTCACTTTTGTCACACCAACGGATTCTTCTAACGCACCAAGGGTTATCATAAAAACACCTGAGTCTTCTAATGTTAATCCCCAACCATATTATGCACAAATTTATGGTCCTTTACCTTCCATCAGTGAAGTAAACTCAAAACCTGAAAATCGCAAAATTCTCAGATATTTTGACATTTTCATGGCTGACCTCAGAACTTTACAACATGAGATAGAATATCATTCTGAAATCAAAGTTCAACATTTTCAATCGCCTCTGGCGCGAGAACAAAGAGACATTTTTCAGAAAAATCTTTTACCAAATGTTAAGAATTTGAAAAATTGTGCATTGTCTTGGGAACGTGACTTTCATAAGGAACTTGGAGTGATGAAGGTCGTTTTCGAGAAAACAGAAACATCTATTTCTAATACTAAACGTAAAAAGAAAATATTGAGAAAAGATGTTGATCTACTCTTGAAAGATGTTATCTGTGCTGATATCCATAATGTTGTGTTATTTAATTCTTTGCCACATGCATCTGATTATATCTCTGCTGATACTGTTGATAATATTGTAACTGTTGAGAACAATGATAATGTGCTTCAGATCGAGTCTTTAAATGCTGAAAATGAACGATTGCTTAACGAACTTTCCAATGCAAAATGTCGTCTTAATTGGTGTCAAAAAGATATTCACAATCAACAACTTGTTTTTCAAAACAAAATCGCTCAGTTGCATGCAAAATCTTCTGATCCTAAATTTGAGAAACTGGATGATCAAAACGTGTTTTTGAAAAGTCAAATCTCAAAATATGAACAAGAACTTGTAAAAGTTAAACAGGAATATGGTGTCATATTTGATTTACTCAACAAGACTCGTCATGAAGCATCAAAAGAACTTGATCACTATCTTACACACACTAGAGAAGTCAAGATTTGCTGGAAATATCCGTTCTGAAAATCAAGATTTGATTCACACTATCTTTAAGAGCAATGTTAGGAAAGTATGAACTACTTCCGCCTACCGTGATTAAGAGAATAGCACCAGTAACACTTAGTAATCGTGAACCTAGAATGCCTACTGCCAAATCACAAGTTGCTAACGTGCTTCCTTCTACTGAAACAGGAATAGTTGCGTCTTTTCCAAACGTCCGCACTTCACAGCCTAGGAGCACTCAATCGAAGAATAGGAAGTTGCGACCTAAGAAAAGATAAATAAGGAATGCTAAAGTAGAAGAACACCCTAGGACTATGAATAAGACTCATGTTGCTTCCACTATAGATATTGCATCTGACAAATGTAATAGAAATAGTGATGTAACGAATGCTAAACCTTTAAGTACTTTTGATATTCAGTCTGATGCACCTTGTGTTATTTGTCGTAAAAGTATGAATTCTGATTGTCATGACAAATGTGTTGCTCTAGCTATAATCTCTCATTTACGGAATCCTAAGAATCGGAATACCTCTAGACCCACTAATCATTCTAAGTCTATGCTTGGTAGACCGCCTTCTTTAGATTCTAAGGCAAGCATTGTTGTCCCTGTAGCTCCAGTTTTACCTCCAAAGAATGTAGTACCACCTAGTGCATTCACTAAGACTAAAGCAAATAGTAGTTATAGATGGCAGAAATGGATATATAACACACTAGGATTTAAATGGATGCCTAAAGTTATTGATGTGTGTATGTCTACTATAACTGCTTCGGAACCCTCTAACATTTTGGGTTCCACATCTACTTCTATTCCATCTGTGTCGTCTGTGTGTAATGCATGTGATACATATCATTCTCTAGATTGTTGATAGCGGATGTTCCCGAAACATGACAGGCAATCTTAAACTGTTATAAAACTTTATTGCAAAGTTCATTGGCACTGTCAGATTCGGGAATGATCACTTCGCAGCTATCATGGGCTACGGAGATTACATCAATGGGAACATCGAAATTAGCAGGGTTTATTATGTGGAAGGCCTCGGTCACAATCTGTTTTCAATAGGTCAGTTCTGTGATGGAGATTTGGAGGTTGCTTTCTGGGAGAAAACTTGTTTCATTCGTGATCTACAAGGAAATGATCTTATGTCTGGCTCGCGTAACTCAAGTCTTTACACTATCTCTATGCAAGACATGGTTGCTTCATCTCCCATCTGCTTACTTTCAAAGGCAACATCAACAAAATCCTGGCTATGGAACCGTCGTCTCTCACATCTAAACTTTCAAACCATCACCAACCTTGCTCGACACAAACTAGTTGAAGGACTCCCACGATTCCGGTATTCAAAAGATCACCTTTGCTCAGCTTGTGAACAAGGGAAAAGCACTCGTGCTCATTTTCCTTCAAAGGTGGAACACAACTCTCAGCATGTGCTTCATCTTCTTCACATGGATTTGTGTGGCCCGATGCGCGTGCAAACGATCAATGGCAAACGCTACATCTTAGTAATTGTTGATGACTACTCACGATGGACTTGGGTCTACTTTCTTCGAAGCAATTTCTCACGAAAATACAGGTTCAGCTTCGAAACACCGTCAGACAAATAAGAACAGACAAAGGAACTGAATTTGTTAGCCAAACCCTTCGTGACTTTTATGAGAAAGTGGGAATTCAGCATCAGACATCTATTGCACGTACACCAGAACAAAACGGAGTTGTTGAAAGACGAAACCGAACGTTAGTGGAAGCTGCAAGAACAATGTTAATCAATGCTAAACTTCCAGATTACTTATGGGCTGAAGCTGTATCTACTGCATGCTATACTCAAAACCGTTCTATGATTACTAAACGCCACAACAAAACACCGTTTGAGCTTCTCCACAACCATAAACCGAATCTCAAACACTTTCATGTATTTGGATCCCTTTGCTATCCGAATAATGATCGTGATGATTTTGGAAAGCTCAAAGCTAAAGCTGACATTGGAGTCTTCATTGGATATTGTGAGAATTCTAAAGGTTACCGGATCTAGAATCGTCGTACAAAACAGGTTATGGAAACGATTCATGCTCATTTTGATGAACTTACGGAAATGGCTTATGAGTATAACAACTTGGAACCCGGTCACAACCGCTTAAACTTCTCTCAACCCCCATCATCAGCTGAACAAAGCCCCCAGCTCACTCGTCAACAAATGGAAAGGTTATTTGCTCCGCTGTTCAGTGACGATATTGATGAACGTGCTCCAGGTGTATCCGCTGTTTCCGCTGCTCAACCTGATAATACTCTTATACCTGATACACCCGCTACAACAACTACTGTTGAAGAAGCACCACCAGTTGACTCCACCACAACAGTTGAACAAACCGCTTCCAACAATGATGAACCGACTGATGATATTCTTAATGAAGTACCCCCACCTGCAGATTTTGATCCAAATGCGTTCTTTAACCCGTTTGCTAATGACACTGCTGCACCTGATGTCGCGGAATCATCAACAAATCATTTGAATCCTCAGAATTTGCACAATGTATACCAACATCAACCCTCTACACATCGATGGACAAAGGACCACCCTCTGGCAAATATTATTGGCAACCCGAATCAACCAGTCGTTACGAGACAACGTCTTTACACAGATGGTGAACATTGCATTTATGCACTCACTGTCTGCCAATCTGAGCCTAAAAACATTAAAGACGCAATGACAAAAGACAACTGGATTGAATCCATGCAAGAAGAACTCAACCAATTCAAACGTCTTGAAGTATGGGAACTGGTTGAAAGACCAACAGGGGTCTACGTCATTGGTCTCAAATGGATTTGGAAAAACAAATTGGATGCTGAAGGGAACGTAATCCGAAACAAGTCACGTCTAGTTGCTAAGGGTTATCGTCAGGAAGAGGGAATAGAATTTAAAGAATCTTTTGCTCTGGTTGCTCGTCTTGAGGCTGTTCGGATATTTCTCGCGTTCGCGGCTCATATGAATATGACGGTCTTTCAGATGGATGTCAAAACTGCGTTTCTCAACGGACAACTGAAAGAAACGGTTTTTGTCAGCCAACCAGAAGGATTCGTTGATCCTGAGTTCCCGAACCATGTCTACAAACTGAACAAAGCTCTTTATGGTCTCAAACAAGCTCCTCGGGCATGGTACGATAAGCTATCATCTTTCCTCATTGCTAATAATTTCACCAAAGGTTCGGTTGACCCTACTCTTTTTATACAATATCACGGGGCACATATCTTAATTGTTCAAATCTACGTGGATGACATCATTTTTGGGTCTACACATAAAAAGTACTCAATCGCTTTTGCAAAACTAATGAAGAAAATTTTTGAAATGTCCATGATGGGTGAACTTACGTTCTTTCTAGGACTGCAAGTTCATCAATCACCCCGTGGTATTTTCTTGAGTCAGTCCAAATATGCCCTTGAATTGTTAAACAAATTTGGAATGAAAACCTGTGACACTTATACCACACCAATGACTCATACCAAGAAGCTAGACGCTGATTTACATGGGAAATTAGTTGACCCTACCAAATACCGAAGTATTATTGGGTCTCTCATGTATCTAACAGCTAGCAGACCTGATATTGTATTTTCCGTATATCTCTGCTCCCGTTATCAGTCGCGACCAACTGAAAACCACCTCTCTGAGGCTAAAAGAATCCTCCGATACATCAAGGGAACCATTAACTTGGGGATCTGGTATCCGAAGGATTCTGGTTTTGAACTAATCGCTTTTTCAGACGCTGACCACGCAGGATGCTTAGACTCAAGGAAAAGTACTTCAGGAGCACTACAATTTCTTGGTGATAAACTGGTGTCTTGGCAATCGAAGAAGCAGGATTGTACATCTCTGCCATCAACCGAAGCATAATATGTAGCCATGTCAGCATGTTGTGCTCAAGTCATCTGGATGAGAACACAACTCAAAGACTATGGTTACGTATTTGACAGAATCCCGATGTACTGCGACAATCGGAGTGCCATTGCGATCTCGTACAACTCAGTTCAGCATTCGAAATCAAAGCACATCGATCTTCGCTATCATTTCATCAAGGACCACGTGGAACAGGGTACAGTTGAATTATACTTCGTGGGTACAGAATACCAATTGGCAAATCTTCTCACCAAAGCCTTGCCTCCCGCTAGGTTTAATGAGTTGGTCCACCGGATTGGTATGAGGTGTTTGACTCAAGAGGAATTGGATGACCTCCTAAAACAGTCTTAAAAACCTGTCAAAGACCAAAATATCTTTTGTAAATAATTTTTCAAAAACAAAATACAAAAATATAAAACCTGATAAAACAACAAAAATATCCTTCTAATCTAATTTTCTTTCAACATGGCATGTACATTTCTTCCATCAACACTATAATCTTTCAAAATTCAGTATTTTTCCGATCAAGTGTTTAGGGGGAGAAAATTAATACCAAACTGTTTCAAAAACATTCGTGTACTTGCATGTTATTCTATACCGGTTTTTTCTTTTATCAATGATGGTAAATTTTCTGGTTCATTAACACTCCTCGGACTAAAATTTATAACCTTTCATCATCTTCTTAAGTCGAGGGGGAGTGTCGTCAAAGTTAGTTCTTAAAATCTTTTGTTTGGTAACCAAAATGGAAGTTAAAAGGCTTTGTATGAAAATGGAAAAGGTGGAGGGACCAAAACTGTAAAAATGTTAAAGTTACTTTTAATAAAAACACATTCCACCTAACTTTTCCTTCACATTTATTACTTACACCTAAAACATCCTACGCCTAAGAATCGTTCTTCAAATCTGTGTATTGGATCATCATTTTGTAAGTTGTTTCATAATCTTAACGTGTTTTTAAACATTGGTTTTGATTTTTACATGAATCCAACGGTCAAAACGTTGTATAATCTTGTTTTTGTGTTCTACGCATAAGCGTATGAACTCATGATCAAGATTGTGTGTTTGTGGCTTAAATGATTGTGTCAAAATGCTTTTCTTACATCAATAAACTCATTTTCATCACTTAAACGAACCCAGATACACGAATTGAGTGAATTTCAAAATTAGGGTTTATGCGTAATTTTGGGTATTTTCAAATATGATTGTTTTTTATCAAAAAGATTGTTGTGTGATGTTTATATCATGTTGAATTAATGATTTCCAGTCCCTATAACAACCCAGAAACACTAATTGAATAAAAATTGGAATTTAGGGTTTAATGTTCTTAGGTTTGGGTATTTTTGATTCACTGCGTGTTGGATGCTAAAACTTGGTTATTAGACTCTCACAACACCTAAGACCTACCAGAAAACGTTTGGTGCAATTTCCATGGCTAGAACTATTATGCGTAATTCTTGAACTATTAGGGTTTTTTAGGCTTACGCGTAAGGTTTTCTATGCGTAACTGTTTAATATGCTTTCATGCTATGATCTGTTATAAAATGAATATATATGTTAAGATTGATGATGTTATGATTTTATTTCAGGCTTGCTACGCTTAAAACTCGGAATCAAGGTCTTTGTAACTCTACGCATAAGGATCACCTTACGCGTAGAAAGTTATGCGTAAGAGAAATTTTACGCGTAACTGTTACGCGTAAGGGTCTACAATGGGACTACGCGTATCCTGTGAAGGATATGCGTAAACAGTGACTCTACGCATAAGGTTTACTCTTACGAGTAATCCTTACGCGTAAGGTTTTTATACGCCTACGCGTAAGCTCTACGCATAAGGTTCACTTTTTCCTACGCGTAATATTTCTTACGCGTAAGTAAGGATCCTACGCCTAAGCTTGCGTCTACGCGTATACTTCTCCTGTTTACGCATAAGCTACTATTCCTACGCATAAGCCTTGATCAAACCTTCGTTATGAATTGTTACACGTGCAAACTTGTAAATAAATGAATCATAACGTCACAAAACCAATAATGTCACTAATAAACTTAATCATTTAATATGTTGTGTTAAATAAGTGATAACATAAACTTTAAAACTTAAAGTTAACTAACTCACGAAACTTATCACGACAACATTGGACTATTGAACAAACAAGTGTATTTGGACTCGTAACAATCTTTGACACTGTATATTCAATAATTAGACAATAAAAACCTTCTGTTGACTAACATTATGTCTTTCGATATGTTGGTTCTTTTAGCTAATGTTATTTCAGATCACGACATGGCTGCTCAAATGAATGTGGATGCACCAGAAGTTCTCACAATTGCTGACATCTTCCCTAATGGCTATCCAAGAAAGATTGGAAAGAACAACCTTAGGGTTAACTTTGAAACCCTCACATGCTCAGAATCTTCTTGTCTCATTGTTGTGGATATTCTTAAGAATCATCCCTACTAGAACATGCTCTCACACTCTGCTACAGTACCAGAGATCTACATTTAACAATTCTGGAATTCAATGCAAATGATCAAGGGTCAAAGTGCAGTGACTGTGACTATCAATCACAAACAAGTCACCATCACTCATGCAGACTTACGGGCTGTTCTACTCATTCCAGAAATCGTGCCAACCGACTTTTATGCCACACCTACTGAGGAGACAGTTCTTCAATTCTTGATTGATATTGGCTATGATGAAGCTTCAGGAATTATCTCTAAGCATTCTCATGTGGAGCTTAAGAACATTCCTCAATCGTGGAGAACCCTCTACATCATCATCACCAAATCGGTCTCTGGTCGTGACAGTGGCTATGAGCATCCCAAGCTCATGGAACTGCAAATCTTCTGGTCATTAATCAACAAGAAGGACATCGAAATTGAAGCTCTGATATGGGATGACATGATGACATTTCTCAAAAAGCTTGGTTCAAAGATTCCCTATGTCAGATACACTAAACTGTTGATCCAGAGAGCACTTGGACTTCATCCTGATATCCCCAAGAGGCTCAATGACCCCGACAATCACGACATGTTGACTGAGCCTATCCTATCTATCAGAATCAAGGAATCGTCAACAAAGAAACAGGGTGCTGTGTTACCTGATCACCTACTGACTAACGAAATCAAGAAGCTTGAAACGTACAAAAGGTATCGGGTAGCAGTAAGAGAAGGCAAAGTTGGTCATCTCGATGAAAAGCCTTCTGGAACACCCACTCGGAGAACCAGAAGAGGAAGTGCTGGAAGTGCAGTAAGCACAGAGAGTCTAAGGAAGGTCCCAAAGAGGAAACCTACTCTAAAGAAGAAAGTTCCCTCTCAGGAAGCCGTTCCTATTCCTACACCTGAACCACCAAGAAAGCTACTGGACGAAAGCTCTGAGGATACACAATCAGATGAGGAGGTCCACTACTCTGAATCTGCAACCGAACCACCTCCCTCAGTAGCAAAACCTCCTAGTCCTCCAGCTGACCTAGGAAAAGGGAAGACTCATGTACTTGTGCCATATGAAGAAAGCTCTGAAAGTGATGAAGAGCAACTGGATAAATCCTACAGGAAGAAGTTTAAAATTGTTAGACACCTTCAAAAGGCTAAAGAATTTGAACAAGATCAAATGCGTGGCCCCGGAGGGTCGAGTGGTGGTGTCCACTCTTCACCAGATCCTGATGCGGTTAATCGACCCGATAAGGGAACTGGTGCCACCACTCTTGTGCAACAGCAAAAGCTTGTGGAGGAGTCTACTGATTATAACATTGAGGAACCAGAAAAGGATAAGACTGAGAAAGAAAAGAATGATGAAGAAACCCAGGCTCAGACGGAAGAAAAAGCTAAATCTGGACAAGACAACGAAGAGAATTATGATGATTATCTTCTCAACAGTCCAATTCGTTCCAAGGAGGATACTTCTGCACCTCTAAAGGACCCTGAGCCTCCTCATGTCTCCTCATTATCAGATTCATCATCTCATTCTTCACCACCACCATCTAAAAGATCAACCAAATCAACGTCCAAATCAGTGAAGAAGCCAACTCGATCTTGGATTTCTCATACTCATAAAAGAATTATGAATGCTGTCAAACAAGTCAGAAAGAAAGACATGCTCTATAGGAAAATGAATTTTCTATGCTGATCAAATACAGTACCTTCATGACGAGAATGATGAGATGAAAGTTGAAAGGGAGTATGTTCAGAAGCTCATGAAAGATGATCTTCAAGGGAAAATGAACGAAATGATCAAAGGTTACACTCACAATTACCTTCTTGACTTTGTTCCTAAAGTTACAAAGGAGTTATTCACCAAAAAACTCTATCCGAATCTACTTCATCTGGCCAAGCAGACTATGAAATCAACACCAATGCACGTGAGCATCAATCCAGTTGATCCCATAATCTTCTCCAATGCTGAGTTAGTTGACCGGCTGGTAGCTCAAATGTCCAAACGATCTGCAACACTTGCCTCTCACGAAGGTAAATTGTTTGAAGCATTGCTGGAATATCAACTCAAATCAGCATGCCGAGAAGAAGCTGAAAGGCCAAAGCGTCCACGCGACGATGAAGATAAGGATCAGGATAAGAATGACGAGCATAAACGCTCGAAGAAGTCTGGTGAATCATCTTCAATGCAACCTCCTCCCCAACGGACTCCTGCTCAACAAAGGTCTCCTCCTCGTTCTTCTACTGATAAACCTCAGGATTCTTCTGAATTACCACCCGAGACTCAGAAAACCGGAGATCACTTTGAGTATATGGGTGGTGACGATGAGGAAGTCCGTGAGCCCCTACAACAACCCACCTCTCCCAAACAAGTTTAGAAACCAGAATCCTCATCTAGGTCTAAACAAAAGAAGAAGAAGGCGCCCATGGTTGACGTCGTATCATGGCTAGATGACGATAAAACAGAGGAATTTGAATGGTTCTCTACACTTGTTAACTCAACTCCCTACCCTGCTGAAGGTCAAGATCTGGTCGACGGTAATACATTGGAGCATGCTAAGATACTGCAAGAAAAATTCCGTGTAAAGAAGATGACGAAATCTGAGTTGAGGCGAATTAAGAATGAAGCTTTTCAACTGTTAAAAAATAGCTCGGAAAGTGCCATCGAGGTCGAATATCACCTTGAAAACATTGCTAGAGCTATGTCTAACAACATGGATTGGCTCAACCCAGAAGCAAACATCGACTTCACCAAACATGACAACCCTCCATATTACACCGACTGGTCTAAACCTCTACCAACAATTGGCCAACCAGATGAACCTAGGATTCCATTCAGATATTTCTTCAACAAAGACTTGGAATTTCTTCTACACGGTGGCGATGGCTCAAGGAAATACGCTAAATCTTTGACACTTCCATTCCCAGCAGCCATATACTCTAACTGTATAGCTATCGAGGAAAGAGCTAATCACTTATTCTCCAACAAAGTAGAAGCATACGACCGAGATGCAATGTACGGGATTCATCATTGGCCGGAACGCCGAAGAATCTACTACAGAAGCTGCCAGGTTCAGAAGTCTCAACATGCAGTGTTCAGTACTAAGGATATCATTGCCATCAAACACGTTGATCTTTCGACCAAATGGGACTACACTTTTCTCAAGAAGATTGTGGTCAAAAGGCAAGAT
This sequence comes from Chrysanthemum seticuspe, assembly GCA_019973895.1. Classification (NCBI taxonomy): domain Eukaryota; kingdom Viridiplantae; phylum Streptophyta; class Magnoliopsida; order Asterales; family Asteraceae; genus Chrysanthemum; species Chrysanthemum seticuspe. Next base: position 151,769,798 of record BPTQ01000005.1, on the reverse strand, counting down.
GAACGGGATTATGCATTATCTGAAGCTGACTTTGAGAATTTGTCTATCAACGACATTGAAGACATGTACCTTGCTAAAGTACAAGGTCGCATGAGACAATTTTCAACCGAAGTACAACGTGAATTCATCAAGTCATTGCTCATCTTCATCAGACGCATAGTCATCAAAGAACGTGTAGAAGATCTCCAGCTTGCAGTTGAATCATATCAGACCCGTGTCAACTTCACTCCACCTCAGCTTGATCTTCCCGACATCAACCGGCTCTCACAATATACTCTCATCAGCAAACCTTTCGGCGTCGTTTACCGCAGTGAACTTCAACGAAATTGCTTAATGGCGTGTAGTGATCTTCACAAGTTTGGGGATCACACTTTGAAGATGGTTAGGGACGGATTGGCTTATAGGTTGAAGGATATACGTCAAAAGATTGGGTCTCCTAAGGGATGGAATTCTCAGGATCGAAGGGATGTGAGGAGGATCATCAAAATGATTGATGAAAGGTTGTATAGAAGGGATCAGTTCAGAACATTGGAAAGCTTTGTTGGTGGTTGACCCAGGATTACCATCACCGGCTATCAACGCCCTGTTCGCACTCCTGGCAACATCACTGGACTTCCTGGTACCCCTTGAACTGCTTCTTTCATTATAAATTTGGATGTGTGATTATATATGTCAATGGCTTGTGCACACATAATAGTGTACAACCCGTAATTGTCAAGAAAGGACCCTGTGGTACGTTTCAGTGCCACAATCTTTACAAAAGGAGCGAAAGCTTCTTACTTTTGAGTAAAACCTATCAAACCTTTCATTTTTCAAGGTTTTGCTCAAAATGACAAGTACTTCCCCATATGATTTTCAAAACCTCAACCATTTATATCACTTGTTGAGGGGGAGTACTTGAGTTAAAGCTTTGTTTACAAATTGTTCATAGTGGTCATCTTCCCGCAACACTCGAAATGGTCATATTTATTCTCAACTTTTCAAAAATAACATTTTATATGCCATTTTTGAGGGGGAGAAAATTATGTGATAAGAAATATGTTGTGTAAATGCAAATGAATCTTTGTGTAATAGACTTAACCAACGAATTGACGGTACTAAACTGTTAGTAACTCAAAAAGACTTGTCCGGGACGGGTAATAATTTCAAGCTAGTTCGCTAGTAATGTAAACGTGTCTCGCAAAGGACTTGTCCAAGTAGAAAGTACCATTCGAGAAACTCTTGGTAGACATGAACTCTGACGGGTATGACAACCTTTCGAGGATTGTCTACACCTTCAAGGTAGTTATTAGAGCTAGTTGTCACCTAAAAGTTGTCAATGTAACTCTTTAACTATGCAACGTAACCGTGTCTCACGGGGGATTGTCTATCTTGAGTTGATCAATTCATAAAGTGCGCGCTCTTTACTCACTGTGCAGATTTCTGTAAAAACTCTTAAGCACATGTGGAGAGGGAGTATTTCTGAAAATCTAAAACTCTTGAAGTGTTCAAACATGTTTTTTCATTCACAAACACTTTGAGAGATTTTCATGAAAATGGTTTTATGGCAATGGAGTTATAAGGAGATTAAGGTTAGGAATAACCGTCCTATGATCCGCCAGAGCCGGAGGGATCTACCCAAGGACATCACAAATAGTGAGTACTTAGAAGTCCTTAGGTACGATCATAAAAAGGAGAAAATGAGAATTGGAGAAATAAGGAGTTGAAGAATTAAAAAGAAATGCAAAGAAAAGGTTGAAAAGAAATAGCCCTCCAAATTATTCAACTTAGGGCAGACACCGGGTTCAATTCATATGCTGCTGGTTGTCACTTAGTGACGCCGGTATTGAAGATTAAAAGTCATCATGGACCCAGTGACGCATGCACTAAACCTTCTTAGCCACTCAAGTTTCTCTCTACAGAAGCTTGTTTCATTCTCACAGGGAACCCTACGTAAACTATTGGCTTTCTCTTAGAGATCGCTGGTATTGAAGAAGGAGACCCTCTCCCTAGTCTCCGCTCAGGAAAACCAAAACGCACTATTGAGTCTAGAGCCACGAGATTCATCAAAAGATCTCTTAGGTACACTTGACATTTCATCACTTGATGTTGGAATCACTCCTAAACCTTAATTCAAGTGTTAGTTACTCATATGTAATAGGTAGCTTATTATGGCCTTTATGTTTGTTTTAGGTCAAGCTTATATAGAAGGCCCATAAGCTTAGGCCCATGTCCAATAAGGAAAAGGGAAGGAGTGGGAGTGTTGCCCTAGCTCCTTGCCTATAAATAGTCTTGTATAACCCTCACTTGAGGGTTGGTTGTTCAATTTATTCTCTTTCACTCACATCTACGCATAACCAGTTTTACTCTTAACGTGTGTGTGTGTTTGGATAATTGTTCAATCGCCTTTATCTCTTTCTATTAAGCTTGTGTTGTAAAACTAGTGACTTAACAGTTGCCTTAAAGAATGAGCTTAGAAAAACCGTAGGGAAAAGTGTGAACACTAAGTTTACAAAACCATCAACCTTGGGGAAGCCAGTTTCTCATCCCACTAGAGACCGGTTCATTGTTAGGCAGCCTACTGCATTCATATCTAAAAGAACAAAATCTTTAAAGACAAGGCTTGCCTCCCAAGTTGATGCGATAAAAGTTTTGTCAAAACCAGTCTCTTCACCAGACTTACCTAAAAATAAGGCTTCTAGTTCAGTTAACCCTCAACAATTAGCCACTTATACTCCCAACACCTCTATGAATAGTTCAAAAACAGTGTTAAAATCAAGTATTAAAACCCAGAATTCATATGATATGAATGACTTGTGAAAGAACTATTATCTAGAAGAAGCTAGGAAAAAGGCACAGATTCGAAAAGACGGAATTTTAGGTGCAAGACCTAGGGTGATGCATTCTGTGAGATTTCAAGGCACTGCTAGTAGTTGTAAACCATTACCTAGGAACACTCAAAAGACTAGGGGTTGGCTTGCATCTAAGAGTAGTTATATGAAGAAGAATGCTAAGCATGTAGAAAATGAAACAAGATATTCTGAGTCTTTTCCGAACAAGAAACATTTTCCTAATTCACATGCTAAGGTACAATCCACTAAGACTACTAACATGGCTAAGGTTCAATATGTCATGAAGCAAAACAAACCTAAAACTCCACCTAGATGGATCCCAACTGCTAAATCTTTAGAGTCTAGGAATACCAATAAGTCTTCCACTGTGCATAAGAATATCAACAATCCTAGACCTTACCATAAGTGGATACCGTCTGGTAGAATGTTTAAGGATGTTGGTCTTAGGTGGATACCTACCCGAAAGATGTTTACTAGTGGCAAAATCAAGGTTGACCGTGAAACCCTAAAGGGTTTGGATACTAATGTCAATAACCAATATATATGCAATCAAGCTTGTAATGTTAGTGCAGGTAATCCCTACTCAGTTGCAGATACTTCGATCCTTCACTACATGGACTGGCTTAAAGTATGGATAACAAATGGATTGATATCTCATAACTCACGGGTTCAAGTAACTCAACCTTGATATTCAATCTGCGATGACGTCTGTTAACATCAGTTCAGTCCTCGTACTTCATCATTATGGCGTCTGCAGACAACACTTCAGGACCCGTTCATCAAAGAAAAGAAAGCTGTACGCTTCAGTGCGCTTTATCTTCAAAAGAAGAGAAATCTTCATGTTTATGACCATTCTCATCGACATTCTTCATCAACAAGCTTAATGTTTTTCCCACTCTTTTTCAACCTTCAAGTGGATCTACGTTCATTGGTGTATATTCTTATTCACTTGCTCAATCAAAAGAAGAAATTTTTAAGGGGGAGAAGAGTGCATATACTACATGTTGATGGATGCTTGAATTATGGTCATACAACTCTCCTCCAACGCCTAATGCTTCACTTACTAAGGATAACTAGGATTCATTGTTTGGGATTCTTTGTTTCAAGATATGTTTGATGAGTACTTCCAACCTCTAACGAATGTTGATCATCCAGTTTCTGAAGCTCATGCTCCGGTTCCTACTGACTCAACTGGTTCACCATGTAAGAAGTACTTCTCGGAATTCTCAAGATACCTTATCTCCAGTTATTTCACAAGGTGTTGATAATGACTATCATGATATTGTAGTTTCACTATTGAATAATGATCTGCTCTTTGGTATTCATTTGACAAATCCTCACGAATTATTGCTCCTCTCATTGTGCATGCTATAAATCAACCTCATGAACATTAAGGAAAATGACTACCTCATCCGCTCGAAGACATTATTGGTGAATCTTCCAGATCGGTCTCTACATGTATACCTTTAGGAAGAATGCATTGATGTTGAGGAATCATTTGTTCCGGTTCATTCAGTGGGTCAATGTACATCCATTTGTATATTTATTTATGTGTTGGGCATTTGACATAAGTTGATTACTTCGGAGTTAATCATTTATCACTTATTTGAGATTGAAGTTGACTTTCACAAAGGCGTGTTCTTTTTTGATGACTTGCTCGGGCTTAAGAATTTAAGTTGAAGACTTGGTTTATCTAGTTACCAGCAGTCGGGGTGGATGGTTGAAGACCTGGTTAACTATCACTTTTAGGAGTTACGTTGTAGTACTGAGTGACACACGCTGATGTCGTTGTAGATAATCGCAAGAGGTGTTATTGTCTCGTACTTTGCTTGAGTATTGGGTACTTAGAGATTTGTTTGAAGCATAGATTCTCGACACCGTTCTTCCATCATTAAGTGCAAGCTTAAGATACAAATGTAGGGAATTCGACTTCAGTTTCAAGTTTGGTATATCAAGTTTTCTTCATTAGCGATCACTTCAAATTGTCTACATATGGGTTGATAAAGATAGTCAGAGAAAGTTTCTGTAGCAGTTGATTCTCACAGGATTCAGTTGAGCTAATTATTTGTTCTTCTCTATTTCAAGAGTATTTGGCATGTATAATGTGTTGCTGATTCTGAGGTATCAAAACCAGCAAGGGGGAAGGAGATATACATCTAAACACACAACGAGTACACGTGATGAACTTAATACTTCTTCTCTACTGAAGTAATCCCGGGAAAGACAAATGTCATAACCGCAGAGAAACTCAGTGTTTAACTCGTAGCCTTTGGTGTGTTATTCCAACTATTTGGGGGAAGGATGTATTATTCCAACTATTTGGGGGAAGGATGTATTATTCCAACTATTTAGGGGAAGGATGCATTATTCCAACCATTTGGGGGAAGTGGTCTCTGGATACTTTGGTATGTGTTATGTCAGCTTTCAGTAGGAAGAAATATGAGAAGAATATGTGGAGTGTGAGATGATATTGCTTATCGACATCTTCTATATGATTTATGGTAGTGCTTCCGGTTATTGCTTCATGTACACAATGAAATGATGATTCCGATGAGATCACAACCATCAGGGGAGAGATATGTGTACATCAAGGATGCACAACATGTTCACTTGATTGAGCTAATTCAGTTATTCTGGAGTTGACATCCGTAGAGATGATTAGTGACTCAGCATGTTACATGGATGTCATCGTATCTACTCTTGTTGGGTACATGTGTACATTATGGGCTGATTGGTTATATGAAAAATAATTGGAATGCATTTGGTGAAATGAAGATGTTGACATATTGTTCTCCCGAATAGACAACTGCTCAAAATCGAAGAGTAATGTATACATCGGGGACACACAACAGGTTCACGTGATAGAGCTTAATCATGTATTCTGGTTTTGATAACCGCAAAGATGATCAGTGTTCAAACTTGTTGCTTCGGTGTTCTCGTGTTCTTCGGGGTGTTGAGCTTCATTCAATGAGACTGTTTCTCTTCACATTCTACTTCTTGGGAAAATGGTCTTTATTCAAAGATTGTCGGTTTAGGGGGAATCTACCAAAGTCTCACTTTCTGTAGGCTCAATTTCTGATGTCCATTCAAGAGTCTCGAAAGCTTTGGTGGTGAAAGTTTAAGAAATGATGACTTCTATCTTCTACTAAGTGCTGAACGATATCCTTATCTCGGTACTCGTATCATCATCTTCTTAAACTATATCATCCATCTGTAAATATTTATCAAAAACCAAAATAGAAAATTATAAAACCAACTAAAACCCATAAAAATCAGAAAATTTGAAAAATACCAAAAATAATGTTTTCTCAAGAGATGTCTTCTGGTAACGATAACATCTACGGTCTTAGAAATGTCATTCAACAATGGCATGGGACTTTAGATGAAGTTCGAACAGAAGGTGTAAATATGTTTTTCAAAACATTTCACAAAAAAAAGGCTTGCAGTTACTTCAGACTGTAACCCGTGCTTAAACCATGGTTTGCTATTATTTCAGATAGCAACCCGCTCTTCAAAAGAAGGAAAGTGCTGCGCTAAACCAATTTTCAAAAAATTACTTATAACAAAATGAGGAATGCATGTCATCAAAAGGACTGCTGTTCCTACACAAATGTTTTTCCTTCTCAAAATTCTTCAGAAAAATGTTTGTTGTTCAAAAAATGGTGGAAAATGAGTTGCTTGAAAATCAATCAGAATCAAGTTTTCATAAATTTGCAAAACCCTATCAATGACTTCAGCTTATTTAAATCTTTTCATAAAAAGAGTCATTGATTGAGGGGGAGAATATTTTTCAAATTTACATCATCTAACGGGCTTTCTAATTATCCTTCGTGCTTAACTGTAAAAGATATTTGCCTATGTCGAAGGACTAGGAATCTAGGATATGATTGTTAGGATTAGATGACTATAGTTTGATAAACACATAATTCCCATGCCTTTGTATGATCTGATTGATATGTTAGATTGACTCTTATTAGTCGATTGTTGTGTGGGTGTTGTCGACCACCATATATCTGTATGTATGTCCACTAACATATGCAGATAAAATGGTTCATAAGATTGTTCCCTATCCGGATCCTACAAATGAAGATGATTGGATGCTGAAAGGAAAGGGTAACTATATCTTGGGTCGACAAGAAGAAACGGAGCTTAATTGGATCTCTTCATGGAGAGTTGGCACGATAGATGCAACTTAAGAGGTCTCACTGCATTTGTAGATGGTTTTCTTCCAACCTTCAGCAACAAGAACAAAAGCAGCTCAACCACCTAACGTATCTTTGTGCAGGATAATAGTGATGATACCATTTTTTTTAAAACAATTCTTGAATAATATTGTTTTGAAAAATGGAAAAATATTGGTTTTGAAAATAAATTGGACTTAATTTTGGAAATCACCGGACTTCATTTTATCAAAACTTAAGTCACTCAATCAACGACTACGGTAATCGATTGAGGGAGAGAGTGATTTAAAATAAAATATTTTCAAACAATATTTCATCAATAAAGTCCGTTTGTACAAAATAAGTGGTGATCTAAAGATTTAATGTTATGTCATGGTATGATTTTCTTTAAAACCCAAAGATCTTTCAAAATGAAATTTTTTTCTGTTCTTGTTTGATTGTGAAATTGTTTTATTTTACTTAAAGATCTCTTAAAAACTATCATACCGTACACTAACAATCTTTAATGTCTATAATTGGTCCTCATCAGTCAATTTCAAAAATTAAATCAAGCCACGTCTTTCCCCAAAATTTTCCAAATGATTTAAATCAATCGGGATCCAAAATCTCAATTGGTTTGAAATTTTTGATCAGAGGAGAGATCGTGATTTAAATCTCAAATCGGTTTTAAAGGGTGATTGTTTCTAAAGCACTCTTTCCTTCATGTGCCAAACGATTTTGAAATACATAATGCACATGATTGTGGAGGAGCATTTAACCAAAAACCAAAAGAGTATTTCAACAAGGCCACATATTCTCCCATGTTTTCCAAACCTTATTAAATCACTTTGGGATCTAAAATCTCAAAGGATTTGATATTTTTGATCGGGGGAGAATTTGTGATTTAATATGAAACTTGATATAAGATGATCGTTTTGATTCAAAGTGCAAGTTCTCTCTAATATATGCCAAACTCTCTAGTATATCGATGCACATATTGAGGGGGAGCGAATGGTTTCTATTGGCAATCGTGAAAAGTACTTCAAAAACCTCTTGCCTCTATGTGATAAAATGATTTCAAATATCCTACGCACATATTGAGGGGGAGAATTTACCAAAGAAATTCAAATGGCTTTTTCTATGGAAATTGTGATCAAGAATATATTTCAAAGAACTCTTGCCTCCATGTGCTAAACAATTTCAATATCATATGCACATGTTGAGGGGGAGCATTTCTAAAATGATCAAAAACAATTAAGGTACAAAATGTTTTGATATTTATATCACAAGTACCTTGATTGATTTTTCCAAATGATTTTTCAATTGGTTTCATGAAGGAAAGAACTATACCAAAGACCGACCATTTTACTTTATGCATGGTGTTATAAGGATGATAAGGTTAGGTATTAGTTCCCACGATCCCGCCAGAACCGGAGGGATCTACCCAGGGACAATCCACTAGATAGTGTAGAAGTCCTAGGTATGATGAAAAAAGGAGAAAAATAAGAATACGGGAAGAGTGCGGACTGAGACAGAGCTAGTACTGGAATAAACCCAACAAGGTTCTAGTCATGAAGTCTCGGTAAGCACTGAAGGGGTTGAAGAATGAAAAAGAATTGAATGTGAAAAGGGTGAAAAGAAATAGCCCTCCATTAATTCAAAGTTAGGGCAGAAACCGGGTTCAATACATATGCTACTGGTGTTTACTAAGGTAACTTTGGTATTGAAGACAAGACGTCATGGACCCAGTGACGCACTGCACTACAACTTCCCAAGCTACTCAAGTTCCTCTTAAAAGGACTTGTTTCATTCTCACGGGGAACCTACATAATCTATTGACTTTCTCTTAGAGATTGTTGATATTGAAGAAGGAGACCCTCTCCCTCGTCTATGGCATAGGAAACCAAATGTGAACATTGAGTATAGAGCCAAGAGATCATCTACAATATCTCATTAGGACCCAAAATTAATGAAGACTTGCTGTTTCACACAATGTGGAAAGTAAGTATATATTGAGAGTCCTACGCATTATCCTTGTGGTATTGCCAGAACATCTGAGTGATATGTAAAATATTCACGATGAAGATGGAAATCCTTCTAGAGCGAACATCAAACAAGCTCTTGGTGGGTGACAAGTGAGATCTTTCATAAGATCAAGCTTGTGACAACTGGATAGAAACGATGGGGCGATTCAATCTTGAATCAACCTTGGTCCAGGAAATGGATTGACGGATACCTTTGAAAAACCGGTCGTTGTGCTTAAAAACTCTTTTCTGTAGCACATCGACTGAGCATTAATGTTTCAAAATTAAAAGGGTATTTATGATTGATAATTGATTTTCCATAAAACCTTCGTTGTATTGCAAAACCCTTTAATTAAGCAATACACGATTGTTTTCAAATCATTTTTTTTCAATCAGTGATTCTCAATTCGCTGGTTCACTCAATCCGTGCTGTCTTCTTTGAGATGTTCCGGTTTGAGAAAGGCTTGATTAGCTGCGAAACCCTGTCAAGGAGATTCTTCGGAATTATACCTGATCACAGGCAGTACTTGTACTGACCAACAGGGAACCGTGGGCCGTGCACCTCAATTCAACGAAAGTAATCAAAGACACTTTCATGCGCTTTATTGCTACCTGTTGTCTGCAGGAACACCCGACGATTTCAGCTGATCAGAATTGAGGCGTTAATCCGTAGCCGCATGCTCACACATCACATTCATTTATAAAGAAATCATGATAAGTGCATATCTTCATCAATTGGCTCTGATATTTTCAAACCATGCTTCTGCTACGCTGCTGGAAATATTATGAATCAACAAAAGCTTCCGCTACTCTGATGAGAAGATATCATGATCCAAAATGTGAGCATGTCGGTCCAAAAGTCACAACTTCACATATTGGCGATACTATAATGGATGAGCTAGAGATTTGTTGTGGCTGATGATCTCTAACCTGGCTTAATGAATCACTAAACGTGATCAGCACAAAGACCTCCACTCAAAGTACAAAGCAGTTGGACTTTGAAGAATCACTGCTAAAGCACAAAGACTGCGGACATTGAAGAATTGAAGTTTACGAGCTCGAGCATAAAGACAAAGATAGAATGCTTGGATTCAAAATGTAAATCATGGGGTGACCTCCCTTAGGGGGAGATTGTTAGGAATTGGAAATTCCATAAGGAAGTATCGGTCACCCCAATTATTTTTTAGCATATCTTAGCTCGTAGACTCTACGTTATTTAGTAGTTATTAGTTAGTTATTAGCTTAGTTATTAGTTTAAGTAACACCGTGGAGGAAGGACGGGTCTTTACCCACTGTATGCCTGATCCACAGTCCGAAGGAGGACGTGTAGTATGTAACTATAAATACCCTCTACCTCCCAAGGTAGAGGGTTGGACCTTTCACTGAATCTAACCTTTTTTATTTTGTTTACTTTCTCTCTCTAGAAAGGCTCTCATCTTCCACTTTCTCTCTCTAAACTCTTTCATAATTTGACCCATATATTGAATGTATGATGTGTTTATGAAAACCAATATGCTACACCTTGGCATCTTTCACTAATGCCACTTGACTTGACTTCTAGGTACTCTTCACTAATTCCCTTGACACGGACGTTTGGCACCTTTCACTAATACCTTCGTCTTGACTCCTTTGGCATTCTTCACTAATGCCTTTGACACGGACGTTAAGCACCTTTCACTAATACTTTCGTCTTGACTCTTTCGGCATCCTTCACTAATGCCTTTGACACAACACTTCTAAGGAGAAAGAAAGAAGTATCAACAAGAGAACCTCAGTAGTCTTGATGATGATGAAGTATGGCAACTCATGGACTTGAGCTTGCTCGACTTCAAGAGGTGGTGATCTCACCTTTAAGAGGAACCTAGAGAATCACACAAAAACAAAAGACAAACTACATAGAGAGATCCTTAGGATCTGAGGTTAGAAGGTTACAATACTTGGGAAAGTATGTGTGGGAGTGGCTGCCCAAAATGAAGAAATGGCTCACAATTTATAGAGGAATTTTAGCTACTGTTCCACAGATCCCACGGATCCCTCACTTGAGGGATCCGTCTAGTGTATTACTGGGGATCCGTGGGACGCTCACTTTTGCTCATAGGTTTTGGGTCATGGATCATGGGTTGTGGGTCATGGGTCCTAGACTTTGGACCATGGGTATCCAAGTAGATACAATGTATCTACAAGATGCAACGCATCTAGGCCATGGGTCAAGGGTTAAAACCATGGGTCATGGATAATATCCATATATGAGTTATGCATGATGTCATGCAATGGGTTATGGGTTATGCTCCATGGGTATGGGTCATGGAATTTGGGTTATCCCCAACTACATTCAATGTATTTAGTCAATGGGTCAAATACTTGAGTTTCTACCCATTTATATTGCCCATTATAATACATACTAGTTATGTATATATTTACCCAATATGTAAACACTAGTTGTTGTATATATGTATTACTAAATCATAAAACCACTTTTACTTGTTTAGTGTTTTATGTGAAAACGTAAGTGTGTTAGTAAACTATTGGCTCAAACTATTTACGTATTTTATTTGTTTCGTTAAAATGATTTTACGTTTGTTATCGACAAAACATTAGAAGATCGTAAAATATAAATAAACATTTTTACAACTTATTTGTATTAACAATCTCCCCCTTTTTGTTGATGTTTTTACTCTCTTCTCCCCCTTTTTGTCGAAACAAAAAGAGTGTCAAAAAGAAACTAACACGTTGTTTTAAGAAAAACGTGTAATAAGAAAATAAAATATATAGAGCAAGTGACGGGAAGAGTTCTCGTCTTAATTCCCCCTTGACGAGTCCATCCCTTTGTGAGGGCGTCAAGTAAGAAAAACTACTAAGCTAATGTATTGCAACTATGTTTCGTCTTTGTGACGATAATGCTCCCCCTTAATGATTGCAACTTTTCAAAGGGACGTCATAAAATGTAATCCAAATGGGGATTATATTGCAAATGGTTTTGCAATGTATTGTTTGACACAAAGCCTCCCCTAGCTTAGGGTGTCAAAGTCTTCATGTGTATATTTGAAAATCTACAAAACAAGGGTTAGAAAACAAGTATATAATGCATAATTTCCTGCAAATAAGACTCAAGTTAGTAGAAAACAGGTCTTCTATTGCACGGATCCCACGGTTCCCTCCTTGGAGGGATCCGTCTAAGCATAATGAAGGGATCCGTCTGTCTGAAAACAGAATTCAGCAATGGTGATGTAACAAATGATATTAACATCAAAGTGAGATATGTATTCAATCAACAAACATGTACTCAAAGCAATATGGCATATAAAGCTTCATTCAATAAATTATGAGAGATGATCTACAAATCTCTAAAACTAAGATAATGATTTAGCCATGTAATACATTTTATACTAATTCTAATAAGTGACCAAAAGCTTAAAAGGCATCAATGTGCTTGAGTCTAAGGATGGGTAGACTTGTTGATTTGGTCCAATCTTACAAGAAGATGATTAAACATGAAATGTGATTCCTAAACGATCTAAGTTAAGCTTAAGACTAGGACACCATTTTAATCCTTAAGCTATGGTTGTTTGGGTTTGTTGACCTCATCAAAACGTTCGAGGAGGTGATAAAACATGAAACGTTGCTCTTCACGTAGTTCATGTATCAATCCTTCAACGTGTTGAAAATCATAGAAATCCTTGTCACGGTTTGGAAAAGGTGGTGGTAAAATTGGAGCGGCTTGATGTGGAGGTTCAAGTGAAGAAGGTTGTGGATCCTCAAATGAAGGAGGGATTGGTGGAGGCACATTTAATGGTGGCTCAACAAGGGTTGATGGTGGAGGTAAAGAAGTGTCAACTTCCATGTGGTCGGGTGGTTGAATTTGATGTCTCCTCATGATCCAAAATGGACCATTAGAGGGAAATGGATAAAAGGACACCGGTGCAAGTGTTTATTCAACACCTTGGTTTTGTTGCACAATCTTCTCTATTGAAGAGTGTGTTGGTAATGGTGGAGGATGAGATGGCCTAGGGGGTAAGTCCTCTAAGTTGTAGGAAGGTGGTAAATGATATGGCTCTAGGCACCAATGATGTTGGTTTGGTTGAAAAGGGTGTGTTTGGTTTAGTAGAAATTGTGGAGTTTGGTGATGATATTTTTGTGGGAACAATCCTCTTGGGGATTGGTTTGATTGGTTGAGTTTGTGGAGGAGAAATACTAGCATTTTTGGATTTAATGGGAGATGATTCGGTTGAGGAAATTTCATGTACAACACGAGTAAGTTTCTTGGGTGGTCCTTGGGTGGATGAGTTAGCACTAGGAGCTTTCCTCATGATGAAATGACTAAGGAGAGGTTTCTAAATGCTGAGATTTATGTTGTGGTTGATGACTAAGAGATTCTAACAAGATGACTTATAAAGGGAAGGATTTGGGAAGTGCATTAAAGACTTAAGCCACTAGAATCCTTAGAAATGTGATGATTTGCATGCACAAGGGTCAACCACAGATGTGCACTGATCTATGAGTTTATTTAAGGCAGGATGGAGTGTTCAAGTTAGTCAACAGAGCTTGAAATAATTGCTTTAGGCAAAATTTACTGAATCTGCCGGCCGGTTCCCACGGTTCACTCCTGTGAGGGATCCGGCTATCAGAAGTCAAGAAGAGAAGAAAATGATGTTGGTACAATCAAATACTTATACATCTTGAGTGTCTTAGTCTTCTTAGGTATTTTAAATGAGGTGTGACTTAAATGATCAAGGGTAATGAGTGGAGGTAGCTAATGATTGCCTTTTATGGAAGGAAAATGGGACTTTATGATCACCAATGGGTGTTCAAGGATGACACTAGGAATTTTAATGGTGTCAAGTCGTGTTAAATGATCCTAGAGATCAGATGTAAACTTGAGATAAAATTTGAAAAATCCTTAAAAATTATAAGAATTTAAAAACTAGTTTTTGACCCATTTTGAGATAGAGATGACTAAAATCAATTTGTTAAAATTGAGAAATTTATAAAAGTAATTGTGTTGACATGTGATATATGATGTGTAAGTGTAGGAGCAGAAGGATGATGAGTTTTGGTGATATGACAAATTAAAAGGCACTTTGATTGTGATCCTAAGTAAGCTATGGGTGAGTGTGAAGCTTTCTAAGCTTGAAGAAGACTTAAGTAGTTCTAAGGCCTTATGTTTAGCTAGTGTGAAGTGATCTAGTGAGCTGTTTTGATGTGTGGGATTCTGCATTGCTCATCTGTCATCACGGATCCCACGGTTCCCTCAAAGGAGGGATCCGTCTAGTGCATTCTTAGGGATCCGGCAATTACAGATCAGAAGCATCACAGAAAGGGATGCAGTTTTTGCACCATACTATGTACACTGATTTCTATTAATCTCTACTCCAAAGAACAGCAAAACAAGCATGAAATTTCATAAATCATATCATAGATAAGAGTAGTAATGACAATATCCAAACAAATAAACTAAAGTACTTCACAAACATAAGCAAAATGTCTAAAAACAAGCATAATCCTAATGTCTCTTTAGTCAATCCTTTCTCTTCCTCTTTCCCGACTTCATGACGTAGTTAGCTAGGCATTGGAACATACCCTTCAATTTTTTGAATTCCGCGGTCTCGTTTGTGTCACAATTCCCAATTTCCGGTCATTTTGCAAACTCTAAAATTTTTACTATTTATCTCGGGAATTTAGTATTCATCGGTTACTATTTATCATTTTACTATTCACCGTTTTTGAAGTCGATATGATATTTTGAGAGGTTATTTCAAAATTTTACTATTCACAAAACACTATTCATTCCAGAGAAAAATTTATATTCATGATTTTTATTCATCATTTTTCGTAAACTGCGTTTACGAGTATCTAATTCGCGTAACCGTGAGGGTTAAGCTGCATATTCACTGAACATCATTGAGAACACTTCATATAGACTAGAGTTAGTCTACATATCATCAGTAACGTCATTTTCATATTAGTTCATGCATGGGTTTGCATATTTCATTAACGTATATTTTTCTATTAAATAAACGCTATCGCACGATCATTTATTTTGAATAATTGATCCGACACTTTCAAATTTTATCCTGATATATTTTTATACTCATTTTAAGACTATAAAAATTATATTATTAGTTTACCCGATGTTTTGAATTTATTTTGGTATATAAATTGTTATATATATATATATATATTTACGACGGTTTTCGTAAATTCAATTCGATAATTATTTATTCACTCAATACTTGTGAGAAATGTATTTTTATAATTTTTATGACTTCGATATATTTTATTTTGTTCCGTTAAAATCGATTTATAGCTAACGCTATACATAATAATTAAATATCTAAACTAAATTACACTAAATATCTAACATTTACATTATTATAAACAACGTGCAACAAGTCTTGTTTTTTTTCTTGTTTGCCGACCTCCCCCCCCCCCCCCCCCTCATGTCAACACTTTGACTTTTAATTTGACCAATAAATTACAATTGTGCCATTACTTGCTAGATATTTACTAGATATTAGTATTTTACTTATACAAAACACATACTCTACACTTTGCAAAGGTGAAAATAAAACTCAAACTCTCTCATTTCAATCTCTAGTATTCGGCCAAGGATAAAGACCAAGCAAGAATCACAAGTTTTTCAAGGATCAAGTGCTTAAATAAACACTAGATTATTTCTATTTAGGTTTTGAAATAGAAACCAAGAAGTATTTAGGAAACCTAGTTACTTATACCTCTTCATAATACTAGTAAGCTTTTTATGATCTTTACTAATCTTTCATAATCTTACATGAGTTATTTTTATCATATTAGTAGAAATCATGCAAGTATCATATGTATTTATACCACTTTTAATTGTTTTTAGTACTTATTATAAGTTTTAATCATCCTATAATTAATCCCTTGAAACATATCATTGTTGATGATGTTTAGGAACCCATGACACCCTAAGAAGGTGTATGGTAGGTTTAAAATAGATTTGGTGTTGATTTGAAGTGATTGAAACAAGAGTTACGCAAGAAAAATCATTTTCGACAACATATAATTAAGGGCTGTTCATTTTTGTAAAATCTGGAAATTTCGACAGCTCATGGATTATTTTGGTTTATATTTTCAGAAAATAGACTTTAAAACGAAACCGTGGTCGCTTTAACGGGTTAAAACGGGTTTATAACAAAGAAGTTATGCTATTTTCAAGTTTTGCGACGAAAATTAATTTTCTGAAAATATGTAAGCTGTCAAGGGTTATTTAAAGGGCAAAAATGAGTTTTAAACATTGTCTAAATGAGTCGATTTGTCAAAAATATATTAGTATACCTTAACACAAAACTAAGGATATAAAAAACGTAGAAAACGGACTTATCACGACTATGTTACACGCGTTTTAATTATGGCTATCTTAACTATTTAACACAAGTATTAACACTTATATATTTTCTACTAGACCAAAATGGTTATCGCAAGTGACCATGTTTGGAGCCATTTTTCTTATCGATAGAGTACTTTTGAGAAAATAATGTCTTTAAGTCAAAGTGAGTTCACCTGGCCTATTTTCTAAAATGTTCAACCGTTCGTCAAACGAAGTTGTAACGAATAATATACGATCTCTCAAAATTTTCCGAAAACTACTCATAAACTATAATATCTTGATAAATCACTAAGCAACTATTGTAGGATGTCGTTTCAACGTAAGTACTTGTAAAGTATTTTATAACATGACGAGATGTCATAAACGTGTATTTCGACGATAAACTTCATTTTCAAAAATGTACAAGTGGTATGGATATCATATGAGTTTGCATGCACGACATTGTTTCACGGCTTACATTAGAACAAATCATTCATATTAGGTTGCAGATAGAGATCGCACCTCATTTTAGTGTATCTACTTTTGTCATCATAATCATTGCATCAGGTGAGTTCGTAGCCTCACTTTTACTCGTTTAATCATTTTACAAACTCTTTGGGGGAGATACATGCTCAACTATTTTAATTTCAATTTCGATTATTTGCAAACTATATGTTTAACCTAAACTTAAACTATATTGTTTGAACTATCATGAACTTGTTAATCTTTTGTTTCACTCTTTATGCTCGTAAGTAGATTTTGCCCGAACTAAATTGATTACTATGTTATGAACACTATTATTTGAACCACTTTCCTTGATTTTGAACCCTTCGACATATATATTTGAACTCTTTTAAATTGATTTGGACTTTTTCACATATATTTGAATACTTTGAACTTGAGTTGGACCTTTTGACATATAATTAATATCTTTTAACTTGATTTAATTCTTTTGACATATAATTAATCTCTTTTAACTTGATTTGAACATTTTGACATATAATTAATTTCTTTTAACTTAATATTGAACCTTTTGACTATTTTGAACCTGTTTGACTTTATATTGAACCCTTTGACTATTTTGAACTTGTTTGACATAATATTGAACCCTTTGACTATTTTGAACTCTTTTGATATGTTTTTGAGCTCTTTGACTGTTTTGAACTTGACTTAAACTCTTGAACTTAATTACGAACTTTTGAATGGAACACTTGAACTTAATTACGAACTTATGACTTGTTTGAAATTATTGAATCGTACGTGCTATGACCTAAAAGTCTCGCCTTATTGGTGGAGCGTGCAAAGTCTCCCTATGTGAATGGAGCAACACTATAAAGTCTCCCTATGTGAACGGAGCAACACTATAAAGTCTCCCTATGTGAACGGAGCAGCACTATAAAGTCTCCTCATGTGAACGGAGCAGCACTATAAAGTCTCCCATGTTCGGAGCAGCACTATAAAGTCTCCCTTGTTCGGAGCAGTCTTAATTTATTATATACGTGGTGCTATACTGTGAACTATTATGACAACGTATACTTGACTACTAGACACACTATATTTTGTGCAATGGGTTGTGAACACACAGGTTGCAAGTTTTGTATGGGCGGGACTTGGAACTGAGTGGATTTACAACGCCTTTGCTTTGTGGACTATTCTTAATGACCAAAAACTTTGCCTTTGCTGCATGAACGTTCTCTAAAGGCTTTACAATTCAACCAAACTCTATGAACTCACTCAACCATTGTGTTGACACTTTTTAGCATGTTTTATCTCAGGTATCTAAGGCATTCACTTCATGGCATGCATGTGGACTTATCATAGAGTCGCGGTGACGACGCGTCTCACATATATTTTATGCACTTAACTATCGTTTGATTGTAACAAACTCATTTTGGTACTTTGGAAATCTTTTGGGACCTATGTTTTGTAAACTCTGATTTTTTTTACTTAATCAAACGATATTTTCAAAATGACACTTTAGGTCGTTCGATATAACTGTAACTGTGATGCTATGACAGTCATCCCCCAAGTATTCCATTCCGCTGCAAAACAGGTAATTTGGGGGTGTGACAGTTTGGAAGAGTTGGAAGTTGTTGATAATAGGTAAAGGGGTCCAAGTCGACGTTGGCTTCGGGGTTGACATTTACTTCTTCTTCGTCCGAGGAGTCCGGGAGAGCCTTAGGTTTTCTTCCATTGACCATCAACCATTTAGAGGGTTGTTTGGTAAGAGGTACCATGACGTGATCGGAGAGGAAATGATCATCATTGATTGGATATGTTTGCATTGCACTAACATACTCACGGAGTCGTGTTAGGAGCATACCATATGGAACATGTTGGCAACTTTGAATACCCCGACCATTCTCTTCACCATGTAATAGGCGAGATTAAATGGCCTTTGGTGAATAAGGTAATAAATTATTTGCACGAGACATGCATTTGGATGGTCTTTGTTTCCGACCAAGCTAATGACATTTTCCCTAAGAATTTCTTCCCATTTTCTATATATGGGGTGCATTTCGAAGAGTTCCATTTGAAAGGGATCACGGTGAATGAGATCTTTATTGCGGTTGAAACGAGATTGGTCGGCTCTAACTTTGAAAATAAAGTCTCGAACGGTTGCGGGGTCATCAAGAGGAGTATGGTAGATTGGTTTGGAATCAAGAGCAAAAGATTGAGTGGATATTGCCCAATCTTGAGAGTACATACAAATACCTTCACAAGGAATGCGAAGGATTTGAGCAAATGTGTTGAGGGGTAGAGTGAAGTTTTGTTTATTGATGATAAAGGCGATTGAAATGCTATCACCGGTGTTTCAAATGATCCTAACGCTTTTGTAGAATTCAAAGATGAAAACCGGACAAATTTGTTCATCAATATCAAGAAGACAATCAAAGTTGATTGCCGAGAATACTTGACGAATGTCGGTATTTTCATGGAAACATTCCTTGACCACACGACCTTCGTGGATAAGTCATTTTTCAAGTCTTTTGAAGACTTTGCGATTGTTTTTGACAACTCCTGTGACAACTCGCACTTTTCCAGATATTCGTTTTTCAAGGAATTATGTTTGTTTATCATTTACTGACTTTCCTAAGCCCGTTTGACAAGAAAATGAGAAACTTGTCTCATGAAATGTGAAATGTGCACTTAACGCGTACCGGCACACCCGACATTTTGATTTATTTTGATTTTTGTGTATGAGAAAATAGTCCTGTAAATACTCATTATTATTGGAATTATTATTCCGAACGCGATGGCACAAGTTTCGTAATTTTTATCGCTCATTTGATAGTCCAAATATGTCTCGAACCTAATATCTATAAAATATTACTGAAAATGTCACGTTTAGTCCCTGAGGGGACATGAAGCTTTACAAAATTCGTCCTTATGTCAAATATAAAAGAGTTAAAACTCTCATTTAGGTTAGTCCTTTTTTTTCTGCAAACCCTAACTCAGCCTCACCCTCTCCTCTCCAAACACTAGCCGCCACTCTAACCCTCTCTCACTAGTAGCCGCCGCCCATTCTCACTGGCAGCCACCATCTCCAGCCGCCTCATGGCCGTCACATCACCACCTGTGCCACCACCGTTGATTCTCAGTCACAACCGATTCAATGAACACCAAGAGTTTTATTCTTTTCATTTTCATTTTAGAGCAAGGGTCTTTCTTGGAGTTTGTTTGAGGTTTGATTACTATTCGTGAGCCACCACCATCACCACTTTAAGTGGCCGATCAAGATGAGACCAAGGTTGTTTTGGTTGCTACGGTTTTGTACCAAGAGTCGCGATTAGGATTTGGTTTCGTTATGGGTTTGTGTTTGTCACCACCACTCGCGTCTCTCTCTTTTCTCTCGTCACTTTTGGGTAAGCCAAGAACATCGGATTTTTCATTATTTTATTTGTTTAAAACCGAGCATACAATCTTATGTTAACGTTTTCGTGAATTAAAACTGGATTTGAAAACGTTTTGAGTAGTGTTTCGTTTGGTAAGTGTGGTAGGAAATCAACCAATGGTGTTGTGTGCGTCTGGATCAGTTTTAGATCGGGTCGAGACCCGTATTGGGTCTAGTATCGATTACAGGTTGTTCTGTTGGATGAGTTTATTGATGTTGTTATTGGATTCTGGTCGTGTTAAACCCGACCGGGATTTTCGAGTTGTGACCAGTGAGGGTCACGGGTTAGATTTGGATTTGCTATTAACTCAGTTTGAATCCCGTTTTGTAATGGGATTTGCTTATAATTTTGTACAGCTCGTATGGTTTGTGCATTTTTAGAACCGTGACTCCTTCTTGGCTTCTCCGTATTATTAAGCTTGTTGAGTGGTAATAATAAGCTAGTTGCCTTATTCTTGTGATTGACTTGCTGGTTAGCAAGTTGTTTAGTTTATTTGACTCACGACTCAATTCACTAAGGGATGATTGTTTCCTTCTTGTTTCCCAGCTCTCTTGGAAATTATATTTTGAGTATTAAGTTTGTGTTGTTCAGAAATCTATTTAAGTTTGAGTGGTCGTGTCTTTGGTCTTGGTTCAATCGCGACAGAAATAAATAAGGGTGTGTTAAATTTGTGAAATGTATAAGTATGATACTAATGTGTTTTATTCGTTTTGACTTTTACACTCAATGGTACGTTTCGGATACAAATTGGGATTGGACACTTTGGATGTGGTTAATAAATTATAAACCGAACTAACAATTAAGAAACTATAAAAATGGTTGAAGTATTTATAGTTAAGGGATATATTGCAACACATGAGGCATTGATTTCTTGGACTCATTTACGAGCATTGTGACATTATATATATTGTTGGACAAGGATTGGACGTATTGGATTTACGGTATTGGTTATTTGGACATTATGGACCCTTTGGTACACGCGACAGAAAGGTATGTTAGACTCATAAGAGTTTAACATATCTGGACCCGAAGTTTACAAAATGGTCGATAAATCTAAACAACTAATATATACCCGAATAATATTTTAAATTGTAGCATTTGACGAATTGGGAAACTTAACGATAAATTTTATATTATTCAAGAGTCATTATGACTTGGAAATGTCTTATAAATGGTCACTTCATGCCAAAATTTCATAAAATCTTTTATAAACTTAAATCATTTATGATTTCTTTAAGGGTTTTTGCACCGTAGAGTCATTGTACTTTTTAAAAATGTTCATTTAGGTCATTGTAGTATTTTTGTATGTATTCAAGTCATTGTACCATTATTTAAACTTAATTGAGTAACTAAACTTTTAGAACTCATATGATAGAGTCACTCATACTCCATGTCAATTTCACATCAACTTTCATGTGATAAAAAAAGTCCACATTATCAAGTATGACACCACATCATTATTTTCACGACATAACTTTTTATTTAAAATTTTTCTTTTCACAAATTTATTAATTCTATTTATTTATTTTAATAAAAAGTTAGTTATATTATTTACTTCTAATTTGTATTTATTCGTACATCAGTTACAATCAACCAAGCTTATTTATAAGTTTTAACAATCATAACTTAAAATGTTACGATTCTTAATAGTTTATACAATTCTTATGCACAACGCCAAGTACGAGTATCGTGATACAATTGTACACCCAAACTTATAGTATGACTTGACGAAGACAATATTGAGATTAGTACTTTTGGTTTTACTCCGCCACAAACATATGTAAACATCGCATTACGTTAACCAGTTTAAGCTTGTTTAAATGTTCGGTTAGAATGTTAAATGTTTGGTTACAATATGCATAAAAAACTTAAATTAAATTGAACATATGCAACTACTTTTATAAAGATAAGTATATATAGATTCTCAAAAAAATACAATAAAAATGACGTGAGTTATTTGATGACATAGAGGTTGGAGCAGAGTAAAAAAAAAGTATAGATGACTTAACTGTGTAAGTTCACAAAGTTTAGTTAGTATTTCCAACATAAATAATAGTAGAGTGACTTGAATGAACAAAAAATTAGTACAATGACCAAATTAAATATTTATAAAAAGTAAAATGACCCTTGGATGCAAAAACCCTTTCTTTAATATCCTGAAAACTTTTCAAAACTTATACGTTTTGACGATATATCAACTTTTTGGGATTATGGGGTAAATACCGAAACTACCAATTGACTTGTTTACTTAAATAATTATGTGTCCTTATTGTTTTAGCATCTTTCTGGTCATTGTCTTCTCGAATTGAGTCTTGGTCAATATTATTTGACTATTCCTTATAATGTATTGGGACATACATTAAGCTTTAGCGTGAGTTATACCTTTGGTGTGAGTTACATTTTAGTATACCTTTGGCGTGAGTTGTATGTCGAGTCTTAATTTCTTACCACCACACGAAACGTTAAAAACTAAACTTTTGAGATATTGATAATGGATTTTTGAAAATCTTTGGTTCGAGTATTCCATGCAAACTAAGACACACTGTCTTTCGGATATTATATTATTTTACTTTTTGAGACGTATTTTGAGATAATACGTATACTATTAGGTCGTGACGATGTAGTACCTTTGTACTTGTACTCTTTGGATATCGATGTGCCTTCCTTCATTATTTGATTGTGCTTGCTCTTTGATGCCATTCTTGTTAGTTGTGATTCTTGCGTTGCTTCACTTCGAGGTGAGTTCATGGCCCCTACTTTTACTTGCTTTTAAACTGTTTTGATTAAATGCAAATGCTTGATTTCTTTGAATAAATGATTGTTACTTGGTTTGACGAAGATGCGTGATTTGGTTTAAATATGTTTTTATGTGGACACAAGTGCTTGAACTGTTTTGGATTGGACCTGAAAATGTTTTTGTGAGCTATTACGTGCTAGGTTAAGGTTAGAAACCCAAGCGTTGTTATGAATTGTTACATCCTGGCTCAGGATGGTGCGAATGTTATGGATAGATCTATTGGGAATGGCCACCCCGTCCGACCAACATGGCTCATGTGGGGGACGTATAACATGTCGATTGTTAGTGTGTTTAGAGATAGTCACGGATCGTGCTATCTAGTGATGGTTTCATGACTTAGCCTGCGTAATAGTTAAGCTTGCGTGACACTATATTTGTTGTAGTGTTTGATTTCTATATGGTCCAAGTGGTTGTTTATAAACTATTTTGGGATAAATGTTTTGATACTACGAATTAGGCAGGGTATGCCTTGATTAAATTTGACTTGTTTATGAGAAATGATTTGCACTTGTAAACCTTGTGGTCCACTTTACTATTTTGCTAAGGTAAACTTTGTTTTCGCGACATTGTGGGCGCCACAATGATCGAAAGACTCTTTTGAACCCGCTATACTTTTATGCAAACCTATGAACTCACCAACCTCGTGTTGACACTTTTAGCGTGTATTCTCAGGTATTGAGGCGATTGTTTACTTTTGGAGGTGCTTGGGCAATGGCATGGCATGGTCATAGACGACTCTGATATTTGTATTTGGGGACAGCTTATTTATTATGGGCCTATTTCCGTATTAAATTTTATTGTAAACATTGATTTTTTTAAATAAATGAGTTTTCTTAAGAAAAACCTTTTATTCTATGCTTGTGTTGTGATACCGATTAGTAGCACCCAAACCTTGTATGCTTCCGCTAAAACCCGATTTTTGGGGGTGTTACAACTCCTCTTTTCGATAGTATTGGGTGAGATAGTGGACGGTATCACGGTGGTCTTGTTGGGTGGCTTTAGGCATGGTTGGTCCTAGAAAAACAAATATTCCAATTAGGAAAAATTTGTTGAGATGGGTTTATGGTTTTGTTTTGTATTAACAATGTTGTAAGCACAATGTAATCTTAGTTATGTGAAGACCTTTTCTAGTGATCAATTTTGCAAAACCTAATTTTATCAACTGATTAGAAAAAATTGAAAAACCATAAACCCTAGGATGAAGATGATGAAGATTAGAACATATTAGTGTAATTACTTACAATGATGTTCTAGAGAAGGATGCTTGAGGATATGGAGTCCTATGGAGATGAAAACATCACTTGGGTCATTTTTGTGTTTTGTGAGGAGAGGGAAAAAGAGCAGAATTGATTTTGAAAGGCGTATAGCTGGTTTCTGTCACACGGTTCCCCTGGATCCCTTGTATTAGGGATCCGGCTAGTACAACTAGAGGGATCTGGCTACTGTGGATAGAAAAAGGGTGTTTGGCACAAAAATAGCTTATGGAACAAAAATAGTTTTAAGGTTTCTAATTGAAAAGATGTTTTGTCAACGGGATTTGATAAGTTAATTATCAAGGATCCATTTATGACGACGGCATTAGTTTGACGAGATCAAGAGGAATACTATTCCCGATGATGAGTAAGTCGGGAAAGTGACGAAAAGAAACTTTTAAGAGACTAGCAATTATTAACGTCTAAATAAAAGATGGTATCAACATATTCATGTAGATGTAAGCTAGCTAATGAAAAGTAAGCATACCTCAATGCTCTTGGTATGGTTTATGGAGACCATAAGACCGAGAATACTTCATGAGCTTTTAAAGTAATCAGTTGTACTTAGAATAAGTAGGTTGCGATTACTTTTAGGTTCTTCCTTGAAAGTTGACTTCATTATTCTTTGACTAGAAAGAAGACTTTGGAGAGATCCTAGAATGAAGATTTCTTGATAAGAAAATGTTAGAATAATCTATCAATATCCAACATAAAAGAAGAAAAAAAATTGTTTTAAAAGATTTCCTTCTTTGTAGTTTTCAAACATACACGGATCGTATCAAGTTTTTAAAGTAGAACATACTCTAAGAAACTTGGTAACGAAGCTCTGATGCCAATTGTGGAAAACTAGAAGGGAAAGGGGGTTGAATAGTTTTGCCAATTAAAACTTCGTTTTAAAATATTTAGATCGACTTATGTCAATCTATTTGAATGTGTATGTTGGATGTTGATAGATAGATATATAAATGTGTAATGAAAGAAAACGAGTAAGAAGCACATAACCACGACACGAGTATTTATAGTGGTTTGGCTACAAGGACACCTTCCTTGCCCTACTCCACTCCCCGAGTCACCTACTCGAGAGTTCGTAAACACTACATGACACCAACTCCTTATGGCGGAGAAGCCTTCACAACGTCGCCTAATCTTTTTCCGGTAATAGGCTAACCACCGGGTTCTTCCACAAGGTAGAACCACACCTATCACAATGTCGCCTACCCTTTATCCGGTACTAAGCTAGATACCGAGTTCCATTACAATGGAGGAACTACTACCCAACACTACAAAACACCTATCCCAAAAGAGACCCACTCCTTATTACAACATCATCAAGGATATCAATATCTATCTCTATTTGTACATCGATGCACCTCATCGATTATACGACCTTGGCATCTTTCACTAATGCCACTTGACTTGACTTCTAGGCACTCTTCACTAATGCCCTTGACACGGACGTTTGGCACCTTTCACTAATGTCTTCGTCTTGACTCCTTTGGCATTCTTCACTAATGCCTTTCACAAGGACGTTAAGCACCTTTCACTAATGCTTTTGTCTTGACTCTTTCGGCATCCTTCACTAATGCCTTTGACACAACACTTCTATGGAGAAAGAAAGAAGTATCAACAAGAGAACCTCAGTAGTCTTGATGATGACGAAGTATGGCAACTCATGGACTTGAGCTTGCTCGACTTCAAGAGGTGGTGATCTCGCCTTTAAGAGGAACCTAGAGAATCACACAAAAACAAAAGACAAACTACATAGAGAGATCCTTAGGATCTAAGGTTAGAAGGTTACAATACTTGGGAAAGTATAAGTGGGAGTGGTTGCCCAAAAAGAAGAAATAGCTCACTATTTATAGAGGAATTTTAGCTACTGTTCCACGGATCCCACGGATCCCTCACTTGAGGGATCCATCCAGTGTATTACTGGGGATCCGTGGGACGCTCCCTTTTGCCTATGGGTTTTGGGTCATCGGTCATGGGTTGTGGGTCATGGGTCCTAGACTTTGGACCATGGGTATCTAAGTAGATACAATGTATTTACAAGATGCAATGCATCTAGTCCATGGGTCATGGATAATATCCATATATGACTTATGCATGATGTCATGCAATGGGTTATGGGTTATGCTCCATGGGTATGGGTCATGGACTTTGGGTTATACCCAACTACATTCAATGTATTTAGTCAATGGGTCAAATACTTAAGTTTCTACCCATTTATATTGCCCATTATAATACATACTAGTTATGTATATATTTACCCAATATGTAAACACTAGTTGTTGTACATATGTATTACTAAATCATAAAACCACTTTTACTTGTTTAGTGTTTTATGTGAAAACGTAAGTGTGTTAGTAAACTATTAGCTCAAACTATTTACGTATTTTATTTGTTTCGTTGAAATGATTTTACGTTTGTTATCGACAAAACATTAGAAGATCGTAAAATATATATAAACGTGTTTACGGCTTATTTGTATTAACAAAACCATTAAACAATGAAATCATCAATATTAAAGAGTCTAAAGACAATCCTGTAGAAAAGGTTATAGGAAAGTTAAATGAAAGAACCTTAAGATCTCAAGTCCAAAACCAAAGTAGTCTATTTTGTTTTGTCTCAACCATAGAACCTAAAAACACTCAAGAAGCCATAAAAGATGAAAGTTGGGTAATGGCTATGCAAGAAGAGTTAAATCAATTTGTTTCTAACAAAGTTTGGACACTTGTTCCTCCGCCTAAAAACCAAACCATAATCGGAACAAAATGGGTATAAAAACAAGTTAGATGCAAACGGTGTCGTGTCTAGAAATAAAGCTAGACTTGTTGCTTAAGGGTATAACCAACAAGAAGGCATAGACTTTGATGAGACATATGCTCCCGTAGCTAGATTACAGTCTATAAGAATACTTCTTGCTTATGCTTGTGCTCATGATCTTAAGCTTTTTCAAATGGATGTTAAAAGTGCTTTTCTAAATGGTTTTATTAATGAAGAAGTTTATGTAGCTCAACCTCTGGGATTTATCGATTTTGAAAAACCTAATCACGTGTTCAAACTAAAGAAAGCTCTATACGGTCTTAAACTGTAGGATCGATATATTTATTGTGTTGATGATTCGGGTGGTCTTGGATGATCAAAATACATGTTTGCCATTAGAGAGAGAAAGTAGATAGAGAGGGTGTTCTTGCTAGAGACTTGGTTATGGAAGGTTACATTATGAGAAGCACCACCCCTTACATGGATGGAAGGGGTATTTATAGTTACATGAAATACGACCTCCTATCGGCCTGTGGATCAGGCATACAATGGGTAAAGACCCGTCCTTCCTCCACGGTGTTACACTACGCTAAAATAGGCTAATAACTAACTAATAAAACAGTAAATAACGATATGTCTACGAGCTAACATATGCTAGACTATAGATGGGGTGACTGACACTTTACTATGGAATTTCCAATTTCTAACAATCTCCCCCTAAGGGAGGTCACCCCATGTTTTACATTTTGAATCCTAGCATTCTAATTTGTCTTCTGTTCTGAGCTCGTAGACTTCAATTCTTCAATGTCCACATTCTTTGTGCATTTGTAGTGACTCTTCATTGTCCGATTATTTTGTACTTTCAGTGGAGGTCTTTGAACTGATCCACATCTTTGATGATCTTCGAGCTTTCTTTGAGATCATCAGCCACAGTAAATCTCTGGATCACCCTTTATTGTGTTGCCATCATGTGAAGTTGAAACTTTCGGACTGACATGCTCACACTTTTGAATCATGACATCTTTCCATCAGAGTAGCGGAAGCCTTACTGGTTCATGATATTTGCAGCAGCGAAGCAGAAGCATAGTATGAAATATCATAGCCAGGTTATGTAGATATGCACCAGTCATGATTTCTTCAATTAAGTGTGGATGCTGTGAGCATGTGGCTTTGGATTGACTCCTCAATTCTGATCAGCTGCAACCGTCCAAATGTACCTGCAAACAACAGTTAGCAATAAAACACACGAAAGTGTCTTTGATCACTTTTGTCGAATTGAGGTACACGGCCCACGGTTCCTCGTTGATCAGTACAAGTACTTCCTGTGATCAGGTAGGATTCCTAAGAATCTCCTTGACAGGGTTTCGCAGCTGCTCTAGCTGTTCTCAAACCAGAACGTCTCAAAGAAGACAACACGGAGTGAGTGAACCAGCGAATTGAGATTCACTGATTGATGAAAAATTGATTTGAAAAACAATCGTGTATTGCTTGAAGAAAGAGTTTTGCAATACGACGAAGGTTTTATGAGAAAGATCAATTTTCAATCAAAAATGCCTTTTGTATTTGAAAATAGTACACATTCGATGTACTAGATAAAAGAAGAGATTCGCACATCGAACGGTTTTTCCAAAAGTATTTTTTTTCAATCAGAGATACTTTTTGTGTTTTAAAACATGAATACACATTCGATGTGCTAGAGAAAAGAAGGTTTGCACATCGAACGGTTTTTCCAAAAGTATTCGTCAATTCCAATCCTGGACCAAGGTTGATTCATGAGTCAATCACCCCATCATTTCTATCCAGTTGTCACAAGCTTGATCTTTAGAAAAGATCTCACATGTCACCCACCAAGAGCTTGTATGATGTTGGCTCTAGAAGGATTTCCATCTTCATCGTGAATACTTTACATATCACTCGGATGTTCTGGCAATACCACAAGGGTAATGCGTAGGACTCTTAAATATATTCTCACTTTCCACATTGTGTGAAACAGCGAGTCTTCATTAATTTAGTGTCCTAATGAGATATTATGGATGATCTCGTGGCTCTAGACTCAATAGTGCACATTTGGTTCCTATGTCAGAGACTAGGGAGAGGGTCTCCTTCTTCAATATCAACAATCTCTAAGAGAAAGTCGATAGATTATGTCGATTCCCCGTGAGAATGAAACAAGCCCTTTTAAGAGGAACTTGAGTAGTTTAGGAAGTTTAGTGCAGTGCGTCACTGGGTCCATGACGTCTTGTCTTTAATACCAGTGTTACCTTAGTAACCACCAGTAGCATATGTATTGAACCCGGTTACTGCCCTAAGGTTGAATTATTGGAGGGCTTTTTCTTTTCACCCTTTTCACATTCAATTCTTTTTCATTCTTCAACCCCTTCAGTGCTTACCGAGACTTCATTACTAGAACCTTTTTGGGTTTATTCCAGTACTAGCTCAGTCTCAGTCCGCACTCTTCCCATTTCTCATTTTTCTCCTTTTTTCAATATACCTATGGACTTAACACTATCTAGTGGATTGTCCCTGGGTAGATCCCTCTGGTTCTGGCGGATCGTGGGAACAAATACCTAACCTCACCATCCTTATAACTCCATGCATAAAGTAAAATGGTCGGTCTTTTGGTACAGTTCAATTTTCCTTGAAACCAATTGAAAAATCATTTGGAAAAACAATCAAGGTACTTGTGATACAAGATCAAGCATTTTGTACCTTAATAGTTTTGATCATTTAGAAAACCTCCCCTCAACATGTGCATATGATTTAGAAATTGTTTAGCACATGGAGGCAAGAGGACTTTGAAATATTTTCTTTGATCACTATTTTCATAGAAAAAGCCATTTGATTTTCTTTGGTAAATTCTCCCCCTCAATATGTGCATAGGATATTTGAAATCATTTTATCACATAGAGGCAAGAGTTCATTTGAAGCACATCCACGAATACAAAAGCCATTAAGAAACCATTTGCTCCCCCTCAATATGTGCATCGATAAATGAAAGAGTTTAGCACATATTAGAGAGAACTAGCACTTTTGAATCAAATCGATCATCCTTTATCACATTTCATTATTAAATCACAAATTCTCCCCCGATCAAAAATATCAAACCCTTTGAGATTTTGGATCCCAAGTGATTTAATAAGGTTTAGAAGACATGGGAGAATATGTGGCCTGGTTTAAATACTCATCTGGTTTATGGTTAACTGCTCCTCCACAATCATGTGCATTATGTATTAGAAATCATTTGGCACATGAAGGAAGGAGTGCTTTAGAAACAATCACCCTTTTAAAACCAATTTGAGATTTAAATCACGATCTCTCCCCCGATCAAAAATTTCAAACCAATTGAGATTTTGGATCCCGATTGATTTAAATCATTTGGAAAATTTTAGGGGAAAGACGTGGCAAGATTTAATTTTGAAAAATGACTGATGAGGACCAATTACAGACATTAAAGATTGTTAGTGTCAGGTATGATAGTTTTTAAGAGATCTTTTAAGTAAAACAAAACAATTTCACAATCAAACAAGAACTATAAAAAATTTCATTTTGAAAGACCTTGATTCTAAAGAAAAAATCATACCATGACATAACATTAAATCTTTAGATCACCACTTATATTGTGCAATCCGGACTTTTATGAAGAAATATCGTTTGAAAATATTTATTTTAAATCACTCTCCCCCTCAATCGATGACCGTAGTCGATGATTGAGTGACTTAAGTTTTGAAAAAAAAAATGAAGTCCGGTGATTTTTAAAATTAAGTCCATTATATTTTCAAAACCAATATTTTCCATTTTTCAAAACAATTTGTTCATATTTTTCAAAATTGTTTAAAAAAATGGTATCCTGCACAAAGATACGTTAGGTGGTTGAGCTGCTTTTGTTGATGTTGCTGCTGTAGGGCTTGGAAGAAAAACCGTCTGCTAATGCAGTGAGACTTCTTACGTTGCATTTTAATGCCAACTGAGGTCAAATTAAGCTCCGTTTCTTCAGTCACTTAGAAGAAAACCATCTGCTGATGCAGTGAGACCTCTTACGTTGCATTTATGCCAACTTTCCATGGAAGTCAAATTAAGCTCCGTTTCTTCATTTGTCAACCCAAGATATAGTTACCTTTCTTTTCGGCATCCAATCATCTTCTATTGTGGGATCCAGATCGAGAACATTCTTTTAACCAATATGCCTGCATACGTTAGTGAACACACATACAGATATATGGTGGTCGACATCACCCAGACAGCAATCGACTAATAAAGGTCAATCCAACATATCAATCAGATCATGTAAAGGTACGGGAATAATGTGTTCATCAAACTCTAATCATCTAATCCTAACAATCATATCCTAGGAACCTAGTCCTTCAACGTAGGTTAACATCATTTTTCAGTTAAGCATTTAGGATAATTAGATAAGTCCGATAGATGATACAAATTTGAAAAACATTCTCCCCCTCAATCAATGACTCATTTTATGAAAAGATTAAAAGCGCGGAAGTCATTGATTGAGTTTGCAAATTTATTTTGAAAACTCTGAATTAGATTGATTTTCAAGCAACTCATTTACCACCATTTTGAAAAACAACAAATATTTTTCTGAAGAATTTTAGACGGAAAAACATTTGTGTAGGAACAGCAGTCCTTCGACATACTTTTCTCATTTTTTTTAGGATAAGTGCACGAAATATATGAAAGATTGGCTTAGCGCAACACTTTCCTTTCTTAGAAAAACGGGTTGCTATCAGAAATAATAGCAAGCCATAGTTTAAGCGCGGGTTACAGTCTGAAATAACTGCAAGCCATAATTTTTGACATGTTTAGAAAAGAATATTTACACCTCCTGCTCTAACTTCATCTATGGTCCCGTGCCATTATTGAATGACATTTCTAAGACCGCAGATGTTATCGATACCAGAAGACATGTCTTGAAAAACATATTTTTTGTATTTTTCAAATTTTCTGATTTTTATGGGTTTTTGAAGGTTTTATATTTTTCTATTTTGTTTTCCTGTTTTTATAATTTTGTATTTTGTTTTTAATAAATATATACAAAGATAGAGAAGATGATATAGTTAAAGAAGATGATGATACGAGTACCGAGATAAGGATATCGAACAGCCCCATTGTAGAAGATAGAAGTCATCATCTCTTAAACATCCACCACTAAAGCTTCCGAGGCTCCAGAATAGAAGATAGAACATGAGCCTTTGAGAAAGAGAGACTTTGGAAGCTTCCCCCCGAACCGAAAATCCTTATGTTGAGCAGATTCGAAGCTCTATTTCAAGCTTGCTTTAGCCAGGTGCACAAAGAAGCACACCATTATCATGAATCCCGCTGCTCCTTTTAAGACTGATAATCGAGATTCTTCGTTCGGGGTTATATCATCAACAAGAACAGCAACGTATCATTCCACCCATAAATAATCTTCTCAAATTTCATAACCACTGAAGTCTGACGCAATCCATTCCAAAAGGTGTCAAGAGAACACTTCCCCCAAGTAGATGAATTGATGCAGTTAGTCTCTTAGACTAGAGCTCACAAACCCGAATACACATACTCGAAGACAAAGAAACTTATAACATCGAAGTAGCAGATTAAGTCCAATAGCCAAAGAATAACCCTGATGTATACTTTTCTCTCCCCCTGAAGAAAGTGTATGAAGCTCAAGAACCCGAAGTACCCGAATGCCCAAAGAGATAATAACCGATAACATTGAAGGAAGCAGGCCGAATCACTGATTATCTCTGCGGGTGACAATCTCTGCGGATGTCAACACCGGAATAAGTGATTATATCTCTGAATCACTGATTAAGCCCTCAAGTAAAACAACTAAGCATCCCCAATGTACACAATCTCTCTCCCCTGATGATTGTGATAACATCAAAATCATCACACACTTGTGTACCTCTTTCATCTTCAGAATCTAACTCTTACATCTCTTCCCCGACATAGTTGGAATAAGAACACTATACGCCTTGATGAGTAAAACCTTGAGTTTCTCTGCGGTAATGACATTTGTCTTCCCGGGATAACTTCAATCACTTAGAAGTATTAAGTTCATCAATTTTACTCGCGTTTAGATACGTGTCTCCTTCCCCCTTGCTGGTTTTGATACTTCAGAATCAGCAACTATTTGTAAGCCCGTGTACTAGAAATCATTTGAGAAGAACATCATTAGCTCAGATGTATCTGTGAGAATCAACTTGCTGCAGAATGTGAGCAAGTCTAATTGGGGATTAAATTCGACATTTCACTCTCCCCCAATTAGTGCTCTCCCCTAAACCGACAATCTGTTTGATAAATGCCATGAATTAAGAAGAAGTCTTTAGATCGTTAAATGCAACTCGTCTTTAGTCTTCTAACATGTAGCAGAATATGTAGAACCGACTGTAGACTCGACCTTCTTCAAGATTGTCCAGTTGGGGAATAGAAAGTTAACATCTTCAACTCACCAAAAACAAGAACATCACCAAAAAGCATGCCAATCAACTTACATCTTGCAAATCCCCTTAACTAAAATCCCTCCCAATCAAACAAGAACATAAAGATGTTCATCAAGGAAATCAGCAATCAGGCCGCAACGAACACATAAGATGGTAACACCAAACTACCAATCACATCAAACAAGAACAGAGAGATTGTTCGGAATCATCATGTTGATGTGTACGTGAAGCATTAACCGGAAGCACTTTGTCGATAATCATATCAGCCGGTGTGAAGACGTCAACCAATGGCTCATATAGGAAAACTCCATGTAAAGATGACCCGATAAGAAGAAGCTCGGTTCTTACACGAGTTTGGAGCCATTTGACCATTTATTCTCATATAATAATCAACCATGCAGTAATTTCACACTTCTTCTCCCCCTCAAGAATTGCATATGGATATGCCATTCTTGATTACACAAGTGAATATCTTTTAACAAATGTAGTCTATTCACACTTCTCCCCCGCAAAATTAGCACATGATGTCGCCATCGTCATTATAGTTGAGCAAGTGGAATAAGAAAACAATTAACAGTAGTCCGGTTCACTTGATATTTGAAAGCGCATGGAAAAAGTATGACGCATGTTGATGAGAATGGTCATTAATAAGAAGATTTCTCTTCTTCAGAAGATAAAGCGCACTGAAGCGTACACTTTTCTTTTCTTTAGAGAACGAGGCTTGAACTGAAGTATTCAAAAGTCATAAGAAGATTTCTCTTCTTCGGAAGATAAAGCGCACTGAAACGTACACTTTTCTTTTCTTTAGAGAACGAGGCATGAACTGAAGTGTTCATACGTCATAAGAAGATTTCTCTTCGTTTGAAGATAAAGCGCACTGAAACGTACACTTTTCTTTTCTTTAGAGAACGAGGCATGAATTGTTGTGTTCATACGTCATAAGAAGATTTCTCTTCTTCGGAAGATAATGCGCACTGAAACGTACACATTTCTTTTCTTTGGAGTACGAGGCCTGAACTGATGTGAACAGACGTCATAATCTCTCTCTTTTCAATCTCTTTAGGCAAAACATGTAAATGTCACCATTATCATTCAGTAGGCTCTTTGTAGTGACAACTGATGGAGATAACCCAATATGATGAATTTGACTCTGAAGTAAACTAACCCGAACTCGTAACTTAAGCTTGCACATATGAAACAAAGAGCGGTGCCGATTTCCATTAGCATCTCTAAGTACTCTCTATGTACTCTATACTCTTCAACCAACCAACCATCAAGTATAAGACATACATTACCTCTTGAAAATCCACAATTGAATGTGACACTGAGCACTACAACGTAACTCCTTAAAGTGATAGTTATGTTGAGGTGATAAGAGCCCAATTCCCCCAAGTGGTAAAAGAAAAGGTAACACTCAACAATAACTAGATTTCCAAGTCTTCGTTTTTGATAATAAGCTCGAACAAGGATCGTGAAGAATCTTCATCCATCCATCCCCGATACCTTCAGATACTAAGTACACTCGCCCGTGATAATTCACATCAACCTCAAATAAATAATAGTGAATTAACTCCGTTGTCACATCTTCTGGTTAAAAGCTCAAATCTAGCCTCCTTTGACGTTTTAAGTGAACTATGATAATGGTTTTCGTCCTGACCATGGTTTAATGAGCATAACCCCGTAAAATATTGAAGTAACCAAACCACCATGACGAATATCCAAACACACATCCAATTCATGAAGTACACCTTTTTATCCCTTCTTCGAAGCAGAAACCGTAGCACCAGCATCAAATGAGATCCCGAAATACACTTTCCTTTCTCCAGGATGGTTCCATCAGTACGGGATTTTACAACTCTATGGTTTAAACCGAGAAATAGTTACTTTCGCGGGATTTTACAAAACCAAGAATAAACCGTAAGATAAATCCGGAAATGCACTTTACTATTACCAGGATGTTTCCATTGTCACGGGATTTTACAAGTCTATGATTTAAACCAAGAAATAGGTTCTTTCACGGGATTTTACAAAATCAAGACAAAACCGTAAACAATGTCAGCTTGAATGTGTTATGACAATTTTGGTTTCGGTGAATATCTGTTTTTAGGGGAACATGCAGCGGTTCATCAACGGTTTATACTCCAATCATCAACAAAATCATCAACCATACAATCAACACTATGGTAAACACATCATTCACGCATTCTGTCGGCTATTGCAGTGACAACATGGTGAAGTAAACCCGATATGCCAAACTTGATCATAAAGTGAAATTATCCAAATTTGTTACTTAACCTTGTACTAATCCTTGTGAAGAAGAAACGGTGTACCCAGTGTACAAAACCTCTTGACGTATCCTCAACCGCGTGAGACACCGAAGTGATAGTTACGTTGTGGGTTAAGTGAGAAAGAATCACAAAAGTAACTAAATAGCCAAGTCTTTATCACATTCTTCAAACGTGCAAACAAGTCATCTTCGTGGAAGGGTAGAAAGAAAGAAGACGAAATAAGTAAACTCGCCCGAAAAACCTCACTTCAAATCCAAATAAGAAATACCATCCAAATAACCCCGTAGTCAACTTAGTTCAACCATCAATTCACGCCGTGACAAAATATTCTTCGTGAAAATGATACACAAAAGTGCCAAACTGCATACTACAACAACTCCCAATATCATGCCAAATCTCAACAAATCACATTATCATCAAGTCTTATTAACAAATCATATCATCAATGCTCATGAACAAATCACATAACCTCATCAGATCTCATCATCAACAGTCATTATCAAATCAATATGAACGGTTTAAAATTGAGAAGCCCAGTTTTCCGTCATCCATATCCAAACCATCACATATCTGATTCATTAACACACCAACTCCAAGTCCAAATGAATTCTCCAGGGCCCAATCTCGATGAAGTACAATCTCAGCCCATGCCCGGTAGATATTACGTCAATAATCCGGATCCAAGTACACACTTATACCACTTATGTAACAGTCAAGTTTTCGAGTCCAAATTACAAAGCCCAAGTCCATTTCATGAAGATACTATGTTCGGTTAATATCATCATACAAAAGCCCACGATCAACCAATGAATATCAATGCAAATGAATATCAATGCTACTCGGCCCATGTATGATTAAGTAACAACGACCCAAATCCCATGTGGGAAGCCAAAGCCTACGCTCCATATAATCAAACCCGATCCAAACTTGTACCCATATTATTAACCGGTTATATAATAGACTTTACCTAAAATTTAGGTCATAATCTCTTAAACCTAACCAAAGAGATACGCCTCCCACAATAGATCCTTTCACCAATAGATCAGAGAAAGAGGAAAAGCTTTTGACAAATCTGCTCCATCTTAACGATTGCTTCACAAAAACATCCCAAAACAATATCCCTTGAATCCAAACTTCAAAACCAACTAATCTTACAAACATACAGTCGAATATAAACACAAGGACCATATTGCTCACCATAGGGATGGCTCGAGCCTTGCATACACGCCACAGGGATGGTATTGGTCCTTCATCAACGCCATAGAGATGGTTTCTGTTTAGAGATGGTAAAGAGATTAAAAAAACAGCTTCAAGGTAGGTTTTTAAACTTGTTTCTTTGTTGTTATTGAGTCACGGTAAGGTCGAATAGCTTGAGTTCATAAACGAATCAATGAAGTAACTTAACAGATTTGTTAAAGTTATTTCATTATATTCGAAAAAAAAAATGAGGCTAGGCTTCAAAAGTTATAGATCAATGATGATGACTTCTTTGTGTGCTAAGAACTTTAACAGTCTTCAAATACCAAAGAAAGATCTGAGATTAATTATTGAAATAATTACTTGTTGTTCATTTGTTGGTTCTGAGAATAAGGTGGGTTTGGATTTGTTGACTGATGTTGGAACATGTCTTGCACGAGTCTGAGGTTGATTTGTTGTTTCGGTATATGATTTGTGGTCTTGGTCATGTAGTAAGTGTTATGAGTCAACAAGTCGCTATTTCTTCATTTGACAAGTCACTAGCTTATGTAGACCAAGTCGCTAGACCTCTCTAGACCAAGTCACTAAGTCTAGTGAGTCAAGTCGCTAACAGCTCGCTTGACATTAAATAATGTCAAGTCGCTATAAGCTTAACAAATCGCTATATGCTTAACAAGTTGCTACGACTGTAAATACAAGTCGCTAGGATTTTTAAAGTCTTAAGTCGCTATGATTTTAGTCACAAGTCGCTACTGCAATACAATGAATCTGGACATCTTTAAAGGACAACTCGCTATGTCATTTAGTCACAAATCGCTATGAAGAAATGACCCAGAAAACTGCATAAAAGATTCATTGTATGACTGTTAAAAGCAGTTTTCGGACATATATGTTTTTGACTACATTCATTGTATATTCATTGTAAAAGCAGTTTTGACCCAGAAAATGCATAAAAAGCATGACTTTATACCCATTTTGACCACTGCAACAACCAGTTGACCACAAGTTTATTTCACAGAAATTGGTAACACAAAAATATGATATTCAAGATTGTTAATAAAAAGAAACTTGAGAATAAAACAGTTAGCAATATGATTGGACCAAGTAACCATTTGACCAGCAGAAACAAAAGAGTTGTTAAAAAATAGTATACCCATAAAGAAATCATCCGACCACACAAATACACAAACCAGTAAACAAGTATAAAAACCACAACAACCATGGTACGAAACCACACGAATCACCATAACACAATAAACCTTGGCTCTTGATACCATTTGTAGAATCGATATATTTATTGTGTTGATGATTCGGGTGGTCTTGGATGATCAAAATACATGTTTTCCATTAGAGAGAGAAAGTAGATAGAGAGGGTGTTCTTGCTAGAGACTTGGTTCATAAAATATGGAAGGTTAGATTATGAGAAGCACCACCCCTTCCATGGATGGAAGGGGTATTTATAGTTACATGAAATACGACCTCCTATCAGCCTGTGGATCAGGCATACAATGGGTAAAGACCCGTCCTTCCTCCACGGTGTTACACTACGCTAAACTAGGCTAATAACTAACTAATAAAACAGTAAATAACGATATGTCTACGAGCTAACATATGCTAGACTATAGATGGGGCGACCGACACTTTACTATGGAATTTCCAATTCCTAACATAAACAAGCCCCAAAGGCTTGGTATGATAGACTTAAATCATTTTTAATCAAAAACGACTATACCATGGGGTTAGTTGAGAATACACTTTTCACAAAGAAAAAGGACTCAAAAATAATTATTGTTCAAATATACATGGACGATATTATATTCGGATCGACTTGTCAAGACATGTGTGATGATTTCTCAAGAATCATGCATGATGAGTTTGAAATGAGTATGATGGGAGAATTAAGTTTCTTTCTTGGTCTACAAATCAAGCAACTAGAAGATGGTATCTTCTTTAATCAATCCAAATACATAAAAGAAATGCTAAAGAAATTCGGATTAGAAGAGTCAAAACCAATAAGAACACCAAATGTAATCCGATACAAAACTCACCAAAGATGAAGATGGTGAATCCGTTGATAACACTAAATACCGTCGCATGATTGGCAGTCTTCTCTACCTTACGGATAGTCGGCCGGATATCATGTTTAGTGTATGTCTTTGTGCTAGGTTTCAAGAAGACCCTAAAACTTCACACCTAGAAGCTGTCAAAAGAATATTTAGATATATTAAGGGTACTACTCAATTGGGATTATGGTATCCCAATGGGACGGGGGTAGAAACTATTGTATATGCGGATTCTGATCATACAGGTGATTATGTTGACCGAAAAAGTACAAGTGGTGTTTGCCCTTTCATGGGGTGTTGTTTAACATCTTGGTTCTCAAAGAAGCAAATGGCATTGGCCATATCAACAACCAAAGCCCAATATGTCTCCGCCGGCAAAGCATGCCAACAAGCACTATGGATGAAACAAGCGTTAGTTGACTACGACATCCATCTAAGTGACATTGCCATTTTATGCGACAACAAAGGTGCTATTGATTTAAGCAAATATCCGGTGTTGCATTCTCGTACCAAGCATATAGAGATCCGTCATCACTTCTTAAGAGACAATGTTAAAAAGGGGAATATTTCTATTGAGAAAGTGTCATCCGAAGGCAACATAGCCGACGTTCTCACCAAACCGTTGAAGCGGGAACAATTCAACTTGCTTCGTCTAGGTCTTGGTCCTATGGAAAAATCGTCGTGAAATATTTTCATTCTATAAGATACATAAACGTTTGCCTTACCTTCTTTTCTGAGTCTAGGATCTCTATTTCACACAACTTACAAACAATATGGGGATTTATTCTCAAAACTCAAGATAATTTTTTTTCTACAAGAAATTCTTTGAAATATTTTCTAAAATGATATTTCTCTTCGTATCATTTTTCTCAAATCACTCTCACGTCTAGGACAAACATTTTCTTTCATTTTTAATACAAGGTAAAATCCTTTTTCATTGCATCTCATGTCTTTTGAATGCTAAAGGGAATACATAACTAATATGTGTTTTCGGGTACATTCAATTAAGCAAAAATGAATTAAGGAGCACTCGGTTATCTCACATAAATATATATATATATATATATATATATATATATATATATATATATATATATATATATATATATATATATATATATATATATATACTAGTGTCAAAACCCGTCCGATGGACGGGTATGACTTGTCGTTTTTATTTTTAGGATTTAATAGAACAAATATATACTAAAAAGTAGTTAAAAGTTAAGGAAAATGAAACGGGTAAAATCTATAATTGATGTTACCATAATCCATAAAACGACTAAAAGCGGGTGAGTACTTTGATTTTTTGTTTTTATTTTTAGGATTTAGTAGAACAAATATATAGTAAAAAATTATTAAAAGTTAAATAAAACAGTTAATATTTATAATTGATGTTACCATAATCCATTAAACGACTAAAAGCAAGTACTTTGATTTGTTGTTTTATTTTTAGGATTTAGTAGAACAAATATATAGTTAAAAGTTATTAAAAGTTAAATTAAATGGTTAATAAGTATAATTGATGTTACCATAATCCATAAAACGCTAAAAGTAGGTAACTATTTGTTCTAAACAATATTAATTATGAACATCTTTTACATTTGATAATATTATTAACATTTATTTTTATTATTATTTTGTTTTTGTTAATTATGTTTATTTAGTTATTGTATATAGGTGCTTCTAACTGTTATTTTACCAAATTTAGATGGTGTTGAGGAATTTAATTATCTGTAAACGGATTTATGGTTTTGTTTGATATTTGTTGTGATGAGAATATGTATATATTGTCGGGTTACAAGTGGAGTTCGCTAAGATCACCTCAATCATTACAGCATGTTCCTCATTATGGTTCGTTAATCATAAAATATAATTATGCAATATTACGGTTCATTAATCAACTTAAAAAGTGGTTAAACTCAATCATGGACATGGCAATCACAATATATTGACATGACAATCACATTAGTCAACTTAATTATATTCATGAAATCTATAATAACTTAAATCTGCAAAATTCATGTTCACAAGCACAAGTATGCAACATAATTACCGTATCCATATTACCACACATCAGTGGGTAACGTATATAAGTATGTTATACAAAGCATTTAGGGTCAACTGAGGTGGGCTAATTAAAGCCGTCTGTGTTTCGGAGAGCAGCAACTGCTGCCTTAATTTGTAATTTTGTAAAGATAAAAAACCAAGTAAAATTCCATTTTTCATTAGAAAATGCAATAGGAAAAGATATCATGAGAAAGAGTACCTCGTCAAACTGCATAATGCACTGTGACTCCCTAGCGGAATCAAAGAGGAGAATGTTGTATGGTGCATATATAACTTGTTTTGTTTCAATATCTCTCACTGATTCAATGATTTAGACAAAAAATGAAAGGAAAATTGGTTAAGCTTATTTGAACAACTTATTGCATTATGGTATAGTTGACAAGGAGTGTTTGGGTTGGAACCGTTTAAGTTAATAAGCTATCTCCCACATTGTGTTTTGACACCGTTTAAGTTAATAACCTTGAAAAATGATCTCCCGGTCAGTATAAAGTCAACATTAATACTAATGCATAGGGGCGTTTGGACATGTGGTTTAAATGACCAGAATCATTGACGCTATCTGGATATGCTTTGATGTTTTGCTTTTCGAATTGCAAGTTTATTTTAGATTACATTTTGTAATGTGTTTGATGCACAGTGTTATGTAAATATTAGTTGCACAAAGTAATGATTACTCCGTATCCACGTATAGTTACTTGTATTTATGATTATGCGTTTTATGCATGGTGTTGTTATGAAAATAATAGCTGGACAAAGTAATGATTACACTTTATGTATGTATAGTTACTTGTTTTTATGATTATACCCTATACATGTATACCTATTGTATTTTAATTTATATAAAAATTACACCATATTCATGTATAGTTACTTGTTTTTATGATTAGACACTATATTGAAATGATTTTAAATTTGAAAAGTCAAATAGTGTCAAATAGCGGTGGGTAAAACGGTTTGATCTGTCAACTCTCTTTGGTAAACGCACATGAGTTGTGTTTGGTTATGTACATATACATGTTAGGTTCCACACTTTTGACCCGTTCACTAAAACAGATTACCATTATGGTTTTCGAACTTTAACTTTGCCTATGAATACATGAATATTATC
This sequence comes from Chrysanthemum seticuspe, assembly GCA_019973895.1. Taxonomy (NCBI): domain Eukaryota; kingdom Viridiplantae; phylum Streptophyta; class Magnoliopsida; order Asterales; family Asteraceae; genus Chrysanthemum; species Chrysanthemum seticuspe. Next base: position 151,727,563 of record BPTQ01000005.1, on the reverse strand, counting down.
ATGCTTACAACTCCAAATTCAGTAGTGAAGAACATATAATTATCAAACTTACAACTCTAAATTCATCTGGCCAAATTTCAAACTACAAATAAGTTATGAGATTCACAATGAAAATACTGTCTGGCTGTGTAGACTAACCTTGTCTGGCTGTGTAGACTAACATGAAGAGAAGCTCTAACATCACCAATGCCCATTCCCATTTAGACAATTGTCGACATAGTTAAATCAAGATAGTAGAAATAATAAGGTACAAACCAAGCATAAATACCATATTCGATAATTTTGAGTCTTTGTATTCAATTTAAGTTAGATTACCATATCACACTTAGATGTATGTAGATGGTGTGAGGAGGAATTGGAGTAAATATCTCCTTACAAAATTCAACTATAACAACTCAAATAAGATATTAAGAAAAAGTTTAATTACAGATAAGTAAGTTGAAATAAACCAAACTACTAAACCCATCTGATGGGTTTTACCTTATGGGTAAAAAAACTGAATGAACTCGTAGCCAAACGGAATTTTTTTTGTAGAGCCTTAGAAATATCACTTGGTAGTTGAAATTCTTCATGTTCGTCTTTTGGTTTCCATGCAATAAACCACCGAATTTCCCTGTTGTTTCCATCATTTTCAAGCCACAATTTTGCTATGATTATCTTTATGTTCATACATAGTACTTGACAATTATATAACAAAAGATATAAAAGCAAGTAGTGCAGCTTAGAGGGTTTTTGGGATTGAATATTTAAACATTATATGCTTATGCTAATACTCAAAAGTACACAATCAACATTTTGTTCTCTAAAACTTCAAGCTACTTTCTATATTGGCAAATTCAACAACCTCAAAAGGAAAAGGGTTGATTTAGAACATATTAAGATATTTTTACAATATACATAAGCGATGTTTACCTCCACTACTAAAAAAACTTTTACTATAATGGTTGATATAATCTTAAAAAGCTTTTACTGAAGGTAAAGTAATTTTGTTGATTGAAATGGTTTTTTGGATTTTTCAATGCATTTATGACCTCAACCTCCTTCTGCAGCTCCGCAAAGCAAATTTTAAAACATGCAAATTAACCTGATACGAAAACCAAAAAAATGCAATACATACTAATAAGTTTAAAAAATGAACAAGCTCCCAAAAACATTTTACCATCTTCCTTATTTATTAAAAATTATTTTTCATTTCCTTCTCCGCTTAATAAACAAAAAAACCTTATAAGTGACAACCAATAAGCACTCTAAAACAGTCCTATATGTAGTTTAAATAAACACTTCATACAACCCTTAAAATTAGTTTAAATAAGCACTCCAAAACAGCTTATAAGTGGTTTAAATAAGCACTCCAAACAACACGTATAAGTAATTTTAATAAACGGTTTGCAAACAGCAATTTAAGTAATTATTTGAAGTTCTTAACTTCTTGAGAAATTAGTCATTTTCTAAATTAAGATTGGCTGTTACCCAACCGAACATTCATACCCGACCCTGTCAGTGGTGTTGGAGCAGGTGTACTTTCCGTGGCTATTATAAGAACAGTTTCTGAATAGCATATTGTATCATCTCAGGCACTTTAATCTTATAGTTTTGCAACCCACGGGTATTGGACAAAACATGAATATCGAAATCGGACATTGAAACATGGGTCTCAAACCAAATATATTTTTAATAAATCGAAATTACTGAAAAGGATCCTAACCCTTCCTGATCTGCCCCAGATCTGTCTACTTCCCAGCTATCGTCAGCTGTAACAGCCGCTGCTGCTTACATACTGATATTCCAGAGATCATGCTCATTCATTACAGCCCAATAGCATTACTCAATCAACACCAACCAATTCTGGTTCGCTCAGACCAGTTTCAGACTCAATTATACCCACTTTAAAACCATAAAACATATAGACAACATCAACATAAATTTAATTTCTTATAGGTGAAAGTCAAACAGCCCCTAAAATTAGTTTAAATAAGCACTACAAAATAGCTTATAAGTGGTTTAAATAAGCACTCCAAACAACACGTATAAGTAATTTTAATAAACGGTTTGCAAAAAGCAATTTAAGTAATTATTTGCAGTTCTTAACTTCTTAAGCAATTAGTCATTTTCTAAATTAAGATTGGCTGTTACCTCGCCGAACATTCATACCCGGCCCTGTCAGTGGAACTGAAAGCTGTTTGAGTCCACTATACGCTATTTTCGACCCATTTGGCCAGTTATTAATAATAGTCAACATGAATTGACCCGTTTTCATATGTTTTGGTTCAAATTCGGTGAAAGGTGGAAAAAGATTATAAAGACAAATGCAACCTTTTGTAGCTGTTTAAGGCCTTCATCCACAGTGGCTGCAACATTTTGAATATTGTAGTCGATTCTATCTATAATAGTTCCCTGTTTGCATCAATAAAGTCAGTTGATGGATACTATGGAAGACTTGTGAACAATCTAGAGGTTAATGACTACTGACCTAGTCGATCACAAGGACCGATAGATCTTTCATGATTTGTGCCAGCTCATTCGCTGATTCTCCCACCTGAGACAGTAAATCAGATTAATAGGCAGGCCGAAAAATAAAAATCAAGGAACAGAAAAGTTGAACAATTACGTGAGACAGTATAGAGATTTTTATTAGCTATCAGTACCTCCTTAGCAAATGGTCGGGTGTGCACTTCCTTAATTGTTAATGGTCGGGTCTGCACTTCCACCGATAGCATACATCTCCAATGGGTGTAGTCATTGTTCACCACATGGAAATACCCATGTCGTCGTTTATAAAAAAAATAAGATATAAGGACTAATTAATTTTTGCTTACGTGTTTTTGTGAACTTAATTCAATATTTAGTACCTTGGCATTCTTTGAATAAGACCTTCTCCAAAATGATTGTAGGCAATAGTCACTTGCATTAATTTGTCTCTTGTATTCAAGTCACTGTGGCCCAACAATATCACATGTTTTAAATACATTAAATATCATATTTCCGAAAAGGGTTGATCAATTACTTGAATTAAGAGTTATGCACCTCGTTGGATGAGTGAAGTAATTGTTTTAAATGGTTATTGCAGTTGAGCACATGACATCATCCACGAGTCCATCAACACAATTAGAGAATTGTGATCAATCCATACATGGCTTGACCCAAAGATGACAACACGATGTAAGATATCATAATGTAGTCATAGATACATACTTACATCAAGCACACATATTGCATGTGTACCGACATATATGTTGGCTCGTATAGACCATGTAATACATAGATTAACGTTCTTTTTCCACTACCACTAAGATCAACCTGAATAAAAAGAAAAGGAGGTAATACCGAGGATTTATGCATTCAACAAAACAAAAGTTGCTGGTTAAATTAGTTGTGGTTAATGATCGTGGCCAATTATTATGACCACATGAAGTGCTCCCGATATTTTTCATGCGTTTTTCGAAATTAACAAAACATGGAACATTAGCACAACATAAATGAGCAGGTGTGTGACGACAAAAAGATATGCCAGTGTACAACGTACACTGTTAATACAACTGAACCAAAGCGTTACAAACCTAAGACATTTTGCTAATTATTACACGTAAATCTAAATATCGAGTATAACTTACTAAGAGTCAACAGAAATGCATTTTCAGTTATATCTTATAAAGTAGGTATTGGTTTTTCCTTTAATGTTTATTCCTTATTACAAACTAAAACGAATAATAAATTACGGCACTCACCGGCGATCACACAACACAAACTATCCACAGAAAAACAACCCTATAAGAATAGTAGTGCTATAATATTGCTTACTAATTTGCCATTAGTCATTGATAAGTTTATATTCTGTTTTTAATTCGGTTCGGTTCCCGAATTCTTCACACCCCTAATGTCTTCTATCATCCCTGTACTGTTGAACATTTCATTAACTAATTATTTATATATATCATATCAAAGATATAACATAACCCGAATCAACCCATTCAGTAAATTGGTCGAAATTGCCACCCCGAAAATAGTCATGAAACAAGATTTTAATTACACAATCGGCTTAGGGTCAATGGTGAGGACAACTCCAGCTCGCTCGGTATCTTGACATTTATTGTTAAGATAAAAAAAATAAATAAAAAAATGGATCAACATGGCTTAGATTATGATTGCAATATAATATTTAAATAGAACAAATTAACGTTGTGTAAATTGTTGTAGATGATTCACCTCAATGAGGTATCTTGCACACCAGATATGGTCTCTAGCTTCAATTAATGTCAAGATATTTCTTTTCTTAAAAGAAAATTTTGGAGAATGAGTTAAAGAAAACCTGTCCGGGCATAACTTCTCCATTGGTTCAACTGATGATAATTCCAGCATAGAAGCAAGCCTTGTAATGTGCATTAGAAATGTGTCTTCCGAATGACTTATCTGCTCCACCAGCTCAGTAGTATGGACCCTATAGTGAAAGGAAATAAATAAGATTTGATGGCAAGATGAGTGGCTTATGTAACAGGTCAGAATGTGGTCAGGGTACACCAGGTCATTTTTATAGATGTTGAAATGAGCCAAGTTGACCAGCAATCTCGTCCACTTTTTTAGAGAATTTGGAGTATATTTATAAATAATTATTAATTATTGTGTTATTCATGATTACAATAATATGGGAGGTTTATGATGATGTGATGCAGAGGTTCCCAGAGTTTGCAGCTGCAGAGGAAGAATATCAAGAGACATTTTAAAGGGAATGAAATGATATGAACCATTCTAATACTGTCACATGTCCCATAACCAACCAACTTTCAAATAATAGCTTTTGGCGCCAAAAGCTGTTATGATTGTATTTCCTTTATGATTTTGTTTTCACTTTCATTTTCTCATTCATGATTTGTAAACATTACTTCTCTTCTCTGTTTGTAACAAACAACTCATAATTCCATAAAAAATCCCTTTGATCATTTCCTTCGAGTTTATTTTCTAAATCTATATTAATTCCTAAGTTTTGATTAGTTGAACTTCATTTCCATTAAGGATTTCTAGTTTAACACATATCGGTTTGCTAACAAAACCGTATGATCATCCCTTTATATATGCGAAGTCCTAAGTTTAAAACCTACAGGCTAAGTTTTGTTTGTTTATTATTATTATTATTTTTGTCTGATCTAGTACCTCCTAGATTATCATAGGTAATCTAAGTCTTTGAATAGTTATGAGGCTGAATGCATAAAATAGACTTTGGGTGACTTTCAGCTCATTTGGCTAGTTATCTTTATATTTGACCCGTTTGAGATAATAACGCAACCCAATTTGATCCGTTTGTAAGTAAATTAAACAATGTTTGTTTCCATCTAATCCCATTTAACTATCATGATAAAAAATTTACCAAAGCAAAATGATGAATAGTACCTGAGGACCAGGGTATCCTCCAACAGGCCAACCCAAAGGCCACTTCACATCTTGTTGAAGCAAAGTGTACTCTTGCTCAATTCCAAACCTTTAATAAGTTTTTATCGAACATATGTATTCTTCAACTATGGTCTATACTTTTGATATGGATTTAACAACAACTATTTCCAGTTTGTATAACGTGTTACAAAAAGTTTGATGTGGTGATCAAATTCTTAAGAGATTTCAAGAAATCAATATCAGTTATAAAATTCAAAACTGATACGCTTGATCACTAAAGCAAAAGTATATCACTTATCTTGAAATAAACAAAGTTAAGCTAATCTATACTTGCATTTACTTTGCGGCTTATATATAAACACTCACCAAAATGTTGTTGCCACCACGAAAGGGATCCTTAAAGATCGCTTAGGGGCTGTAAAAATTTAGAATTTTAGCCACAGTTAATTCACCACAAGAGGTAAGACTTCTAATTTTATTTAATATATAGACTTGGTATAATATATAAGACTTGGTATAGGATAACTTCACTGTCTTCTCCTGGTGCTTGTTCGGTACTTGATCCATCATAGTTCCACTTTGGAAGCTCAGAAGGATGCTCAACTGGTTTTGAGATAGTTTAAAAAAGATGGGCTTATCTATTATTTGACATTATATTTTAACAACCGTATAGATGATTATTGAAGATGATCAGGCACTAAAAGCAAGCATACCCTTGATTTGCTGCGCACATCTCACCTCCAATTCTGTAATAGTTATATAAGATTTGTCAATATGATGTAAAACAATTAAAATATGCATACACACGTGAATATAAAATCATCTTTTCTGCTTAAATTCAAAAGGAAGAGAATTTACCAAAAAAAAGAATTGATTATCCAATCCAATACACAAATACAGAGTAAGGGATAATAAGGGTGTTTCAATTAGTTTATTTAAAACAGCATTGAGCTGTTTCAGAAAGGCCTCAAAATTCTTTTTTACAAATAAGTCAATTAACTCTTTTTGCTGTTGAGCTTATTGTGCTTTGAAAATATGATTAGCTTTTCAAATAAGCTTAATCCAAACACCCCCTTGCTACTCTTCTATAAAGGGGAGTTAAATTATAATACAACGGACACTCTTTCGTGTGTCACCAAAACAACAGTCACTAAAATCATTCCCATTGTAGTGAACATTTGTACATGCAAGATCCTCACAAATTAGGTTGACATTTCATCTTAAGTACTTATAGCTTAATTTAATTGACACTCATTATGCTTTACATGCACATGAAAGCTTAATGGCTGCATAACGATTATGACAATGAGTTTTACGACAATGCTTTGATACTATCTGCAATCATCATACCAAGTGAAAACTATGAGGTTGTAAAAAGAAGAATTTTATTGCACCAGGTCAGCATAAAAAATAAGTATTTTCAAATAATACCGAGAAAGAACAACAATAATAGGAAGGTGTTGAAATTCCAAAAATGAAATGTAACTTTTCTGATGTTAGATGTAGTACTTACTGCAGCATATGGTTCTTCACTATGAAGCAAAGTGGCTTGAGGTACGTCAGTCAAAGACACCATGCCCCTTCCTTTTGTTTCTGTAGAAACACACTGCAACTGTATTTCTTGTGGCTGTTCTGTTACAGATGACCTATATTGTAAGGATCATGGAAAATCATATTGAGAACCAAGATTAAGTTTGTAAAAGTAATAAGTGATTTTTATATTTTTTTGATAATTTGAAAGAGAACCAATTTAAATTAAGATATACTTGATAAAAGCATTAATGCAGAGCAACATAGATTTAATCATCTTGACCAATATTGACAAGCCACATATCAAGTAAATAAGACCAAAGATGACTTATGTAGTTAATATAAGTAAAAATTATACCATTGGTGATGGAATCCTTGTAATTAGCTACATATGGTGGAAAGTCTTTCCCATTATGTTGGACTATGATAAGCTTAAACTCGCCTTCTATATGCTGCTTTCTATTGTCTCGTATTCTCATCTTAGAGAAGACGATCAAGGCTACCTTTAGAAGCATATTGGTAAACTATTACCTTTTCTTCCCCTTCATCACAGTAACCAATGAAACCAATGATGTTTTCATCGTTAAAACTGGATAACATCTAAATTTCATTGCGGAACCATTCTCCTCGCTTATCATCCTTATAGTAGCATTTGAAGATAGCTCTGCGGTTATTCCAGCGTTTTTAGAGTCGTCCTTTAAAGAAGTGACCAGATCTACTGGCTTCGAATTGAGATTTTTACTGAAGTTTCTAGTGGCCAATTTGATCTCCTCAAGTGGAACTCATCACCAAACAATCTGTAAGTGTAGACAAGTTTAAATTTCAGTTGGCTCAATCTTTAAGAAGAAATCACTCCAATAGCATGAACCCATTGCCACCATGCCCACACACTGTTCGCTGTACACTTCTTGCAATGAGACCCCATATTTGAAAAATGATGAGCACACTCTTTCTTGTGCTTAACTCGCATGAATTGGTTTCAGAGAACGACTGTCCTCACACTGTCATCTTGTTGGATGGCAATGATGGTCCCAAATCAGTAGTCAAAGAAACAGCATCTGCCCGACCGGATGAGCCCATGTGAGAAATCACCATAGTTATGGGAAATTTCTTTCAGATGACGCTGGATCTTACTGGCATGGTACGATCAACATCTTCAACATCAGTAAATGAAATGTCTTCATCAGTTCCAACAGGAATATGAGGCCCTTCATACCGATCTAATTCTTCTGAGTTATCATGAATCCAGTTGTCCTTGTCGTCACTAAAATCCTCAATTGGTTTTGTATAAGATGGAATAACCCTCTGATTGATGCACCATTTGTCGACACTTCTTCTTTGGCTGAAACTGGTGGTCGCGTCTCTGTAACTGTGTGATATGTTGTAGGTTCAAAAGCATGTTGTTTTCTTTCTGACATGTTTGCAGAAGGAGAATATGATGCAGAGGTATTATTATCTGCACGACTATCTACTGTGCGTGGAGTATTTCCCTCAAAATATTATGGTTTGGGCTTGGTCTGCATATGTAATTCCTTCATCCACATAGTTCGTGCTGCAACTATCTGCAATGCAGAAGCCACCAGTTCAACAATCAGTCAAAAAATACTAATGGATATATATTACGATTGCATTGGTTTTGCTTGGGTTAATTTAAGGAATCATTCACTCCTAATTATAAAACATTTACTATCAATATTTTTAACTTATTAGGGGTTTATAGCAATTTCTTGTTTGGGCACATAATGTTGGGCAATTGTGATCTTCAAAGAGCACCTATTCAGTCACATAACAACATATTAGTAATTTCCACGCCTACTTAAAAACACTGTGACCTTTAGCCACTTGTTTTCTAGATTCAAATTTACCACATTTATATTAAAAATATAAACAAATACCGAATAGTTAAACAGTCTTGATGATGTAAATGTGTACCTCCATCATCCCGGTATGAACAGCTGAAACCATGAGTGGTTGGATAGGGAGACACAAGGGATATGGAGCCATAACTAGTTTTGGGTTCTCCTCCCTAAGAGCCCTTGATAAGCACTGGAATATGGAATTAAGAGTCATTATTGCAATCGTGCATAATATGCAATGACTAACTATAATAGGCAAATTCAGTTGTTAAAAAAGAGATCTAAATGTTATTACTAACCACAGTTGTTGTAGCTATCATCGTGTAGTTGGCCCATCCATTGCAAACAGTAAAACCGACTCATTATAGAGAATATGAGATGGACGAAAAATAAATAAAAACAAAATATTAGTAATGTCTTACCTTAACCTCCAAAAAAAGATGAATAATATGCTTTTCCCGTAATCTTCACCTGGGACTGTGCATGACAAAGAAAAAGAAGACCAGATTAAATTAATGTTTCATTTTTTTTTAGTTAAACTTTATTTGTAGTGATGTGATATATATCTCATTAAAAGGACCTCAAAAATAACATCTACAGAAGGCATGGGTCACAGCATCAAAGGTAGGATAAAATACATTAAAAGAGAAAACCATTATACGAGATAGACGTAATCCTTGTAGTTAAGCTTCACGTGCCAGTGAACACGTATCGGGCACATATGTATTGTGCATTGAACCAGGGGTGCCAGGCTTTTCTTACCAGGACCATTAACAACTGAAGCCAGATATGGTGAGTTTGGGCTGCAAAAAAGTCGAACATTTAACATAAAAATTAAAGGTGATGACAAATATTAGAAAAAGAATGATTTAGCAATATCTTTACACAACTTCCCGGGTGAGTAGCATTGTTTTGGCATCATACGGATCAAATTCAGGAAAGTCTGGCTGCAAGCTGTTGGTAGGAACATCACTTTGAGCTATAACAATAACGTCCAAACATAAATTAGTATCACAAAGAACAACTGATCGGTGACTGATATGACTTTAAAAACAACAACACACAAAAGTTCACCTGCAGTGCACCGCTCACCAGAAACAACATGAGCCTGCAACGGGCTTGATTCATTGATGGTCAGAGAAGCAGATTTTGCTTTTCTTCAACAAAGCTCCTCATCATGTGCCGAATGGAGTCTGTAGATATAATCATTATCATCCCTAACATGCTTTCCTCCACATATAATATCAGAGTTTTAACATTCAAACAGCAATCACAAATTATAATTATTGAAGTAATATTAACCGAATATAATACTCCCTCATTGGTCGAATGAATGAAAATAATATGTGTAGGTTTTTGCCTAAATACCTGATGATGATGATGATGATGATGATGATGATGTACCTAAACAATAAAAATGTATTATTGATATGAATGAATATGATGATGATGATGATCAGATGATATTAGGGTTTGCCAGTAATGAATAAAATACGTAATGCTTGTAACAAACAATAGAGAATATAACAGGGTATTGTAGGGTTTTATTTAGTGTGGTATGACTAAGATATTATATTTTGATTTTGGAATGTGTATCACAACTTCTGGCTTGTTCCATTGGTTGAAGCCTTTGTATGTGAACTAATAGACCCGGGTTTGAATCTTGCAAATGACCAAAATTTAAACATTTTCGTAATCTGTTTTTAGCTACACCAAAACTACTTAGGTGGCATGCTTGCTGAGGTGGCATTAATTGAAATTAATGACTGGGCATCAAATGTGATGACTGGGCATCAAATGTGATGACTGGCCATGTGTTGCTTAGGTGGAAATATGATGTGGCATTATGGGATGCCACGTGGCATTATATGTGGCATGCCTCCTCTTATATATAATGTATATATATATATGCTTTTTCACTTCTTTGTTTACATTTCCTTTATAAAAGGAGTCGAGATAACCGCAACTCCACATGGTTTTCATATAGGTACACACTAGGCACTATTATTTCCAAAAGCAAAATTTTTAGCTGCCTGAGAACAGCAGTTCCACGGATCCCAACATTTACGTTGGACGGATACCTAAAGGGTCGGATCCGTGGGAACCGTACCACAGTAGCCAAAATTTTCTCTTATTTTTAGCACTTAGGCTAGAAACTTTTATATTTTCAACATTTTAGCTTTATCACTAATGAATATGTTCCTTAATGCTTGTGTTCTCATGATCACATGCCTTAAATTCATATGTAATCATTAGATTATACTCCACATTTTGGTTTTAGCATTCATTGCAATGCATTATTTGCTCTATAAATAAGGTTCCAAAATGCTTGCATATCCATCACTTTCAACCTCACAAACAATCATCATCATGTTACCCAAAAGATCCTCAAACATTGATGAACCATCTAGTAAAAACAACCCTTTTCAAGAAATCCAAAACTCCATCCTACCACCTTCCGTAGTACCACCACCAACCAAATCTAGGAGAACCGCACGGATTAGCATCTGGCCTTGTTGCTTAGCTAAACCTTTATCAAAAAGCCCATCACCAACTACTCATTCTCCACCAAATGACTACATTGTAGCACCTCTCCCACAAGTTCATCACCACAATCACCTAACGAGTCTCAACTTGACTCCCAAATCACCCTATCGGAACTTCTTAAGACCCCAAAAACAACTCCACTACCCGTGTCTGGTCCAGAACCCGCTCCATTTCAACCATCAAAAACTACCCAACTAGCCTCCAACTTAATACCAAAAGAACTAGTCTTTTTAACACCTCTAACATCTCCAAACACACTCTATAAAGAGCTTGAAACATCACCACCTCTACCTCCCATTACACCACAAGAACATCTAGGTTCTTATCCACTACCACTCACCAACATCATGGACTTTAATCCATATTTTCCAACATTTCCACCACCTATTCCGCACTCCAAAAATCAAACCTACCCGCAAACCATCCACCAACACCTCCCTCACCATCTCTATTGCGAACATTGTCAATCCACTAGGGAACTCGCAATGGAAATAAGGGACGAGATGCGGTTCATACTCAACCATATCATTGATCGCATCAACATTATCACTCACCAAAACTTCCATAATTAACCCATATGCAGGCATGGAAGGAATGATAATAATATTTTCTCTATTTTGTCTCTTTTCTTTTGAGTCATTTTAAAGAACAATCCTTGTTCTTCGTTTTACATCTGTATGTGGCATATATACCACTACATTTTGTTATTTTATTACAAGGCTTTGTTTACGTACCTTGGCTTTCTATCTTGTTTCTCGTCCTATACAAGACTATACTACATGTTACTACTAACATTTTTTTGTAGGTATTATATTTTCTCACTTGACGCCCAATTCTAGGGGGAGCTACCGTCAAGGGGTAGCTAGTGCTTTGTGGATCATACTTATTTTTATTTCACACTTTATTTCTTCACTAGGTTCACTTTTTGTTTCGACAAAAGGGGGAGAAGAAGTAAAACTTACATATACTTTCAAAATGTACATTTAATCTTAAGTTTTACTCATCATAACGTTATGTTTTGTCATCAACAAAAGGGGGAGATTGTTAATACAAATAAACCGTAAAAACGTTTATTCATATTTAGCGATCTCGTTATGTTTTGTTGATAACAAATATAAAGTGATCATAACTAAAATGATAAGAATACATGTTATTTTTGTAAAGTATATACATTTGGTCATTCACACAAAATGTTGTAATAATTTATTTGTTGTAATATTTTATGTAACAGGATGGGTAATATCCAAGACCCATGACCCATACCCATGGAGCTAATCTATAACCCATGACCCATTGCATGACATCATGCATGAAATCATGTTGGGTATTATCTATGACCTATGACCTAATGTCCATAACCCATGACCCAAGACCCATGACCAATTGTCTAGATACATTTTATCTTGTTGGGTACCCATGACCCAAAGTCCATGACCCATGGCTCATACCCATAACCCATAACCCGGTTTTCAACCCAAAATCCGGACTGGTATAACATAGACTGCCGGATCCCTAGGTTTGCACTGGCCGGAGCCCCCAAGTGAGGGATCCGCCAGAACCATGCGATAGAAGGCCTTTTTTGCCTATAAATGGTGAGCCATTTATTCACTATTACTCACCCCTTCTTCTTACAACTTCATCATATATTATCTCACTCTTCTAACCTCTGATCATTGGATCATTCTAGTAGTTCTTCTATCTTTTGTTGTGATTCTCATATAGGTCTCAAAGGCAAGATCACGCTATACTACAAGTCATCCAAGAAAAGGGTCCTTGATTGATTTGTTCATCCACAAGATTTTTGTAGCAAGATCTTGTAATTCATATTTCACATAGTTGTTTTGTAATAGTTGTGATAGGTTTGGTTCTACCTCATGGAAGAACTCGGTATTTAGCTTTGTACCGGAAATAGTGCAAGCGACGTTGTGAGGCTTCTCCGCCGTGTTAAAGGAGCTTGTTGACACAGTGCTTGAACTCTCGAATGGGGAACTTGGGGAGTGGAGTAGGGCAAAGAAGGTGTCCTTGTAGCCGAACCACTATAAATCACTTGTGTCACTACTTTCTATCCTTTACTTTACTTGCTTTCATTATTTACTTTACTTATTGTTTTTTACTATTTATCCATCCATACGAATTCACATAAGATCGAATCTAAATCTTTGAAACTTAAATTAAAATAGGTAAAACTATTCAACCCCCCTTCTAGTTTTCCACAAAGAACTCTGATGAAGTATTTCATTTCTTTTACAAAACCTTTCTGAGTTTTGATTTATAAATTCAGTTCCATTATCACTCATAAATACTTTTACTATTTTATCAAACTGATATTAATCATATTAAAGTATGTAGTAATATGTTGAAATAATTCTGTTAGTGTAAATATTACGATATTATAATATATAATAATAGCCAAAATAAAACAGGGTCAACAGTGATTTTTTGCGAAACATATTTTCCTTTAATCCGACATGTGATTGGTTGGTTTTATAATTAATCACATATGTAATGATGAAACAGTAACTTAGAGGGACAAATGGAATGCTCTCATTGGTTGAAGTGTGGTGGGATTGCAACTATTCACCATCCATTTGGTGTAATGACTCCGTAGTACATGTACGCGCTTTATTTTTCCCCACCAAATCTAGACCCTTCTTCTCTATGTCCTTTCACTCTCAAACAAACACACACACATGAAACAAAAACAAATAACCTTCTTCTCACTACCCTAATAACAGATCACCACCATCATCATTTAGTACAAATGTCCTCTAATATCAGAAGGTTCTACACAAATCCAACGATGGTGTTACCTTTGTTGCTGCTAATTGGAAACGAGGTGGGGTTTACGAGAAAAAAAATGCAAACAACAAACGCATGGTTTTTTGTAAAATATGGAGGTTAGTATCATTTTACACAAACTTAATTTATTATAATTTTAGGTTTAGAGTTTACAGATTTAGGGTTTTCATTGTTGATTATATTATAATTGATTTTCTTTATACAAATTTAATATAAACCACCTTAGTTTGAAACATTGGTTTCTTTTTTATGCGGGCTTTGTTGTTTTGTTTTATCACGTTATTTGATTCTTGGTAATCCGATGAGGTTACTTTGGGCTTACGGAATGCTTAGTTTAGCTTATGGTATCACATATTTTTTACAATTACTTTATCGATTGGTTGACCCTTACTTTACGGAATGTTGTTTTGTCAGGTGGTGTTTGGATTAGCTTATGAGCTTATTTGCCTCTAGGGGGATTCAGAATTCGAGGTGCCTTTTTTGTGGTAATTTTGTTTACTATATTATAAATTTTTGGGTAATTGATTTGTGGAAGAGAAGCTGTGATTTTAAATGGTTGATGCAGGTTTTTGGTGTTCGTATAAGGTTTCGTTGTTCAAGAATCCAATTCCAGGTTTCATCGCTATCAAATCTTATTCATGGTATTTTCCTCTCTTTTTTTAGTTTCTGGATATGTGTTTGTATGTGAGTTTAAGCTTTGTAATAAGTGTGATATGTGGTACCAAGTTGTGTTTGTGTTTCTTTAAGCTTACATCTACTGAGGCTGTTATGGTGTTTAAAGTTTTATTTTTTATTATTTGTGGAAATTTTTGGTGATTGGTTGTTAGGTTAGCTGTGGCATGATGTGTTTTTTCAATTTTTGATGGAGGGAATGTTGAGAGCAAGAATGATTCGCCTTTGTGACATGTATATTATCGACTGACTCGAGAAATTTGTGCCGTTGTATTTGTACTAAGGCGTGATTTTCTTGGTTTTGGTAAAATGGAAAGGTGTCTTGATTGTTGTGTGATGTGATTGTCATGTAATGTTTCAGATTTGTCTACATGGTGTATGCGTAATCTGTGGTTATTAGCGTTGAATTAACAAATGTTTTTTTGCCAAGACAAATGGAAAACCCATGGTGTCTTTTGATTAGAGTTGAGCCATGAAGGCCAATTTCGCAGGCATCCATGGCTTAAGACAGCTTATATGATGTTATGAGTCCTTCCATTTCACATGGCAAAATAAAGCTTATTGAAAAAAACACTGGTTGCCACAAATTACGCATACATCATAAAGAGAACTTTGAAACATTTTATGATAGGTACGTCACACAGTTTTGAAGATGTCCGTCTGTTTTGACATATATCCATTCAAAAACTTACCTTATTATCAACACGATTTCACAGATTCCTTGCTTCAGATGTGAAAATGCATATGGCATGTGTAGCTGTATTGAGGTGTATTTTTTGTGGCTTTGGAAAAATGGAAGTGTGTTCTAATCATTGTGTGGTGTAATTGTTCTATCTTCGTATAGTCAATCTGCTGATGACTTTGTTTTACAGTTTTCCCCATTTTTATTTAAAAAAGTAATTAATAACAAAATAATTCACAACCAAAAAGTTGTTGAGATTGATAATCTTAGATTTTGATTTGTGACTGTAAAACTAAAGAGCTAAACATACATGTTTAGGTTAGCCAATGTTTGGGTAACATAGTATATGATAACAGCTTAATAGCTTATGATGTGTCAAAACCAAATGTAGTGTCAAGGGCTTGGATAATACTAAGAAAATGTACTGTTAAATTTGTATCGATCTATGCAACAAATTCTTTTGAAAGATGTTGTGCTACATATTGTTTGTTAAATTAGACTCACAATACACATACTAACGCTCCGTTAATGTTGGGCTGCCTATATAGAAAGTATCAAATATAGGAGTCCGCAATATAATCTTTGTATGCTATGCATGTCGAGACCTACTGGGAATGAAGTTACAGAAGGAAAGCCAACAAATCAGCTATTGACACTGCAAAAGAATGGTGCTCTCAATAAGGTACACAGTCATTTTCAACAGAAACAATGAAACCAAAAAATAGTACCTATATGTAGGGTGTTTGGGATTGCTTATATTTAACTGTAAGGGGGGATGATTAAATCAAGTCACTTTCTATGAGTCATTACGGGTGTTTGTGACACCTATCTATAGGGTGTTTTGGATACCTTATTTGTGTTCAACTTATACGTTTGGCTAAAAAAACTCAACTGCGGGGCTGAAATGGGTCATTTTGGGACCTGAAATAAGTGTTAAATTCGGGGCTGGAGTGGGGTCCAAAATGGGTGCGTTTGAGTGCTCAGATAAGGGGTGAAGTGTGTGCGGTTGGGGCTGAAATGGTTGGGTTTGGGTGACGAAATAGGACAGAAATGGATGTGTTTGGGGACTGGAGTGGGGGCTTAAATGGGCAAGTGTATGGATTGAAATTAGTGTGGAATAGGTAGCTGAAATAAGGGATGGGCACAAGTACGTTTGGGGGCTGAAATGGGTATGTTTGCAGTGATGAAATAGGACTGCAATAGGTACGTTTCGGGGCTGAAATCATGGCATCATCACAATAATAGTAAGCTGCCGTGCAAAAAATGATAAAGCAATAAACATGTTCTGAGTAACACTTGCCTATAGCAAGAATTGATGTTAAAGAAAAGGATTGATGAAAATGACACTTAAAGTTTAGTTAAGAGCACCATGTTAGTTCTGAACCATTACCTCTTCAACCATGTTAGCGTTAAAATTTTGGTTAAATTTGTGTCGATTTGATAAGTAACAGATTGCATATTTATTGTATGAAATTATTGTGATTTAATCGTTATCATTTACTTATCTAGGACGCCTGCATATGACATGGAAAGAAAAGAAGGATATGGAAAATCAGAAATGTATGAAACATTGGACGTTTGCATATGTATGAAATTATTTTGATTTAATCGTTATCATTTACAGCCGATGCACTTCCTATTTACGTTTCCGATCTGTCAGCTAAGTCTATAGCTGACCATGGCTCTTTTCCAGTCGTACTATCCGGTGGTACTTTATTTGATACCCTCAGGTAACTAACTTAACTATTTTACGAATTTCTTATTATTTAAGTGCTTATCTATTCCTAAATCTAATAGTAACTAGGCTCAACTTATTTTTCTATAATAACTGCTTATCTTCTAAAAATGATGTAACCCATTTTGGAATAATCAGAACATATACTGATAAGCACTTTAAATATGCAATCCTAGATATAGTATGGACAAGGATTACAAATAAGCAATCCCATTTGTGAGAAGTTAGAGATGATAGTGGAGTTTAAATTTTGACAGGAAGATAGTGGATCCTCCCTACCTTGATTTAGTAGATTGGTCGAAATGGTTGATATTTTGGCTGGATGAACTAGTTGTTCCTTTGAATCATCATGATTCGAGTTACAAACTTGATTATGATGGTTTCCTTAGTAAGGAGACTTTTTTGTTTTTATACCCGTGTTTGATCAACTTTACTCTTGACAATGCTCACTAACTTTTAAATACGTCGTCAGGTGCAAATACCCGAGTCAAACATTTATCCCATCAAGGAAGGATTATCCCTCGAGGAAGTAGCAGATGAATACGAGCAACGACTAAAAAATTTAGTAGCAAACAAAACACTAGAAACATCACCTGTTACGGGGTTTACTAAATTTGATCTAATGTTAGTAGGAATGGATCCATATGGGCACGTTGCATCCCTCTTCTGCTAGCATTTTCAGCGGTTTGAGAAGAAAATATGGGTGACTTTTATAACTTATTCGCCCAAAACACCTTGATAAGGATTTAAAACGTACACTTTTAAGGGGTCATTTAAGCCCTTAATCGCCCACTTTTATATCCGTTACTGCTTAATTTCGTTCCTTTTCACTTTTTAGGTCTCTTGGAAGCAAAATGCTGGAATGATGCATTTTTGGACGAAAAAGAGGGAATATGTGAAGAAAATGGCTAAGTCAAGATCAAGACACTCAAGCTGCTGGAATAACACCTGACGGCGTCCCAAACAGAGGGTGACGCCGTCCCTATTTTGTGACGACTCAGGAGTGAATTTGCTATTTTACACCTGACGGCGTCAGGCTTTGAAGAGTAAGGGCGTCATGAAGACTTTTCTTCTCAAACGGCCTAGATCCAGACTCAGAAGACGTCACTGCTGAAGTTTGACGGCGTCACAATCACAACATGACGCCATCCCGATGACGACTTGGCCAAGACGAAACCCTAATGACGGCGATCAGACGGCGTCCCACCTATAAGGCGACGCCGTCGCAGTTGTAAAATTATATATAGAAATTCAGTTGTAAAATTATATATAGAAATCGAATTTTCAGACTTTTGAAGAGGTAGACTTGTGGAGTAAAAACCTAAAATGATTGTAGTCCGGTTTGGACAGTATTTTAGGCTTCTCATACCCTATTTTACATCGAGATAAGTTATTTATTCCCTTGATTTCATTATGTCTTCGATTGAATGTGTGTATGCTTTCATGTTTAACATGTCCGGCTAATTTACTTGTGTGTTTGCTTAGATGTATGAAACCTAGTTATTCATTATTGATTGGTTTGTTAATACAAATAAGCCGTAAAAACGTTAATTTATATTTTACGATCTTCTAATGTTTTGTCGATAACAAACGTAAAATCATTTGAACGAAACAAATAAAATAAGTAAATAGTTTGAGCCAATAGTTTTCTAACACACTTACGTTTTCACATAAAACACTAAAACAAGTATAAGTGAATTTATGATTTAGTAATACATATGTACAACAACTAGTGTTTACATATTGGGCAAATATATACATAACTAGTATGTATTATAAATGGGTAAAAACTACAACCCATGGTATTGACCCATACCCATTTGACTAGATGCATTGCATCTATTTGGTACATTGTATAAATGAAATAACCATGGATCAACCCATAACCCATGACCCATGACCCGTAACCAAAATACCCATGGGCAAAGAGGAGCATCCCACGGATCCCTAACATTACACTAGACGGATCCCTTGAGGGTGGGATCCGTGGGATCCATGGAACAGTAGTTGTTTCTCCTCTATAAATAGTGAGCCATTTCTTCCTTTTGGGTTGCCACTCTCACACATACTTTCCCCAAGTATTTTAACTCTCTAACCACTGATCCTAAGGGATCTTTCTATGTAGTTTGTCTTTTGTTTTTGTGTGATTCTCTAAGTTCCTCTTAAAGGCGAGATAATCACTTCTTAAAGTCGAGCAAGCTCAATTCCATGAGTTGCCATGCTTCGTCATCATCAAGATTACTGAGGTTCTCTTGTTGATAATTCTTTATTCCTCCATGGAAGTGTTATGTCAAAGGCATTAGTGAAGAATGCTAACGGTGTCAAGACGAAGGCATTAGTGAAAGGTGCCAAGCGTTTGTGTCAAGGGCATTGGTGAAAGATGACATTAGTGAAGAATGCCAAGGTCGTATAATTGATGAGGTGCATCGTTATACAAATAGTTATAGCTTGTTTCCAAGGATGTTGATATCCTTGATGGTGTTGTAATAAGGGGTGGGTCTCCTTTGGGAATAGGTGTTGTGTAGTGTTGGGTAGTAGTTCCTCCATTGTAATGGAACTCGGTACTTAGCCTAGTACCGGATAAAGGATAGGCGACATTGTGGTAGGTATGGTTCACCTTGGTGAAAGAACCCGGTGGTTAGCCTAGTACCAGAAAAAGAGTAGACGACGTTGTGAAGGCTTCTCCGCCATAAGGAGTTGGTGTCGTGTAGTGATTACGAACTATCGAGTAGGTGACACGGGGAGTGGAGTAGGGCAAGGAAGGTGTCCTTGTAGCCGAACCACTATAAATACTCGTGTCGTGGTTATGTGCTTCTTACTCTTTATCTTTCATTACACTTTTATATATCTATCTATCAACGTCCAACATACACACATATATAGATTGACATAAGTCGGTCTAGATATTTTAAAACGAAGTTTTAATTGGTAAAACTATTCAACCCTCCCTTCTAGTTTTCTACAATTGGCATCAGAGCTTCGTTACCAAGTTTTTTAGAGTATGTTGTACTTTAAAAACTTGATACGATCCGTGTATGTTTGAAAACTACAAAGAAGGATTTTTTTTAAGTCATGTTTTAAAATCATTATAGTGTTACTGTTGGACAATGATAGAATGGTTGATTCGCTCCAAACTGTCAAGTTTATTACACAAGTCAACCACTTGTGAATGGTCAACCGTAATAAAATTCAAACAGTCTAAAACCAATGCAATTTCCCTTGGAATTTAGTGGATTCCCGGGTCGTTAAGTCCCACGGAGGATTAATGGTGTTTAAAAACGTTCAGATGTCGAATGATCACTAAGGATAATGATCAGTAAGGATTTTGATTGGTAATTACACTACTGATTGATTGGAATTATATTTGAATACAGAACTATAAAGTACAACAATCAGATTAAACAAACGTGTACGCATACGTTTACTAAATTATACGTAAACGTACAAAATAAAACGTGAATTTAAAAGAATAAAACTCCTACAGATATAAAAATGATATTTTTACAATCCTAATAATAAAAGAAAATTATTGGAAAATTAAAATTATTTTTATAACTATTTATTTAATTATTATTAATTAAAAACTATTTTTAACTATTTAATAATAATCTAAAATATAAGAAAATGTGAAATAAAGCTAGAAAAATGAAATTATGACTTAGAAAAATCTAAAATATTATAAAACTTATTTTAAAACTGAAAAGTTATTTTTTTATGTTTTTTATTTATTTATTATTAATTATTTATTACTTTTTAACTATTTTAAATTCTAATAAATACTAAACAAGCTAAGAAAATTCTGAAATTTTTTCTATAAATATCCTATGGTGACAGAAAGCTAAGAAAATTATAAAAACAGAAAGTGCTTAATAATAAGCTGAAAAAGAAAATTAAAAAGCTAATTTATATTAAATAAATGCTATCACTATTTTTAAAATGATGTTTTTGTGTTTTTTCTTTTTTTAAACCTATTATACTACTGATATTAAGTAACTTTAATGAAGAAAAAAAATTTTGGAACTTAAAAATAAGCAGTTAATGAGCTTATTTTCTCAACAGTTAAGCTTTTGGCTTATTTTGATGTTTTTAAGCTCAAACAAGCTTCACAGTTGGAACCAAAGGTGAAATAAGATACAAATAAGCTAAAGGAACTTATATGAAGCTAAAAGACACAAAGATCAATACTGATAAGCTTAAAATAAGCAAATAAGCACTATGACTAAATCTATAAAACAAACAGGCCTGCAATGATCTTTAAGGCCAAAATTAGCTAAGGGCAAAAGCTCCAAAGTCAAAAGCAATCTTGGGTGTAATAAGCTGGCTTATTGGGGTTTCCAAAAAGCCAAGATTCTTACACTGGGGTTCACTAATGAGCTTGTGGCAAGCTTGTGAAAAAGCTTGTAAATCACTGAGTACTTAGTTAACACAGAAATGGGACAAACAAAAAGTTACTTGCAGCCGCTATAAAGTGGAGATTAAGCACTGAAATAAAGAGATAGGTGGATAAGCTTCACAAAAAGCTAAGGCACACAAGCTGAGACTCACTAATGAGCTTTTGACAAGCTTATGAAGAAGCTAGCTCAACTGTGCACAGGACACATTTTTAGAAAAGGGCTTAAAAGAAGATAAGAAATAAGCTGTTTAATAAGCTAACTAGAAATTATAAAAAATACTCTGATTAAGATGAGCAACTAAATTTTATAAACCTAAAAGCTTAAAACATGAAACTCAAAATTAAATCCTATAGAAAATAATCTATTTTATTCAAAAACGACTAAACTGAAAATTTTGACTTTTTAAATTACACTATCAAGTTGACTTTTATGAACTTTGGATTGATTCTACTAACTGATTATGTTGTAATAAGGTGTATTAGGACTAGTTTGATCAATTCTAACAACTTATAAACATGAAAACATGATCATGGAACATGAAAATCCAACAGTTAGTAAACTAGATGTGATCAAAATCTATTTTGACTTTTTATCAAATGAGGTCTGGTTTTATTTGTTTCACTGAGTTATTATGACCAAGTGTGACAAACAACAAACAAGAACACTGGCTTGAACAAACTCTAACACAGTTTACACAGTGAATCCAAACAACACTTTAACAAACTGCTTTTGTGATTTTCAAAACAAATGAGTGATTTAAACCTCAACACTGATTCTAAACTTTATATTATCATATAATGAGACTAATGAAGCATTAAACAACAACAATAACAACATAAAACTGAGAAATGACAATTATGCTATATTAACTGTTAAACTAAGATTTTTAGTAACTACAAATTCCAATGAACAAGCAAACTGTTTTATGGCTTAATTCTACTTAGCTACAACTCATAAACATAGAAACACAAAGATTTAAGCTAATGAATGACTTAAACAGTGAAATGCCAAAATGGAGCAAAAGGCTTACAAAATGGATTCCAGTGAAAACTGAGAACCAAGGACTGAGAACACAACCTATAGCTTCCCAAGAAGCTCTAAACCCAAGGGCAATCCAATATTCACCCTGCTCCAGCTGTGAACTCCATTTCCATTGATTTTTTATTTTTAACTAATTTTTTTGTATTTTTGGTATTTTTTTCTTTTTGATACTAAACAAAGTTTTAAGGTATCTAAAAGCTTTCAGAAGCTTTATAGGAGCTTATGTGAGCTTAAGAGTCCATAAACAACATTAATTACAACATTAAGCTAACATGAGAATTTTGACATGAAAATTGCATAAACTGAGAATGAAACTTGAAACTTGAAATTGCTTATTGAAAAAGGTTCACAATACACTAAGATGGATAAAAACAGTACTTGAAAGCTTGATATTACACTGGAATTTGAAAATTAACTAAAAACGACATACATTAACTAAAATTATTCTAGATCTCTTACTCCTCTGCTTCTCCTTCTTTCTTTATAGACTTTAGAGACTCCCCACATGCTTCTGATCATTTCCCACTTGCAATCTTGGCCATTGATTTCTCTGAATTCATCCTAGCCTTTAAAATTGATTTTGGCGCCAAAAGTCTTGATAGTGGATTAGAGCAGGTTTAGAACAATTAAAGACTTTTGGTTGCTTGTGGAGGTGTAAGGGGACAAGTTGGGAAGTAGATATGGAGCTAGGGGTGATTTGGCAACAAAACCAGGCAAGGTGGAGTGTAGATTGGTGGGGAAGCATTAAATGCTTATGGGCTGGTATAGGAGGAGGGGGGATGAGCTGGAGAGAGTAGGTAGTGAGGTGGAAAGGTGGTGAGGTGGTGGTAAAACCACTGGTTTTGGAATTGCAGGCGTGGGTGAGGAAGAAGCACAGTGAAAATGGTTTTGGCGGGTTTGATTGGGTTTGACTGGTGGATATTAATAATGGGGGGGTTCAAAATGGGATATTGGCAGGGGTCAAGTGAGATTTTGAACTAGCTCAAGGTTGAAGGGTCAAGGTCCAAGTCACTTGGGTTGGGCTTGTGTTGGGCCAGCTGGATTGGGTTGATAATAACAAAGGGTCCGGTTTGGTTTTGTAGTTAATACACAAGGACCAAAGTTGCCAATCTTTAATAGTAGAAGGACCACATTTGATTATTTTCACTTTTAAATATCCGAGGACTATATTTGACATTTTTCAAAGTTGAGAGACCAAAGTTGTAAATTGTGATTTTAACTTCAAAGGACTATTTTTGACAACTCATGAATCCCTAGGGACTTTAAATAACATTTTTCTTTATTTTTATTTACCAGGGACTATATTTGACAACTCATGAAACTTGGGGGACTAAAACTGCCAATTATGCAAACTTGATACGTTTTTCATCTGATTTTGGTATTTTTGCATTTGAAACACATAAAACACTTATTTGTGATATTTTTATCATTTTGATGCATTTCTGAGTGTTTTCAGATGTTTTTGCAGTTTAAATGGGAATAAAATGATGAGTATTTAGACACTCATCAATCCCCCACACTAAACTATTGCTAGTCCCTAGCAATCTTTTTGAAACTTTAATGGATTTCATCTCTTTACCAAAAGCCATTACTTCTGGAGTAGCCAATTGTTTTAGTTCAAGTAAGAACCTTG
Organism: Chrysanthemum seticuspe; assembly: GCA_019973895.1. Classification (NCBI taxonomy): domain Eukaryota; kingdom Viridiplantae; phylum Streptophyta; class Magnoliopsida; order Asterales; family Asteraceae; genus Chrysanthemum; species Chrysanthemum seticuspe. The sequence continues at coordinate 151,703,292 of BPTQ01000005.1, read as the reverse complement.
GTACAATGATAACCAAATGATTTTGAGCAAATCATAAGCTTTAAACGGATTTGATTAGTCTTTACCAAAAGCCGTTTGCTTCTGGACTAGCCAACTCTTAGATAAAATATCTTTGGTGAGTCGATTACCAATTATGGTTTTCCAACTGCCTTTACCATAAGCCATAAACTTGCGGGCTAGCCAACTTTTCACTAATTAAAGATATGGTGAGCTGAACACCATACAATTTTGGGCAAATTGCAAGCCATAAACGGATTTGAGATATCTTTACCAAGAGCCATTTGCTCCTGGATTATCCAATCCTTATGTGGGTTAGACATGGCGGACTGATTACCATTTGCTGAGTAAGTGCAAAACACTTACTCCAAAAAACATTTTGGCCAAAAACGGGGGAATTGGGTGGTATAATTACATGATAAAATTCGTGAGAATTCCCCCCCCCCCCCACACTAGAAATGAATATTGCCCTCAATATTCAAAGTGCCGGCGGTTATGCCGAAACATAGAACGTAAAAGGGAAATACTACAGCCATTATTTTATTTTTTTGATATATACATATCTTCTCTTTTTTTTTTTCTTTTTTTAAAAAAAAAAAAAAAAAAAAAAAAAAAAAAAAAAAAAAAAAAAACTTATATACAACAGCGGGGGGCAACTCCCCCACACTAGGGTGGTACTCACGGGTGAAAACCCATGTGGTGTGCTACTGTTTTTGATTACCGAGTCGCTAGCTTGACTCGATCCCCGCATTCATTGGTTCAAGGGGAAAGTTTGTAGATCCGGGACAACCACAGGTGGAATGTCCTCTCCAAAATAGTGCTTCAATCGATGACCATTCACTTTAAAATTTGGACCATCGGGTTGAGATAACTCAATGGTTCCATAAGGAAATACTTTAGTGATGGTGAATGGTCCAGACCAGCGGGATTTTAGTTTTCCTAAGAAAATCTTCAATCTTGAATTGAAAAGAAGGACTCGATCACCAACGTTGAAAACGCGGTTCTTGATTTTGGAGTCATGAATCTTCTTTGTCTTTTGTTTGTAGATCAAAGAGTTTTCGTATGCTTGATCACGGAGTTCATTTAATTCATTCATTTGAACTTTTCTGTGATCACCAGCTATCTGAATATCGAAGTTGGCATGTTTCAAGGCCCAGTATGCTTTGTGCTCAAGCTCAATCGGCAGATGACACGCCTTTCCGTACACTAGCTTGTATGGAGTACACCCGATGGGTGTTTTATAAGCTGTACGGAAGGCCCAGAGTGCGTCATCTAGTTTATCCGACCAGGATGCACGATTTTCGCCTACTGTCCTCTCAAGAATTCTTTTTATACCACGGTTGGAAACTTCTACTTGCCCACTTGTTTGGGGGTGGTATGCAGTAGAGAGACGGTGGGTTACACCATACTTTTGCATGACTCGATCAAATTGGTCATTGCAGAAATGCGTCCCACGATCACTAATTATAGCTCGTGGAGTTCCAAACCTAGCAAAAACAGATTTTAAGAATTTCACAACAACTCGGGCATCGTTGGTAGGTAAAGCTTTCGCTTCAACCCATTTTGACAAATAGTCAACAGCCACAAGTATGTATTTGTTTCCTCGAGATGATGGAAATGGCCCCATAAAGTCAATGCCCCAGATGTCAAAGATCTCACATACTTGAATGGCGTTTTGAGGCATTTCATTTCTTTGAGAGATATTTTCGTGACGTTGACAAGCGTCACAGGTTTTGACAAATTCGTGGGCATCCTTGTAAATAGTGGGCCAATAAAACCCGGAATCAAACACCTTTTTGGAGGTGTAATTTGGACTATGATGGCCCCCGGTGGGTCCAGCATGGCAAGCTTTGAGAATGTCCATAGCTTCCTGTCCATAAACACACCGTCGGATGACTTGATCCGCACAGATTTTGAATAAGTAGGGGTCGTCCCAGAAGTAATGTTTAACATCCTTGAAGAATTTGTTCTTCTGTTGGGTCGACATTCCTTTCACTATGAAGTTACCCGCATGGTAATTTGCGAAGTCAGCAAACCATGGGGTAGTAGAGTTTCCACGAAAAGAAACCGCATTGAGTGTCTCGAGAGGAAATGTTTCATTTATTTCCTTTTTCTCGAAAACATCTTGGTGAGGGTTTTCTAATCGGGACAGATGATCAGCAGCCAGGTTCTCAGCTCCTTTTTTATCACGTATAATGATATCAAATTCTTGCAAGAGGAGAACCCAACGGAGCAATCTCGGCTTTGCATCTTGTTTTGCAAAGAGATATTTGAGAGCCGAGTGATCCGTATACACCACGCATTTGGTCAAGATTAGGTATGGCCGAAACTTCTCAAACGCATACACCATAGCTAGTAGCTCTTTTTCTGTGGTGGTATAATGAGTTTGAGCTTCAGTCATAGTCTTACTCGCGTAGTGGATAGGCTGAAAATGCTTGGATCTACGTTGCCCCAGGACTGCACCGATAGCAAAATCACTTGCATCACACATGAGTTCAAAGGGTAAATCCCAGTCGGGAGCAACTAGAATGGGTGCTTCAGTAAGCTTTTTCTTTAATGTTTCAAAAGCTTCGATGCACTCAGGTGAGAAGATAAAAGGAGCATCTTTTTCAAGAAGATGGGTCATAGGCCGGACGATTTTAGAAAAATCTTGTATGAATCTGCGATAGAAACCGGCATGACCTAAAAAACTCCTAATACATTTGACGGTAGTAGGATGAGGCAATTTAGCAATAACATCTACTTTTGCTCTATCGACCTCAATCCCGTTTTTTGAAATCTTATGGCCAAGGACTATGTCTTCTTTGACCATAAAGTGGCTCTTCTCCCAATTTAGACAAAGATTGGTGTCTTCAGACCGTTTGAGCATTTTTTCTAAATGGGAGAGACATGTTTGAAATGAGTCCCCAATGACCGAGAAGTCATCCATAAACACCTCCATTGTTTCCCCGATCATGTCGTGGAAAATGGCCATCATACATCGTTGGAACGTGCCAGGAGCGTTACATAGGCCAAAAGGCATACGTCTGTAGGCAAAAGTTCCGTATGGGCAGGTGAATGTGGTCTTTTCTTGGTCCTGTGGATCAATGGGGATCTGAAAATAACCCGAGAAACCATCAAGGAAACAATAGTATTCATTCCCTGCTAATCTCTCAAGCATTTGGTCCATGAAGGGTAGAGGAAAGTGGTCTTTTCGGGTGGCGTCATTCAACTTACGATAGTCAATGCAAACATGCCATCCCGTTACCAGCCGAGTTGGAATTAACTCATTATTTTCATTTGTGACAACAGTAATGCCACCCTTTTTAGGAACACAGTAAATTGGGCTAACCCAAGGACTATCTGAGATCGGGTAAATTAAACCGGCATCAAGAAGTTTGAGAACCTCTTGTTTGATAACCTCATGAATCTTAGGATTTACTCTTCTCTGATGTTGAACTGCTGGTTTGAAGTCATCCTCCATCAAGATTTTGTGAGTACAAAACTCAGGGTTGATACCCTTAATGTCGGAGAGTTTCCAAGCAATTGCTTGCTTGTGTGACTTTAAGACCTTTATAAGAGCAGCTTTTTCATCTTTATTCAAATCTCGAGCAATAATGACGGGTAATTTATCATCACCCTCAAGAAATGCATACTCGAGATGAGGTGGTAAGTCCTTAAGTTTAACCTCAGGAAATTCTTCAGTTTTCTCAACTGACTTGACTTCCTTGTTATGAAGCTCGACGGGAGGGAGTGGAGGAGAAGTGTCCTGATTTAACAACTTCTCAAGAAGAAGAATATCTCCCTCCAGATTAATCTCATTGTTATTAACCTCATCTGGAATTGAATCACTAGTGTGGGGATTCATGATGGATCATCATTAAGCAACTTCTCAATGAGAAGTATGTCCCCCTCGATGTCAATTGGAGCGTGATCAATTTCCCATGGAACAGAATCACTAGCCAAGTATGCTTCAATATCTTCCAAGATGAAGTCACTTCCCTCAAACGGAGTGAGAGAAGGAGTAGAATTGGCAATGATTGGTTGAGATGAATGAGTGAGATTATCACTCGAAGAATTATGAACATAACCGAGAACTTCTTGAGAGTACTCTTCAGAAGCAACATCAATGATATCTATTCGGTTAACCGACTCAGAATCATAGTTTGCGGAGTACCTCGAAGTTTGATCAAGGTTAAAGGTGACAGCTTCATTACCCACACGTAATGTGATTTCTTGCTCAAATACATCAATGAGAGCACGGCCCGTTCTCAGGAATCCTCGTCCAACAATGAGAGGAACCCGATGATCGGCATCGAAGTCAACAACCACAAAGTCAGCTGGAAAATGGAACTTTCCTACTTTCACAAATACGTCCTCGGCAATGCCAAGTGGACGGGATATTGTACGATCTGCAAGCTCGAGAGTCATGCATGTAGGAGTAAGGTCCGGAAGAGAAAGTTTCTTCCATACTGAATGAGGCATCAGGTTAATGCTTGCACCAAGATCGGCTAAGGCAAAGCATTCAACCATCCCTGGAAATACACAAGGTAAGAGAAATTTTCCAGGATCTCCAAGCTTCTCGGGAAGCTTCTTTAACAGAACTGCTGAGCAATTCTCGTTCAGAGGAGTTTTAGCCATTTCAAACAGTTTTTCCATGTTGCTTAACATGTGTTTGAGAGTTGATGCAAACTTGGGCATCAGCATGATAGCATCCGCAAAGCTTATGTCAAAATGTAGTTCTTGGAAAATTTGAAAAAATTTTTCCATCTGATGACTGGCTTTTTCGCGGAGCTTTTGCTCATTCAAACGTGATGGGTAAGGAATAGAGGATTTGGATTTGGAGTTTTCAACAGGAGCTACAGGAGGTTCAAAAACAACTCCTGGATTGGATTTGGGTTTCGGGACAACTTGAGGATGGACATCGTTGGTACCTCCGTTATTAGTAGGAAGTTCCTTGTCCTTTGTCGCCTCAGGTTCACTTTCCACTACCTTCGGGAGAAAAGAAGAAGAGGTAGTAGGAATAGCGGGTCCATCGTATGATATACCACTTCTGGTTGTGATCGCCTTTGCATCGCCCCTCGGGTTAGCGATCGTGTTGCTCGGAAGTTTTCCTGAGCCCGAGGGTTGATCATTTAAAGACTTCTTTAGATCAGCGATCTGACTGACCAACAACCTGTTCATTTAATCTTGGGATTTCATGAATTGCTTCAATAACTCATCAGATGATGGTCCAGTTGGAACAATGGCTTGAGTTTGATTAGGAAAATTCTGGCCTCTATTGTTCGGATTAGGGCCTTGATTTTGAAAATTTCCTTGATTAGGATTCATATTCCCATGAAATTGATTCCCTCGATTGAAATTGTTTTGATTAAAGTTTCCTTGATGTTGGAAACCTTGATTTGGTCCGGGATAGAAATTACCTTGGTTTTGATAACCTTGGTTCATTCTAGGTTGGTTCTGATTCCGGTTTTGTATGTTAGGATTCTGGTTAAAACCGGGTGGTCCCTGATAAGTATTAGCATGGTGGTTTGGTTCATTTTGAGGATGGTATTGATTACCTCCCTGATGTGAAGTACCGGCTATAGCATTGGCTTCAAAAGGACTACCATCGGTGGCAGTACAGTTGTAGTATGCATGAGGGCCACCACAAGTAACACAAACCTCGACTTTCTTCACTTCACCATGTGATGGTGGCTGTGTGAAAGTGACTTTCTTTTGGTTAGCAAGAACCAAAGCATGAATAGCATCCGTGAGTTTATCAATCTTAGCATCGGTGCTAGATGTACTCACGTGAGATGAAGTAGAAGGTCCTGCATTAGACTGAGACTGATATGTCTTTGTCCGGAAAGGGCGGACCTGGGACTTGTTTTCTATGATTTGCAAGGCTTCTTTTGTGGTCTTGCTCAGGAAATTACCTCCCGCGGAGGCATTTAAAGAGTCTTGGTTAGTTTGGTTCAGACCATTGTAGAAAGTATCCATTTGCATTAACTCGGTAAAACCATGATGTGGACACTTTCGGAGCAACTCTTTGTAACGATCCCATGCCTCACCGAATGATTCATCAAATCTTTGAGTAAATTTCATTATCTCATTCTTAAGACTTGTAGTTCGGGATGGAGGATAGAATTCGTTAACAAACTTAGTGACTAAATCCTCCCATGTCTCAATGGAACGAGGGGGTTGTTTCTCAAGCCAATTCCGGGCTTGTCCCTCTAGAGAGAATGGGAACAGAAGAAGCTTAATTGCTTCATGTGGGACATTCTTGTATTTGATGGTCGATGCAATCTTGTTGAACCATCGAATATGTGCATGAGGGTCGTCCCGCTCAAAACCATAAAATTGGCTTTGGGTTACAAGATTAAGCAACCCGGTTTTGAGCTCGAAGGTATCAGCCACGATGGCTGGGACAACAATGGCATCTCCGTAATCCCTCGATGGGTGCTTGGAGAAGCTCATTCATCGGTTTATCTTCTGCCATTACGACAGGGGGTGGTGGTACTAGACGTTCCTCAGTCACGGCTGAAGGAGCAGAACGTCCTCTACGTCTACGTGGAATACTTGCAAGCTCTGAAAGTGGACTTGTAGAGCTGGAAGAACGAGTGCGCATGCACTAAGTATAAAAATCAGTTTTCAAAAACAAATGCGAGGCAAAACGACAAGTGAACTTAAACCAATAATCACAAATGAAATGGCTTCTTTGAAAAAGGTACACCAAATCACAAGGACACAAAGGCAAGTTTTGATCTTTAAGATTGGGAACTTATTAATGTTCACACCCCCAGTTGGTAGGTGTTCTGCCTTGATTTGCGGTGGTTGATTTTTATGTATTTAAGTACCACTGAAAAGACGTAGGTATGGATTTGTGCTAAGGGTTTAAATACTTTTGAACAATATTTTTGGTATCGTCTCGTTTAACCAAATCGTACTGCTTTAAGAATCACCTTAAAGAAAATACAAGATAGAAAACGTTACGATTGTTTTGTTGTTTTATATTTTTTTGTGTTGTTAACACTTTAGGAAAAGTGTTAATGAACTTTTTGATTTTGATAACTTTACAAAAAAACTGTTTACAAAAGGTGGTATATGTGCAAGTATGGGTCTGAAGATGCTTAAAACACGCTAAAGCCTCCCCGGCAGCGGCGCCAAAATTTGATTCGCTCCAAACTGTCAAGTTTATTACACAAGTCAACCACTTGTGAATGGTCAACCATAATAAAATTCAAACAGTCTAAAACCAATGCAATTTCCCTTGGAATTTAGTGGATTCCCGGGTCGTTAAGTCCCACGGAGGATTAATGGTGTTTAAAAACGTTCAGATGTCGAATGATCACTAAGGATAATGATCAGTAAGGATTTTGATTGGTAATTACACTACTGATTGATTGGAATTATATTTGAATACAGAACTATAAAGTACAACAATCAGATTAAACAAACGTGTACGCGTACGTTTACTAAATTATACGTAAACGTACAAAATAAAACGTGAATTTAAAAGAATAAAACTCCTACAGATATAAAAACTATTTTTAACTATTTAATAATAATCTAAAATATAAGAAAATGTGAAATAAAGCTAGAAAAATGAAATTATGACTTAGAAAAATCTAAAATATTATAAAACTTATTTTAAAACTGAAAAGTTATTTTTTTATGTTTTTTATTTATTTATTATTAATTATTTATTACTTTTTAACTATTTTAAATTCTAATAAATACTAAACAAGCTAAGAAAATTCTGAAATTTTTTCTGTAAATATCCTATGGTGACAGAAAGCTAAGAAAATTATAAAAACAGAAAGTGCTTAATAATAAGCTGAAAAAGAAAATTAAAAAGCTAATTTATATTAAATAAATGCTATCACTATTTTTAAAATGATGTTTTTGTGTTTTTTCTTTTTTTAAACCTATTATACTACTGATATTAAGTAACTTTAATGAAAACAAAAATTTTGGAACTTAAAAATAAGCAGTTAATGAGCTTATTTTCTCAACAGTTAAGCTTTTGGCTTATTTTGATGTTTTTAAGCTCAAACAAGCTTCACAGTTGGAACCAAAGGTGAAATAAGATACAAATAAGCTAAAGGAACTTATATGAAGCTAAAAGACACAAAGATCAATACTGATAAGCTTAAAATAAGCAAATAAGCACTATGACTAAATCTATAAAACAAACAGGCCTGCAATGATCTTTAAGGCCAAAATTAGCTAAGGGCAAAAGCTCCAAAGTCAAAAGCAATCTTGGGTGTAATAAGCTGGCTTATTGGGGTTTCCAAAAAGCCAAAATTCTTACACTGGGGTTCACTAATGAGCTTGTGGCAAGCTTGTGAAAAAGCTTGTAAATCACTGAGTACTTAGTTAACACAGAAATGGGACAAACAAAAAGTTACTTGCAGCCCTATTAAATAAGCTATAAAGTGGAGATTAAGCACTGAAATAAAGAGATGGGTGGATAAGCTTCACAAAAAGCTAAGGCACACAAGCTGAGACTCACTAATGAGCTTTTGACAAGCTTATGAAGAAGCTAGCTCAACTGTGCACAGGACACATTTTTAGAAAAGGGCTTAAAAGAAGATAAGAAATAAGCTGTTTAATAAGCTAACTAGAAATTATAAAAAATACTCTGATTAAGATGAGCAACTAAATTTTATAAACCTAAAAGGTTAAAACATGAAACTCAAAATTAAATCCTATAGAAAATGATCTATTTTATTCAAAAACGACTAAACTGAAAATTTTGACTTTTTAAATTACACTATCAAGTTGACTTTTATGAACTTTGGATTGATTCTACTAACTGATTATGTTGTAATAAGGTGTATTAAGACTGGTTTGATCAATTCTAACAACTTATAAACATGAAAACATGATCATGGAACATGAAAATCCAACAGTTAGTAAACTAGATGCGATCAAAATCTATTTTGACTTTTTATCAAATGAGGTCTGGTTTTATTTGTTTCACTGAGTTATTATGACCAAATGTGACAAACAACAAACAAGAACATTGGCTTGAACAAACTCTAACACAGTTTACACATTGAATCCAAACAACACTTTAACAAACTGCTTTTGTGATTTTCAAAACAAATGAGTGATTTAAACCTCAACACTGATTCTAAACTTTATATTATCATATAATGAGACTAATGAAGCATTAAACAACAACAATAACAACATAAAACTGAGAAATGACAATTATGCTATATTAACTGTTAAACTAAGATTTTTAGTAACTACAAATTCCAATGAACAAGCAAACTGTTTTATTGCTTAATTCTACTTAGCTACAACTCATAAACATAGAAACACAAAGATTTAAGCTAATGAATGACTTAAACAGTGAAATGCCAAAATGGAGCAAAAGGCTTACAAAATGGATTCCAGTGAAAACTGAGAACCAAGGACTGAGAACACAACCTATAGCTTCCCAAGAAGCTCTAAACCCAAGGGCAATCCAATATTCACCCTGCTCCAGCTGTGATCTCCATTTCCATTGATTTTTGATTTTTAACTAATTATTTTGTATTTTTGGTATTTTTTTTCTTTTTGATACTAAACAAAGTTTTAAGGTATCTAAAAGCTTTCAGAAGCTTTATAGGAGCTTATGTGAGCTTAAGAGTCCATAAACAACATTAATTACAACATTAAGCTAACATGAGAATTTTGACATGAAAATTGCATAAACTGAGAATGAAACTTGAAACTTGAAATTGCTTATTGAAAAAGGTTCACAATACACTAAGATGGATAAAAACAGTACTTGAAAGCTTGATATTACACTCGAATTTGAAAATTAACTAAAAACGACATACATTAACTAAAATTATTCTAGATCTCTTACTCCTCTGCTTCTCCTTCTTTCTTTATAGACTTTAGAGACTCCTCACATGCTTCTGATCATTTCCCACTTGCAATCTTGGCCATTGATTTCTCTGAATTCATCCTAGCCTTTAAAACTGATTTTGGCGTCAAAAGTCTTGATAGTGGATTAGAGCAGGTTTAGAGCAATTAAAGACTTTTGGTTGCTTGTGGAGGTGTAAGGGGACAAGTTGGGAAGTAGATATGGAGCTAGGGGTGATTTGGCAACAAAACCAGGCAAGGTGGAGTGTAGATTGGTGGGGAAGCATTAAATGCTTATAGGCTGGTATAGGAGGAGGGGGGATGAGCTGGAGAGAGTAGGTAGTGAGGTGGAAAGGTGGTGAGGTGGTGGTAAAACCACTGGTTTTGGAATTGCAGGCGTGGGTGAGGAAGAAGCACAGTGAAAATGGTTTTGGCGGGGTTGACTGGGTTTGACTGGTGGATATTAATAACGGGGGGGGTTCAAAATGGGATATTGGCAGGGGTCAAGTGAGATTTTGAACTAGCTCAAGGTTGAAGGGTCAAGGTCCAAGTCACTTGGGTTGGGCTTGTGTTGGGCCAGCTGGATTGGGTTGATAATAACAAAGGGTCCGGTTTCGTTTTGTAGTTAATACACAAGGACCAAAGTTGCCAATCTTTAATAGTAGAAGGACCACATTTGATTATTTTCACTTTTAAATATCCGAGGACTATATTTGACATTTTTCAAAGTTGAGGGACCAAAGTTGTAAATTGTGATTTTAACTTCAAAGGACTATTTTTGACAACTCATGAATCCCTAGGGACTTTAAATAACATTTTTCTTTATTTTTATTTACCAGGGACTATATTTGACAACTCATGAAACTTGGGGGACTAAAACTGCCAATTATGCAAACTTGATACGTTTTTCATCTGATTTTGGTATTTTTGCATTTGAAACACATAAAACACTTATTTGTGATATTTTTATCATTTTGATGCATTTCTGAGTGTTTTCAGATGTTTTTGCAGTTTAAATGGGAATAAAATGATGAGTATTTAGACACTCATCAATGGTCTAATATTTTCCTTGTTAAGAATTCTCCATACTTGGATTTGGGCATACCAAGAAGATCATGAAGAAACTATCTAAATATTTCTTTTTGTAAAAAGAATGTTTAGCATTGTTTTCCTCATACATGGATCTGGAGATTCCAAGAAGATCACAAAGCATTTTCTCTAAATATTTCTTTCCTTAAAATGAATATTTAGCAAATGTATGATCGTTAATAAATTACATTATTTTTTTTATTATTAAAATCTTAGTTGTATGATTAATCTTTATTAGTAATTACTTAAGTAGTTATCTATATTAAAATTATCATCAAGAATAGTATTCTTCGATTGATTTATATATAGACTACACTACTAATATGTAATAATGATATCCCGGTTATTCGATAGCCTCAATCATTATTCATCACAAAAGTATTATTGACACTTCATCTATGTCAATGAATATCCATGTGAAATTTCTTATATTATGATAAAATGGGATTTTATCATAATCTTTGAAAAACCTCCCAAGAATTGTGACTGATTCATAAAAATGGAATCACGTCAAATATGATTAGTATTAAACCGTCAAAACCCCAAATCATAAGTTATAGAGCTTAAACATCAAACTCTAGGCATTTTAGAACTCCCAAACCAAAGTTATCAAGGAATGCTTAAACTGATTTTGCTGTCATGCCGGATCCCTGAGCTTGAACTAGCCGGATCCCTAATGAGAGGGATCCGTGGGATTCGTGCAACAGAAGACAACATAAGTTAGTAATGATCACTGTGGAAGTTCCACAACCACTTTCCCTTTAAAGACTCACGAACAAAAACCCAATTATAGTTCACATGAGCAATTTGATCATTTCCTTCAAGCATAACAATCTCTTGTGTAAGTATAATCTTCACTACATTGTTAATTTAATTCCTTGATTTCTAGGATTACAATTTCTTCATTTTTAGAAGTTGGGTTCAAATGGGTTTATCATAATTTGTTACCACATTGTTTTCTAAGATAATCCGAATCAAAGAATTAACATTGTTAATACAAATTAAACTCATTTCTTGAATTCAATAAAGATGATTTGAGCAAAATTGTGATCAAACCCTTTAGGCTACTATTCATAATTAATACCACATTGTGGTTGTGTTGTTTAGGAACAATCATGCCAAGTAACCGACAACAAGACTATCAAGATACCGCCCATTACATACCAATGTACCATAGAAAAGATGAACTTAGCCTGGAAGATAGAAAACCTTTTAAAATGCTCGAAAAGAGACTTTTTCATGAAGGTCGTGTAGTAGAAACATCATTTCTTGCTAACACCGACATAAGACAAGTTTTTGGGACCATTGGCTTTGATTGTTTATTGGACATAAACGAACAAATTTGCCCGGTTTTCGTACTCGAGTTCTACAAGACAATGAGGTTAGTTAGAAATAATGAGGGGTCCATCGCAATTGTCTTCATCATAAATGAGCATGAGTACACCCTTTCGCTTGTGGAGTTTGGAAGAATATTAAGGGTTCCATATCAAGGAGTTTGCATGTTTTCGAATGAGTGGTCTTTGGCGGAGATACACGATATGGTTGATCACCATGAAATCTACTACATGAGAATTCTGGAAGCAACCACGGTGAGGGACACCGTGTTCATGCCAAGAGCATCCCCATCGAGGGTCACTAGGAATTCAAAAGTTATCTATAGGGATCCTTTCTAAATGGAGCTCTCCGAGATGTATGCCTTGTATAGGAAATGGGAAGTTGTGGTGAGGGAAAATGTGTTGTGCTTAGGAGGGAACAAGGATCACCCCAATGCATGCCTAAGCTTCATGATCTATTGCCTAGTGACAGAGACTCGCTTCAACCTTGCATACTGCATGATTAAGAGAATGGCAAGTGTAAAAAGCATGGACAAAATGGTGCTCACGTACGCAATGCTCCTAACCCGTCTTGCAACATTTATCTTTGCATTATATCCTTCTCCGTACTCCTATGATCATAGATTTTGCAACAAAGTTATGGTGTCATTGACCGAGGGTAGAACTACAAGGTTTATGGTGGAAGGCAAAAGGCCTCACCCACCCACGGATTCCTCGGATGAACGGGAGAGGCAAAGAGAAGGTGAAGGTAGTATCAACCCACTCGGAAATACCGATCTCGACCCCTTGGATTACATCAATCAATTGCCGGACATTCCTAGCCCATCACAAGAATGGCAACAAACCAAGGGAATCTTCAAGTGCTTCGCCAACTTCTTGAAAAAAAAGAAGTAGAGATAGTGTGATAAAGAGTGGAGGAGGGGTGAAGACGGGGAGTGGTGGAGAAGTAAGGTAAGGTCATAGGACCTTAATTTGTGAAAATAATTTGAAACAATGGGTTGTAACATCTAAACAATACTTATGTAGAGTAGGATATAGTATGTAGCTATTGCCATAACTTGGCATTGAACAATCTTAATTTAGGAACGTGTAACATGAGATTTTGCGACTTCTTGAAATCATTAAAGTAGTCGCCGTCACTCATCTTTAGGTACCTTTAAGTTCCCCCACACTTGCTATGCGTTATACTTGATGTGTTCTTGCATTTAGTCCTTATAGAAACAACTAGGAAAAGCATTTGCTAAGAGTGCAAAATTGCACATTTGCTGAAAGTCTTCTGATCTGCAGTAGGCGGATCCCAGCATTATAACTAGCCGGATCCCTCCCAAAAGGGTACCGTGGGATCCGTGACTAGATATGAGGAATACAGACTTCCTTAGAACCAAAACAGCTCACTAGATCACCTCCCAAAACAGCTCACTAGATCACCTCACACTAGTCTAACATAAGACCTTAGAACCAACTAAGTCTTCCTCAAACATTTGAAAGCTTCACACTCACCCATAGCTTACCTAGGATCTATTTCAAAGTGTTTTTGATTTATCAATTCATCAAAACTCACCATCTTTCCGCTCCAACGCTCACACATTATTCCTCACATCTCAATACACTTAGTTCGATATTTCTATCAATTTTAGCAAATTGATTTTAGTCATCCTTTACTCTAAAATAGGCTTGAAACTAGTTTTTTATTTTTTTTTCAAGATTTTATCAATTTTATCTTGAGCTATCATCTAACTTCTAGGACTAATTACCACCATGTTTTCATTTCAAATCAAATGGTATCCTTCTCAAGCACTTAGTTAGACTATCTAAAATCCATTTTTCTACCCAAAACCATCATTAAGCATCTTCACTCCTTAATGGTTTACGAGTATTTCTCAAATTTTTCTACACAATTAATTTTTCTACACAATTAAGCATCCATTTTTCTACACAATTCTCAATTTCCGGTCATTTCTCAAATTTACTATTTCATCGTTTATCGTAAACTAGGTTTACGAGTATCAAATTCGCGTAACCTTAATGGTTTAGCTGCGAATTCACGAACATTTCATCAAGGACATTTCATATAGACTAGGTTTAGTCTACATTTCATTAGTATCATTATATGCATATTAGTTCATGCATGGGTTCGCATATTTCATTAAACGTTTATTTTCCTATTAAATAAACGCTATCGCGTAAACATTTATTTTGAATATTGATCCGACACTTCCAAAAATGATCCTAATATATTTTTATACTCATATTAAGATTATAAAAATAATATTATTAGTTTACCCGGTGTTTTAAAGTTATTTGGTATATAAATTGTTATATTTATATAATTACGACGGTCTTCGTAAATACTACTCGATAATTATTATTTCACTAAATTTTTGTAAGAAATGTATTTTTATAATTTTTATGACATCGATATATTTTATTTTGTTCCGTTAAAAATTTATTTCTAGCTAACGCTACCTCAAATATCTATTTTAGCTACAACATACAAACTAATCATACACATTTATACACTTACTTAACCAAAATATATCATTCTTTTTCTTTTTTTACCTATGTCGACTAAAATGAATGACTCACCATGGTCTTCATAAAAAAATATTGTATCTAGACTTCCACATACACCTTGTAGCTGGATAATTATATTATACATAATATATTTTATCATATACACACACATTGACTCATCATAAGGTGTAAAAAAAAAAAAAAAAAAAAAAAAAAGCTCTCTCACTCTCATCTATTGAAACCGGCCAAGGAGAAACCAAAGGAGGAAGCCAAGAATTTTTAAAGAATAAGCTAAAATATAAACACTAGTATACTCTTAATTAAGGTTTTGCAATAAAAACCTAGGGTATTTAGGAAAAACCTTGTTTCATAAACCTCATCACTATACTAGTAAGCATTTCATGATCATTTTTATTCTTCCATATTCATACTTTGGGTATTTTTATCATGCAAGTTTCATGTGTATCTCTATACCACTTTTAATGTTTTTAGTACTTATAATTAATATATATTATCCTATAGTTAATCCCTTAAAACATATTATTTTTGATGATGTCTAGGAACCCATGACACCCTAAGAAGGTGTATGGTAGGTTTAGAATAGCTTTGGCGTTAATTTGAAGTGGTTAGAATAAGTATTACGCGAGAAAAATTACTTTCGACAACTAAAAATAAAGGTCTGATCAATTTTGCTAAATCTGGAAATTTCGACAGTTTGTAAAATATTTTGAGCTTGATATTCAGAAAATATACTTTAAAACGAAAACGTGGCCGCTTGAACGGGTTAAAACGGAGCTATAACGAAGAAGTTATGAATTTTTCAAGTTAGACGACGAAAACTATAAAATTCAGAAATTTCAGCATGTTACTTCCACTTTTTACGAGTCAAAAATGAGTCTTAAGCGTTATAAATTGTGTCGACTTATCAAAAATATATTAGTATACTTTGATACGAAGCTAAAGACATATAAAATGTAGAAAACGGACTTGTAACGTTTAAATTACACGTGTTTACACAAAGTCGCCGTAACTATATTATATAAGAAAAACTAATATATTTCTATTAGACAAATATTACGACCACGAAGGACCATGTTGAGGGTCGCTTTTAACATGGATGTAGTACTTTTCATAACATGATGTCTTCTAGTAAAAGTAAGTTCGCCTAGCATATTTTCCAAAATGTCCAACTGTTCGTCAAGCGGAGTTGTAATGAATAAAATACGGTCACTTAAACTTAGCCGAAAACCACCCTTAAACGATATTTTGGACACAAGTACCATACTTAACCTATATTTTTCTCCATGATCGAGACCTCTAGGATGAAAATTTAAATGCTAAAACTTTGAGATAATGATACAAGATTTCCAAAACCGTTGAGTTCGTTTCCTAACACTCGACGTGCACCATTTTACGACTAGCTTTTCAAGGCCGTTTACTCACTTTCATGAAATTTTCAATGATATTATTTTACGACGAAAAGTTATAATTTCACAATAAATCACTAAATGACTATCGTAGGATATCGTTTCAACGTAATTACTTGTAAAGTAATTTATAAATTGACAAGACGTTATAAGATTATTTTTCGACGATAAACATTATTTTCAAAAGTGTACAAGTGGTATGGATATCATATGAGTTTGCATGCACGACATTGTTTCATGACTTATATTAGAGCATATCATTCATAATAGGTCGCGGTCAGAGAGTTGCGTCTCATTTCTGTGCATCCACTCTGTCATCGTAACTATTGCAACAGGTGAGTAATCACATCCTCTTTTTACCGTTTTTACTATATTTTGGGGCGAAATGCATGAACCATACTTAAATTAAATTGATTCTTACTTTTGTGAACTCTTTTGACTTGAACATTTGAACTTGAAACAAATCCTTGAACTTAATTACGAAATTATGCCTTGTTTGAACTTATTGAACCGTACGTGTTATGACCTTGACCTAAAGTCTCCCATGATCGGAGCATCACTATAAAGTCTCCCATGTTCGGAGCATCACTATAAATTCTCGCCTTGTTGGTGGAGTGTTCTCAATAATTCTCGCCTAGGTGGACGAGTGACAAAGGAGTCTCCCTTGTTGGAGCAGTGCAAAGTCTCCCATGTTCGGAGCATCCCTGAGTTATTATATACGTGGTACTATATTGTGAACTATTATGACCACTTATACTTGACTACTTGATACGCTATATTTTGTGCAATGGGTTGTGAACACACAGGTTGCAAGTTTTGTATGGGCGGAACTTGGAACTGAGTGGATTTACAATGCCTTTGCTTTGGGAACTATTTCCGATGACCGAAACCTTTGTCTCTTTCTTACTAGTTTTCTTATTTTACGAAACGTGTATACTCACCAACTATTTTCATAGTTGACCCGTTTTTCTCTCATGCATTTCAGGTGATCGTTAGTAAGCTTTTCTACCAGGTCTTGCATAATGAAGTTTTCACTTGTCAATACAAACCATTATGTATTAGAACGCAATATTTTGGGAACTAAACTTTGTAATATATTTGCCAATGTCGGCTAAACTGGTATTGTAATGGTGTACTCTTTCTTTTTAATCTTAACGTTGGTATGTTCTATTATCTTGTGCTTATGTTCCTTTCCGTTACACCTCGTGTTTCCGCCTCCGGCGAGGGTGTGACATTTATATCCTTGATGGTGTTGTAATAAGGAGTGGGTCTCCTTTGGGATTAGGTGTTGTGTAGTGTTAGGTAGTAGTTCCTCTATTGTAATGGAACTCGGTACTTAGCCTAGTATCGGATAAAGGGTAGGCGACGTTGTGGTAGGTGTGGTTCATCTTGGTGAAAGAACCCGGTGGTTAGCCTAGTACCGGAAAAAGAGTAGGCGACGTTGTGAAGGCTTCTCCGCCATAAGGAGTTGGTGTCGTGTAGTGATTACGAACTCTCGAGTAAGTGACTCGGGGAGTGGAGTAGGGCAAGGAAGGTGTCCTTGTAGCCGAACCACTATAAATACTCGTGTCGTGGTTATGTGCTTCTTACTCTTTATCTTTCATTACACTTTTATATATCTATCTATCAACGTCCAACATACACACATAAATAGATTGGCATAAGTCGGTCTAGATATTTTAAAATGAAGTTTTAATTGGTAAAACTATTCAACCCCCCCCCTTCTAGTTTTCTACATGGTTGTCTCTTATCTTAATTTTAATTGGCTTAGGAGTGCATGAAGCCATCGTTGTGTTTTTAATGCTTGATTATTATGTTGAACATTAGTTTATAGTTACTAGTGGAACTGTAGGTAAACATCTGAAGATAACCTTAGTGTTAAGTTTATGAATCCTATAGATTTCGTAGTCATTAACCTTAAGGTAGTCTCAAAGAGTTAGGGATAAAAGCACACCCTACGACCTTAGAAAACACAATGCGTTAAGAATAAGGACGTGACAATTCAACCACCAGTAAAAGATAACTAGGGAGTAATAGTATCTAGGTAAACACATCTTTAATCATTATACGAGCACACTTCAAAAAGACATAGACTACCCTTAGTTTAGATAATTAGATAGTAGAGTAATCGGTAGAAGTACCAAACCCCCAAATCCAAACTCCGAGATTTTACCCTTTACTTTATAAAAAATATAAAAAGATAAATAATAATTGATGTAGGTTTTACTGACCAGGTCTTAATATTTATAGTGTCTCGCTATATCTATGGTCTACCCTAATGCACTAACGGGCAGTGTACCCGGTCGTGTGTAGTGTAGTAAATGGTAAAGCCGAGGTCGTCCCAAGAGCTATGTGTGTTGGATTATTACTAAGTCTAATTGTCACAGAATAATAATGGTTTCGATAGGGATTTAATTAATTAAACTACTAATGCAGAATAAAATAAAAGCAGATAAATGGTAAAGGTAAATCAATAAAGGAATAGTGGTGCTAACCTAGTCAATCCTCCTAGCTAGTTATGTCTACGCCTACCTAATTCCAATTACTTCAGGTGGGGTCAAATTCGAGAGGACAGTATTTGGTCAATTCGCCCTAACCTATCCGCAAAGATGCCACCACTGGAGAAATCAGGCGCACCGTCATAAGTCCTGTTGTTCCTAGTCCCATAAGCCAAGTCATTAAGTACCGCTACAGGCTAGATTCTAAATAGTGAGTGCCCGGCCGTTAGGAACATAGACACTACACCCCCCTCCCCCAATTCTTAAGTTCATCCAAACGATAGGTGATCAGTTGGTCAAATCGCACAAGTAGAAAGGGTCGTCAGTTGGTCATATCTTACCCTTCCCATCTCAGTATGCTTACCTAGGGCCCGTCATATCTCCTAGGCAATTGGCCTCTACCGCCATTCAAAACTACCGAACCAAGGGTGACTACCGAAGAACTATGCATGCATACACTTAGAAAGAATTGTACGGAAGTAAAGGTAAACGTAAACAAAATAACTAAGGAATCATAACTAGGCTAGCACCAAAGGGTGCTTAGCCGCTCATATTAATCATGCAAATCAATTCAATATTCAAAGGTACGAAATACATGAATTGAAAGTAAAAGAAATATAAAACGCTAAAGCTTATCGTAATGGAGTGACTTCTCCTTTGGAAACAGCTCCGTATGCTCCCCTAGACCTGCCTTGAGCTTTTTCCCACGTTCTCAGAGTGTTGTGTGTGGAATGGGATGATTCGAAATGCTGGAATTCGTGGGGTATTTATACGCCAGGTCTGGGTAACGGCGTAACCAATATAGAAGTTACGCCGTAACCTTCTATTCAGTCGTAAATGCACTAGATCTGCTAGTTACGGCGTAACCTAATAAGTGGTTACGCCGTTGTCTTCAATAAACAAGGTTACGTCATAAGTGATGCAATAGTTACGGCATAAGTATCAGCGGCGTGGATCCACATTTGACCTAATGTAGTTACGTCGTAACCTTTGGGAAGAGTTACGCCGTAACCTCTTGATAAGTTGGTATTCTGGGTCACGCAATAGTTACGGCGTAATGTGAGAGAGGAGTTATGCCGTAACTTCTTCAAAATAGGCATACTATGATAAATCTTTAGTAATGCTTCCATTTCCGCGTCTCTTTAGCTCCAATGCTCGTAATTTACCTGAAAGTGGAAAACAATGGAAAACAAGCGTAAATCCATATAAATGATATAAATAACGAGCATTATCGGGGGAAATTGACACTTAATATTCAGGACTGTTTGATGTTATGAAATATCCCCCCACTTGAAATCTACTTGCCCTCAAGTAGACCTTATTAGATAGATTCCTAAAAAGATATCTCCCAAAACCTAGAAAATATGAGTTTACAAATCCCTTATGCTAGAATAAAACAAAGCCGAACACCTCACGAAAGGGGAACAAACACTCAAATCTCTCAACTATTCTAAGTGTCAATTTCGGGGTGATCACTCAATCGCATAGTTATAGCATGTATTCTATCATAAGCTTGGTGGTTACACAAATCTCCACCACTAGAGTTAAGGGCTAAACAATTCTCGAAGGCAATATGGGTAGACACGACAAAGGTTAAGGGGTGACTCGTCATTACTAACATGTCACGGCAAAGTGGACAAAATCAATGATACATGACCAAATCCATGGCCAAGACACCAAAGATTGCTCGCTGCATCACCTAAACACGCTTCATGACTAAAAGGGTAGGATAAGACATGGGATATATAATTGGTGTAAAATGAAAAACAAGCAGGTAGTCTAAATCTATAACCAAGTCATCACCACTTACCGTCCGCCCAAAGTTCAAGTTTAGAAGTCTAGAAACCGGATCATGAAATGCAAGGTAGATGTGTCATTAGAGGACGTCGTGATGGGCACACCACCTTTTCTTCTTCTGTTGGCAAAACTGCCAACTCTAATCTTCAAATGTGACCGAGGTGGCCTCATCGATACTAATCAATAAAGCTCGTACTATAGTGCTTATAACATCGCACTTTACAATATCATAACTCAATTTTTTTTTTCGAATCTTTTTTTTTGAATCATAACATAATAACATAACATCCCCCCACTTGAGATGATCAATGGGAATTCGGGGGGTCTTCAATGATCTTCATAAATATTGTTGATGAAAGCGTGATTTCCAAAGCTTTCCACTCGAACCTTGAACTTAGGCAAATGATGAATTCCCAATCACAAATAGAGACTACAGGGTAGGCTAAGGTGTAAAGGTGTAATGAAACAATATATTGGATTGACAAAATGAAAGGAATGGCTCAGAAGGGTGTATCTAGGGGTATCTTGCACTAAAGGGGAGTGCAACAAAAGGGTTTCACATGGGGGTCGAAAAGTCGAGGTGACTAATCGATAGACTCACAATGGTAGGCTGTTTGGGTGATAATCCTATAATATTGCCTTCTAAAACTGAAAAGTCCAAACACATCGAGCTAACTCAACATACCTCATCTATGGTCTCGAAATGATGCAAAGGCCAAGTTCTAAAGTTTACAAGCTACTGACACACTCATAATTTGGTGGATTTGGGGTAAAATATTGGAAACGGATAAGGCTGATCTCACCATGTAATGTCAAGGGTTGTATGTGCTCGGCTAAGGTCTAATCTAGTTAGGTTCGGAAAAACATGTCAAAATTTTAAAAATGGCATAATTTTTCAAAATAAACTAGAAAAATGAGGGCGAAATAAAGTTCAAGAGATAATTCTACTCCTGTCCCCCCACTTGAATTGTACAAAGTCTCTTTTGTACTAGGCATTAAAATAAAGGTGAAGAGAAAGGTAGAATTAGAGCGAGAACTTCCCTCAAATTTTCTCCAAAAAGAAGAAGGCCCACGAGAAAGAACCGTGCCTTCGTTTAAGCATCATGAACAAACTTCAATCCCCGAAATAACAATACCGACAAGCATAATTCTAAAAAGAAAAAATAAAATGAAAAACAAACCTAACTCACTTTCGTAGGAATCACGGTTGTATTTAGCGAATGCAACAAGCCTTTTAAACCACTTGGTGTCCCAAGTGGACGAGAGAAGTCTCGTAAGGGTTTATA
The DNA here is from genome assembly GCA_019973895.1 of Chrysanthemum seticuspe. Lineage (NCBI taxonomy): Eukaryota > Viridiplantae > Streptophyta > Magnoliopsida > Asterales > Asteraceae > Chrysanthemum > Chrysanthemum seticuspe. Next base: position 151,681,525 of record BPTQ01000005.1, on the reverse strand, counting down.
GGGAACACACCCATAAAGTTCATTTAAAAACTAATACAAGGTTACTGTGTTTTAAAATGAAAGAATTAAAGCAGAGGATAGTTACGTCGGAGTTACGCCGTAACTCCTATGAGGGAGTTACGCCGTAACTGGCAAAACCTGGTATGAGCTGTAAAGCGAGTAGTTACGGCGTAACCACAGAGATGGTATTACGCCAATTGGTAATGCGTCAAGAATTCTGCTGCTAAAATGTTGGTTACGGCGTAATCACCAAGATGAGTTACGCCGTAACTCTGTTCAAATCAGCTATTGCAGCAGCAATTAGTTCCTCGTTTCCTGCAAAAATGGTTAGAAAACACAAAACCCAACAGAAAGGAAATAAAAAACAAAAGAAAGGGATAATTCGGGTTGTCTCCCATGCAACATTCGAGGCAGTTCGAAGGTATTCAATGGTTTCAATTTTTCGGACCTTACAAAATTTCTCTTCTGGTCCCAGGTGGTAGCAAGTGAATTCATATTTTTCAACAATAATTGGAGGTGGTCTTTTGTAGGGAATTTCCAGGAGTTTGCACCTCCTTAGTTCGTAAGCTTCGTCATCGGGATCAGTGAACTCCTCATTTCCTTGAAACTCAAGCTAATCTAGCATCCCTTCGATATCATCGTCATCAGAAGCAGTGTCCTTGAACCATTCTTCATCGAGCAGATTCTCCACTAGAACGCGCTTGCATTCTTCTTTATTATTACTAACCCGCTCTTTGTCATTGTCAATTGTTATTTTACTCGTGTTGTTGAGACTTTTGTCGTTTGAATGATCTCAATCCATGTATTCCTTCCAAATCTTCTCTTTGGTTAATGTGTCCACATGTCCATACTTAATTTTCACCCAACTATCGAAACCTAGGTTGTCCAGCCAAGGCAAACTCATTCTCTCCTCATCATTGGTCGAGGACCAAAAGAATTTATTTATTTCTAATCTTCCAGAGTTGCTTCCCCCATTACACATATCGTCATACAGATTGCATGACGCCCAGAAAATTTCCCCAGGAGATTTTACTTTTTCGCACCAGTGACTGCGCAATTCCTTGTTGTTAGTTTCACTTAAATGTTCATCCGTGCAGTATATGTCTTTATTAGTCTCTTCCTTTTTCTGAATGTGCTCTGCGTAATCAATTTTTAGCTTCATAAGAAGATTTGGATTGATCTTGGCATCCCCAAATTGAATTGCGTACCAATCTTTAAAGGCCAAATCACCGAATTTAATACTATGTCTTTCACGCTCATGAGGGCATGTCCATTCTTCCTTTCTTTCATCGTCTCCTCCATTGCAATACTCGTGGAAGGGGCTGCATGTAGGCCATGCCCTTGTGGTCTCCTCATCGGTAATGATGACAGGAGTACACCAGTGAGTGATAAGTGGCTCTTCTTCATCTTCAAGGGAGAGTTCCTCGAGTTTTTCTGACTCGTCCATGTCAAGGAATTTTTCTGCCCATGTATCCCAGTAACGCCGTAACTGAGATTCTTGGTTACGGCATAATTCGTTAGAGTCTCTTTCTTCAGCATTCTTCACAACCCCGTTGTTGCTGTCAAACACAAAGTTATGCCATAACTCATTAGGCATGTTACGGCGTAACTCAGATTTGTCGACGAAATCGTCCCCTAAATTCGTATCATTGACCTGAACCTTTGAGTTATCATCAGAAAAAATTACCTTACATTCTATAGCTGGTTTAGATCCTTCAGGTTTATCGTTATTTCTCCTTACTTTTTCACTGAGCTTTATCACCATGGATTCTAGGTTTTTCAGAGTTGAGTCGTGTTTGGAAAGGTTTCTGTCAGTGTTTTCCTGGAATTCCTTCAACCACTCATCTTGCTCCTTTTGTCTTTGGGCTGAATTTTCCAGAAACTTATTAATTGTTTCTTCAAGACTGGACTTTCTTTCTCCATAAGGCCCACGGTTGTAATTTCCACGATAGCCATTACTATTTCGATTATCACCGTAAAATGGTCGATTTTCTGCATACTTAGCTTCTTCAATATCCTCTTCGTCCATATGAGGATAATTTTTCGTAAGATGTCCTCCTCCACAGCTTTCACACCCACTTGGATGGCATGAATGGTTTCTCTGACCTTCAGCATATCTCAACTGAGACTTTCAATTTTACTAGCAATTGCTGCAATTCCTTCGAAACTTCCGCCTTGGTTTCTTTTACTCCCACCGTCGTGCCATTTTTGAGAGTGGTCTGCCATTTTTTGAATGGCTTCAATTGTAGTAGTAGGAGTCATGTTCGGGATAGGTCCTTGATAGTCCAGCATCTGCCTTGTAGTTACATTTATTCCTTTGTACAAAATATTGACCTTCTGCTGGTTATTTAGATCATTGGTAGGACACTTATAAAGAAGATCGTTGTATCTGTCCCAAGCTTGATACAGAGTTTCGTCGTCTTCTTGTTTGAAATTATGGATCTCCAAAAGTTGATTAGAAATCTTCGATGGCGGGCAATATCTTTGAATAAAATGTTTCTTTAGTAGCGCCCAAGTATTAACTGCCCCGGCGGGCAATCTTTCGATCCATCTTCTGGCTGCTCCATTAAGAGTCATTGGGAATACCCTAAGCATGACAGCATCATGAGACACGCCCGGAATGTTGAAAAGGCTAGCGATGTATAGGACATTTTCAACGTGCTCATATGCGTCTTCGTCCCTGTTTCCCGAAAAAGGGTTAGCGCGAAGCTCCCTCATAAATTGGTCTTTAATTTCGAAATGAACATCCGCTCCGATTGCCGGTCTTACCAGACCCGGCCCTTGATCTGCTCTAGTCAACGTCAAGTATTCCTCAAGAGTGAGGTCATCGATGTTAACAACTTCCATGGTACCTGAAAACTTGAAATAAGATCATGAGAAAAGTTTAAAAATGAAATGAAAGACTTATTATTAATCCTAATATAACTCCCCGGCAGCGGCGCCAAAAACTTGATGCAGGTTTTACTGACCAGGTCTTAATATTTATAGTGTGTCGCTATACTTATGGTCTACCCTAATGCACTAACGGGCAGTGTACCCTGTCGTGTGTAGTGTAGTTAATGGTAAAGCCGAGGTCGTCCCAAGAGCTATGTGTGTTGGATTATTACTAAGTCTAATTGTCACATAATAATAATGGTTTCGATAGGGATTTAATTAATTAAACTACTAATGCAGAATAAAATAAAAGCAGATAAATGGTATAGGGAAATCAATAGAGGAATAGTGGTGCTAACCTAGTCAATCCTCCTAGCTAGTTATGTCTACGTCTACCTACTTCCAATTACTCCAGGTGGGGTCAAATTCGAGAGGACAACATTTGGTCAATTCGCCCTAACCTATCACCAAAGATGCCACCACAGGAGAAATCAGGCGCACCGTCATAAGTCCTGTTGTTCCTTGTCCCCTAAGCCAAGTCATTAAGTACCGCTACATGCTAGATTCTAAATAGTGAGTGCCCGGCCGTTAGGAACTTAGACACTACACCCCCCAATTCTTAAGTTCATCCAAACGATAGGTGATCTGTTGGTCAAATAGCACAAGTAGAAAGGGTCGTCAGTTGGTCATATCTTACCCTTCCCGTCTCAGTCCGCTCACCTAGGGTCAGTTGGTCATATCTCCTAGGTAATTGGCCTCTACCGCCATTCAAAACTACTGAACCAAGGGTGACTACCAAAGAACTATGCAGGCATACACTTAGAAATAATTGTACGGAAGTAAAGGTAAACATAAACAAAACAATTAAGGAATCATAACTAGGCTAGCACCAAAGGGTTCTTAGCCGCTCATATTAATCATGCAAATCAATTCAATATTCAAAGGTACGAAATACATGAATTGAAAGTAAAAGAAATATAAAACGCTAAAGCTTATTGTAATGGAGTGACTTCTCCCTTGGAAACAGCTCCGTATGCCTTGAGCTTTTTCCCACGTTCTCAGAGTGTTGTGTGTGGAATGGGATGATTAGAAATGCTGGAATTCGTGGGGTATTTATAGGCCAGGTCTGGGTTACGGCGTAACCAATATAGGAGTTACGCCGTAACCTTCTATTCCATCGTAAATGCACTAGATCTGCTAGTTACGGCGTAACCTAATAAGTGGTTACGCCGTAGTCTTCAATAAACAAGGTTACGTCATAAGTGATGCAATAGTTACGGCGTAAGTATCAGCGGCGTGGATCCACATTTGACCTAATGTAGTTACGTCGTAACCTTTGGGAAGAGTTACGCCGTAACCTCTTGATAAGTTGGTATTCTGGGTCACGCAATAGTTACGGCGTAATGTGAGAGAGGAGTTACGCCGTAACTTCTTCAAAATAGGCATACTGTGATAAATCTTTAGTAATGTTTCCAATTCCGCGTCTCTTTAGCTCCAATGCTCGTAATTTACCTGAAAGTAACGAGCATTATCGGGGGAAATTGACACTTAATATTCAGGACTATTTGATGTTATCAATAATCTTCCTCAACCTCAACCTTAGTGTAGTAATTTCTCACTAGCATTCCTATTCCCCTAGAGAACGATATCAATACCTGAGGCTTACCCAATACTACACTACAACGATTAGGTTCACTGCCTAGGGTGTTGAAAAACTTGCTCGACGAAAAGGAAGTATCCTTTGACCCCGAACGCGCCTTGTACGCGCATCAAGTTTTCGGCGCCGTAGCCGGGGAATAGAATAGCTAGTTAGATTTCTATCTCGTTTAGGTTCCCTTGCTTGATTCTTATCAAGTAAGATTTTTTCTCATTCTTAGCTTCCTCGTAGTCTATCCCCCTTCTTCATGACTTTGTTAGTAATCCCATCACTTTTCGTCATGGAAGGTGATAATCAACCACCACTCATCAACCCACCACCAAATGACCCGCCAAGAGGCCGCACTCTTGGTGAATACTCTAGACCAAGCCACCGAGGCTATAGGAACACTATTGAGCTCCCCGATCAAACTCAAACTATGGCCCTGCGATCCGACACCATACGGTTGTTGCAAAACGGATGTGCATTCCATGGACTTCTTTCCGAAGATCCTAATTAGCATCTTAAGGATTTCCTTAAATTAGTCGATTCCATCGACGTTGATGCTACTACTCGGAAGACCACGCACTTGCGTCTCTTCCAATTCTCTCTACGGGACCAAGCTAGTAATTGGCTTGAGCTACTTCCCGCCGGCTCCATCTCAAGTTGGGATGATCTCACTACTCGTTTCCTTGCCTAATTTTTCCCACTGGGGATAACTACTAAGCTTAGAAGGGACATCTTGACGTTCCAACAACTTCAAGGCGAGTCCCTCTACGAGGCATGGACCCGATTCAAGGACTTGTTCCATAAAGTCACTCGTCATGGCATTGATCTTTGGCTTCAAGTCTAAATCTTTTATGATCATACCAACTTCATCACCAGGCGATCCATTGATCGAACCACCGGTGGTAGGCTTAGCAACTTCAACGCAGAAGAATCATGGGATATTATAGAAGAGCTTGCCGATCAAAGCTACGGAAATTGGAGTGAATCCCATGAAACCCCCGTTAAAATGGTTAATGCCATATCAATTCCTCATGAGCCTTCCAGCATTACTGAAGAGCAAGTTAGTGCTCTTGAGAGAAGGATCGATTATCTAATTGAGAGGCAAAAGAGAGCGCCTGGACCAATTCATCGAGCAACGGTTAATTCCATTAACTCCGCCAACCACCCAACACCTCTCTCTGAATCACCAAGCTGTGAGCAAAGTCCCAGTTCCGGAAGACGCTTCCGTTCTACCTCTCCAATTCCACTCTCACCAAGCTTCAAGGAACAAATGAGAGAGTACATGGCAGCCCATACGGAAAGACTAGCAAAATTTGAAGAAGAAGTTTATAGGCAAAGGGAGGAAATACAAGCAAAAATGGCTGAGATGATTGAAAGAGTACACTAAAACGAAGGTTCCCGAGAAGGTGCTAGTGAGAACGATGATCACCCTCCCCCCACTTTGTTTGTTAATGCCATTTCCATTGTTTCCGATGAAGATGGAGTAGTTGAGAAGAAGGAGACTAAGAGCAACAAGGATAGTGAGGAAATGGAGGAGAGTGAAACTAATGAACCCGAGATCATTAAATACTACCTTAAGCATGAGATTAATAAGAAAACAATTTTTAACCAAGTGTATAACTTTAGGTACAATGAGGTTCTTAGGAAAGCGCTCATAGGAAAGATAAAAGAAGAAGAATATGACACCATGCCTATGGGACCTATGTACGAGTTGGTTCTGAGAAAACCAGTAGCAAAAAAACGAGAAACCTCGGGAAATTTCGTAATACCATGTAGCATAGGCGACATCGAGAATATAAATGCCTTAGCCGATCAAGGATCCGATGTAAACATAATGCCACTATCAGTCTATAGTAAGTTGACTAAGGAGGAGCCAACCAAGAAAAATATTAGACTTTCCTTAGCAAATCACACATATGTTTATCCCATAGGAATAGCGGAGGATGTCTTAATTGAGGTGGCCAATATTGTCTATCCGGCGGACTTTGTGATTATAGACATTGAGGAAGATAGAAATATGCCACTCATTCTTGGAACACCTTTTCTGGCCACCGCCAAGGCAACCATCAAATGCAGTGAGGGTATCATGATACTCAAAAGTGGCAAAGGATATATTAGGATACCTATTGTTCCAAGATACCCGTTGAAAATTATGGAGAAGATAAATGATGAGAATCCGCAGGTCCCTAATAATACTGTTATAAATAAAATTAAAGAATGGGAAAGGGGGCTTAGAGATTTCATGGTTCAAGGGTTAAATGCAACACTGTGAAAACGTGATAAAAGTTAGGAATTAACTATACCACAATACCAAAAACTCAAAAGAACCCTAAGGAATTTTTGAATGGAGAAAAGGTGCTTTTGTATAAATCTAGAATAAAAGCATTAAGAGGAAGGAATAAGCCAAGATGGTTTGGACCCTATACGGTAAAAGAAACTAATCTAAAACGTGGAACCGTTACCATAATAGACGACGTTGGGAAAGAGTTCACGGTAAGCATACAACGTCTACAACCTTTTGATGAAGACTTGGTGAAAGAAAAAGAGAACGGTAATGAAGTCACGTAGGGGCACGACTTCGAGTCTAGCTACAAGACTCATAAATAAATAAAAGCGCTTCGTGGGAGGCAACCCATGCTTAATTGTTTGCTTGTTTTATGTGTTATATATCTTTTCATTATTGTTTGTTCTCATGTTTAAATTTGTGAAAATTCTTTATTTTGTCTTTAACCTCGTCTTAATTGCATATAACGGTATTTTACAAAAAGGATAAGCGTAGGGAGAATTACACACGTTTTCAAAAAGAACGTGAACATGAGAACTATGATTATTGAAAATGATATATATGTGTGTTTGTTAGTGTCAAATGCTTGTGTCGAGTCATAATGGATGTTTTGCAGGAACTTTTCCAGATTTTAAAGGTGTAATTTTTCCAGAAAAACGCAACAGACTAGTTTCTATTAGGATAACCTGACGCCGTCAGGATTGCAACCTGACGACGTCAGGAGGAGCAGAAACAGCTTATTACTTTCTCTCGTTTTTTGTGCTAATAAATTTTTGGAATTTCTCAGGTCTTAATTTTCCAGAAAATCTGAACATCCATTCCACAAGCATTATATCCTAGTTTAGTAGAGTCATATATAATTTTACCGTCGATTTTACGCGAAGGTTTCGTCTATTTATTTAAACTGTGCAGGTTTTATTTATCAAGAAGAAGAAACATAAGATTGGATGGAGCTTTTCACGCATACATTCTTCTTGGAAAGAATTTAACCACTACTTCACACGGATCCTACCGAGCTAATCAGGGGAGTACTAGTTTCTTTTTCTTTTTATTACCTTTCGTTATCATAACTTTGATACTTTCGGGGAACATTGGGGATAATGTTCAGTTTAAGTGTAGGGAGGGAGAATAAAACGGGAACTTTGAAACTATGCTTATTCTTGATTATTTGTCTTGCCCTATTTCATTTGTGTAATAAATCATGAGAAATATCGTTTAGGGTAATTTTAGCACCAAATTTAAACTTTTTCATGACTTGTACGAGTGGGTCTTTAGTCTTAATAAAGCGTCTCATGAATAGGAAGTTATATGACTAGCACAAAAACCCTTTACCACTCAAATTTCACCCCAAAAATGTGAGGTTCGCCCCTAGATCTATAGGAATTAAAGCATTCACCTTTAATTCTTCGAGAGTGTACCGGTAGTATAATAGATTCTAGAACTTATTTTGTGATGCATCCCGAGATCGCTAGTGAGACTACACTTGTGTAGTTAGGAATAACTAAATGATAAGAGGCATTAGGATAACCCTTCTTTGATACCCGTATTATAATTACTTCTTCCACATCGGTTGAGTAATTCCCCCACACCATTACGTTGTACTCATCTTTAGTACACGATACCCCTAGTAACCTCCTCAGAGCCTATCTTTTTCGCGGTTCTCGTGATGTTTTGGTTTTCTGGAATATCAATGAAGAGCATTGTTTACAATCCACCCCCAAATGTACACCCAAATCGCCTTAGCCTACCTTGTATGCACTCACTTTTAGTGCATTATTGTTATCATACTAAACCCTTAGTTCAATTATCTAGTTACCTGCATGGTTGCTAAGTCGAGTCATATCTTTTGTACACAATTTTGGGATGACTGGAACTCATGGGTAAAGTTAAATTTTATGGAGTGACGGGAAAGAACGTTAAATTCAAATTCCCTTTGTTTACGTAATAATGTACTCCAAGTGTTTTGATCTTTTCAATTCGAGTCAAATTAGTGTTAGAGTAATAAAAACTCAAGTGTAGGGATGTGCCTATAAATCCCTTATATTTTGATGTTATCGTAGAGGATGGTAGAGTAAAAGTGTATGCCAAAAAAAAAAAAAAAAAAAAAAGGAAAAACATACGGGCTACCTTCTTAAATCTATCTTTATATTTATGTTTGTTTGTTTCAAAGTTATCTAGATTTTAGAGAGTCGAGTCTTGGCTTAGAAACGCCATTCTTTTCATGCTTGTAACATAAATATTTTTGACTTGCCACCACTAAATCGCCTATCCAACCAAACCCTATGTTTCCCTACCGTAAACCTAGCGTTACAACCCTTTAAAGACCTCTTAGATAGTTGTTCCTAGAAGCTTACGCCAAAGCGGTGGAGGTTTGATCTAGTCTTAAGCCTATGGTAATCTATGTACTATGACCGGTTAATGAGTGTTTATCTTTCATTTCCAATTGCTATATTTCATATACACCCGAGAGATGAGAGTATCCAAACACCCCTTGTGAGGTGCTAGTATATAATTTCCGTGCTTGTTATGACTATTGCGAGGCTTATACTTGTTATGAATGATGTTAAACCATTGCTTTATGCCCCCTAACTTATAAATTGATTGGCCAAAAGCACATTTGCTTGAGGACAAGCAAATACCAAGTGTAAGGATATTTGATAAGGATTTAAAACGTACACTTTTAAGGGGTCATTTAAGCCCTGAATCGCCCACTTTTATATCCGTTACTGCTTAATTTCGTTCCTTTTCACTTTTTAGATCTCTTGGAAGCAAAATGCTGGAATGATGCATTTTTTGACGAAAAGGAGGGAATATGTGAAGAAAATGGCTAACTCAAGATCAAGACACTTAAGCTGCTGGAGTAACACCTGACGGCGTCGCAAACAGAGGGCGACGCCGTCCCTATTTTGTGATGACTCTGGAGCGAATTTTCTATTTTACACCTGACGGCATCAGGCTTTGAAGAGTAAGGGCGTCACGAAGACTTTTCTTCTCAGACGCCTAGATCCAGACTCAAACGACGTCACTGCCGAAGACTGACGGCGTCACAACCACAACGTGACGCCGTCCCGATGATGACTTGGCAAAGACGAAACCCTAATAACGGCGATCAGACGACGTCCCACATATAAGGAGACGCTGTCGCAGTTGTTAAATTATATATAGAAATCGAATTTTCAGACTTTTAAAGAGGTAGACTTGCGGAGTAAAAACCTAAAATGATTGTAGTCCGGTTTGGACAGTATTTTAGGGTTCTCATACCCTATTTTACATCGAGATAAGTTATTTGTTCCCTTGATTTCATTATGTCTTCAATTGAATGTGTGTATGCTTGCATGTTTAACATGTCTGGCTAATTTACTTGTATGTTTTCTTAGATCTATGAAACCTAGTTATTAATTATTGATTGGTTGTCTCTTATCTTAATTGTAATTGGCTTAGGTGTGCATGAAGTCATCGTTGTGTTTTTAATGCTTGATTAATCTTTGTTGAACATTAGTTTATAGTTACTAGTGGAACTGTAGGCTAAACATCCGAAGATAACCTTAGTGTTAAGTTTATGAATCCTAGAGATTTCGTAGTCATTAACCTTAAGGTAGTCTCAAAGAGTTAGGGATAAAAGCATACCCTACGACCTTAGAAAACACAACGCGTTAAGAATAAGGACGTGACAATTCAACCACCAATAAAAGATAACTAGGGAGTAATAGTATCTAGGTAAATACATCTTTAATCATCGTACGAGCACACTTCAAAAAGACATAGACTACCCTTAGTTTAGATAATTAGATAGTAGAGTAATCGGTAGAAGTACCAAACCCCCAAATCCAAACCCCGAGATTTTACCCTTAGCTTTATAAAAAATATAAAAAGATAAAAAATAATCTTCCTCAACCTCAACCTTAGCGTAGTAATTTCTCACTAGCATTCCTATTCCTCTAGAGAACGATATCATAACCCGAGGCTTACCCAATACTACACTACAACGATTAGGCTCACTGCCTATGGTGTTGAAAAACTTGCTCGACGAAAAGGAAGTTTCCTTTGACCCCGAACGCGCCTTGTACGCGCATCACACCTCCACCTAGGATCACTTTCACCTTCCCTTTGATCAATTCGGCATCTGAGATTGCTTTGATGATAGTCGGGGAAGAGAAAGCTGATGCAGTCAAGGTGGCATTGCATGAACATGCTGATTATGGTTACCCATTGCCTGTGCAGAAGGTGAAACCGGAAGGTGGGCTCACATGGTTTTTGGAAAATGGAGCTACTTCATTGCTCAAGTAATGTATCTTTATTGATGATGTTATGCTCTTTTAATTAGGTGTAAAAACATCATCTTGTTCTTTCACATAGTTTGACGCTCATTCGCCTAAGGAAAAATTGAAACCCCATCTGAGTAAATGTGGTTTGGCAAAATGTGGATAGGTTGGGTTGGGTAATGGGTGAAACGGGCTCAGGTTATATGGTTCAATTATCAAACCGGGTTAAGCATGTTCGGTCAAAATGGGGTTGAATTGACCCCTGTTTATTAGCACTTCGTTTTTACTATAATCAACAAATTATTTACAGATTGTTTGTAAGCTTATTACGAGTTCAAATAGTTTGATTTGGCTTCCTCTCAAATTCTAAAAGAGTTAAACACGTCAACCTCCTAGCGTAAAATGTTTTTAGCCATACTTTGTATTAATAAGTAGTCTTAATTCTTAAATTTGACAATGTGAATGGAACTCAAGTGTAGAAGGATCTTAATTCTTATATAATAACCAAGTTCTTTTTTTTACACACCCATCTTCAACTATTTGTTCCAATGTTGCATGAACCAAGTTCTTTTTAATTAGTTTTTTTTATTGCTACAACAATGTTGATGTTACAGGCTCCCAAAAAGTCGAGATTGCTAAAAATGGACATATTTTGGCTTTGAAATGGCCATGCGTTTGAGTGCACATGATAGGGGCTGAAGTGTGGGGTAAAATGGATGTACAGTCGTGATGTTTGGTCATCTTCATTTAGCATGTTTGCAAATTTATGGTAATACTTATGTTTAACATGTCGCTGTAGAATACTTGAATTTTTTGTGTATGAAAAACAGAATAGTTTCCATATTTGTTTAAGATTCTTTTGGAAGCTAAGATTTGTAATTGTAATAATAGTTGTTACAAAAAAAATATATAATATATAAGGGTTTTGTTAAAGACAACCCTATGGGTTGTGTATAAGTCTTCTGTAAATATATAATTAACATTTAATAAACATTTAGTGAACTTTAAACATTCTATAATTAACATCACTTACCTTTTTTATATCTATTAAAAGTATATATTTATGGACTATTTGAGTTCATTAATTGTGATTTTCATAATTTTGGAATGCTTACACACAACCCTATGGGTTGTGTTTAACAAAACCCAAAATATAATTGCTTACTCTACAAAACATTAACATAATTGTAATAAACAAAAACACGGCCGCTCCGCAGCAACGCGCGGGCTCACCTGCTCGTTTAAACTAAATGGTTTATTCAGTTTTTATAATGACAAACATGTAACTTGTAACGCATAACGTAAAATGCGCAGTTACTTGTAAACACAAATCATCAATGCATACTTACATCAACATCTCTCGACGTCTCAAGTATGCTTCAACTCAGTCGTAGATTTTCATTCCGACGTAAATCACTCATAGCATAAACAAACATATTTAAAACTTGACGGATGATCAAAGAAATAAATTTTTGTTCTAAACTGCACATTTTAATAAATGTGACAAAAAAAATTCAAAAATATGTTTACAAATTATTTTTGAATTAGAAAGAAATGTTTTATTTGGGAAAGTTATTTCAAAAATAGTAAAAGCTATTCCCCCACCCCAAATAGCCCAGACATCCCTAAATAAACCTTCACCACTAAAAAAAAGGGATCGTTTCTTGCACGGACGGTACCACTAAATACCCGACGACACCGTTAACTTTAGTGGTACCGTCTGACAATTAACGGTACCGTCTGTCTATAATGGCTAGTTTTTTCTTTGCCCATAAATAGTGGACTATTTTACACTTCCAACTTGATTTGCCAGCCAGTTTTCTCTAGTCTAATCCCTTGTTATTTAGATCACTTTCTTTTATCATTTAGAGAGTTTTAATTTGTTTCATATTGATCTAATCATCCATTCAAGTGATCACCTTCATTCCTCTACTAGTGCAAAAGAAGAACACACTGTATCAGGAAGATACAAAGTGTTGTAGGTTTAGATTAGTGCACTCGTAACACTTGTTATGTACTTGTTGTATATCGTTATACATCAAGTTTCTTGTCATCTTGTTTAGTTAGATTGTGTGGATCGTTGAGATCTTGTGTAGTTAGTTGATAGAGTGTAGATCGGGTAGATCGTGTTGATCGGGTAGATCCTGTTGATCGAGTAGATCGGGAAGATCGTGTATGAGATTGGTACTAGCTAGATTAGTACTCGACATTTAGATTTGTATCGGAAAATAACGTAAGCGATGTTGTTTGGTTTTCTCCACCAAGAAGGGAGTTTGTTGATTAGTGATGTAACTCTCGAGTTGGGTACTCGGGGAGTGGAGTAGGGCGAAGAGGAGCTTCGTGACCGAACCACTATAAATCATCGTGTCCAGTTTGCGCTTTCTTTACTTATCTCTTTACTTTTATTTTTGCATTTACCGCTTTATATTTATATTTTGCATTTGGTTTATGTTTGTGTGGTTTGTTGATCATATTGTGTTAATTATGTTTGTGTCATAGCATGACATTCATGTTATGTTTGTGTTGTGATCTACTTAATAATGTCTATCTATTTTAGATCTATAATTGACACTTTTCACATTGCATCACACTTGATCGGGTTGTTTGATACACAAGGTTTTAAGTTTTTTTAAAGGAAACATATTACCCCTCTACATTTTCCACAATTGGTACCAGGGCCATGTCGCTCAAAATTTTAAAACAAATGGTTTTTAAAATTAAGTACGATTCATGCATCAAATTACTCATGAAGGGGGATAACATATGAAAAGTATTTAGTTAATTAATATTTATAAGTTTTGTTGTTAAGTATACTTTGTTATACTAGCTTGAAGGATTTCTTAAACCAATAAAAGAATTGAGTTTGAAAGTGTCCGGTCATGCTTATAGAACAAGTTGTAAAGTGATGCGGTTTTAAAAGAAGCGTTTGGGACAACTCCTTGTTTTATAGTAAATATATACTCGTAAATATTTTTCTTAGTCCTAAACGTGGAAATGTTACTTAATATATATTTTATATGTTCGGTATCTAGTTTATTAAAGCTTACATCTTTTTGTTACGTCAAATACTTGTTTGCGATGAGAAAATTAGTTTTGGATAAAACTTTAATAACAGGTCACGGTACCGTTGAATATAACAAACGGTACCACTAAATACGAATGGTACCGCTAAATTTAACGGTACGTTCGTCTGTTTTCAGAATTAGGTCATTTTAAATTCTTATAAAATCAACCGTAAGTGAAATTTAAAAAATACTTTTAGGAATTGGGTCTACTTTCATTTAAAAATACTTTTTGGAATTAATTGTAAAGTGAAATTTATCAAAGACTTTGATTCGTAACATGTTGGAATAACTCCTAACTTGTATTTCAAGTGTTAGTCATTTATACGTAATAGGTTGCTTAAACTAGGCTTTTATGTTAGTTATTAAAGGCTAGGCTCATGTAGAAAGCCCATAAGCCTATGTCAAAGCCCAATAAGGAAGGAAGGGACTAGATATGTTGCCCTAGCTCCCTTCCCCTATAAATACACTTGTAAACCTTCATTTGAAGGTTGGTTGTTCACTTTCATAATACATCTACGCCTAACTCTTTATCATATTCATACGTGTGTGTTTGTGCGTGTTCAACCGATCACCTTTATCTCTATTTCTTACATATTGATCCTTGTATTAACTTATGATGACCTAACAGTGGTATCAATCGCCATCTAGTTGGGTGAAATACTTTTGTTTTTGAATTTTTGTTCTATACGCGTGGGTTTTGCGTCTATACTTTTCATACGCTTAAAAGATTTGATTTTTACACTTGTAAACTCAATATTCTTGTGGTTTAAGGTTTATTTAGTGTTAAAGTTTCAGTTTTTAGCAAAATGTTTCAAACTTTACGTGTGTAGATTAGTTTTTAAGCTTGGTTTGTTTCGTGTGTACTATCCTACGCGTAAGGGTGAAAAGTTGTTTTGATCATCAAGTTTCATACTTTTGTGTTATTTTGGTGATTTTGAAGTTGTTTCATCATTAAAATCAGGTTTACAAACGTTTTTTGGCATAAAAATCAGTTTTGGTGAATTTTGTACTTCCTACGTAAAACCCTATTTTTACGCGTATGAACCTACTCCTAAGTCAGTCTACGCCTAGCAATATCCTATGCCTAAATTTTTCTTCATTTGATTTTCAAAGCTATTAGTGTACTCAGTGTTTTCTTGCTTGGATAAGTCTGAAAACACTTCGACTTGTGGATATCTTTTACACTTCGACAAGTGTAAAGGATTTTTGGGTAAAACCATAGTTTTACGCATACGCATAAAAGCTTACGAGTAAACACTTTACGCCTAAGTTATTCTTACGCATAAGTTCATCTTACGCCTAAGGTAATCTTACGCATAAGGCTCTTACTACTAAGCATTTGGTTTACGCTTAAGCTTAAGTTTTACCTAAAGTTTACGCGTAAGCAGTATTTACGCCTAAGCTATTGTTTACGTGTAATATGAGGTTACGCGTAAGGATTACAATCTATGCCTAAGCTTGGTTTCTATGCCTAAGTGTACTTCATCAACAAGTTTCATTCATCAACACAAGTTTCAAGATGTCTCAACCACCATACTCTAACTACTTTCCTCATGAGTATCCTCAACAACAACAATAACAACAATTTCAACAATATCCTCCACAACAATTTCAACAATACCCTCAACAACAATTTCAACCACCATCTCAAATGTACTTTCCTCAAGGAGCAAACCCTCTTCCACCACAGATGCCTCAACCAAACCCTCGTCAACAAGTTCAACATTGTAACTACTTCCAATAACAATATCCAGCTAAGTATGCTATGAATGTCACAACGCAGAGGGAACCTTCTTGGTTTTCAAAGATGTGTGAAGCTTTAAGCAGCCAACAATCCATTCATGAAGCTGGATCCCTTGATAGACCTCCAATGCTCACTCCCGAAAACTATGATCAATGGGTGATAAGGTTTTTTAGGTTTTCTGATCTCAAGAAACCACATGGTAAGTTTTTGAAGAAGGTCATTCTTGAAGGTCCTTTTCAGATGCCTACTATCACTATACCCGGAGATCCGATCAACTTACTATTGACCAACTTCTTCACTTAGAAATTGATGAATATGCAATGCAATATATCCTTTTGGGTCTACCCAATCCGATACTTCGTAGTGTTGATGCTCAGAAGACTGCTAAAGCAATGAAAACTTCATGATTGAACCAGGGGAATCATTAGAGTCATACTATCATCGGTTCTCAGACATCATCAATGACTTGGACAAACATAATATGATTATGCCAAGAATTGCAATCAACACAAAGTTCTTAAGCTGTCTTGGTTTCGATTGGGAGAAGTATGTTACATTCATTCGTCAAGCGAAGAATCTTCATCAAGCAACTTATGGATTGTTGTATGACTATTTGAAGCACCATCAAAAGGAAGTAGACAAAGACAGAATCATCCGTGGAGTCCCTGCTTCTCCATCACTCACGGATAATCAAACTCTTGCTTTGTATACTCAAGCATGTTATCCTCAATTTCCGAACTTGCCAGCTGTCTTCAAAAATCCTCCCTAACCAACTGCTCATATTACACCATATGATCCATCACAGCAACAATCACAAGAAACTCAATTGGTTCCATACAACAACAACAATGATCAAGCACTCTACAGTGAATCAAATGAGGACGCACAAGCCTTCGATGCATTGAATCAAGGATTTGTCATGATTGCTAGAGCCTTTGGGAGATTTGCTAACAAATCCAACAATCACATCCGTACCTCATCAAACACAAGAAATCAAGCTGTTGTTAACAATGGAAGAGTTGAGGTTCAGAATCGTGGAAATGGTCGTCCGATGGGTAGTGGTCAAGGGTTTAATGTTAATGAAAGGAATAACATAGGTGCTCCACAACAACGAGTTCAAATGGTTGATCAGGAAAATGCTAAGACTGGGGTTAATGGTCTTCGATGCTACAACTGCAACGAAAAGGGTCATCTGGCCAATGCATGTCCAAAGCCGAGAACAAGAGGCAACGCTTATCACAAGGAAGCTTTACTCTTAGCTCTCAAGGATGAAGCTGGTGGAACACTTACCAACAAGGAATAGAGCTTCATGGCTAATGGAGATTCTTATGATGACATGGAGGACTTGCAAGCTAATGCAAATGTTATGTTAATGGCAAACATGCAAGAGCTCCACATGAGTGACACAGGCCCAGTGTATGACACTGATGGCTTGTCTCAAGTACCGAATCCTAATATACTAATACATGATCTGATATCTCCGTATGCATTTGCATCCGACGAGGCACATAGTGTTCAACATGAGCCTTCTACATCTCATTCCGATGATAATCAAATGGATCTCGTAGTTACATTTGACGATCAAGATGACCTAATGGTTAATATTGATAATTAAGTTGACTCCGTGGCCATATTTGAGGATCTAAATAATGATTATGTTGAGACTCAAGTTGAACA
Source organism: Chrysanthemum seticuspe (assembly GCA_019973895.1). Classification (NCBI taxonomy): domain Eukaryota; kingdom Viridiplantae; phylum Streptophyta; class Magnoliopsida; order Asterales; family Asteraceae; genus Chrysanthemum; species Chrysanthemum seticuspe. The sequence goes on along the minus strand of BPTQ01000005.1, from coordinate 151,663,974 downwards.
AAATGAAACTTTGTCTAATCCAGATTAGGAACTCATGACCTTATGTCAGACCACCCTATCTAAAATGGAAAAATGCAATGAGATCAATAACAAAATGCAAGATAAAATTGCACTGTTGACTAAGGATAATGAATTCTATAAGTTCCAACTCAACATTTTTTAAACTAAAGAGAAACGTGAACAAATTTTTGAAGTCGCTTTTGCAAAATCGTACCAAAATGAAAAATCTTTGGAAAAACAAATACGTGATCTAGTTGAATCCAAGAATGCATTGCTTTCTCAAATAGAACAACAAAAATTTGATCATAAACAACAAATTAACGCTCTAACTTCGGAAACTCAAAAAGCCAAGTCTGAGTTGTTAAGTTGCCAAAAACAGTTTTCTGAGTACAAAAAGCATTCGAGGAGACAAATTGATCAGTATATCGATGAAATTGTCGATTTACAAAACAAAATCAAAGAGTTTTGAAATGTTGTTTATAAACATGGTGAGTCAATCACAACAATTCAAAAGTTTACCTTTAAGCCAATCCAGATGGATATGGACCAATTCTTGCTGATTACAAACCAAGTTTTTCACATAGAGCATTCAAACCAAATCCTCAAGTGTACAGTGCAGAACATAGAATTGATGATTCAATTATGAATGTTGTTGAATATAATCATGATGAGGAAACAGATGTTGATGCTGAGAGTCGATTAAAAATGGAAAATGTTGAATTTAACAAACCATTCGATTACACAAAAATCATACCTTTCGTCAAACAACAGGATGATACTAACACACCTTGGGTTATCACACCAATTCCCGATTCTTCTTCTAATGTTGGTCCCCGAAACAATGTTGTACAAATTAATAGTCCTTTACCATCCCTCAGTGAAGTAAAATCATTACCTGAATGATGTCAAATTCTTAAATATTTTGACACATTCATGTCTGACATCAAACTTTTGGAACGTGAAATTGAAGTTAATTTTGACATTAAAGCTGAACATTTTCAATCGCCACATGCGCGAAATCAGAGATATTTTTCAAAAAAGACTTTTACCCCATGTCCGAAATTTCAAAATGTGTGCAATATGTTGGGAACGGGATCTTCAAAAAGAGATTGGACTCATGAAAACAGTTTTCAAGCAAACCGAAACATCGATTTCAAATACTAAACTGAAAAATAAAATGTTAAGAAATCATGTTGATCAACTCTTGAAAGATGTTATCTGTGCTGATACCATAAATGTTGTGTTGCTACATACTGTTGCATATGCATTTGATTATATTGTTGTTGATTCTGTTGAAAATATTGAGAATATCGATAACGCGCCTCAAATTGAGTCTTTGAAAGTTGAAAATGAGCGTTTGTTAAATGAGATTTCGAATGCAAAACGTCGTCTTCAATGGTGTCAAAAAGATTGTCAAAATCGAGAACTTGCTTTGCAAAACAAAATCAACTAGTTGCGTGCAAAATCTTTTGATCCAAAACTTGAGCAACTGGATGATGAAAACGTGTCTTTAAAATGTCAAATTTCAAATTATGAATAAGAAATTGCCAAAGTCAAAAATGAATATGGTGTCATATTTGATTTGCTCAAAAAGACTCGTGCTAAGGCATCACAAGAACTTGATAATTATCTTGCACACACTAAAGAGGTCTTAAACGTTAGTGGAAACATTCGCTCTGAAAATCAAGAATTGTTGCACACTATAGTTGAGTTGAAAGAGAAGTTAGGAAAGTATGAACAAGATAAGATTAGTAACACAAATGTCCTTGCACCTGGAATGCTTAAAATTGACACTAGAACGTCTAATGACAAACCACAAGATACTAATGTGCTTCCTTCCACTGATACAGGAGTAGTTGCCTCTTTTCCCAGCGTTAGCACTTCACAGATTAGAAAGAGTCAAAAGAAGAATAGGAAGTCGCAACGTAAGAAAAGATCAGTAAAGACCTCTGAAGTAGAAGAACCCCTTAGGACTTTGAATAAAACTCATGCTGCACCCACTTTAGACATTGTGTTAGATAAATGTAATAGAAAAAGTGATGTAACGAATGCTGAACCTTTAAGTACTTTGAATGTTTTGTTTGAAGCATCTTGTATTGGTTGTCGTAAAAGCATGTTTTCTGGTTGTCATGATAAATGTGTTGCTAAATCTATCTTATCTCGTAAGCGAAATAATATAAAACGGATTACCCCTAGGCCCACTAATGCTTTTAAGTCTGTGCTAGGTAAACCGCCTTCTAGTGTTTCTGCAACTATCATTGATGTACCTATAGAACCCACTTCACCTCCTAGGAAGAGAATATCACCTAGTGCATTCACTAAGACTAAAGCAAAAACCAGTTGGACTTGGCAGAGATGGTTACAAAATACACATGGATTTAAATGGATTCCTAAAATCATTAACATGTGTGTTTCAACTATAACTGTAACGGAACCCTCTAACTCTTTGGGTTCCACCTCTACTTCTATTCCACCTGTGTCGTCTGTGTGTAATGCAGGTGATACAAATCATCCTCTGGATTGTTGATAGCGGATGTTCTCGACACATGACAGGCAACCTCAAACTGTTATCAAACTTTGTTTCAAAGTTCATCGGCACTATCAGGTTCGGGAATGATCACTTCGCAGCTATCATGGGCTACGGAGATTACATCGATGGGAACATCGAAATTAGAAGGGTTTATTATGTGGAAGGTCTCGGTCACAATCTCTTTTCATTCAGTCAATTTTGTGATGGTGATTTGGAGGTTGCTTTTAGGGAGAAAACTTGTTTCATTCGTGATCTACAAGGAAACGATCTTATGTCTGGAAACCGCACATCAAGCCTTTACACAATATCTATGCAAGACATGATTGCTTCATCTCCCATCTATCTACTTTCTAAGGCAACCTCTACAAAATCTTGGTTGTTGCACCAACGTCTTTTACACTTAAACTTTTAAACCATAACCAATCTTGCTCGATACAAACTAGTTGAAGGTCTTCCAAGGTTTCGGTATTCTAAAGATCATCTATGCTCAGCTTGTGAATAAGATAAAAGCACTCGTGCTCACTTTCCTTCAAAGGTGGAACACAACTCTCAGCATGTGCTTCATCTTCTTCACATGGATTTATGTGGCCCGATACGTGTGCAGACGATTAATGGCAAACGCTACATACTAGTAATTGTTAATGACTACTCAAGATGGACTTGGGTTTATTTTCTTTGAAGTAAAGATCAAGCTCCACAAATGATCATCACCTTTCTCACGATAATTCAAGTTCAGCTCCGGAACACAGTCAGAGAAATCAGAACAAACAAAGGAACTGAATTTGTGAATCAAACTATTGGAGAATACTATGAGAAAGTGGGAATTGAGCATCAAACATTAATTACACGAAAACCAGAACAAAATGGAGTTGTCGAAAGACGAAACCGTATGTTAGTGGAAGCTGCAAGAACGATGTTAATCAATGCAAAACTTCTAGATTACTTATGGGCAGAAGCCGTGTCAACTGCATGCTACACTCAGAACCGTTCTATGATAACCAAACGCCACAACAAAACACCTTATGAGCTTATCCATAACCGCAAACCGAATCTCAAACACTTTCATGTATTTGGTGCTCTTTATTACCCGAATAATGATCGTGATGACTTTGGAAAGCTCAAGGCTAAAGCAGACATTGGAGTCTTCATTGGATATTGTGAAAACTCAAAGGGATACCGAATTTGGAATCGTCGTACAAGGGAGATTATGGAAACTATTTGTGAAGTCCCAAACCTTGGATCTAGAACACTTAGCTTGCAAACGTGTTAGTTGCCTTGGATGGTTCCAAAACAACAATGAGAAACTTTGTTGTGAATACACACAAGTATGCGGAAACTACTTGTATGTACTTAGAAGATTTAATGCAAAGACAATGTAAACAAAGTATAACACCAACAACTTCAATATTATTAAGCAATAATACGAGTACTCTCCTAGTACTAGGGTTTACAACCTTGAAGCTCTACTTTAGACGGCTAGAATATGAGACGTATGTTTAACCTAGCTAGGATCTCCTTTTATACACTAAGGAGATCCCTTACAGAGATAACTATGGACTAAGTATATCATATCTTCTATTGGAATAGAAGATATGTTGTTACAACTCTTACACGACATTCCATACTTACATCAGTACAAACTTAAAGCTATCAGTACTAACTTTCTCACTATCAGTACTAACTAGTTAATACTTATCATTCAACACTATCAGTACTAACTCTACTGAAATAAGTATTAACTCCCAAAAAGCATATTCCCAACAATCCTCTCCTAAACTTGTGATTGGGTTTCAGAATCACAAGTTTTCTTGAGTCTTTGAGGATTCTTCCAAACTTCACTTTCTGCTAGGTCTTCCAGCCTGATCAAAAATCTTTATCAGCAAATCCTTAGCCATTTCAACTGCATTGCCCATCTTTAGCCCTACTATAAGCATTTCCAGAAGTGTTCCTAGGGCAAGAGGGTAAGTTCTTTCAACCAGCATGTAGATGTCTGTCCCATTGCGTGTAGTAACCAAGTGTAGTCCACATGAATCCAGCAATGTCCAAGACAGTTCTTCCTCACCAATTTGATACTTCCATTGTTCTCCAGCTGGGTCAGGTTCAAATATATTCTGCATCTCAAAAAGTAATTCTAGATCCTTGTCATTATCTGGATCTCTATTCTTGAACCTGTTCTTGACCAATTCCCATAACTTGATCAGATCATCCCTGTCTATAGAAGCAAACAGATCTACCAGATACAAGTAAGCACTTGTCCTTCCACCTACTCTGTGAATCTAGCAATGTCTTTTTCCATCTTCAGTATAGATATCCCAGCCAAGAACTGGTTACCTAGTGTTGATGGGCTCTGAATATAAAGCATCTTCTGGGGATTCAATCAACATCATCTGATTCAGTTCCTCTTCAGTGAGTCCACCTTCATCTTCAGTTGCTTTCAGTATTTTGGGTGCAGATGAAGAACCTCCTTCTTCAGATGGTCTTTTGAAACTTGTAATGGGATCAATGGTTTGTAATATTTTAGTGTAATCATCATCTGACATAGGTGTAAATGCCAGACATCTTCATTGAGTTAAATCAGCTAGTCTTTGAAGAGTCTCCCAAGGTAGTTGATTTAGCTGCTTCAAGGTTCTCCTGTCTTCACCTTGATATTTAATGTACTTGCAGAGATACATATTTTGCTGACTTTTGTTAGGAGGTTTTGAGGCCTTTTCCACTTCCCTTTGCTGTCTGAATTGGCTCTGTACTCTAGCCAATATTTCACTGAACATCTGAGCTGCTTCATTAATACTTTTTCCTTGATCTTATTGCAGCTTATGTTGTACCTCCTGAGTAGCTTCAACTCTAGCTCTCATGTCATCCCAAGTCTGCTAGTCTTCTTTAATTTTATCCATCTTTTTCTTCTCTTTCTCAGCAGCCTCTTGCTCATCCCTGTAACACCCCCAAAATTTCACAACGGAAGCGTTCGGGTCATGGGGTGCTACTAAATCAATATACACAACACGAGGTAATAAAGAATGGAAATTTTATTCCATTTTCAAAAGATATATTAATTTAAGAAATAGTTTTACATCATTGTTTCAAAGTGCGGAAGTAAGGCCCATAAAAATATATGTTGTCCCATTAAAAGTTGTATTAAAATGTTTGGAAATACTTCGGATGCCAGTCTTCAACGAATGCCTTTGCCATTGCCCACGCCAATATGTAAACCTGAGAAAAACATGCTAAAATGTCAACACAAAGGTTGGTGAGTTCATAGGTTTAAGTAATCAAGTTTCCAAGTTGGACCACAGTTGCACATATAGCATCTCCGTGAATGACGCTATATGCAAAAAGGCTATTACGCTAGTACCAAGTTCATGCGACCGAAACTACGACAGTGTGCATGCATCTAGAAGCATGATAAATAAAAGCCCAGCAAGTATATTTCCAGTACACTCAATCAATACGATATGATATACGCCCGACGTTTGCCTATCCGGTCAAACTCGAACGGGGGTGTCATCCCCAATAGATCTATTCATAACAATCGCGCCTCCCCAAAGGGAACTAACGGTAGCATAGTTGGGATTCAAGGTTGTTTCACGTAATAGTGTTTTCAGTTTCAGGTCCGAAAAGAGTTTTGCATGTTTCTCACCCCAAAGTTTTATAAAGCAAGTAATAAAAGTAAAAGTGGGGCTATAAACTCACCTTAGCAGCTCGGTGAATAAGTACAAAGAGATCGAGTGTGATATAGCAGTGGCTCCTACCCGGAACCTAAGAATGAGATGGCAAGACTCAGTTTGCCATTTTGTGTACTCACGACTCGAAGTGTGTGAATAAATTTAAGTGTTTACAAGTGGTTGTGTTTAATGTCGCTTGTGTGACAGAGTTTACGTTAAAATCGTTTCAAAATGTTTTGTAAGTATTAGCTCTTGGAATAGATGTGGAAAAATGTATATGAAACTTTCGTATAAAAGTTGGCTCGAATATCGACTTGTATTTATTAAGTTTGTTAGGTTTCGAGGTGTGAAAATATATATACCATATATATTTATCGGAGTTTGTGGGAAAATAATTTATTTAGAAAAATATAATATTTATAGCTTACGGGGATGAAGTCGTCGAATAAAACACGTGTTAAACATATTTATTTAACGAAAAGTGATACAATAATATAAGTTATTCAAACTCATAAAGGTTTAGGATGAAAAGTGTCAATGTGTTCAACTTTGAAGGGTTAAAGTTGTAAAAACTATACAAGTTACAATCTTATAAATGTTTTTAAGGAAAAATATTAAGTGAGTTAAAGTTGGAAAGTGTAACAATTAATGTAAGTTGAATAACTTATAAATATCATTAAGAAAAATGTTAAGTGGTTACAATTGGAGGGGCTGAAACTGTCAAGATGTTAAAGTTGCAAAAGTAACAAAATAAAATGTAAAAACTGCCACTGCTGAGGCTCGACCTTGGGACCTCTTGCTCACTATCCAAACGTCCCAACCATTGTGCCACAAAGCTTATTTGTGTTTAGTTATAAAGTTTATTTAACCTTATACTTTACATTCTGCGTTCCAACTTTGTAGTAAAAGTTCACTCAGTGAACACTGAGTTCGCTATATGCATGTATCTATGTATTTGATGTTTTTCAAAATAGTTTTGCAGCCAACTCAAGCCTTTCATTTTTGCCATATTTAAGATTATTAATAAGCTTGTGTTTATGAGGAAGGAACCTAACGAGCTTCAGCTTATTACTAATAAGCTCGACTAAGCTTTTGGGCTCGATAGTGTTCGGTGTTGGTTTGGTTTCGACACAAGGCTCAAAATAATCATGTATGTGAATGTGGGTCGAAGTAGGAACCAAGAGAATACAAGAGTATTACGCGAGTTTTAAATGTGTCACACAAGATTTCAAACAAAAACCAACTTGTAAACATGGTGGTATCTTTATGTGTACGTGAGATATAAAAGTTAAGATGAGGAAGTGAATCGAAAGTGAGTAATAAGGAACTTACGGCACCCAAACGGTGGTGACGAGATTCGAAAGAAGTGAATGTGCTCAAACAACTCCCTCGACCCTTATGACCAAGCCTTGCGTTTTCTCTTCTTGCTCGATTTACCACTGTGGACGATTTATATGTTGAGAGGGTGAGTCTTTGAGTGAACTTTGGACGGGAGAGTAGTGAGTTTGTGAGTGTTTGTCAAGAGCTTAGAGGGTGGGTTATATAAGGGAGAACCAAGCATGGTTCTTAGGTTATTTTAAGCATGATACTACATGTTCCCAAGAAAGAAGAGATAAAATGTGTTTGTTTGTGAGCATGCTCGACCGGTAGCAAGAATCAAGGGCACGTTTTGTGTGTTGTCGAATCAACATGGAACCAAGAAACATAAGACCTCTTGGTTATTGAAGTCAAAGGCAATTAGGTGTAGCTAGGATGGATAGGCTAGTTCCTTTGTCTCCTCTTTTTGTACACCTTCACACGCAAGATAAAAGAATACAAAGTTGATGTTTTGCCTTTTGCTTTTGTCTTGCCTCGTTCACAGTAGCAAGAGAATCACAATGTCAAATGCCAACTTTTGTGATACAAAGTAAAATAAAGTAGCTTTGACTAGTCCTTGTCTACTTTATCTCATACACATGCACACATGCACAAGTATGTAAATTTCAAAGTTGATGTTGAAATGTGTATACACAAAAATAAAGGTGCGCTGGACTGTGAAGAAAAAGAAAGGCTAGGCCCAATCATGTTGGGTTGGACGGGTTAGTTTGGTTACTTGAACACGAGCCCAAAAAAAAGTAACATGAATTGGATCGGGTCGGGTTAAGAGGCCCGGTACGAAATAAAAATATAAAAGTTTATTATATATTTATTTTAAAAAGTTTTTATTATCGAGGTCGAGGTGAAAAATATCCCGTGACTTGTCGTGTTTAAAGTTCGAAACGAAAGAAAAAAAATATGGCCGCAAAAATTGGTAGGGAAATTTACGAGTTGTTATAATCCCACTCTGCTGCAAGTTGTCTTGCTGCATCTTCATTTAACCTCTCAATCGCCTTCTTCTTCTTTGGTACTTCCACAAGTATCCCTTTACCTTTGTCCATGGGATAAATCTTAGGAACTGAAGTTGGGGATGGTGGAGCACCTTCTTTGATAGAGACTCCTTTTTCTTTGGGCTTGGTCACTGCTGGTTTGGTCTTCTTTCTCGAATATAAGATAGGAGGCTTCTTGTAGATTGGAGAGATAAGGACTGACTTCTTCAAGCCTTGAAGTCCCAGAACTACATGTGTTTCCCTATTCTCTTCATCAGTGTCTTCTTGTGGTGTAGTGGTAGTGATGGTAGCCTCTGATGTTGTGGTTTGTTGTATTTCAGCAGCTACTTACAAGATTGGAGATAGTACTGATTGAATTGCACCATAAGTACTAACTATTGTGCTATCAGTACTAACTACAACACTATAAGTACTAACTGGGATAGTACTTATAGTGCATGTAGGAGTACTGAGCACTTATTCTGCATGTGAGGTTGTCTGAACATCATCTTCATCATCTAGGAAAGGGCTTTGAAAGTCTTGACCACCCTGCCATTGACCAAATTCTTTTCTTCCTTGTATGTCAGAACTCATCCCCTGTTTGGAAGAATTCTCTGTTGATGTGCTTTAGAGTATAGGTGGTGTTTGCTTCCTTTGAGGTTTTTGGATTTTTTTCGAAAACCCTCTCCTTTCATGAATTTCTTCAATCAGGGGGAAGAAATGAGACGATCTGTGGTGAAAATTTCTCAAGTTGGTGTTATCGTCTCACTTTCACAGAGTTATCGTGCGTGAAGTTACCTAAATATGATATTGTGATGCCTCACACACGGTCATTTTATCGTGTAATTGCATATTCACAAGTAACTATTATTCCGATAGACCGCAACATTCAGGGGGAAGTCGTTTCATCTCATCTTTCGCATATTGTTTGGTGTGAAGCTTCCACATATGTGAGATGATCTTGTTGATTTCTTGCATGTTACCCCCGAACGGATTTTCCGAAATAAGTCAGATTTACCTTGTGTGGTTTACTGCTCATCTACAAATTCCGCTGCGTACTGAAAACTTCTAAAGTTAGAGGAAATGTTCACTACATCAAAGTTTCGAATCTGCTGAAGACGGTTGTCAGTTTGGGGGGAAGTTGATTCAGAAACTTCACCAAAAAGGAGTGTACGAAGAAGCTGCTAAAGACATGTAGCATGAATTGGGGGGAAGTTAATCCAATTTATTCATGTTACATCATTTGCCTACAAGTGAAGAGAACGGTTCTCAAGTCAAGGTACAAGAAGAAGACAAAGAGCGTAAACTTTCATCATCCTCAGCACTTGAAGAGCTTATGAAGACCTCTCTTTATTTGTTTTCTATATTTGTAGTAAATATTGTAAGTAATCCCTTATATCGTCCCATTGGGGGAATATTGTTGGAATCGCTCCTAACTCGTAAATGGAATGACATTGACGGGATTACATTTTCTATCTTTGTTACCTTAAACACAAGGGCTTGTTATGTCATTTAGGCATAGATGTATGTGTTTGGGTATATAAACCCCTCCATACTTCCATGGAGGGGTGAGACTCTTGTGTAAGCTTTCACCTTTCATCAATAATAAACACACTAGTTTTCCCTTCTCTCTCTAGCTTCTCTCTCTAACTTGAAGATGGCTTTCTTCCATCTTCCAAGACCTCCCGATTCACCAAATCAACCAAACATACGGTCCTAGCAAAACTTGGCCTTCCTTTTGATTGAAGTGGTAACTGGAGAGGCTTCTGCAGTTGGCTTGGAAAGAAGTTTAACTTGATGCTCTAGCCTTTTCATCTTAAGTAGCATTCTGGTATGAACTTTTGCAGCAGCTTTCTTGTGTTTATCCAGTGCAATCGCCAGTGTGTTCACATTTCTGCATAAAAATATGTACAAAGCCGTCATATTCTCAAGTGTCAAACTGCCCTCACCACTTTCAGCTGTGTGACCTGCTGAGAGAGTTGGGTCACTGGGCATTTGAGATGCACTCCCAGGCCTAGCCTGAGCAGATACACCCCCCCCCCCCATTTTAGTCTTTGCCTGGGTCCACCCTGTGATTGCTCACTAGGTGTTGGCATGGATTGGGTCTTATTTATGTTACCACTTTCCTCACCAGCTTCTAAGCCTGGTTGAGTAGTGGCAGCCCTCACCACTTTATCCCCTCCATCACCTGGGATAGGCTCATCTGGTACACTGTTAGGAGGAGAATGGGGCTGAGCTGTCCCACTCTCCTGTCTGGAGTGCCTACTGGTTGATGAAGTTTGGTGATGAGGTGAGTGTTCAGAACCTGTGGGTGTGTGTTGGGAACCACCTGTGCTTGATGGTTCTTCACCCTCTGCAATGAGCATAGATGGAAATAATGGCACTACAATTCCACTGTATCCTACCACAGTCCTTAACATATTAGAAAACACTTTGGCTATGAGTACTTTTGATGGATAAATATTTTTGTGAGGTTGCAAGTTTTGTCTCTGAAGATCCAAAAACATTTGTATAAACCTGGGATACATCAGAAACTTGGTTTTGCTAACTGCATTTTTAAGCATACCCTCAAATATATAATAAAATTGAACACCTTGCCTGTTGCAAGGCAGATCAAGGCTGTGGCTATGCTTGTGGGAAAATCATCCCAGCCAGTCCTTTTGTGACTCAAGCAGTGTAAGAGGGTATGAATTAGGAACCTCCATTGTGGGGAAAACTGAATTTTGTGAAAGTTGATAGTATTGTCATGTCTATACCCCATCAATGTGATTTGTTCAATTATTTCAGTGACTGGCAAAGTGGTAATACCTTCAGGATCTCTAAGATGAAGATGTTCTCTTAGAGATGCCTCAGTAATAACAATTTGAGTGTCATCCACTTTACCGATTAACTGTTGTACCCATTCCTCAGTTGTTGAGGCAATAGCAGTTTGCCAAAACTTTCTGACAGGGGTCATAAGATTGTAAGGTTTAAAAGAAGAGCAAACCTGATGGTGCTACGGTTTAGAAAAGCTACAATCTCTGCAAATTCATCATGTCCATCTGGCAATTCCAAGCATGCCACCATAGTGTGTTTGTCGACAAAGTCAAGAGGAGCCATGGATGAATATAGTTAGGGTTAGAAAAGTGGGATTAAGTTGCAAAAGCCTGTATTGTTCTGTGGTGAAAGCAATTAGAAAGTTATGCAATTTATAGAGATTTGGAGATTATTGGTTGAACCGCCTTATAAAAATTTATGGTAATAAGTGAACAGAAACCAATTAGGAAACCCTTTTATAAGGAAACAGACGGTTAACAACTTTATTTGCATAAGTAATCACTGCATAACAGACTTTTGGTATAAGTACTAACGGCTAGTTCATCAGTCCTAACTATGCTTATCAGTACTAACTTATAACCATCAATATTAACTTTTACCCATCAGTATTATCTTAGTTTTTGGAAATTTTAATACTGAAACCCCAATTTTGAAGAAATTAAGTGTGGTGACAGACACTTAATCAAGGTCGGCCTTACATGGCCTTTGGTTTGGTGAAAACCAATGGTTTCAGTGCATAGCACTGCCTGTGATGGATAGTCCCATTAAAAGGGCCTTCCTGACAGGGTTTCCAGCTCGTGGCAGGTGTTGCCTCCAACACAAGTGTTGGATTCACGGTTGCTCGCTATTCTCTAAGCCAGATGCCCTTAGGCTAATCACACTATCTATAAACGGATAGAATGGCAAAGAGTGGGTTAGTACAGAGTGATCTGACCAACTAAAACCATCAATTGATGTTCATTTAAAGCACAGGATGCCACATATTGCTTAGGCATCACATATTCCATTGTTACAGCAAGTCCCATCATGTGGTTGCTTCAGAGTGAGCATTAGCAAGAGAACCACATGTGCTGTAACACCTAGTCACCAAACCATATTCATATTGCTTGTGTTATACCTGAAAAGTTAGTCCAAAACCAAGAAAACACAATCCAAGGCATTTTCTTGCCAATCCGAATTAACTTAACACAATCAGTATTAACCTGATAACAATCAGTACTAAGTACCAGTTTACAAAACTTTACAAAAATAAAGAGAGATAAGACATATTATGGATGAAGCATCCCAATACTTGTGACCAAGTACTGAAACCTTCCCAAATCAAAAGCTTTAGTTAAAATATCTGCAACATTAAACTCAGTATCAATCCTTTCAACCAGAATGAGTTTCTTTTCATTACAGTCCCTTATAAAATGATGTCTTATCTCTATATGCTTAGTTTTATAATGAAAAACTGGGTTTTTGATAATGCATATAGTACTGTTGTTATCAATATAAATGACAGTGCCCATGAAATTATACCCATAATCAAGCATCTGATTCTGAATCCAGAGAACTTGACCACAGCAACTTGCAACAGCTACATACTCAGCCTCAGTTGTAGAGTTTGCCATAATGCTCTGCTTCTTGCACTGCCATGAAATCAACCTATCACCAAGAAACTGACATCCTCCTGTGGTTGATTTCCTATCAAGACTTGCCCCAGCATAATCGCTGTCAGAGTAAGCTACCAGATCAAAGGGAGAGTCCTTAGGATACCAAAGGCCTAGATGAGCATGGCCTTTCAGATATCTAAAGATTCTTTTAACAGCATGCAAGTGAGAAAGCTTTGGAGAGACTTGAAATCTTGCACTTGCACACACTGCAAACATAATATCTGGTCTGGAGGCAGTCAAATACATCAATGATCCAATCATGGACCTCTAGAGATGCTGATCAACATTTTCACCATCAGCATTTGGAAGTAGTGGCTTATTGTGCTCCATAGGAGTTCTTGCAATCTTTGTATTTTCATAGCCAAACTTCACTAAAATCTCCTTGACATACTTATCCTGACTTATAAATATGCCACCTGTCTTCTGCTTGACCTGTAGCCCAAGAAAGAAGGTGAGTTCTCCCATAGAACTCATCTGAAACCTGTCATGCATCAACTTCTCAAACTCTCTGCATAGATCCTGCTTGGTTGAACCAAAAATAATGCCATCCACGTATATATGTACCAACAGGATATCAGTCTTTACATTCTTGATGAATAGTGTCTGATCAATCTTTCCTCTTCTGAAGCCATGCCCAAAAGATACTTGGCCAAAGTTTCATACCAAGCTCTTGGGGCCTGATGCAGACCATAGAGTGCCTTCTGAACTTTGTACACCTTATCTAGAAAGGTTGGATCTTCAAAGCCTGGAGGTTGACAGACATATACCTCCTCCTCAATCTTCCCATAGAGAAAGGCACTCTTCACATCCATCAGGTATACTGTGAAGTCTTTATATGATGCATAGGCCAGGAAAAGTCTGATGGCCTCAATCCTTGCCACTGGAGCAAAGACTTCTTCATAATCAATCCCTTCTTGCTGTGTATACCCCTAAGCTACCAGTCTAGCCTTATTCCTAATTACGACACCCCTTTCATCCTTCTTGTTTCTGAAAACCCACTTAGTGCCAATAGCTCTCTTGCCATTAGGACGATCCACCAGAACCTATACATCTTGAAGTTAAACTGGAGAAGTTCTTCCTGCATAGCTTCTACCCAGGACTCATCTTCAAGAGCTTTGTAGACCTTCTTTGGTTCTGCTTGGGAAACAAAACAGGCAAAGAGACATGTTTGTGAAGCACCATGATTTCTTTCTTCATAGATGGTACTCAAGAATCCAGTCTCACTATGCTGAACTTTAGATCTTGTAGTTCTTTCAGCATTGACATCCCCAATGACATTCTCCAAAGGATGATCTTGATTGATTCTTCTATGTGGTGTAACAGGAACAACATAAGATGAAGCTATATTTTTCATATCAATCTCATCAGCTTCACCAAAAGGATCAGGAACCTCTGTATTAACTGATGGAATAGTCTGAGGACCATCAGTACTAAAAGTTGGCTCATCAGGCTTTACAATCAGTACCCTATTCTGAACATAACAAGCAGTATTAACTGCCTCAGCCCAAAATGTTGTGGGTAACTTGGAATCTGCTAACATGGTCCTAGTAGCCTCAATCAAAGTCCTATTTCTCCTTTCAGAAACCCCATTTTGCTGAGGAGTTCTAGCTACAATGTATTCTCTCTTAATACCCTTAAGTTGACAGAAATCATTCATCACTTGGTTCTTAAACTCTGTCCAATTATCACACCTAATGATTTTAACTTTCTTGTCAGCTAGGTTTTCTACTGCAGCTATGTAAGACTTAAGGATCTCACTGGTCTCATCCTTAGTATTCAAAAAGAAAACCCAAGTAAATCTGCTAAAATCATCAGTCACAACCAAACAATACTTCTTAAAATTCAAGTTACTTACATTGGTGGGGCCAAATAAGTCCATGTGCAGCATATGAAGTGGTTGGGTGACAGAGTTAAAAACTTTGGGCTTACAAGAGGCTCTATGCTGCTTTCCTTTGAGACAAGCACTACGTGTCTGTTTATTTTCAAATCTTTTTGAAGGTAAACCTCTTACAAGGTTATTTTTAGCTAAAAGATTGATTACCTTAAGGTTCACATGACCTAGCCTTCTATTCCATAACATAGATTCATCCAAAGAAGCTGTAGCAACTAAACATGTAAGATTGTATTTGGGCACTATGTTCTTCATATTGACACTGTAAAGATTGCTTTTCCTAGGAAACTTAAGTAGAACCTGATCATCACTGGGCAACTTAAAGTTAGGAGATAAAACCAAGCAATCAGTATCTGTGAACAGAACAAAATTCTTCTTGTCACACATTTGTGACACACTGAATAGATTGTATTTGAGTTCTTTCACATAGTACACATCTTCAAAGTCCAAATTACAAGTCTTGATTGTGCCTTTACTAGTAATCCTTCCACCTATTCGACCTCCAAAAGAAACATATCCTCCACTCAAATCAGTGAAGTCTAAAAGATAGGATAGATTTCCAGTCGTGTGCCTGGAACACCCACTGTCTGAATAGCCAAGATCATCATTATTGTTGGAGTGTGCCTGCACATAAAACAAAGAAAATTATTTCCTTTTGGGGACCCAAGCCATCACTGACTTGGATCTGCCTCGTGCATCAATGTAATCATATTTCTTGAGAGTAACTGATGCACTGTTGGGCTGAGTGGTCTTTCTCACCCAACAAGGTGAGGGCTTAACATCATTGCCCTTGTTTCCTTTTGCAACATTTCCTTTAGAGCTAGCTGGTTTCATTTTAGGCTTAAAAGTATTAACTTTTGGCCTATCAGTATTAAGTTTGGGCTCATAAGTATTAACTTTTGGCCTACCAGTAAAAAGGCTAGTGTAGTGTAGTGACTAGATGACCTGTTTCTATACATCTCAACATATTTTACTGGCTTTCTAACAGGTTTGTCAAATGCTCTTACAGGTTTAGTGGCATGTACTTGATTTGGTTCCCTAGACACTACACTAGCCTTTTTATTTTCAGATTCAGACACCTCAGGTAAGGAGGTGTCACTAGCACTTTCAAACACTTCATCAGTCTTTTCAGGAAAAGTACTTTTGATTGTAGGGCCTCGGACAAATGTGGGTTCCTGAAACTCTGCTAATCCAGTGTGGGCAAGATCTATACCAGGAGGTAAATGAACTCCTCTGAATAGGTGTAGTACTGCATTATAACCCATACCTAATTTTGCTTTGCCAATTAGAGCTTTTTCAAGGAATTTATCAACCCTCTCAGTGTTATAATGTTTTGCGTCTTGAAGAGCCTCAATACTTAAGTCTATGTTATCTTTAGCTATAGTGACTTTCTCTAGTTCTTCTTTTAACACATTTATGGTGATTTCTTTAAAAGAGATTTCCCTATTAAGCACAACAGTTGTTTCAGTAAACAGAGACTCATTTTCTTTATAATGCTTAACTTGTTTTTCTAAGACTGCTAAACCTCTCTTATGATTTGCTAAGTTATACTCAGTTTTAGAAAGTTCTTCAGACACAATATCAAGCCTGGTTTTTAGCTCTAAATATTTGTCTAATGGAATGCATGTATCTGAACAATTAAGTACCTCAGATACCAAAGACATGTTGAGTGGGGTCTCTTCTTCATCTGCTATGAAGCTCCAATCATATCCAGCACCATCAACAGCCACCATTGCTTTTGAAGAGTAGTTGTCAGCATCAGTATGTCTCCCCTTGCTCCTAGGGCTTGTGCATTCCCTGGCAAAATGCCCAAACTTGCCATAGTTGTAGCATTCAACCTTTCCCTTATCAAACCCAGCAACATCTGCTTCATTAATTTTAATCTGCCTTCCAGTTTTCTTCATGAACCTTTTTGCCCTCATGCTGATCAGGGAAATGTTCCATTTGATGTCCATCTCCTCTATGTCATCTTCATGGATTTGTCTCAGATCATCATGAGTGATCTGGGATCCATGACTTTGTTCGGCTATGAAAGCATAGATTGTGCCTTCATTGATACCTGCTGCAGTAGTCACTGAGCTATCAGTATTAACATTAGTACTAGGAGTACTAACATCAAAGTTATCCACATCATTGCTAGCGACAGGATGAGCCACAAAGGCTATGTTTTGTGACCCAGAACTGGAAGATGCAGCTGCTTTCCTCTTCATATCTTGTTCAATCACCTTAAAGTAGTTGAACAGATTGTCCAACTTCATGGTTTCGAAATCTGGCTTGTTCTTCCATACAGTGACATGAGTGTCCCATTTGGGTGATGGAAGACTTCTAACAAACCTGAGGTTGACATCTTATATGGAGAACTCCACATCCAATACAGCCAATTGACTAACAAGTTTTTGAAGCCTATTATAAACTGAGTCAATGGACTCAGTTACACCAGCAGGGAAGTTTTCAAATTCTTGCTTCAATAGAGTCTTTTGAGTTTTCTTGGTGACAGAATCTCCACCAAATCTGGTTTCAATTGCCTTTAACAGACTCTGTGCATCTTTGTATTTGTTGAAGGTGAGTTGATGATCATCAGGAATTGCCATAAGTAAAAGACTTCTAGCCTTAAGATCATTGCCTCTTAGAGCCATTTCTTCATTAGTAATAGGATCACCTTTCACTGTAGTAACAGTCTTACCAGCAACTTCTTTAGTGACAATGCGTTTGTAGGAGTCTCCATAGAGCACAATGTTCCACAACTTGAAATCAAGTACCAAAAAGTATTGCTCTATGCGCATTCTCCAGAGTTCATATTCATGTGGCTGCAACTTAGGAACTCTATTAACAGCATTGGATTGCATTGATTCGAAATCCATTTCTTCAGATTTGTCAACACAGGATCTTCTAAAAATAAAGCTTCAGGACACAAGCTCTGATACCACTTGTGAAGTCCCAAACCTTGGATCTAGAACACTTAGCTTGAAAACGTGTTAGTTTCCTTGGATGGTTCCAAAACAACAATGAGAAACTTTTTTGTGAATACACACAAGTATGCGGAAACTACTTGTATGCACTTAGCAGATTAAATGCAAAGACAATGTAAACAAATTATAACACCAACAACTTCAATATTATTAAGCAATAATACGAGTACTCTCCTAGTACTAGGGTTTACAACCTTGAAGCTCTACTTTAGACGGCTAGAATATGAGACGTATGTTTAACCTAGATAGGATCTCCTTTTATACACTAAGGAGATCCCTTACAGAGATAACTATGGACTAAGTATACCATATCTTCTATTGGAATAGAAGATATGTTGTTACAACTCTTACACGACATTCCATACTTACATTAGTACAAACTTAAAGCAATCAGTACTAACTTTCTCACTATCAGTACTAACTAGTTAATACTTATCATTCAACACTATCAGTACTAACTCTACTGAAAGCATATTCCCAACACGATTCATTCTAATTTTGATGAGCTTACAGAAATGGCTTCTGAGCAAAACAGCTTAGAACCCGGTCATAACCATCTCAACTTCCCCCAAACCCCATCATCAGCTGAACCAAGCTTACAGCTTACTCGTCGTCAAATGGAAACGTTATTTGCTCCTCTATTTAGTGATGATATTGACCAACGTGCTCCAGATGTATCAAATGTTTCCGCTGCTCAACCTGATAATAATCCAAACCCTGATACACCTGAAACAACAATAACTGTTGCTGAAGCACCTCCAATTGATTCTACAACAACAGCCGAACAAACCGCATCCATTGACGCTGATCCAGCTGATGATCTTTTGAATCAAGATGTACCTGCACCCGCGGATTATGATGGAAATGCATTCTTCAACCCTTTTGCTACTGAAACTGCATCTTCAGATGTTGCGGAATCTTCTACCAACCATCTGAATCCACCTAATCTGCATAATGTATATCAACATCAACCCTCCACACATCGTTGGACTAAAGACCATCCTCTTGTGAACATTATTGGAAGCCCGAATCAACTAGTCGTTACTAGACAACGCCTTCAGACTGACGGTGAACACTGCATTTATGCCCTCACTGTCTGTCAAACTGAATACAAAAACATTAAAGATGCAATAACCAAAGATAACTGGATTGAATTTATGCAGGAAGAACTGAATCAGTTTAAACGTCTTGAAGTATGGGAATTGGTTGAAAGACCAACAGGGGTGTATGTCATTGGTCTCAAATGGATTTGGAAAAACAAGTTAGATGCTGAAGGTACGGTTATCAGAAATAAGTCACGTCTGGTGGCTAAGGGTTATAGACAGGAAGAGGGGATTGACTTCGAAGAATCATTCGCACCAGTAGCTAGACTTGAGCCTGTAAAGATTTTTTTGGCATTCGCGGCTCACATGAACATCACGGTCTATTGGATGGATGTCAAAACTGCTTTTCTGAATGGTAAACTAAAGGAAACAGTCTATGTTAGTCAGCCAGAAGGATTAGTTGATCCAGAGTTCCCTAATCATGTCTACAAACTGAATAAGGCTCTTTACGGTCTCAAAAAGCCCCTCGGGCGTTGTATGATGAGTTGTCATCCTTCCTCCTTTCTTATAATTTTGTCAAAGGATCGGTCGACCCAACAATGTTTATCCAATATCTCGGGGCACACATTTTAATTGTTCATATTTATATGGATGACATCATTTTTGGGTCTACCCACAAAAAGTACTCAAACGCTTTTTCAAAACTAATGAAAACAAATTTTGAAATGTCAATGATGGGTGAACTTACGTTCTTCTTAGGACTACAAGTTCATCAATCACCTCGTGGTATTTTCCTAAGTCAGTCCAAATATGCTCTTGAAATTTTAAACAAACATGGAATGCAAAGTTATGACACTTACGTAACACCTATGGCACATACCAACAAAATGGACGCTGATTTATATGGGAAATTGGTTGACCCTACCAAATACCGAAGTATTATTGGGTCTCTCATGTATCTAACAGCCAGTAGACCTGACATTGTATTTTCTGTATATCTTTGCTCCCGTTATCAGTCAAGACCAACTGAGAAACACCTCACTGAGGCTAAAAGAATCCTCCGATACGTAAAGGGAACCATTAATTTGGGGATCTGGTATCCTAAGGATTCTGGTTTTGAACTAATAGCTTTTTCAGACGCTGATCATGCAGGATGCTTAAACTGGTGTTTTGCAATTTCTTGGTGATAAACTGGTGTCATGGCAATCGAAGAAACAAGACTGTACATCGTTGTACTCAACTGAAGTAGAATATGTATCCATGTCTGCGTGTTGTGCTCAAGTCATTTGGATGAGAACACAACTCAAGGACTATGGTTACGTATTTGACAGAATCCCGGTGTACTGTGACAATCGAAGTGCTATTGCGATCTCGTGCAACACTGTTCAACACTCAAAGTCCTCAACTGAAGCAGAATATGTAGCCATGTCTGCGTGTTGTGCTCAAGTCATTTGGATGAGAACACAACTCAAGGACTATTGTTACGTATTTGACAGAATCCCGTTGTACTGTGACAATCGAAGTGCTATTGCGATCTCGTGCAACACTGTTCAACACTCGAAGTCAAAGCACATCGATCTTCGATATCATTTCATAAAGGAGCATGTGGAAAAGGGTACCGTTGAATTATACTTTGTAGGTACTGAACACAAACTGGCGGATCTTCTCACCAAAGCCTTGGCCCCTGCCATGTTTACTAATTTGATTAACCGGATTGGTATGAGGTGTTTGACTCCAGAGGAACTGGATGAACTTTTAACACATTCTTGAAAACAGTCAAACACCAAAACCTCTTTTGTAAATAAATTTTTCAAAAACAAAATATAAAATTATAAAATCTGATAAAATCCAAAAATATTCTTCTATCTATTTTCTTTCAAACATTGCAAGTACAAATCTTCCGTCAACACTGTGTTCCTTCAAACCTTTCATTTTTTTCCTGAACAAGTGTTGAGGGGGAGAATCTAAATATTTTTCAGTCTCATAAAACCTTGTACTTGCATGTTACCTAAAGATGTTGTTTCTTCTGAAATGGTGGATACGTTTCTTGTTAAATACTCTCCTCGGAATCAAATGTTTTAAAATTTTAACATTTCAAAAGTTGAGGGGGAGTATCGTCAACTTTCTTTCCAAAAATTATGTTTTACTTAACCAAAGTGGAAGTTATGGGTCTTGGTTGAAAATTGTTGTGATGGAGGGGCCAAACTTGTCAAAGTTAAAAACTTATTTTAAATAAAACTCTTCCACCTAACTTATCAAACACATTTATTACTACATTAAATTTTCAACCAAACTCATATCCACGCCTAAGAATTCATACACAAATCCGTGCTTCAGATTTGAAAACTGTAAGTTGGAAACATTTCTAATAGTTATTACAAACATTAGTGTTTAATCATACACAAATCCAACAGTTTGATTTTTACTTATGGGTGATTTTGTGGCTTTACGCGTATGCGTATGAACATGATTTTGATAAATTGTGTTTTTTTTTAAATTAGTTGTGTTAAAATGTTTTGATATCAATATTAAACCTATTTCAATCAACAAAACATGCCAAGTAACTTGTTTTAATCAGTTTTGAATTTTAGGGTTTATGTTTGAATTTGGGGGTTTCTTCATTTGGATGATTTGTCATGATTAGATGCATAAGATAGGTTCTATACATGTTTAATTGATCACATTCACTCATGAATCTCACCCAGAAACAACAAAATTTAAGAATTAAGTTTTTAGGGTTTATATGTGCGTATGAATATGAATTTCTGATTCAGTGAGAGTTTGATGTTAAAACTTGTTGGAACATGGTTCTTAGACATCTAGGAGTATGCTGAAAACGTTTTGTGAAATTTCCATTGTTAAATCTCTTACTCGTAACATTAGGGTTTAGGGTTTAAAAAAACATTCTTACGCCTAAGCTGTTATACGCGTCTTTGGTTTAGAAATTGATAACCTTTGTGGTCTTGAAAGTGGTTGGTATACATGTTAATTTGTTTGTTATGTTTAAATTATTTCAGGCTTCTACGCGTAAAGGATTCAGAATCAAGGTGTTCCTGGCTTACGCTTAAGGAATACCTTATGCATAGTGGTTACGCATAAGAGCAATCTTACGCGTAACACTTACGCATAAGGGTCTACAGTGGGACAACACGTATCCTGTGAAGGATATGCGTAAACTTGGATTTCTACACCTAAGGGCTACTCTTACGAGTAAACCTTATGCGTAAGTCCTTTGCCTAAGCCTACGCGTAAGCTCATAAGCTAAGAGTATACTCCTACGCGTAAGTTATTCTTACGCCTAAGGGTTACTCATACGCTTAAGCTTACGTCTACGCTTAAGGTCCTCATGTTTACCCATAAGCACACTAGCTTACGTCTAAGCCTACTTGTAACTTTATTTTGAAATGTTACGCGTACAAAACTTGTAATAAGTTACTCATAATGTCACAAAACCAAAATGTCACTAATAAGCTACAAAAAGTTAAAACGTTATGTGATTAAGTGAAATATGGACATTAAAATTCAAAATTAACAAACTCACGTAACTTATCACGTCAACATTGGACTATTGGACTAAATGTGACTTTGGACTCGTAACATTCGTAAACATAAAAACTTTAATAATTGGACAATAAAATCAATCTTAGACTAACATAATGTCTTTCGATATGTTGGTTCTTTTTTCTCAATATCTTTCAGATCACGAAATGGACGTCAACATGGAAACTATCAATGCATCCAATGAACTCACTATGGAAGATATCTTCCCAACTGATTACCGCAAAACGATTGGAAAGAACAACCTCAGAGTTGATTTTGATAACTTCACTTGCTCGGAATCCTCTTGCAGAGTTGTCGTGGATATTCTCAAAGTTCATCCCTACAGTCTTATGCTAACCAACTCAGCAACAGTACCAGAAATCTATATCCATCAATTCTGGCACACGATGAAGAAGATTGATGGTCAAGATGCTGTCAAAGTGACCCTCAACAACATGGAAGTCACTGTCACGGTAGCGGATCTTCGCACTATTCTTCTTCTGCCAGCCATACAGCCTGCTGATTATGTGCCAACTCCTAATGAAGAGGCCATAATGCAATTCATGGTCGACATTGGTTATGATGAAGCTGCTGGAGTCATCGCCAAACACTCCACTGTCGATCTGAAGAACATCCCTCAGCCATGGAGGACACTGTATATCATGATCGCCAAGTCTGTATCTGGAAGAGACAGCGGTCATGAACATCCTAAACTCATGCACCTTCATACATTTTGGGGAATGGTCAACAAGCAACACATTGACTTCGCAAGCCTAATATGGGAAGATATGATGCAGCATCTCAAAAAGTCTGGGTCAAAAATTCCCTTTATCAGATACACAAAGTTGTTGATTCAAAACATTCTCAGGCAAAATCAGGACATCCCCATGAGAATTAATGACCTCAAGAATCACTCAGCGTTATATGAGCCAACATTGAACATTATCAGATTTAAGGACTCATCAACACGCAAGCAAGGTGCAGAGTTACTTGACTGCCTTCTCACTAACACAATAAAGGGTCTTCCTTCGTATCTTCGTTACCAAGAAGTGGTGAGAGCAGGCAAAGTCGGGTTTATGGATGAGAAAACTTCTGTTGTGCCTACCAAAATGACTAGAAGGTCAGGCAGCACAGGTAGTACTGGAAGCACTGGGAGCACTCACATGTATCCGAAGAGGAATCCAAGCTTCAAGAAAAGAGTCACAGCTTAGATCGCTCGTCTTAATGTCAAACCGAAACCTATTCCATAGGACGACGACTCTGCAACTGAGTCTGATGAGGTAGTTTACTACTCAGAAACAGCAACAGAGGATACATCCTCACCAATGTCAGAAGACAAACCACCAAGTCCCCCATCAGACAAAAGGAAGAAACCAGTGACAGAAAAAGAAGAGGAAGAGTCAGATGAAGTTAATGATCCAAAGGATGAAGAGAAATCTTATCAGAAAACTCTGAAGCAACTAAGATTGCAGCGTGTGGCCAAAGAGTTTGCAGAACAACAGTTGAGAGGCCCTGGTGGTTCCAGTTTTGGTACTCTTATCACACCAGTTCTTGATGCGGTTAATCAACCCTATAAGGGAACTGGTGCCACCACAAAGGAATCAACGGAGCAACAGCAGCAAGATTATGAGGTTAAGTTTAATTTTGAGGAAAATGAACCGGAAAAGACAGAGAAGATTACTGATGAAGATGTGGAGAAAGCAGCAAAGGAAAAGGCTGATGAAGAAGCTCAGGCTAAAGGAGATGAATAAGAAAGGATTAGAATTGAAACAGATAACTACCTTCGGGACAACCCTGATCACAATCCTGAACAATCTTCAGAGCCACCTCATGACCCTTCCACAACTGAATCATCATCTCACTCTTCACCACCACCTTCAAAAGATACAACCACCAGATCATCATCCAAGTCGATCAAGAAACCTACTGATACATGGGCATCTCTTACAAAGACCAAGATCCTTAAAGTAGTTAAACAAGCAAGAAAACGTAACATGGTTGATAGAAAGCTGAACTTGCTAGCTGACAGGGTCAATTTGCTTAGCAAAGAGATGAACATGTTCATTGAGGAGAGAGATCAGATCAAGTTATTCTTCAACCGAGATGTTCAAGGGGAAATGGAAGAGAATATTAAGGAATACACTCATCAGTTCCTTATCCAGTATGTCCCGGGAATAACCAAAGACATGTTCTCCAAACAATTCTATCCTACTTTGAGAACACTGATCAGACAGACAATCATCACTACCCCGGTGACTATTCAGACTCGACCAGTCCTGCCTCCAAATGTAACCAAAACTGATCTTCTGTCACAGATGATAGTTCAAATGACTGCTCGATCTTCAACACTCACTTCGGATGAATTGAAGTTTCTTGAGCTACTTCTGGCTCATCAACTGAAGCCTACATGCAAGGAAGCTGCTAGTATTGACAAGCGTTACAGAGACGATGATGACACAGACAAGGATCCAAAGGCTAAACGTCAGAAGAAAACATCTGAGTCTTCATCATCGATGCCACCACCACCACCAAATAACACCACCACTACTCAAGCTACTCCGCAACCACCTACAACTGATAAACCTCAGGATTCTGAGTCTCCACCACCATTGGAGAAAACTGGTGATCACTTTCAATACACAGATGGTGAAGACGAAGAAACTCCTAAGCCCCAGCAACAGCCATCATCCCCAGCATCAACTAAGCAACAACCAGGATCACCCTCCAAGCCTAAGAAGAAGAGATCAACTTCAATCGTCTCTTGGTTGGATGAAGATGACACTGCTAAATATGATTGGTTTAGCAAACTAGTTGATGCTACTCCTCTATTACCGGAAGGTCAAGAACCGGTAGATGGTCGCACTATGAAGCAGGTAAAGATTATCCAGGACAAGTTTAAGGTCAAGAAGATGACGAAAGGGGAGTTACGCTGGATCTAGAACGATGTATTCCATTTGCTAAAAGACAGTTCCGGCAGTGCTATTGAAGTCGAATACCATCTCGACAACATCGCACGAGCCATGTCTAACAACATTGACTGGCTCAACCCCGAATCAAACATCGACTTCACAAGAAAGGATAACACTCCATATTACACTGACTGGACCAAACTGCTACCAACTATTGGCCGACCAGAGCAACCAAAGATTCCTTACCGCTACTTCTTCAACAATGACCTAGAATTTCTTTAGCACGGTAGCGACAGCAAGAAGTATGTTACATCACTTACCTTCAACATCCCAGCAGCAGTCTTCTCCACCAATGTTGCCATCGAAGAAGAGGCCACCAGAATGTTCGTTTACAAAGTGGTGGATTATGATATCGATGCTAAGTATGGCATTCACCATTGGCCACAAAGGAGGAGTATGTATTACAGAAGCTGCCAAGTTCTAAAGTCGAATAAGGAGGTGTTTAGTGATAAAAGGATTGTTGCTATAATGAATGTCACTTTGGCTACAAAATGGGATTACTCATTCTTGAAGAAGATCAAAGTCAAACGCCAAGATGAACAAGAATATGATTTCACTGAGGCTGATTTTCAGAGATT
The DNA here is from genome assembly GCA_019973895.1 of Chrysanthemum seticuspe. NCBI lineage: Eukaryota > Viridiplantae > Streptophyta > Magnoliopsida > Asterales > Asteraceae > Chrysanthemum > Chrysanthemum seticuspe. The sequence goes on along the minus strand of BPTQ01000005.1, from coordinate 151,637,978 downwards.
GTCGCTCAACGACATCGAAGACATGTATCTTGCTAAAGTACAAGGTCGGATGAGACAATTCTCCACTAACATTCAGCTCCAGTACATTACAGCCTTGCTGATATTCATTCGAAACAGAGTTATCTAGGAACGTGTTGAAGATCTCCTGCTTGCTGTAGAATATTATCAGAAACAAGTCAACTTTACAAAACCGTTTCTACACTTTCCCGACATAAACCAACTATCTCGGTACACCATTCTAAAGAAACCAAAGTTTGGAGTTGTTTACCGCAGAGAACTTCACCATAACTACTTTATGGCGTACAACGAGGTTCAACGAGGTTCGTGATGGGTTAGCATATCGGTTGAAGGACATACAGCAAGGTATTGGGTCAAAGAAGAGGTGGAATTCTGAGGAAAGGAGGGATGCTAAGAAGATAATCAAGAGGCTGGATGAAAGGTTGTTTCATCGAGATCAGATGCGGAGGTTGGAAAGCTTTGTGGGTGGAAGACAGAGTTTCTCGCTTACAGGATATCAACGTCAAGAGAGAACTCCTGGTCTAATTGAATGATTTTCTGGTACTCTTCAAACTATTTTGATTGACATTTGAATTGTATGATTTGTATATTCACTATGGCTTGTGCACACATAACAGTGTACAACCTGAACTTGTAATGAAAGGAACCTGTGGTATGCATCAGTGCCACAATCCTTATAAAAGGAGCGAATGCTTCTTACTTTTGATTAAAACTTATCAAAACTTTAATCATTTTCAAAGTTTTGCTCAAAAGAACAAGTACTTCCCCTTATGTTTTTAAAAACCTCAAAAGTTAGTATTACTTATTGAGGGGGAGTATTTGCTAAAAATCTTTGTTCACAAAATGTTCTTCGTGGAAATCTTCCCACAAAACTTGAAATGGACATATTCGATATCAAATTTCATCAAAATAACATTTTATATGCCATCAAAATGTTCTTCGTGGAAATCTTCCCACAAAACTTGAAATGGACATATTCGATATCAAATTTCATCAAAAATAACATTTTATATGCCATTTTTTAGGGGGAAAAAAATTGTGTGATACAAATATGTTGAAAATGTGATTGAATCATCGTATGCTAAGACTTAACCTATGAATTGACGAGATCTGAACTGTCATACATCGAAAATATTTGTCTCCCAAGACTTATCCAAGTAGATCGTACCAATTCGAGAAGCTCTTGATAGACATGAACTTTGACGGGTTTGACAACCTTTTTCAAGGTTTGTCCACACCTTCAAGGTAGTTATTAGAGCTAGTTGTCACCTAAAAGCTGACAATGCATCTCTTTAACTATGCAACGTAACCGTATCTCGCGGGGAATTGTCTATCTTGAGTCGATCAATTCAAAAGTGCGAGCTCTACCCTCACCGTGCAAATTTCTGTCATAACACTTAAGCACGTGTGGAGGGCGAGTATTTCTGAAAATGCAAAACTCTCGAAGTGTTACAAACATGTTTTAATTCATAAACACTTTGAGAGATTTTCATATTATCTGAAAATACAAAGGGATGGACTCGTCAAGGGGGAGTTAAGACGAGAAATCTTCCCGGTACTTGCTCTCTACTTTTTCATATTATCTATTTTCTTTCACATGTTTTTCTTAAAACAATGTGTTAGTTTCTTTTCGAAGCTCTTTTTGTTTCGACAAAAAGGGGGAGAAGAAAGTAAAAACTACAATTCAAAATTTTAAGAATTTTATTTTTTACTTAAAATAATTTTATGTTTTGTCATCAACAAAAAGCGGGAGATTGTTAATACAAATAAGCCATAAAAACGTTTATTTATACTTTACGATCTTCTAATGTTTTGTTGATAACAAACATAAAATCATTTTAACGAAACAAATAAAATACGGAAATAGTTTGAGCCAATAGTTTACTAACACACTTACTGTAGGACCTTGTTTTTCTCAACCTTATCACATATACCACTTTAACACAAGTATACACGTAAACCAAACACAAAGTTTATGTTATGCGTAAGAAGAAGAAACACAAAGATGGAAAGATGGTGACTTGAATATGTTATAAGTTATGCGTATGTTTTAGAGAGAAAATAAGATGAAGAGAACTTGTATTGCTTAAAGAAAACACACACACTTACACACTCAAGCACACCCCTCAAATGACCATTTGAGGGGTATATATACTTCCTTACATATCACCCTTATGGGCTTGGGCTTGGGCTTGGATTGGACTTGGATTGGATAATAACTTACATAAGGCTAGCTTAACATAACTATTAGCCATTTAGCTTAGCCCAATCCACGAGCCCGTTGACTATTCTAGTACGATATCTAACATATGTTACAAAGTTCCTAAACGTGAATGACCATCACCTCTATTAATTATTATTAAGGCTAACAATTTCCCCCTAAAGGGTGGTCATTCAAAAGATGCTCCACTTGATTAGGTCTTTACTTTCCTTGAGCTTGAACTTTGTGTGTAGATATAGAATAGTCTTAATTCTTTGTTCCTTCATGATTTGTGATCAGTTAATGTGGTATTCTGCCATTTGTCAAATTCTTTGGTGTAGGTGTCTCCACGTCATTCTCCACCATGCTCACACTTCTTTTTGACTTTGAGATTTCCATGATGAAGTTCTCTAGTCTTTAAACTTTGTAGATTCTTTGACATTGACGAAGAATCATTTTTAACCTTGTGTTGCCTTTGAATTTGATGAGAACTTCATTTGAGATGTTGTTGGTATGAGCATGTGGAGAATCTGCACGATCTCTTCCTCCCGCGAGCATCCATCAGCAGCAGCTTCCCAGGTACAGTCACGAACACCAATTGATCATTGTAATCTTTTCTTAAAGAATTGATTACTACAATTGTTCTACTGATGAATGTCTTGATTCCATTCACCTTGGTCGGGCGAATCAGCCGTCCGAATCCCTTAAGGGACAGTTGGCATTACGTTGAACAAGTTCAAGTAATGACCCACGTCTTCAGGATTCGATTCGTGAAAGGAATCTCCTTATCAGGATTTCTAGCACTTATAGCTTCGAATGTCGAGGGTGTTAACAACATATTGTGAAAACACATCTCTATATCTTACAAAGGCTGTTCCTAAAACTTGAGGCCCTCAAGAAGGCTAACACGACATACCGAAGTACATCTACAGTTCAGGTGAGTCGCTGAAGTACACCGAAGCATCACTTCACGACTGTAGACCGTTTGAGACACACTAAGCGTAAGCCATAAAGATTTACCGAAGTGACCTGCTGTCAGGGCTGTTTGATGTTGACCCTGGCAGGAATTTCCATTCAATCACTAAGGATCACTTTTGTGAAACCTCTCATAAATGTTCTGGCAGATTGCTAAGATCTGCGTAGGACTCTAGAATGTATCACTTGTGTCCTTATTGATGAACAACAAGCAATTAAATATTAAGTGCTCCTGTGAGATCTTTTGATGAATCTCGTGGCTCTAGACTCAATCAGTGCATTTTGGTTTTCCTAAGCGGAGACTAGGGAGAGAGTCTCCTTCTTCAATACCAACAATCTCTAAGAGAAAGTCGATAGATTATGTAGGGTTCCCAGTGCGTCACTGGGCCCATGATGTCTTTGTCTTCAATACCAGTGTCATCTCAGTGACAACCAGTAGCAGGTGAATTGAACCCGGTTTCTGCCCTAAGGTTGATTATGGAGGGCTATTTCTTTTCACCCTTTCTTTACATTTCTTTTTAATTCTTCAACCCCTTCTTTCTCCTTTCTCACATTACTCCTTTTTTCGATCATACCTAAGGACTTCTAATACTAACTATGGGTAATGTCCTTGGGTAGATCCCTCCGGCTCTGGCAGATCATAGGACGGATTTCCTATCCTCAGTCACCTTATAACTCCATGACTATTCCTATATTGCCATAAAACCATTTTCTTGAAAATCTCTCAACGTGTTTATGATTATCAAAACATTTTGTTAACACCTTGAGAGTTTTGTTTTTCAGAAACACTCCCCCTTCACATGTGCCTAAATTGTTTTAACTGAAATTTGCAAAGAGAGGGTAGAGTTTGAACTTTTTGAATTGATCGACTTTAACTGAACAAGACCGATTCGAGACACGTTTACATCACTAGAGAACTAGCTTGAAATTATTACCCGTCCTGGTCAAGTCCATAGAAAGTTTCTCGAGATGGTACATTTCCTGACTTAGATTCCTCGTCAATTCAATGGCTTCAACTGAGTCGAGCTCTTTTGAGATTCAAACAACGATCATTAAACTTTTTTATCACATTTTAATCACGTCTTCTCCCCCTCAAAAATAGCATATTCGTGAAATTTTTGATATCAATGGATTAAACATCATTTTTAGAATCATTTGGGGAGTCAAACAGATTTGATTTAAGCATGAATTTGGAACATTTTGGTTTTATACTCCCCCTTTAATAACGGATAATCAATTAAAGGGTTTTAGAGGGAGTTATCTTGAGCACAAAATATTTTGAAAGATTTTGAAAATCTTTTTAAACAATCTTGAAAAAGGTGCTCAAGATGATGATGATTTCTCACCAGTTTTAAATGTAGTGCACTGAAGCGTACACTAGATTTTTCTTTAAAAACCACGAGTTTTGATTTGAAAATAATCAAAAGTCATCATTTTAGTCCGGGTTTCGTACAGAAGTATACGAAAGCCATTTTTTGAAGAAATTTTGAGAAACGACATGTTTTAGAAAACATTTAAAGAACTCTCGTTCAAGCATCTGTACATGTCCGTATCATTGTTGAATGACATTTCTAGAAACGCACAGAATATCGATTATACAAGAGACATGTCGTGAGAAGAGTATTTTTGGATTTTGGATTTTTGATTTTATATTGTTTTTGTATTTTTTTGAAAGTTTTATATTTTTATATTTTGCTTTTGTTGGTTTTTCAAATTTTGTATTTTGTTTTTCAAAAATATTTATAGCGAAGCTTTTTGGAAACTCATTTTCAAGAAGATTCGAGAAGACGTTCTAACTCCTCAGGGGTTAGGCTTCGCATTCTAATTCGTCGAACCAAATCGTTAAACCGTTCTTTTGAAAGGGCTTTAGTAAATAGATCGGCGAGTTGGTAATTTGTCTTCACGAAAAATAATTCAACAGTACCTTCTTCCACGTGTACTTTTATGAAGTGATAGCGGACACGAATGTGCTTAGTCTTTGAGTGATGAACAGGATTGCAGGATATGGCTATGGCACTTTTCGAGTCACAATACATAGGTATTTTATCGAAAGTAAAGCCATAATCTGTGAGTTGTGTTCTCATCCATAGAAATTGAGCACAACACGCAGATAGAGACACATACTCAGCTTCAGCGGTTTAAAGTGCAGTGCAATCTTGTTTCTTTGAAGACCAGCTGACTAACTTTTCACCCAAAAATTGTGCTCCTCCTGATGTACTTTTTGCTGTAACTTGATCACCTGCGTGGTCCGCATCTGAAAAGGCAATTAGATCAAATCTGGATTCCTTCAGATACCAAAGTCCCATGTGAATGGATGTCTTCAGATACCGAAAGATCTCTTTAACCTCTTTGAGGTGCAGTTCGGTAGGCTTTGCCTGAAACCATGCTAATAAGCAAACAGCAAAATGAATATCGGGTAGACTAGCAGTGAGGTACATGAGAGAACCAATCATACTCTGATATTTCTTCAGATCGATAGGTTTCCCAAATAAATCGGATCTAATTTTTGGTGAAGTTACCATTGGTGTACCGACCGAATCACAATTATCCATACCATGATTTTTCAAAATCTCAGTTGTATATTTAGCTTGATTAATAAAAATTCCACGAGGGGATTGATGTATTTGTAAACCAAGAAAAAACTTTAGTTCCCCCATCATGGACATTTCAAATTTGCTTTTCATGAGATTTTCAAAATGTTTTGAAAGATTCGGATTAGTGGACCCAAAAATGATGTCGTCCACGTAAATCTGAACAATCAAAATGTCGTTTTTGCATTTTTGTGTAAACAAGGTAGGATCAACAGTTCCTTTGGTGAAATTATGTAGAATCAGGAAAGAGGACAGTTCGTCACACCACGCTCTCGGAGCTTGCTTTAAACCATAGATTGCCTTTTTGAGTTTGTAGACGTAGTCTGGATGTTCCATGTCTATGAAGCCTTCTGGCTGACTCACGTACACTTCTTCTTTCAGAGTTCCATTCAAGAACGCGGTCTTAATGTCCATCTGATAAACCGTGATGTTTTTGTGAGCTACATAGGCTAAGAATATCCTGACTGCTTCAAGTCTAGCTACCGACGCGAATGACTCTTCAAAGTCTATCCCTTCTTCCTGTCTATATCCTTTGGCCACAAGACGAGCTTTGTTGCGAATTACAGTCATTTCTTCATCCCTTTTGTTTTTCCATAACCATTTGAGATAAATGACGCGAATTTCAATTGGTCTTGGAACCAAATCCCAAGAGTCATGTAGACGATATTGGAGAAGTTCTTCCTGCATTGCTTCTATCCATGCATAATCTGCCATTGCCTCCCGAATGTTCTTCGGTTCAATATTGCTAATTGAGCAAATGTAAATGCACAAGTTGCAATCGGTGGCAAGTTGGCGTCTCGTTTGAATTGGCCGTGAAGGTTCACCAATAACTTGTTCAATTGGATGGTCTTTTGTCCACTTCAAAGTAGAAGGATACCGTTGGTTAAACGTATGCGAGTTAGATGGTTCTCGTAAGCTTGAAGATGATTCAGCTGATTCCGTAGCAAACGAGTTTTCAAATAAGTCTTCATCTAACGTTGCATCATTCTAGTTTTGTGAAGGTTCTTCTTGAAATGATATGTTTTGGTTTTGCTCATCAACTGCTGGTAAAACTGTTTCACGAATAGGATTTGCAGAAGTCGATGTAGATGACGTTGATGGAGTTGGTGCATTGGTATCGACCGTTGTAGATGCATCTTCTGTTGGTGGTGATGGATGATTTTGAGCGGGTTCAGGGGAATGATGGTTTGATGCATTTTTCGAAGTTCCACCATAGTATTCATCGAACATTAACTCGAAGAAATTCTCCCATTCTTGTTCATTAGGTGTGGCAGCAAAAGTTGATGGAGCTCTTTGTTGTATGAGTCCTGAACTGATGTGTCCAGAAGTCTGCGGGTTTGGTGCGGGTTCTAGAGCGAGTCTCTCAGAAGCCATTTTTGAAAGTTCGTCAAAATTCACATTCATCGTCTCCATTATCTTCCTAGTTCTTCTGTTATACACCCTGAATGCCCTCGAGTTTTCTAAGTATCCAATGAAGATTCCAATATCACCTTTAGCTTTCAGTTTTCCTAGATCTTCTCTGTTGTTCGTTGGATAGCACAAAGCGCCAAACACGTGAAGGTAAGAGATATCAGGTTTTCTGTTGTTCACTAGCTCATATGGGCCACATAAGTCCATGTGCAACATATGCAACTTTGCTTCCGAACTAGGTACGGATTTGGGTTTATATGATGCTCTTTTGATTTTTCCTTGTTCGCATGATGGACATAAGTGATCCTTGGTGTATTTGAACTTTGGAAGTTCGTTGACGATGTTGTCTTTGGCAAGCTTGTTGATAGTATCGAAGTTGAGATGGGATAATCTTCGATGCCACAACCAGGACTTTCTTCCAGATGCTCGTGTCATAAGACATATTGGTGATGAAGAGGCCATTTGGTTAATGTCGATAGCATACAAGTTTGTATCACAATTCCCAGTTAAGAGATCAGTGCCATCCAAGTTTCTAACGAAGCAAGCATTTTTCCTAAAAGCAACCTCTAAATCTGCATCACAGAACTGCCCGACTAAAAACAAATTGTGTCCCAACCCTTCGACATAATAAACCCGAGTGATCAAATAATTTCCAAAAGGTAGATCTCCATAACCCATTATAGCTGCTACATGATCATTTCCAAAACAAACGGTTCCCATGAATTTCCAGACGAAATTGATCAACAGCTTCAGATTCCCGGTCATGTGCTTGGAGCAACCCGAGTCGAAGACCCAAAGACATATTTTGATAACCTACCAAATATAGAAGAAGAAGTTTTTGGAAACCGTTTTGATTTTGGTTCCTTTGGGTTAGAGGTAAAATCCTGATCACACTCATAGAAGTTTTGTACTGGGTATACTGGTGTAGCACTCATTCTACCATTCTGGAGTGTGAAAATTCTACCCGTTGGTTTCCAAATATCATCCCTATAGTAAAGACTATGATTCCTATCAGTAGTGTAAGACCTAAATCTTGCAACTAGTCTTCCTATTGGTTTAGCATAAGTTCTTTTTGGAACATTCTTCTGAACAGGCTTAACATTCTCATTCTTAGAAACACAATCATCATGAACATTAATTAAAGATTTCTTGCAAGTTACACAAACAGATGCAACACATTCGTTAAACTTATCAGATTTTATAGGTTCATTACATTCAGATGAAATGTCTTTCTTATTACAAAGCGGTAAATTCCTAGGGTGTTTTTCTACTTTCTTCTCTTTATTCAAGCTACTACTATTAGAGGCATGCGAGACTCTATTGTACCTTGTATTTCTCTTAGGCTTTAGTATGCTACTCCTAGAGGTGCTTTCTAGTCCTGTAGAAGGTAAGGCACACACATTAGGATTCACTTTGTTATCAAGAGAAGTGGTTTCGGCTTTCCTAGTATCTTTAGAGTGCTTGTTTAAACTTATGTCTTTTGTTCCAAATGTTTTAGATGTGGAGGCAGACACATTAGTGGTACTCATCCTAAAAAGGTCAGGTGCTAAAACTTTTGGATTCTCGATAACCGCTTTTTCATTATCAACAATCGTTACTTTTTTCTTAGGCAAGGCAGGTGGAGTGACTGGTTTTGGCAAATCATTTTTCTCATTGACTTTTGGAGGAGGCATAGAAATAGACATTTTTGGTTTGAAAACCTGTTTTGGAGCATTTTCCTTCTCCTCAGTCAATGGTTTCGCAATCTTTGTAGCCACAGCCTTTCCTTTTTGACATTCCAGCTGAGCCCTCAAAAAATCATTTTTCTCTTTCATGTCCTTGTAGGCACGCTCATACGACAATTTGTCATACTTGCATTCCTCAGATTTTCGATAAAGTTGTTAAAAATATGAGACATTTTCTTTTTCAAGTTTTTCAAGAGCTTTTTCATATTTTGAAATAATTGCGGAGGTCTCAGACTGGAGTCTTTCATGATCTTCAACAGAATATGTTTGTAAAACAATGGACATAATATCAATAGTCAGAACATCTTCGACGAGAGAATCATTTAAATTTTCCAAAACTTTGATGTGTTCAACACTTTCTTTACCAGGGATTTATGATCCTTGACAAAGTCAACTGTTTCTTTCAAAAGGCTTGTTCAAAATGAATTACCCTTGCATTGATGTTATTCAGCGGAGGGGCAATTTGAGTTTCAAAAAACTTTTTGATTTCATCATCAAAACTAGAAAACCAGATATTAGTTGTAATATTGGTTTTAGATTTAACATTCTCTTGAAGTCTCCCAATTCTAGTTTTAACGTCATCTAAAATGTTTCTAGCATCACTTGTGTTAAAAGGATTGTTTGAAGACATTTGTTCGATTTTCGAAAGAGATTGTGAGACAACTACAGGAGTTGAAACTGGTTTTGAAACTGGTGTTGACACACTGTTTGAAACACTGGGCATTATGGAAAACTTTGATTTTTATTTTTGAGGAACAAAAGAAATTCCTGAAATTTTGTTCCATTTGTTATAATCAATTGGTTTTAGATCTGGGTTCTTTTGTTGCATTTTTGATCTACTCTCATCAGATAGTTATAACGTTTCAAGAGAATCACGAACAATTATGGGTTCATGTAAAGCTTTTCCATTGTTCAAAACATTCCGTTCGTTCTGAGCTTTCTTGAGGAAACAAGGAGGTGTATTACCAAGAGCCATTTTTGTGTTGTATGAAAATACGGAATTGTTTGATTAATTAGCATATTGGTTTGGCTGAATGACCCGTTGTAACAAGCAAATTTTCCAACTTTTTGATTTTTTCATTTTTGTCAAGAATTTCATCAAGAAGAGAATCTTCACGTTTTGAAAAATCAGCAATCAACTGTTTCTTCTCTTTTTAAAAATCAGAATAAGTTGCTTGTTGTTTAGAAACTTGGTTTCTAAGATAAAAAATTTCCGCGTTTAAAGATTTTATTTTCAAGTTCAGATTAACATCAAGTGTGTTATACTTGATTTGCAATTGTTTTTCTCTGAAAATGGAATCTCGATAACCAATTTCTAATTCTGACTCTTTGTTTTTTTTAAATTCAAAGGCTTTTGCATTCTCCTTGTACCTCTCAAGCTCAGCGGTCAATTTATCATTCGCGGCCTTAACATCGCGATTGACCTTTTTAACTTTCTCAATTTCAATGCCACAATTATTGATTAATGTTTCAAATAAGGCACGTGTTTCCTCATCAGTCTCAGTATTTTGTGCCACACAGTCTCCATTAGGATCCACATCTGGAGTTTCAGAGTTAGTATTGCTACAACTCGGATTTTCCAGGTATGTATCATAAGTTGGTGCTGATGTCACAGAATGTTGTTCGTCATGAGTAAACACATCAAATATGACATTTTTATAGCATGGATCAATGATTGGTACCTCAGATACTGCATTGGCATCATAAACAGGAGGTTTGTCAGAATCAGTGTCATATGTAGCCTCCTGAAGATTTGCCATGAAGATGCAGTTCGCATTAAGTTCCTCTTGGTCTTCCCAATCATCCATAATAGCGAAAAAAATCATGTTCCTCAGCACTCAGCTGCAGCCCTGCTTCTGACTTCTGTGCTAACAGCATAGCTTTCTGAAGATACGCAGCATCCTTCTTTTTCGGCTTAGTAGGACAATTCCTTGCCATGTGACCCACTCCTTGACAGTTGTAACACGTAACCCGATTAGCATGATTCACATTTCCATAATTCCCAACGACTAGAGCTGCAAAATTCCCATTCTGATTACCCACTGCTCTATTCCCAACATTATGTCCCATATGATTTCCAACATTCTGACCCAACTGATTACCCTGATACAGAACCGCCTGATTACCTATGTGAAATCCAGTAGCATATCCCTGCTGATTCCCAATAACTCCAACCATTTGTCCTTGATGACCCATATTTAAACCCGGCTGTGCAATTTGCCTGTTGCGAGTGTTTGATGAAATCCTCTGGTTGTTGTTAGTTGGTGTGGAATAGCGTCCTCTGAATGCTTTAGACAAATAGGCAAATGCATTTGTCAAGGCTTTTTCTTATTCAGTTTCAAGATCAGTGATTCCTTGTTCCTGGTATTGTGGATACTGTTGTTTTTGAATGACTTGTTGTTCTGGAGGATAGAATTGTTGTTGAGGGATAACAGCTTGTGGTTGTGGAATGTATTGCTGCAAGTTGTTGTTTTTGGAAGCTGATGAAGCTTGTTGTTGTGAGTTCACTGGAGTTGGAGTCTTTGCAATTAGTGCCAAGGGATCATGATTCTTTGCCAATCTTTCTTTCCTAACTTAATTGACTTCAGCTTGGTTTTGTTTCAGAAAATCGTGGAGTTGATCAAAGTTCACCTGATGTAAGTCCTTTGTTTGGTTGACAATAGTGACATATCGTCCCCATTCTTTTGGAAGATTGTTGAGAAATTTGATGTTACTCACGATAGTTCCGGGTGCCAACTTGTTTCTGATAAGCTCATTCATCAAAGTGCAAAACCTTCCATAGTAGGATTCAATGGATTCTCCTGGAGTTGATGTAAACCTCTCTCATTCAGTTAGCAGCTTGTTCTCCATGTCTTGTTGACCAATTACTGTTCCATAACATAGCCGTCTAACACATTCCCACATATCATAGGCAGTTTCACAGCTGTCTACAGCATCAAAGATGTCTCTTGGTAAACCGAGTTGGACAATGTGTATTGCCATGTCATCTGCTTCAACCTGTTTGTTATCCTCTTCAGTGTATTCTGATTCATTTTGAACACGAAAAGATGGTGGGACGGGAGGTGTTGCATTAGGATTTCCAGGGTCTTGGACTGGTCGTGGCATGAAGGGTCCATTCGTAATGGATTGAATCATGAGCTTTCCATTAGGTTTGGTCTTGATGTAGCGGAGCATACGACTTGTCCATTGAAGATAACCACCTTTTTCCAGCATAGGAGGACGGTTTTCGGCACCGGCTGCATGAATGTCTTGTTGAGTTGCCATTGATGAAGGTATTTGATGATAAAGTTGATGTAGGATCGATTCAACGATAAAGGAGTTGTGTTTGATGAAGATTAAACTCGGTTGTTGTAGTGAAAATTTCCTCTAAAAACTTAAAAACCTCAATAACTTATGTTCGGAGCGTTTTTAGGACTTGAAGATTGACCCGAATGAACTTAAGTTGATTCGGAGTGTCATTCTTCTAGTTCTCACGGTCGTTTTGATGGGTAGAACGCTGAAAACGGAGTTACGGTTCAAAAGTTATGGCCGTTTGAAGTTTTGCTTAAGATCTTACTCATAAACTTGAGCTTAGGCGTAAACAGTGGTGCTTAGGCGTAAAGTTCCTTAGGCGTAGGATGCTTATGCGTAGGATGCTTAGGCGTAGACTTCCTTAGGCGTAAGATTCCTTAGGCATAAGATTTGCTTAGGCGTAAGATTCCTTAGGCGTAAGATTTGCTTACGAGTAAGATTTCCTTACGAGTAAGAATTCCTTACGAGTAAGATTTCCTTACGAGTAAGAATTTCCTTACGAGTAAGATTTCCTTACGAGTAAGATTTCCTTACGAGTAAGAATTCCTTACGAGTAAGATTTCCTTACGAGTAAGATTCCCTTACGAGTCAAAATCCTTCACACTCGTCCAAGTGTGAGAGATATCCACAAGTCGAAGTATTCCACAAACTTATCCAAGTGAAGGAAGTACTGAGTAACCGTTGTTGCACGAAGATTCTTCACCAAATGCTTACGAGTAGGATTTGATTCTTACGAGTAGAAATGCTTACGAGTAAAACTAGGGTTTTGACTTTTTGACTTTGAAGACCTTACGAGTAGAATGCCCAAATATTGCCAAAAACACTAAATTGCACCCAAAAACACGTTTCCAAACGATTTCTTTTGCACAAACTTCTTCCAAAACACTTAATGATCAATAAAAACTACAACTTTAAGCTTAAAAACACGTAAAAATCAAAACATTTTAACAAAATCCCACGTTTTATATAAAAAAACGCAACTTTTTGAAAAGCTTTAACCAAAAAACGTAACACAAACACTCCTAAACCATTGTTAGGCGATTGATACCAATTGTAGGACCTTGTTTTTCTCAACCTTATCACATATACCACTTTAACACAAGTATACACGTAAACCAAACACAAAGTTTATGTTATGCGTAAGAAGAAGAAAGACAAGGATGGAAAGATGGTGACTTGAATATGTTATAAGTTATGCGTATGTTTTAGAGAGAAAATAAGATGAAGAGAACTTGTATTGCTTAAAGAAAACATACACACTTACACACTCAAGCACACCCCTCAAATGACCATTTGAGGGGTATATATACTTCCTTACATATCACCCTTATGGGCTTGGGCTTGAGCTTGGATTGGACTTGGATTGGATAATAACTTACATAAGGCTAGCTTAACATAACTATTAGCCATTTAGCTTAGCCCAATCCACGAGCTCGTTGACTATTCTAGTACGATATCTAACACACGTTACAAAGTTCCTAAACGTGAATGACCATCACTTCTATTAATTATTATTAAGGCTAACACTTACGTTTTCACATAAAACACTAAACAAATAAAAGTGGTTTTATGATTTATTAATACATATGTACAACAACTAGTGTTTACATGTTGGGTAAATATATACATAACTAATATGTACTATAATGGGTAATATAAATGGGTAGAAACTTAAGTATTTGACCAATTGACCAAATACATTGAACGTAATTAGGTAAAACCCAAAGTCCATGAACCATACCCATGGAGCATAACCCATAACCCATTGCATGACATCATGCATAAGTCATATATGGATATTATACATGACCCATGGTTTTAACCCATGACCCATGGACTAGATGCATTGCATCTTGTGGATACATTGTATCTACTTGGATACCCATGGTCCAATGTCTAGGACCCATGACCCAAAACCCATGGGCAAAGGGGAGCGTCCCATGGATTCCCAGTAATACACTAGACGGATCCCTCAAGTGAGGGATTCGTGGGATTCGTGGAACAGTAGCTATTTTTCTTATATAAATAGTGAGCCATTTCTTTATTGTAACTCACCCCTTTCACATATATTTTCTCTTTGAGTTATAAACTCTCTAACCTTAGATCCAAGTGATCTATGTATGTAGTTTTGTTTTTATGTGATTCTCTAGGTTCCTCTTAAAGGCGAGATCACCATCTTTTGAAGTCGAGCAAGCTCAAGTCCATGAGTTGCCATGCTTCGTCATCATCAAGACTACTAAGGCTTTCTTGTTGATAGTTCTCTTCTTTCTCATTAGAAGTGTAGTGTCGAAGAAATAAGTGAAAGATGTCTAAAGGGTCAAGACGAAGACATTAGTAGAAGGTGTCGAACGTCCGTATTGAAAGCACTTGTGAAGGGTGCTTAGAAGTCAAGGCTAAAGGCATTAGTGAAGGGTGTCTAGAAGTCGAGTCACAAGGCATTAGTAAAGGGTGCCTAGAAGTCATGTCAAAGGCATTAGTGAAAGGTGCCTAAGGTGTACATTCGATATGGTGTGTTCGATGTACAAGATAGATTTGTATTGGGTAAAAGGATATTGATATCTTTGTTGATGTTGTCATAAGGAGTTGATCTCCTTAGGGTTAGAAGTTGTGTAGTGTTGGGTAGTAGTTCCTCCATTGTAATGGAACTCAGTATCTAGCCTAGTACCGGATAAAGGGTAGGCGACGTTGTGATAGGTTTGGTTCTACCTCGTGGAAGAACCTGGTATCTAGCCTTGTACCGGATAAAGAGTAGGCAACGTTGTGAAGGCTTCTCCGCCACAAGGATTTGGTGTTGTGTAGTGATTACAAACTCTCGAGTAGGTGACTCGGGGAGTGGAGTAGGGCAAGGAATGTGTCCTTGTAGCCGAACCACTATAAATACTCGCGTTGTGGTTTTGTGCTTCTTACTCTTTATCTTTTCTTTACATAGTTATATGCTTATCAATTAACATCCAATACTCATGTTTAAATAGATTGACATAAGTCGATCTAAATAGTTTAAAACCAAGTTTTAATCGGTAAAACTATTCAACCCCCTCTTCTAGTTTTCCACAATTGGTATCAGAGCTTCGTTACCAAGTTTCTTAGAGTATGTTGTACTTTCAAAACTTGATACGATCCATGTTTAATTGAAAACTACAAATAAGGTCTTTTACAAAAACAAACACCATGTTTTTAAAACACTTTTGTAGGATGTTGATTAGATGACAACATTTTTTTTCTTTTTTACTAAATTGCACTAACCTTCCTTGTCATGTTGCTTAGTTAAAGCTCATACCTATCAAGCCATAGGAATTGCTTGGTAACAAGAATACCTTCCCTAAGAAGGTATCTTAAACAAGAAGGAACCGAAGTTGTCTACTGACATTTGTTGTGTCATTTGTAAAGACATTCCTAAGTGCATCTGAGGTATGATTTACCACTTATCTCTAAATAACATTAGCTTAAATAATAAGTATGCTCCCGTAGAAATTTATATGATTATCTTTTCACATACTCATACATTACACGTAGCTTCGTTAGGAAACTTTTCGTGCATACGTGTTACTCTTTTGTCTAAAGTCTAGGTTTATGAATTTGTGTATTATTTTTCATTATCCAAAAATTAAATCTCTCTAATAATAAAACAAAACACAAATCTCAAAAATTCCTCCTTCCCCATAAATATTCCTTCCGAACGTCTTCACTCCACCAAACCCTCACTCTTCAAATCTTCCACTTTCAAAAATTACCTCTCATTCAAAACTTCATCTTCCTTCTCATCTCATCTCATCTCAAACTAAAACCAAGAAAGATCCCCATCATCATGGTTTACATCGCCTTCGTACTCATCATCTTGACACTCATCGCTCTCGTGTTCCCCATGATTAAGTTTTCTTATGGAGACTTGTACTTTGTGATGTTAATCTACATTGGTGTTATATACCCAATCCTTTGTATCGTTCTTAGCATTGAAATGAAATATTACTAATGTTCTAGTTCATCTAGTTTACTTTTTATAATGTGTTTGTCATTTCTTTTATTTTATATCCTTCGTATTCTTTGTCTTGAGATACGTTAGAAACCGATAATGCATGCTAAAAGTAAATGTTGGCTAATATACATATCTTGGTATAAAACTATAAAATGCAAAAACCTATGTTTTTATCAAAACCCTTTTTCTGTTACTACAGATCCACGGATCCCTGTAGTTCTACTTGCCGGATCCCTCATGGAAGGGAATAGTGAGAACCGTCATTCTGGAAGATAATCTCTCATGCAATAGAAAAACTGCTTTCATCCTAAAAATAAATACTCCACTAGATTGTTAAAATACTAAGTGAGTTAATTGTCATTGTTAATAAATATCTAGTAAAAATTTAGGTAATCATCCTTTGTGCTTTAACGAGTCTCGTCATTTTCTTTTCACTTCCATAGGTCTCGTCATGTCTCATGAGTATGAGTTCGATTTCTCACTCACTTGCGTCTACACCCCTAACATCTCTCTTGAGCCCAACACACCTGTCAATCATGTTCGTGGGTTCAATAATCTCGAAACCCGTCACTTCCATGAAGGACGTATTGTCGACACTCCTCTACAATACGAAGAAGGTATCAATACCTCCTTCCGAACCATAGGACTAGAATGTCTTCTCAAAATTAACGAGAAAATATGTCCGAGGTTTGTATTGGAATTCTTCCGTCAAGTTGAACTCGTTCGTAACGAGGATCGCTCTCTATCTCTTTGGTTTTGATTCAAAAACCAAAATTTTGTTCTAACCCTTGGGCAATTTGCTCACATCCTCCAAATTCCAAATCATGGACAATGTGCCTTCACTGAAGATTGGTCTCTTGATTCTCTCTTCAACCATTGTGAAGAAAATAGTCCATATTGTTCACACATACCTTCCCCTCAAGACTTGACTCGCATGTTATGCAAACCTCGACCCTATTACTCTGATCCAAACATTATCTATACACGGGATATCCAAGAAGAGTACAAGCCTCTCGCACTTATCCTACGTGAAAATTTTTGGAGTCTTAGGGGAAATCGAGAAATCCTTCCCGCTAGTTGAGCTCACATAATGTATTGTTTGCTAACACAAAAACCATACAATCTCGCCTATTTCTTCGCAAGGCGAATTGTAAATCTTCAAGGCTCCAAGAACAAACTAATCCCTTATGGAATATTCTTGACATGCCTTTATCATCACATCATGTACTTCCACCCTTAATTTCAAAGTCCGTTGTACGTACTTGTAAACAAGATGATGGAACCTCTAAACACATCTCTCATGAAGACTTTCTTCATCCCTGAATCGGCAAATACTCATCAACCATTTGATGATCCATCTAGCGAAAACGCTTAAGAAACTTAGTTTCTTTTCAAAATAGGGTCAATCCTTAGTACTCATGCTCTATCAATGTAATGCAATTTCTTTCATGAAATAAAACATTTAACATTTGATATCTCTACTATACTAGTGCTCAAAATTCTTAGAAAACACTAGCTTTAAAATATGATGCTTTGTGCAACCCTTGCATACCTGTTGTAAATGTATTGTTTAGCAGTAGACGAATCCCTCAGTTTTTGCTAGACGGATCCCTCCTCTTAGGGAACCGTGGGATCCGGGCAAACAGAAATGCAATTGCAATCTTTATACTTCAAACCATGTCTTTAGATCACTTCACACTAGCTAAACATAGTGCCTTAGGACCAATTAAGTCCTTCTCAAGCTGAGTAAAGTTTCATACTCACTCATAACTCACTTAGATCACACTCTAGGCGCTTTTCGATCTATCGTTTCACCAAAACTCGTTACTCTTCCGCTCTTATACTCACACATCATCCCTCACAATGTTAATACATCTAGCTTTAGAAATCTTTCAATTTTAGCAAATTAATTTTAGTCATCCTTACCTCAAAATGGGTCAAAATCTAGTTTTTCCATTTTCTATAAATCTTTAAGATATCTTCCAAAATATTATCTGAAGCTACTATCTGATCTCTAGGATCATTTAGCTCCATTTGACACTCTTAAATTTTTAGTGTCATCTTTGGCCATTCATTGGTACTCATAAAAGTTCCATTTTCTTCCATAAAAGGCAATCATTAGCTACATCACTCATTGCCCTTGAACATTTAAGTACTCTTTCATTTAAGATACTTAGGAGGACTGAAACACTCAAAAAGGTATAGGCATTAGACCTTACAAACATCATTTTTACCCTTTCCTAGCTGCTGAGAGCCGGATCCCTAGGATTAGCCTAGACGGATCCCTCATTGGAGGGAACCGTGGGATTCGGGTGACAGATTCATGTCAACTCTATCTAAAACAATCATTTCAAGCTCATCTTGCTAACTTGAACACTCCATCTTATCTTAATTAAGATCCTAAATCAGTACAACTCTGAAGTTGACTCTTGTGCATGCTAATCATCACATTCCAAAGGATCTTAGTGGCTTAAGTCTTGAATGCACTTGTCAAATCTCCTTCTTTATAAACCACATTGTTAAGACTCCTAAAGTCATCATCTTCATCCTCATTCTCAGCACTTAGAAACCTTTGCAAACCTCTTTTCAATCATCTCATCATGAGGAAAGCTCCTAGTGGTAATCCATCTACCAAAGGACCACCCAAGAAAATTGCTCGTGTTGTACACGAAACTTCCTCAACCGAATCATCTCCCGTTAAATCCAAAAATGGTAGGATCTCCCCTCCACCTATCAAACCAATCCCCAAAAGGATTGTCCCAACAAAACTACCAATGCCAAACACCACCATACCTCCTAAACCAAACAACCCCATTTCTACTAAACCGTCACCCTTGGTGCCTAGAGCCTTATCATTCACCACCCCACTCTCGTCACCACACCTTTACAATCTAGAGAATTTGCCTCCTAGGCCATCTCATCCTCCACCACGGACAACATTCTCCTCTTTAGGAGGAATAGTGGAACAAAATCAAGGTGTTGAGTCAACACTAGCTCCGGCTTCTTTTTCTCCGTCACCATCAAATAATCCCTTTGGGATTATGAGAAATCATCAAAGTCAACCACCCGACCAAATGGAAGTTGACACCTCTCTACCACCACCATCATTCTTAGTTGAGCCATCCTCGAATGCGCCTCCGCCAATCCCTCCCTCTTTTGAGGCTCCTCAACCCGCTTCACTTGATCCTTCACATCAAGCAACTTCCTTTCTTCCATCACCACCACCGAGCCATGACAAAGATTGTTATCATTGTCAACATGTTGAAAGTTTGATACATGAAGTACGTGAAGATCAACGTTTCATGTTTTATCACCTCCTCGAACGTTTCAACAAGATTAAACCTAAACAAACTTGAGCTAGAGGATTCTAGTGGTGTCCTAGTATCAAGCGCGACTTAGATAGTCTAGTAATTCGATGTCATGTATTGTTCATTTTCTTAGTTTTTAGAATCATGTACATCATATCTCTAGTTTTATTAAATGAAATTACATGATATTTACCATATTATTCTGAGTATATGCTTGGTGTTCCAATACATATCTCACTTTGATGTTAACATCATTTGTTACATCATGTTGGCTATATTTTGTTAACAGACAGACGGATCCCTACGTTTTGCCTAGACAGATCCCTCCAAGGAGGGAACCGTGGGATCCGTACAACAGAAGACTAGTTTTCTACTAACTTGAGTCTTATTTGCAGGAAATTATGCATTATATATTTGTTTTCTAACCTTTGTTTGGTAGATTTTTAATTTACACATGAAGACTTTGACACCCTAAGCTAGGGGGAGCTTTTGTGTAAAAAGCAACACATTGCAAAATCATTTGCAATATAATTCTCATTAGGATCACATTTCATGACGTCCCGTTGCAAAGTTGCAATCATCAAGGGGGAACATAGGTGCAAATGAACTAGTTTAGTATTTTTTTTTTCTTACTTGACGCCCTCACAAATGGATGGACTCGTCAAGGGGGAGTTAAAACGAGAGATCTTCCCATTACTTCCTCTCTACTTTTTCATATTATCTTTTTTCTTTCACATGTTTTTCTTAAAACAATGTGTTAGTTTCTTTTCGAAGCTCTTTTGTTTCGACAAAAAGGGAGAGAAGAAAGTAAAAACTACAATTCAAACTTTTAAGAATTTTATTTTTTACTTAAAATAATTTTATGTTTTGTCATCAACAAAAAGGGGGAGATTGTTTATATAAATAAGCCGTAAAAACGTTTATTTATATTTTACGATCTTCTAATGTTTTGTCGATAACAAACGTAAAATCATTTTAACGAAACAAATAAAATACAAAAATAGTTTGAGCCAATAGTTTACTAACACACTTACGTTTTCACATAAAACACTAAACAAATAAAAGTGGTTTTATGATTTATTAATACATATGTACAACAACTAGTGTTTACATATTAGGTATATATATATACATAACTAATACGTATTATAATAGGTAATATAAATGGGTAGAAACTTAAGTATTTGACGCATTGACCAAATACATTGAATGTAGTTGGGTAAAACCCAAAGTCCATGAACCATACCCATGGAGCATAACCCATAACCCATTGCATGACATCATGCATAAGTCATATATGGATATTATACATGACCCATGGTTTTAACCCATGACCCATGGACTAGATGCACTGCATCTTGTGGATACGTTGTATCTACTTGGATACCCATGGTCCAATGTCTAGGACCCATGACCCAAAACCCATGGGCAAAGGGGAGCGTCCCACGGATCCCCAGTAATACACTGGACGGATCTCTCAAGTGAGGGATCCGTGGGATCTGTGGAACAGTAGCTATTTTTCTTCTATAAATAGTGAGCCATTTCTTCATTGTAACTCACCCCTTTCACATATATTTCTCTTTGAGTTATAAACTCTCTAACCTCAGATCCAAGTGATCTATGTATGTAGTTTTGTTTTTGTGTGATTCTCTAAGTTCCTCTAAAAGGCGAGATCACCATATTTTTAAGTCGAGCAAGCTCAAGTCCATGAGTTGCCATGTTTCGTCATCATCAAGACTACTGAGGTTCTCTTGTTGATAGTTCTCTTCTTTCTCATTAGAAGTGTAGTGTCGAAGACATAAGTGAAAGATGTCTAAAGGGTCAAGACGAAGACATTAGTGGAAGGTGTTGAACGTCCATATTGAAAGCACTTGTGAAGGGTGCTTAGAAGTCAAGGCTAAAGGCATTAGTGAAGGGTGTCTAGAAGTCGAGTCACAAGGCATTAGTGAAGGGTTCCTAGAAGTCGTGTCAAAGGCATTATTGAAAGGTGCCTAAGGTGTACATTCGATATGGTGTGTTCGATGTACAAGATAGATTTGTATTGGGTCAAAGGATATTGATATCCTTGTTGATGTTGTCATAAGGAGTGGATCTCCTTAGGGTTAGAAGTTGTGTAGTGTTGGGTAGTAGTTCCTCCATTGTAATGGAACTCAGTATCTAGCCTAGTACCGGATAAAGGGTAGGCGACGTTGTGATAGGTTTGGTTCTACCTCGTGGAAGAACTCGATATCTAGCCTTGTACCGGATAAAGAGTAGGAAACGTTGTGAAGGCTTCTCCGCCACAAGGAGTTGGTGTTGTGTAGTGATTACAAACTCTCGAGTAGGTGACTCGGGGAGTGGAGTAGGGCAAGGAAGGTGTCCTTGTAGCCGAACCACTATAAATACTCGCGTTGTGGTTTTGTTCTTCTTACTCTTTATCTTTTCTTTACATAGTTATATGCTTATCTATCAACATCCAACACTCATGTTTAAATAGATTGACATAAGTCGATCTAAATAGTTTTAATCGGTAAAACTATTCAACCCCCCTTCTAGTTTTCCACACGCACTATTGAGTCTAGAGCCACGAGATTCATCAAAAGATCACTTAGGAACACTTGACATTTCATCACTTGTCGTTCAACATTAAGGACGGAAGTGACACATTCAAGAGTCGTTCACAGATCTTAGCAATCTGTCGAGAACATTTATGAGGGGATTCACAATTGTGATCCTCAGTGATTGAATGGAAACTCCTGCCAGGGTCAACATCTAACAGCCCTGACAGCAGGTCACTTCGGTAACTCCTTGTGGCTTACGCTTAGTGTTGTCTCAAACGGTCTACGGTCATGAGGTGATGCTTCGGTGAACCTCAGCGACTCACCTGAACTGTAGATGTACTTCGGTACATCGTGTTATCCTACTTGAGGGACTCCAGTTCAGGAATAGCCTTTGCTAGAATTAGAGATGTGTTTTTACACTATGTTGTTAACACCCTCAAAGTTCGAACTTGTAAGTGCTGGAAATCCCGCTAAGGAGATTCCTTTCAAGAATCGAGTCCTGAAGATGTGGGTCAATACTTGAACTTGTTCAATGTAATCCAACTCTCCCTTAGGATTCGGACGGCTGATTCGCCCGACCAATGTGAATGGAATCAAGGCATTCATCAGAAGAACAATTGTAGTGGTCAATTCTCTAAGAAAGGATCACAATGATCAATCGGTGTTTGTCACTAACCAATTCTTATGTTTTCTTCTTATGGATGATCCTGGGATGAATGATCGTGTTGATTCTCCACATGCTCATACCAACAACAAAACAAATGGAGTTCTCTCAAAGTTTAAAGACTAGAGAACTACATCAAATATGAAATCCAACGTCAAAGAGCGTGTGAGCATGTTGGAGAAAGACGTGGAGACACCTAAGCAACGAAGCGGACCTGATGTAGACAACAACAACATACTATCACCACATCCACACTAGAACAAAGAACACAGAACAAAGTAATTAAAGACGTCAAAGCAGAAAACTTCTAAAGAAACAAGATCCTCACTTTGGGGAGATTGTTAGAATCAAGGCACTTCTTCTCACAAGAAATAGAAATGCCAGAAGACGTCAAAGCAACTACTATTAAATCAACACCAACAACTTGTCCAAGATTGTTGGAGTCATCACTAACACTTAGGGGGAGATTGTTGGAATCACTCCCAACTTGTATTTCAAGTGTTAGTCATTCATATGTAATAGGTTGCTTAAACTAGGCTTTTATGTTAGTTATTAAAGGCTAGGCTCATGTAGAAAGCCCATGATCCTATGCCAAAGCCCAATAAGGAAGGAAGGGACTAGATATGTTGTCCTAGCTCCCTTCCCCTATAAATACACTTGTAAACCTTCATTTGAAGGTTGGTTGTTCACTTTCATAATACATCTACGCCTAACTCTTTATCATATTCATACGTGTGTGTTTGTGTGTGGTCAACCGATCACCTTTATCTCTATTTCTTACATATTGATCCTTGTGTTAACTTATATGGACCTAACATAACAGAAGGTCTAGACCGGTCATGCCGATTGCGCAAAATTTTGGTCAAATTGCAAAGAAAACATCTCACGTTGTTGTATTTATATTTTAAAAGTTTTGAACTTGATCAAATTTTGAAATAGGAGTAAAAGAATTCATTTGCAAATAAAATCAAGCTAGGTATACATTGTTATACTTAATACACAAAATAAGGATAAGTATTTTTATATGTTATGCTAAATGGCTATTTATTTTTCTTTGTGTCTTAGTATTGTTAGCAAATATTTTTATGTGCTTATTGTTATTTGTAGCATAAATGCATCTATGCCTTATACGCTATTTATCTGTGATTAGTTTTCTTAATTATGCGTCAATAGGACTTATGCTAGAATTTTTGCACTAAGTTACGTAACTGAGTTTGCATTGCATATAGGAAAATACCACTTTTCTTGCATATGTGTTTTCGACATCTTGCAAGTTCTAAAATCCTTTAGTAATCTTCTTAGGAATAGAAACTAAGTTGATTGATCATGTATGTTGAAAGATATTGTCTTACAGAATTATCTTTCCAAATGTTTAAGTGTAAAAATATATCACCTCAAAATATTTAAACACTTTCATTAAATCCCTAACATGATCTCTAAATCATTACATCCTCTTGTATTGCTTGACCATGGGTTGTCTAAATAAGATAAATATCATATTAATAAGTATTTAAATTAAAAAATGTATTAAACTTGCATTGATCTAACACACACAAAATATGTTTTAAACATTTAGTATTTTACGTACGTTGTATAAATGGTTAAGCTAATTATTTTTATACTCATGATATGTCAAAAACTAAGAATATTATACTTAATAATAAATAGTTTTTCGCACATAAAAATAAATGACAATCTTGAAGTAGTAAGTTAACATGTTATTAACCTCACACATAAAACTAGTATTAGATTTAGTGAAACACATTTCTAAAATCTTTATTTTCTTTTAAAAGGAGTGATTGTTAGGGTCAAGAAATATTCTGAGTACATTTCAATTCATTATTCAAACTATAATTGATATTATCATCGAATCTAATTGACAAGTTTTCGAGTATAGACATGAAATTGAAGTCATTGTTTGTCTAGCTTCAAGATAACCTCAAAATTTAACGAAATATATTATCTTGAACCTACATACTAAATCACACTCGATTGTTATGAAAATAATGACGTCCTTCTCAAAACGAAAAGAATATGCATCGAATCATAACTCACACATGTGTTGATGATGTCATATTGAGTCTTCTTGTCCAATGGTTGTGTTCCAAATATTAAACTAATTTGAATAAAAGATGCATAAAATACACAACGAAGTAGGATTGAAAACTTGGATGTTTCATCTGAAATTTTCAAGCGATTTACTTTGCAATGCAATTAGTAAATGTATTAGATCCGAAAAACCAAACACGAGCAAACAAGCAACACATGTAAACTTTGCTCATGAACGACACAACACTCAAAATCACATGTCTAGTAAAAGTATCACACATAACATGTTATTAACTATTATGTACATCATCAATCATTGAGAAGATCACATGTATCTCTTTTATCAAAAGATTGACAAAGGATAATTTATATCCTACACATCTCATTTTCTTTGTTAACATGAATTTTTATATTACAACATAATACATTGCATCTTGTTTGAAAAATATAGGATATTAGATTTGAATAACAACCCAATACACCATGTGTCATTAACAAGCAAATTTGGTCATACACTAAAATACTTGGTTTACAAAGCATTCGTAAGAGTGATAACTTTCTTCTTAGATAAGCATATTTGTTGAAAGATACAATATGTCTCATTTCAATCATACATCATAGAACATTCACAAGATCTATTGAGGTATGTAACCTTAACTAGATTATTTTCCCAAGACATGAAAAGGAGCATTCTTGAAACACTTTCAATGTAGCATACTCTACACTGTTTCACATTAGGGCATCTTTTGGCTCTAGAAAATCAAATTGTGTTAATATAACATGTAAAAACTCAGCAAACAAAGATGTCGTCGAAGAGATCATAAAATGCACCATCTAAATCTCAAACACGAAATTGAAACATTGTACTTGCCTTTGTTAGGATGTTGTGTAAGACATGTATCTTCTTAATCGGCTTTTAAATATATGGAAGTTGAGTCACATTAGGCCATGTATTAGTGAAATAAGCTAATATCATCTTTGCTACACTTTAATAGGCTGAATTTGACTTTTTCTAACTTGAGATTGACTACCGGAGAACCTATTGCATTAGAAATTCAATTTGACCTAACAGTTGAATTGCTTCCGAGAGAGAAGTTGGGTTTGTGGTATAACCCGTAAATATAGTCGTGTTTAGCCTGAATTGAGCACTACTAGTGATAGCCTCATACTCATTCTCTAACTTTAAAAATATTCATTCCTACATTTGACTATAGATAGTTTACATCGGTGAACTTTGTCTCCCATTAGGATTGCATTTTGAACAAGTAGTAACTAGGATTCTTCTTAGCGAACCTAGATTACTTGCATCCCACATATGTGTTTCAAAATGATAACATGTTCTCTTAAGATATGATTAAATACCTTCATGCTTTCTTAATGCTCAATGATTATTCTCTTAATTATTGAATGCATGTTTATTAGAAAAGTTTTGTCTTTGATTGGCCATTCCAATTCTCTTGAAACATATATATATATATATATATATATATATATATATATATATATATACTAGTGGTAAAACCCGTCCGATGGACGGGTATTACTTGTGGTTTTTATTTTTAGGATTTAGTAGAACAAATATATACTAAAAAGTAATTAAAAGTTATATGAAACTATATATATATATATATATATATATATATATATATATATATATATATATATATATATATATGTATATATATATATATATGTATATATATATATATATACTAGTGGCAAAACTCGTCCGATGGACGGGTATGACTTGTGGTTTTTATTTTTAGGATTTAGTAGAACAAATATATACTAAAAAGTAATTAAAAGTTATATGAAACGGTTAAGATCTATAATTTATGTTACCATAATCCATAAAACAGCTAAAAGCATGTAAGTATTTTAATTTTTGGTTTTTATTTTTTTGATTTAGTAGAACAATTATATACTAAAAAGTAATTAAAAGTTAAATGATGTCTACCTGAACACATAAGAATGTTTTGAAATCAAATCATCCTATTAGAAGTCTATTAAGTTGGCATAGAAAAGCTTCATATGTTCAGTACAATAATATGCCTGAGAAATATCAAACAAAGAACATGTTTATAGACCTGAGAATAATTATATTGAGGTCTATTATTTCTCAGGTCTATTATTTAACTCAACTCAAATGTAATACATGAAAGTAATTCAAACAAAGACATTAAAAATAGAAACAACAAAAAATTCCTACAACTTTTTTTCTTTATTTATAGGTTATATAGAGATTGCTTAATTTGATTACTCAGTCACGGTGTCTGTTAGACTTGCGACGTTTTGCTTTAGAGGGTCCACTAATAAATTCTTTTTTTGCCATCGTCTTTGTAACCATCTTCGAGCGTTTGTGTCAATAAGTATTGAATAACGGTTATGAACCAAATAAATATCCATAGCATGTCCAATATCAATTAATTCAACAAAGAAAGTAAGACAAATTCATTTTCTATCTTTCGAAGTAACTAAAATTATCAAAATATACTACACTTCTTTTTGAAAATGTTAATGAATAGAAAAAATAAAAAGGAAAAAAATATAAATTTTAAAAAAATGTACTTAGACATCCTCACCTCCCATAATCATTTGAGTTGCGTTCTTGAGACATGCAAAAAGATATTGAGCCGTCTTTGGATCTACGCTAATAATTCAACTATCTCATTATAATCTCATACACTACACTCTTCCTCACCAAAGTTCTCTGTCACGCAAAGACCGACACACTATATTGATGACCGACACTTTCTTTTTTGACTTATTATTTGTAAGTCTAACAATCTCCCCTAAAGGGGAGGTTTTTCAATTTACATTAAACCATGCTTTCTTACGGTCTTGTGTCTTGGTCTTCAACTTTGTTGTAGTAGACTTGTTCCTTCATGCTTCATGATCTTTGATCTTGAGCCTTTGTCTTTTCAGCCTCAACTTGCTTTCTCACTTCATCCATTTCTTCCTCATTCATGGCATTACATTCCCGTTCAGTTTTGTAAAGCTTATTTGTTCTCCTACCTTTTTCAAGTGATTACTGCATCTTGCTCAACTTTTCTTCCTCATATGAACGTGGTTGGAGGTCTGTTGATTTTTTTATTCAAAATCTTTCAAGAGCCTCGATCATAGATTTTGCTTCCTAGATCTCATTATTCAAACCTCTCAAATATTCATATATGGACTTACATGTTCAAGTTGGATTGCTTGCATTTTTCCTGGTCCCGAGCCTTACACTCGAAATATTGCTACTTCTTCCTCCGTGCAAGTTCCACTAGGAAGTTCCTTCTCTAATTTAGAATTCTTAAAACCATCACCGAGACCACCCTGAGAAATCCATATAGGAAAATGAATTGTTTGAGATAAATGAATTTACCAAAAGGTAAGATTCAACATAAACGTAAATATATACATGCATATCATGTTTGTACATTTATTCAATTCTTAGGTTTAGTTTATTCGTCTTGGATAACATTCATAAGCTGCGATGTAGAGGTTTCTAATCCCCTTTCCCATTGAATAATCAAAAAACAAAAGATATAAAAGTGCATAGTGTAGATTATGGGGTGTTTGGGATTGTAACATTTAAACAACCTATGATCATGCTTATTGCACATGAAGTCGCAAGGTTCATTCACAGATTCACAGTTTACATAATAAATTATTTTAACATGTATTTCTAAGAGACGTTACCTGATGTCAAAACATGATGGTGTCACAAATTGAATTATAATATCTGTAAGATCATACATAACTTAGCTGACTTTCACAAGTCTAACATCAGTAAATCAGTATATATACCAATATGTGTCAATCGGTAATCTAATGCGACCCACTTCATGTATAAGTAAATAGGTCAAGACTGCCCTATACAACAGTTGCTAAGTTAATTTTTTAAAGTCAAATATATAAGGACATGGTTTTTACCTTGAGAACGATATACTAATAATACTTATCACCTAAAAAATAATACTTACCCACAGTAGTATTAAAAAAATGGTTGGAATTAGCTTTGTGCAAATCAACAAAACAAAGACATGGCAGCAGAGGGATCCAAGAAGTGTGCGATCGAGCCACCACTAGCCGAGGTAGAGGCAAAAGCTCTTGAAGAGAAGTCCACCAATGACACGAAAGAAGTCGCTGTAGTTGAAAGTATGTCCTATTTTATAAATGATCCATGTTCACACAAGTATTTTTCTATTATCATTGTGTTATTTGATAAGTATATATCGACTCATGACTTTACTGTTTGCTAATATATTAGAACCAGTAGAGGTTGCAGAGGTGAAAGCTCCTAAAGGTTCTGCACATAGAGGTGATATAAATGTTTGCTTTGGCATTTTAAGAATGGAATTATGATTTTGTAGTTTTGGAATTCAAGTTAATTGTTTGTTTCAAATGCTGAACTTGATCGAGTAGCAACAAAGAAGAAGGAAGCACTTATCAAAGCAAGGTAAGAAGTAAGAGATCCAGAGTTGAGAATAGAGCTTAAAAGAAGCTAGCTACCATTGGAGCAAGGGAGAACAACAAGAAAGAAGAACTTGACGCTCAATTGACAAAATTTGAGGTTACAATCACATCTTAAAATAACTGTGAATGAGTCGATTTGGTAATTAATTATCGATACTTATAAACCAATGTAAACATAATCAAAACAGCTAGTGTGAATAATGCAATGTACGATACATGCATCCGCGCATCTAAAATAAATTTCAAGTCTGCCTCGGGTGTGTTCTGTAACAGGCTGAGTATTGGAAATTAAAAACAAAATACATGGAGAAAAGATTAGGGACAAAAGAGCAGGTCATTTTGAAAACTATGCAATAATAAGTTATAAAAAGACCACCATTGCCATCCTAAATATATCCAGATTATGAACATGCATTGGGCCGAGGACAGAGTGTGTGCGTCTAAGTCCTAGCAATTTATAGATATGTTAAAGATACGCAAGTGATACATCACAATAAAACTTTGACAACAATGCTATTAGAACTTGGAAAGGGGAAAATATACTTCATCAAATGTTTGGTACCCGCAACATCCAAGTTGCACTACTCGGAGCAACTCTATACTTCTAGCAGCCTGGGAAAAAAGAAAAGCTCAGTATTCAATTCCTTCTTCAAATCTTTAATTAAAACATCTTATCAGTTATGCTGGATGGCATTATGTTTGAGGGAGCACCGGTGAAGGTCAGGAGACCTAGTGATTACAATAAGTCATTAGCTGCAACTCTTGGTCCAAGTGAACCTAATTCCAATTTGAATCTGGCTGCTGTTGGTTTAAAACCAGGTTTTGCTAGTGGAATTGAAGGTCCTGATCGCATATTTGTGGTCGGGATTCCTTATCATTTGACAGAGGCTCAGATCAGGGAGCTATTTGAGACTTTTGGGGTTCTACGGGGATTTGATCTTGTGAAAGATAAAGAAACTGGCAACTCGATCAAAAGGTTACGCATTATGTATTTTTCAGGATTTATCTGTCACATATATTGCTTGTGCAGCTCTCAATGGTCTCAAAATTGGGAACAAAATCCTTATGGTTAGACGGGCTAATGAAAGTCAAACTCAATCAAAGCCTGAACTGGAGAGCATACTATTACATGCACAACAACAAATTGCATTACAGGTGAGAGTTTTAACACTTTATACCATTTCTTTGTAGTTTAAATATGATTTTAAAATGTATATAATCATAATTTCTATAATAAAGTGATTTAGGAGGTAACTAACATTATCTCATTTGCAGAGAATGATGCTGCAATCTGGGGCTGTCGCCATAACTCCCACCAAGGTTCTATCCTTGACACAAGCAGTAACCGAAGAAGAACTTGTAAACGATGAATATTATGAAGACATATTGGAAGACATGAAAACAAAATGTGGACAATTCGGTAAGTTCTCTAAAACATTTGAGCCTTGCAAGTATTTCTTTTGGACATCGTCCTATTTTGCTGTCTTTTGCTAGCATTCAGACAGAAGCGTTACTTACCGCATATTTCTGTCTATATGTGATATCTACTTAAACTCAGGTGATAATAAATGATCAATATCTTATACTAATATTTTTGCAGGTACTTTAGTAAATGTGGTCATTCCTCGCCCAAATCCTAATGGCGTTCAAGTATCAGGGGTTGGCAAGGTTAGTTATATTCTTGATTCATCTTTTAGTAATGCCCGTCTCAGTTCCTTTACAATTTCTAATTGTTGATTTTTCTTATATGTGCAGGTTTTCTTGGAGTATGCAGACACTGAAAGCTCAACAAAAGCTCATGCAGGACTGTATGGAAGGAAGTTTGATGGGAACCAAGTGGTGGTGAGCTTTTACAAGGAGAATAATTTTAAGCAGGGAGACTATGATGGATAGTTGTGGCTTTACTTGTATCATAGTAAGTTAAAGTTTATTATTTGGATTAAATAAAATGTAAATGGGCCATATCATTGAAACCCAAAAACCTAACAAGTAACAACAATGGTTTCACTGGCTACCCTTTGAAGTGCCAATTGCCTCCAACATTGCCACCACCTCATCCATCTCTGGCCTCTTGTCGGGATTTTCATCCCACATCTCTTCATAACAGTTGCAAGTGATTTTGGGCAGCAACGTGGTATCTCTTGTCTTAAATTCTTTCATTTAGCAACAATATCTAGTTTCAAAAACTGGTACATAATATACTTAGTCGGTTCCAAATTAAAGTATCATATTGACTTTTTAGGTCAAACAGCGTATTGTAAATTTCCTGTCATAATTTTGAAATAACAAACCTGTTCTGTATCAAACATGTTGTAGACATAAATGCTGAAATCTCATTGAAGTCATAGGATATCTTTATCTGCTCCGTGCATAACCTTCCGTTTGGTTGGATCCTGGAGAATATCTTGTAGATATAGACTGGTATGAGCATGAAGTTTGAGTAAAAAGGGTTCAAAGGGCTAAATCACAGGTTGGTAACAATCAAATATATATTAGATACAACTTTTCAAAAAGTTAAATTTGTTCAAGTTAAGTTGATTAAAAGTTGAAAGCTTTGACCTGTTAGATATTAGATACCCCGTTTTTTCAAATCCTCTAAACATGAGCTGGGTTCCTTTATTCTTGAATCCTTTTCAAAAATGTTTCTTGTGATCATCTGTAATTTCTCACATACCGTAACATCATCAAGAAAATATGAGGCATCCTCGAGTGCCTCATGGCCTGTTGTAAGAACCTCCTCAATCTCATTAGTCAAAAAATGGCATTCTTCAAGCAAGGTCATGCCCAAACAATCACCCACCGAGATTCAGAAATAAAAAACATAATATATGAGAAATAATAAAAGTTTTGTCAGTACCCATAATAATCCATGAATACTAAAAAGCATTTCACCTTCCTCTGCTTTCTCTCTCTCAGATCTTTCATTGCTTCTCATTTACACTGGTTGTAATGACATGTTTTAGCTCTTCCACTATGCTTCTAGCTTGGTTTCATCCAAAAGAGGTCCACATATCTGAACCCAAAAATAACAATAGATTAAAAACCAAGAATAACTTCTGATAAGTACATGTACATCTATATAATTGAAAAAATAGATGATGCACACCTGAACACACTCATCACATCTAGCATACTTACACCTATGGTCGAAGGATATGTGATTCCTTCCAAACTAACTAACTTTATTTCCCAGCCACTTGTGAATGGCTGATACTAAAAGCTAGACATCCTGGAAGAGGAATGCTAGTTTACCAAGGATTAAAATATCCTTGGATCGTTTATGTCCTGGTGAGGCGTGATATCCTGAATACAATGACTTGTGAATTGTTGAAAATAATATTAGTATAGGAAAAACAGGAATCTGATTGACTAACACTAGGAATGTGAATAGTAATAGCTCTGTCACAGCTACGTTAATAAAAACGTACAATCAGAAACCTAAAATTATTAAAGTATACAAACTTACGTTTAATTTAAACTAAACGTAAACGTATAAAAACAAAACGATTATAACTATAGTAGGGATTTGCATGTCTTAGCGACTTAAATGCAAATTAAATAGAATTAAAAAATTAAAATATATTACATAAACGCTATCACTATTTTTAAAATTGATGAACGTTTAAAACTTAAAAACGTACGTTTAAATAAAATTACGTAAACGTACAAAATAAAACGTGAGTTTAAAGAAATAAAAGGCCTACAAATATAAAAATGACATTTTTACAATCCTAATAATAAAAGAAAATTATTAGAAAAATAAAATTATTTTTACAACTATTTATTTATTTATTATTAATTAAAAACTATTTATTAAGTATTTAAAATGCACTAAAATATAAGAAAATACAAAATTAACCTAGAAAAATGAAATTTAAATTTAGAAAAATCTAAAATATTAGAAAACTAATTTAAAAATTGAAAATGTATTTTTACACAATTATTTTATTTTATTATTAATTATTTACTATTATTAAGTATTAAAATCTATTATTGATTACTAAAAATAATAAATGGACAAAGGAAAATTTAAATAAGCTAAAATGTTTACTACTATAAGAAATAAAATGTGCAAAGGATAACTGAGAAGTGAGCTAGCCCAGGTGGGTTATGCGGTGAACTTGTCACCAATGGAACCTAGGTTCGAATCTAACACACAACCTTTTTGCACTTTATTTTATTTTTTGATTTTTCTTTTTGCAAAATTATTTAATAAGTAAAAATAAGTAACTTTAACAAAAGCAACTTTTTCAAAACTTGGAAATAAGCTCTGTGGGAGCTTATTTCCATGACAGTTGGCTTTTAAGCCTTAAGCTTCTAAATAGAAGCTATCACTTGTGGTTAAAGGGTCTTTTGGTTTTTCTCTTTATGAAACTGAGTATATACAAGTATTATACATATTTAATGAAGACAAAAAGCTACAAACTTAGAAATAAGCAAATTTAAGAGCTTATAAGCATGAGCTTATGGTTTAGTCAGTTTAGCCTTTTTGGGCTAAACTTGGATGGAATGGAGGCTTCAAAAGACTGTAACAAGCTCCATAATAAAAAGTAAAAGTAAAAATGTATTTTTACAAGTATAATATACATATATGAACAAGCTTATGCACAGGGATGCACTTATAAGCTCAGAATAAGCAAATAAGCACTTCTCTGATGCACTCAATTCCAAACACCCCTGCAACTATTTAGAGAGGCAATTTAAGCTTAAGGAATAAGCTGAAAAAGCCAAACTAAGAATTGGAGTATCAAGCTGAGGTGGTTGGCTTTCCAAAAAGCCAAAGCTCATCAAGTGGGGTCAACTGATGAGCTTTTGAGAGGCTTATGAAAAAGCTCCAAATTGACTGAGTAAGACTGGGTATCAGTTTACACTATCAACATGGGACAAACAAAAAGCCCATTGCAGCCCTATTGAATGAGCTGCAATGTGGAATTTAAGTCCAGGATCATTAAGTTGGGTGGATGAGCTTCACAAAAAGCTAAACCACTCAAGCTTATGATCATAAATGAGCTTATAAGAGCTGAAGGTAATGGTGCAAGTTCAATAAATTGAACTGTTGTGAGTGGGCAAACAACAAGCTCTAAAAGACTTATCAAATAAGCTCATGAGAGCTCAACCAACACTGAGACATTGAGTATGAATGGATAACCTCATAAGAAGCTAAAAATCACAAGCTCAAGCTTAGTGGGGAACTTTTCATAGGCTTGGGAAAACAACTCCACTTCCACTGTTTGCTTCAGTGGAAGGAGTAAAATGGGACAAAGAGATTGGGATGATTAAGCTATGTAGATAAGTTAAAAACTGAAAAATAATCATACATATAAAGACTAGGCTACAAAGGCAACACAAAGAAACCAAATACACAAGCTATGGCCAAGTAATGAAGCTTATGCAAGCTTATCAACTTGACACCTAAACCTGTGCACAGGGCATGGTTTTTGAACAGGTAGCTAAAGTAAGACTGAAAATAAGCAGTTAAAAAGCTGATTAAAAGTAATCTATTATTTTTCTAATTTTATTAAGCAACTGAAATTTAATACCCTAAGAGCTTTTAAGCTAAAACTTATTATTAAGCACACAGTAAAAATATCTATTTTAATCAAAAACGACCAAAGTGAAAATTTTGACTTTTTGAGTTTATGATCAAAGTTGACTTTCATCAACTTTGATCTGAATTTAATCACTGATTAAGCTATATTATGATACAAGAACATGAAATAAACAAGTATGAACAATACTTAAACAGATATGTAGGTTTGTGGGTCAAGACAACCTCATAGTACTCATGTGGAGAGGATCAAGTGTCAATTTGACTCTCCACATGCTATACCACTTAGTTGAAACCATCACTGAGCTATATTGGACATGTAAGCACACAATCAACCAAGAAAAACACCATACATGGCCTATAACACAGATCAATCATCTAAACCAAACAACCCTTTAATGAGAAATAATTGAGCTTTTGAGAGAATAGAACTGTGTTCATCAATTTCATCCAATCCAGAGGATTCAATATGTCAATATGAACCCTTTTTTTAACCTAAACAAGCTGTCAACAAGTCTAAGCCTATGATCTTTAAAAATGTGACAAAGTGACAGTTATATAACAATTTTGAGCAACAATGAAATCTCAAACATAACCAATAAAAATTACACTATAATATCATTACCAAACAACAAATAAACATGAAGAACACAAAATCAAGACTGATTAAAGACTGAAAATTAGAAATGCAGAAATGGAAGAAATTGCTTACAAGTGATCAAAGCTGAGATCATGGAACCAATGAACACTAACTATCCTACAGCTTCCCATGAAGCCCTAAACCATGGCCATCCAGTATGAACCATGCTCCAAGCTAAGATCACCAAGAACATTGATTTTTGATTTTCCATTGTATTTTTCTCCATTTTTTATGATTTTTTTTTTTTGTTTTAAAGACTACAACTGATTAAAGGTTTCTAAAAGCTTAAACAAGCTTTGTCAGGAGCTTATGTGACCTACAGAATCCATATCATCAACAATAATCAACAGAAAAGTAAATGACAAGAAATTAAAGAAATTATGAAAACATGAATTATAA
Source organism: Chrysanthemum seticuspe (assembly GCA_019973895.1). NCBI lineage: Eukaryota > Viridiplantae > Streptophyta > Magnoliopsida > Asterales > Asteraceae > Chrysanthemum > Chrysanthemum seticuspe. Next base: position 151,602,187 of record BPTQ01000005.1, on the reverse strand, counting down.
AAGTAACTTGTATTAAACTGAAAACAGAGTTCCATTACACTATTTTGAGTTTCATTATACTAATTAAAGCTTTTAAATGACAGTAATTAAAAGGAAAGCAATAAAGATTACACTATGATTAAGCTATTCTAAGTGACAATGACTTAAGGCCAAGGTGATTTCTCCTTTGTCTCTCTTCCTCTTTTATAGCTTCCAATGCTTCCACGTGTCCTCTTGATTGAATCCCACCTCTTTTTGGAGCCAATGGTTGAGTTTTGAGTGTGTTGGTTGTTTTTCTCTTTTTGGCGGGAAACCTGAATTTGACTTATAGGGCTCTGAAACTAGCACTAGGGGGGGTGGCATTTAATGTGGTGGTAAAAGTAGGTAGTGGTGATGATGAGGGGTGGAGGAAAGGTGAGGTGATGGGAGGAGGGAGCAGGCAAGTGGGTTGCAGAGGAGAGGTGGAAGAAGGTGTACAGGACAGGTGGGCGGGTATTTGCTGCTTTTGACTTTCTTTGACCAGGCAGTCCAAAATGATTATGACAAGGGGTCACAATGGGTAATATGGCAGGGGTCTAAAAGGTTTTGACAAGGCTAGCTATTAGTTATGACAAGGACTAAAGTTGCCAATCTGAAATCATGAAGGACCAATCCTGTAATTTTCCAAACTTGTTACAAGGGACCAATATTGACAAGTCCCAATAGTACAAGGACCAGATTTGACAATTTCAATTTTCCAGGGACCAAACTTGACATTTTTGAAAGTTGAGGGACCTTTTCTGCCATTTAACAAAAGATTTATTCAAGGACCGTTTTTGACAACTTAGAATATTTCAGGGACCTTGAATAACATTTTTCTTTATTTTGTTTTACCAGGGACTGTTTCTGACAACTTTTGAAACTTGGGGGACTAAAACTGCCAATTATGCAAACTTGATACGTTTTTCACCAGATTTTGATATTTTTGCATTTAAAACACATAAAACACTTATTTGTGATATTTTTATCATTTTGATGCATTTCTGAGTGTTTTCAGATGTTTTTGCAGTCTAATTTGTACAAAAATGATGAGTATTTACACACTCATCAATATGACACATCTTTCTTGATCCTCTGTAGCATCCCATGTCGCCTTCTTTTATCTCTATGAGAGCCAGTGATCCATTCACTTTGTTTATTTACCACCTTTTTAAAACCCCAATCTGAGAAGCTCAAAAAATGTATCCACATGGGGTAGCAAGGGCCAATGATGAGTGGAAGGTTAGTGAGGGCCGCCTTACATATTAGGCTGTTACAGCTCACAGTAACATTTTGCTCACACGACTCCATATAAAATCAGATAGACCCAGCTTTTGAACTGGCCCATTGATGTTTATGATTCCTTCTTTTTCTACAATCAATTTTAGCCTTAACCTTCTCTTTCAGATCCCTCTCACCACACCTTTTATACATTTTAAAACTTATTTTCCTCTCAACAGCCATTTTCCTAACCTTTTCAGTAATCTTAGCAGCAATCTGTCCATTATAAAGTTTTCTCAAACCTTTCATAAGCTTGGCAAAAGTATCGGGTTGAGGCATCACGTCAGCCTCCATCATGTCCAAACAATAAGAACACGCTTCCTTCACATACCCTTTTGCAAAAAGTGCATGAATCCAAATCTTCCAAGCTTAAAAGTTAGGCTCACATCCCTTCTAAATAATACAATTTGAGCTTTTCAATAGTGAATTTAAAAGATCTTTTAAAAGACAATACTGAGGGAGTGGAAAGAAGACCCTTCCAACCATTTCTTTAAGATACTCAAAAGCTTCAACTAAACATTCTTGATCAATAATCCTGTGAACATATTCACAAAATTGTCAAGACCCGGACTGAGCCCACTTGCTTTCATCTCATTCCAGACGCGAATACCTTCTTTAGACTCCGCTAACTTGAAGGCCAACTGAATAACTGTATTGTAAATGTTAAGATCATATTAACAACCAATCTTCTTCATCTCATTCACAAGATCTAAACATTCCTCTAATTCATATTTCTTTTCATGAGAATTTAATATATGTAAATATGTTAACTGATTTGGAGAAACTAAAGAATCTTACATTGATTTTAAACGTTTGTTGTTTCTCGTCTGCTCACGATCAGAAGACTGCTATTATTGCAAGATTCGATGTGTTTTCAAATATTCTTCCATGTCAAAACTTCACGCATTTCATTCTTGAGAGTAAATCTAATAGTTTCACCGCTACAAAAGAAAATATTTCTTAAGTCTTAGTTACTGACTACTGTGAATCGTAAGTGTTTGGTAACTGATAAACAAACTTAAGATTTTGGATGCCAATATCTCGCCAAACCACATTGTTTCCAGACTCCCAACACGTCACTTTACACCGAAATCCTAATTTTTGCAAGATTAAAGATGAGGACTAACTTCAATGCAAGAGTGACTACAAAGTGAAAAAGGGAAAGCTGCTAATGATCATATGATAATTGTACTGCTTGTAATATAAGCCAGACATCAAAAGGTTAATGTCTAGCCATGGTTCTTACTCATTACAAAAGATATTGCAGTTTTTCTATACCTTATATTCATTGCAACCTACATTGTCGCCTTAAAAGTGCTAAAAGCTTAACCTTTTTGTTATCAACTTTGTTCTTGTTGTGTTTAACCGTATGCATACTGAAATGGACTTTGATGTCCGTTTGTGTTCTCTATAAGTCTGCCCCTGTTATTTGTGGAGAACTTATGTGGCTGTCGATATCCCATTAGCTAACGGAGATGCAAATGGACTGTCGGGAAGATTCTGTCCCTCGCTACTGCCAGTTCGACCACATAAAATGTTTAGAGAAAGAATTTGTCAACAAATAATGAAATTGAAATAATATTGTAATCACGTTAATTCTGGATATTTCAGAATTGATTGTGTAAAAAAGGATGATGGTATAACTTACTCCTGATTAGTATACTTGGTACTTATCTGCCCAAATCTTTTGTCGCTAGCTGAACCATCGTTCGAAGTATCAAAAAGATGACCAAATCGCTCAGTAGACGAGTAATCCATCTGCCCTGTATTGCCTACACATAGAAACAAACTTCATGGAAAAAAAGACATTCTATTTTTAAATTTGACAATTTATAGTTCCTTACCTTCTGATAGCTGCAACTCTTCAAGTGAGTACCCGCAACATGCTAATTGTTGATCGATAAGCAGCTTCTTCTTTGGTGATGTCGAATTATCACAAAGTCTCAACACTGTATAAATATTGAAAACAAAAAGTCAAATGACCTCAAAATACAAGCATTATCTATGGAAAAAGGTCATAACTTTTGTATGTCTCACTTGATTGAAGCTCAGATTCACTATCTAGACTGTGAGCACCATAGTACTCCTAGTATGCTGAAATTTGTCTACAATTTTCCTGCAGAAAACTCTTATACATATTAAAGTTGGCACATAAGCAGTTCTACCCACACACTCAAAACTGATTATTTGCTTAAAATACACAGATAAGCACTTAAATAAGTAATCATGCACACCTTCTGACTATTTTCTTACCTATCGTCCCTTGACAAAGGAAGGACCACGAAATCATACTATAATAAGAATTGATTGAGTAAAATGTAAATAAATATTTTACAGACTATTAAGTATATGTACACCTCAAAACATATAGTCCTATAAAGAGTATTGCATGCTTGGTGTGCATGTGTGTAGTTATAGAAATTCATTCAAGAAACTACCTTGAGTCAGCATTGCTAACACGAAGATAAATATGTGAAGATGGTGTATCCCATAATTTGACACCACTTGTACCTTTCTCTGAACAAAGTTTTCAAAGATTTTACACATAAAATATATTTAGAGTTTCATATAATAACATAATTTGCTATGAACCTAAATATAAACCAAACACACATGATCTATATTAATACACTTAATCAGCAACTACTACGTACATACAAGAGAAAAAAAATACTAACATAACAGCTTCATGTTTCTTTTGGTTGTGAGCACCAGTCACAACATGTCGATCTTCAAGAAGAAGCTGCTCCTTCTTCTTCTATTTTTTGCGTCTGATTTTACTTCTGTTAGGATAGAGATTTAGGGATAATTTTTAGGGTTGAAGAAGGATATCCTAAAAATGATATGGAATGAGTTGGCTAGCTTATTCTCATTAAAGTACGAAGTAAATAATTAGTTATCCTATATAGAGTTTTGGCTACTGAAAACATTATCTATTCCTTAAATATAGCTTAACAACATAAATTATTTAAGCATAACTTACTTATTTTGTATTATAAATCACAAAAACTGGCTTGGTCTAGTGGTTGAAGCATTTGTATGTGGAATTAATGTCTCAGGTTCAAATCTTTCATAGGACATTTTTTTGAAACTAAATAATTCGAATTTTAATTGCTTAAATCCTTAGGTGGACTAAATGTGATGACATGGAATTATGACATGGCATTATGGGATGCCAAATGACATTATATGTGGCATGCCTCCTCTTATATATAATGTATAGATATATATATATATATATATATATATATATATATATATATATATATATATATATATATATATATATATATATATATATATATATGGGGATAATTTGGCTACAATTTTTGTAGCCAATTAGATACAATCCTTCATAAAAAATACACTAGCAATGAATCAGGGACCCACAGAAAAAAAATTAAGACCCGCTAAAAGAATCAGGGACCCACATTATATAGCACAAAATTGTAGCAAAATGGCTACAATAATGCATCTAAGATTATAGGGATGCATCTAATTTAGGTCGGTGCATCTCGGATTTGCGGTTATAATTCTTCTTATTTGATCCTAACTATATATATATATATATATATATATATATATATATATATATATATATATATATATATATATATATGTTTGGTTATTATGAAAAGATTCTTATAATGAAAAGAATAGGAAATAATGTGGAGGTGACATGTGTCACCTTTGCCACATCACTATCCCCCCCTCCCTCGCCGAAAAAAAAATCCTGCAAAAAAAATTTTTTTTTGAGGCAAAAAAAAATCCCGCCAAATTTTTTTACTGCATCACAGTTATAAAGTTACTGCAGCACAATCATGATTTTAGTGCATTAAGGTTATAAGTTACTGCATCATAATTATAATTTTAGAACATCAAGGTTATAAGTTACTGCATCATCCATCATAGTCGATGCACTTAACTATTAACTATGATGCAGTAACTTATAATAGAGATGCACCAAAACTTATTAGTGCATTAAGGTTATAAGTTACTGCATCACAATTATGATTTTAGTATATCAAGATTTAAGTTAATGCATCATGCATCATAGTTGATGCACTTAACTATTAACTATGATGCAGTAACTTATAATAAGGATGCACTAAAACTTATTAGTACATTAAGGTTATAAGTTACTCCATTACGGTTATAAATTTACTGCATCACAATCATGATTTTAGTGCATTAAGATTATAAGTTACCGCATCACAATTATGATTGTGATGCAATAACTTTATAACTGTAATGTAGTAATAAATTTTGGCCGAAAAAAAACTTTGCCCCCAAAAAAATTTTTTTGCGGGAATTTTTTTTTTACGGGGGGGGGGGGAGGGGGTATGACACGTGTCACATGACGTGGCATGATGATGTGGCAAAGGTGACACATGTCACCTCCACATTTCTTCATATTCTTTTAATTATAAGAAACATTTTTCATAATAACCCCACCCCATATATATATATATATATATATATATATATATATATATATATATATATAAAAGGAATGGATCCGGTGTGAATTGGATTTTAAGTAGGGATGATGCGGATAATATCACAGTAATTTTTTTTTTAAAAGAATTAAAAAAAGAAAGAGGAAAACAAATAATTAAGAATCACTGAAAAAAATCAAAAAAAAGAATCATTTTCATGGTTAAAAGGGATTATGATATTATAGTTTTTTTTAATATTACTGTAACTATCCTACATTTTTTTTTTGAATTTTCTGAATATCACTGTAAGTTTTCTTTAATATCGCAATAAAAAAACAATGAAATTAAGTTTTTTACTAATATCAAAGTAACTTTTTCAATAAAATTATTAATATCGCAACTTCTTTTTACATGTAAAACAATTTTTTTTTTTAATATCATAGTGACTATCATGTGTTTTTAATATCACGGTTCATTTTTACATGTAAAAAAACTTAATATCACGGTAGGCCTCATAATAACGTTAATATCATGGTAGGTCTCATAATCAAAAAACAAAAAAGTGCTCGGAAAAATCTGAAAAAATACAAAAAATGAAAGAAGATAGCAAAGTAAGGATCGCTCAAAATGAAAAAAATTAAAAAAAAAATCGTTTACATGATCAATTGGTACCGTGAAGGTTAGCGCAGATCTTTATTTTTTTACAAAAACTCAAGATTATATCTGAAATGAGTGGGCCAAATCTATCCGTACATTCATACTAAACTTAAAAGTCCGCACATAATCGTCACTCAAGAGGTGGTCATACAAAAAGATTTGGCTCATTTGATAATCTTATTCTCACACTTTAAATACATTTTTTGGATTTTTCTGATAATAACAAAATCTCAAAATACAATGATGTGTTAAATAAGAAATTTTGTTGTATTCAAGCATGCATCCTCCCCTTGTTTTGAACTGGGATATGGAACACGGTTTTGTTGTAACGCGTGATATCTTTGTCTTGTTAGTGGACCCCACCAGGTTCAAATTCTTGCATTTCCCACTTGTCGGAGACTTTAATTCCCAAAACCACCCTTTACTTTTTAGTCACTTCAAAAGATTCAAATCATTTAATGGTAGACTTACCAAGGGTATTTATGTCTTTTCAAGAAAGTGGAACTGCAAAACTGATTTAATGGTGTATAGCTGTGATCTGAAGTGAAGACATATTCGTTGCTTGATGTTTGGGAAAATCGATCAAAGTCTCTTGATATATGTGTGTTTTACAAAGTACATCCTTTGTGTTCCGTACATCACAGATTGAGGTCCTCCAGATTCCATACTTATGAATAAGAATGGGGTTGAGTTATTAAGACCCCCTGTTTCGTTATTGAGACCCCCCCCCCCCCCCCCTTTTATTTTTTTTTTTTTTTTTTTTTTTTTTTTTATAATTTTGTTTATATCAAAAAACTATAAACCTGAAAATGCGGAACTGTAAATATAAAGTTTAATAAGCCAAACGCTTAAAACTGTCAGAAATACGGAACAGAAACTGACAAAAAACTGTGTTGTACTGGAAAAAACGGGGGACAAAGGGAATATTCCCTGGGGACAAAGGTGCAGGCTATGGGGTAGGGAGGGTTGGAATAGAGGGACCCGAAGAATGAGATATAAATCACTTTAGTACTCTTCAATTAATTGAGAAAAAATTACACGTTTGGTTTATGTGGTTTGCTCAGATTTTATGTTTAGTTCCTAAGTCATTTTAATTACACCAAAATACATATTTTTGAAACCTTGCACTCATTTAGTCCCTATTTTGGATGAGCCGTTAGTTTCTCCGTTTAGTGTTTGCATTGTTAGTCCCTCCGTTAATAATTTATGCACCGTTAGTCCTATTTTTTCAAATAATAGTTTTCGTCAGTTAGTCCCTCCGTTAATAATAGTTTTCGCACGGTTTTTTACGTTTTTGTCCGTTTTATCCGTTTTCGTTCGTTTTAATCCGTTTTCCCCCATTTTTTACGTTTTCGTACGTTTTTTACGTTTTTATCCGTTTTCGTCCGTTATTTTACGTTTATGTCCGTTTTCGTCCGTTTTCGACCGTTTTTCCGTTTTTATTCCTTTTCGTTCGTTTTTATCCATTTTCGCCCATTTTTCATGTTTTTGTCCGTTTTCAACCGTTTTTTTTATCCGAATTCACACTTTTTTTTAACGTTTTTATTTGTTTTCGTCCACTTTTTACGTTTTTATCTGTTTTCGTCCGTTTTCGCCCGTTTTTTACGTTTTTGTCTTTTATCCGTTTATGTTCGTTTTTATCTGTTTTTGCCCGTTTTTTACGTTTTTATCCGTTTTCATTCTTTTTTTATCCGTTTTCGCACGTTTTTTTTACGTTTTTATCCGATTTAAACGTTTTTGTCCGTTTTTATCTGTTTTCGTCTGTTTTTTTATTCGTTTTCGCCCGTATTTTTACGTTTTTGTCCGTTTTTATCCGTCTTTGTTCGTTTTGTATCCGTTTTCGCCCGTATTTTTACGGTTTTGTTTGTTTTTATCCGTTTTTATCCGGTTTTTTAACGTTTTTGTCCATTTTTATCTGTGTTCATTCATTTTTATATGTTTTCGTCCGTTTATTTACGTTTTCGTCTATTTTTTATGCTTTCGTCGGTTTTTAGGTTGTTTTTGTCCATTTTTAGGTAGTTTTCGCCTCTTTTTTTTTACGTTTTTGCCCTGATAAAAATGGACAAAACCATAAAAAAACACGAGCGAAAACGGATAAAAATGAAAAAAAACTGACAAAACAGACAAAAACGTAAAAAACGGTCGAAAACATATAAAAATGGACGAAACAGATAAAAACGGACAAAAACGTAAAAAAACGGATGAAACATAGAAAAAGAGATGAAAACGGATAAAAACGTAAAATACATATGAAAAACGTAAAAAAATGGACGAAAACGGATAAAACCGAATGAAAACGGATAAAAACGGACAAAAACGTAATAAAAACCGCGAAAACAGATTAAAAACAAACAAAAACGGGTAAAACAAACAAAAACGAAAAAAAAATGGCGAAAACGTAAAAAACAGACGAAAATGGATAAAAACGGACAAAAACGTAAAAGACGAACGAAAACGGATAAAAACGAACGAAAACGTAAAAAAAGGATAATAACGGACAAAAACGTAAAAAAGTGGATGAAAACATATAAAAACGTGTGAAAACGGATAAAAATAACGAATGAAAACAGATAAAAACAGACAGAAACGTAAAAAAAAAAGCGAACGGAAACGGATAAACCCAGACAAAAACGTTAAAAAACGGATAAAAAACAGACGAAAACGGATAAAAACGAACATAAACGTAAAAAACGGACGAAAACATATAAAAACAGACAAAAACAGATAAAAACGGACGAAAAACGTAAAAAACGGGGGAAAACGGATAAAAAAACGAACGAAAACGGATAAAAACGGACGAAAATGTAAAGAAACGGGCAAAAACTATTATTAACGGAGGGACTAACTGGCGAAAACTATTATTTAAAAAAATAAGACTAACGGTGCAAAAATTATTAACGAAGGGACAAACGGTGTAAACACTTATACGGCTCATCCAAAATAGAGACTAAATAAGTGCAAGACTTCAAAAATAGGTATCTCTAGTTTAATTAAATCGACTTAGGAAATAAACATGAAATCTGAGCAAACCACAAGAATCAAACTTGTAATTTTTTCATTAATTTATTAAAATGATATAAAATGGCATTTAGATTACTATTTAAAAGTTTCAGCATTAATACGACTGATTTGAACGCATGCTTTTTGATAAATCACATAAATTAAATATCGTGTTTTTTATGTATTGTACGTATATTTTTTTATACTTTCAACCACCCAAGTATCGTGTTTATAAGTTTAGTGACTTACGTGAGAAAAGAGTTTAGTACAACTGAACAAAACTGCATTTTTAGTAATCTTTGTGTATATTACAATTAAAAAAAAACAAAAAAAAAACAACCTACCAAATTGGAATAGCACTCGTGTGCAATGGCACGGATACTTCTAACCCGTCATCGCGTAAGCGATTTTTTCTTTCTCATCAACCAGTCGTCGTCCCCTCTACATGTACAATTTTTTTGTCCATTTTCATGCCCGCGGGTTTGTGAAACGTAACATTTACACACATGTTTCTGAAAACTTTGAAAATCAAACTTGATTAATAGATGCATAAGTTACGACATACTGATAAATATGCACACAATTAGTCAACTATCCACTAATTATAAATCTACTATCTACTACGCGTCTGTTGTATTTTTTTACTAAGTTTATGTGACTATTTAATATATCTACTAATAACTTCATAAATATATAAATGTAAGTTTATTAAAAAGCGGGTTCACTAGTATTTTGAAAGGTATATCCGGGGGTATTTGAAAACGGGTGTGATGGGTTTGCAGATAGAGTTTACACGTGACGGGTATGCATTACCCGCCAATCCGTTGATGGGTTCATTTTTTCACCCACGACCGATCCACGGGTAAAATAGACTAGGTTTTGCACCCATCACGAGCGGGTACCCATAGGTTATGGGTTTTTTCATGCTAGTTGCCATCCCTACTACCAGATGGCATAGTGGCAAGTCATGTGACATCGTCATAAGAGGTAGAAGGTTTAAACGTAACTAAATACACATTTTGGGGCAAACAGTTAACGTGGCAGAAACGGTCATGAGAACACATAAGTTAGATCCTCTAAATGTGAGTCAAAAGACTCACCCTCTAACAGACTAAATTAAAAAACTGCATCCGTTTATCCCTTTTTAAAAGCCAAACACACCTAAGATACTTAAACTATCTTTTCATTTTACGCAAGCGAATTTACTATTCGGGTTTTATGGTTGCCAAACAAGACCCAAGCCGACAAAGTTTCATTTTGGTCACGAATCGGTTCAACTCAAAATAACAAGACACAAACCCAATGCAACATTTTGATGGTTTACGTTTGGTTTATTGATCGAGGCATACTTGTAATTCAAATTGGTCAGGTTTAATTTAGAGCTACACATATCAACAAAAAAAACCGGCCCAATCTCTATATCTATACTACATATAAAGAATACATAACTTTTGAGAGGTGATTTGCACACTCTCCAAATTGATTGGGACACTCTAAATTATAGTATGTAGACATTTATCCCCTCATATCACTTTTACATATTTTCACTCTGTGAGGGTATATATGTTCAAACACTCTAATTTATAGTATCCTAATCAATTTGGAGATTGTGCAAATCACACTTTTCTTAAAATTTAAAAGACTTAAAAGCGAGTAATGTGTTATACCCAAAGTACCATTTATTAAAAATGATAACAAAATCACTACTATATTAATAGTTTCAATATTTTTTGAATACTCAAACTTTTATTATTTTTTCGTTTATAATTCGTAAAAAAAAATTCTCGCAATGACTACAAATTGAACCCGTAAGTGTTGCATTAGAGGTTACACCAAAACCACAAATTCGCATGTAAAACATGCGTGGAAAACTAGAAGGGGGGGGGTTTCAATAGTTTTGTCGATTTTAAGTTAGTTTCAAAAAACTTTAGATTCGATGTTATGTGAAATCGTATGGATGAAGATAAAGTATAGATCTAAGAGTAAATAAAGTAAAACAAATGATAGAAATGACACAACCGATTTATAGTGGTTCGGCTACAAGGACACCTTCCTTGCCCTACTCCACTCCCCGAGTCACCTACTCGAGAGTTCAAGCACTATGTCAACAAACTCCTTCAACTTGGCGGAGAAGCCTTCACAACGTTGCTTACACCTTTTTTCGGTACAAAGCTAAATACCGAGTCCGTAATACGGAGGATCAAACCAACACGACTATTACACAACAACTATGTGAAATATCAAGTACAAGATCTTTGCTACAGAAATCTTGTGGAGAAACAAATCAATCAAGGACCCCTTGCTTGGATGACTTGTAATAAGCTCGTGATCTCGCCTTAGAGAATGACCTATATGAGAATCACAATAGAAGAAAGAAGAACAACTCTCTAGATCAAGTGATCTTTTGTTAGAAGAAAGTAAGGGCACGTTTGGTAGAGAGAATTTCAAAGAAATGAAATGAAGCAGAGAATAGAATCTCAGGGAATAGAAATCAGTAGATAATTTTGTTCAATTCTAATGTTTGGTAACAACAGAGACTTGATCCGAGAAATGAAAAAAAAATATATTTAAATTATTTAAAAATATATATATATTTTTTTAATTTATTTTTTAAAAATTTATATACTTTCTTTTAAAAAAATTATTTTATAAAAATGTATTTATTTAAAAAAAAAACTTGTTTTTTTATATGTTTTTTAAAATGTATTTATTTAAAAAAAAACTTATTTCAAAAAAAAAATTAAATTTTTTTTTAACTTTTTTTTTTAAATTATTTTTTAAAAATGTATTAAAAAAAAAAACTTGTTTTTAAAAAATAAATATTTTTTGAAAATATATTTATTTAAAAAAAAACTTTTTTTTTAAATATTTAAAAAAAAATATTTTTTAATAATGTATTTAAAATAAAACACATTATTTAACAAAATTATAGTTGAAAATACTAATAATAATAATAATAATAATAATCCATTTCTCCAATTCTTTCCATTTCCACTACAAGAGGGGTGGAAAACAAAGTTAACAAAATACAAAGAGGTGAACTCCTTGAGAATTCGAAATTCTCCTCCCATTTAATTTCTCAACCTACCAAACAAGAGAAATTAATTCATTTCCTTTTCTCTCGCTTTATTTCTTATATGAGAGAATTAGTAAAAAGAGGGATAAAGAGAAATGAATAAATGACTCTCTACTGACAGGCAAAATCTTGCCACTGTTTCACGAATCCCATGGATCCCTCTCTTAAGGGATCCGTCTAGTGTAATGTCAGGGATCCGTGGGACGCTCCTCTTTACCATGGATTTTTTGGTTATGGGTCATGGGTTATGGGTTGGTCCATGGGTATTTCATTAGATACAATCTATACTTTATTATAAAGCATTTGGGACATTCCTAAAAATGAATGCTTAACAAATTAACATTCAACACTTGCTAATAATGGCAAATTTAAATAAGCACATCTATAATAGCATTTGTTGCAACACTTTAAAGCACTTTTTTTAAACATGTTTATAAAAAAATAATAAAAAATACAAAGTAATTTAATATAAGAAAAAAAACGTGCATAACAATAAATACCTAATAAATGTTATTTTTAAAATACCCCTAATATGAAAAATACTTGTTATTATACATATTGTACAAACTAATTAAACACACAAATCTTTATGCAATTTATATGTAAACAAATTCATGGTACATATGGCTTTAAAAAACGGACCAGACCTACAGGTTCAACCGGAAACCGGAGTCACCACCGGTTCGGCTAGCCCATAAAAGTCGTTCGAGAACGATATTGTTAAATCAATATAGTTTATAAATGCATAATAAAATACAATGTTCAAAAAATATAATTAAATCGTAAGAGTGCCCCGAGAATCAACATATGCGCCTTTTGGAATTTTTTAAATAAAACTTACCATAAAAACTAAAAACTTTGTTTTATAAAATCGGACGATTTTTCAAAGCAAGGGATGCAAATGTGCAAAGTCCTAATTATATGATCATACACATTTACACATATCTACACTATATTATAAAGCATTTGGGACATTCCGAAAATGAATGCTTAAAAAATTAAGATTAAACACTTGCTAATAATGGTAAACTTAAATAAATACATCTATAATAGCATTTATTGCAACACTTTAAAGCATTTTTTTAAAACATGTTTATACAAAAAATATATATATATATATATATACAAAGTAATTTAATATAAGAAAAAAAACGTCCATAACAATAAATACCTAATAAATGTTATTTTTAAAACACCCCTAATATGAAAAATACTTGTTATTATACATATTGTACAAACTAACTAAACACACAAATCTTCATGCAATTTATATGTAAACAAGTTCATGGTACATATGGTTTTAAAAAACGGACCGGGCCTACGAGTTCAACCGGAAACCGGAGTCACCACCGGTTCGGCTAGCCCATAAAAGTCGTCTGAGAACGATATTGTTAAATCAATAGAGTTTAAAAATGCATACTAAAATACAATGTTCAAAAAATATTATTAAATCGTAAGAGTGCCTCGAGAATCAACATATGCGTTTTGTAATTTTTTTAATAAAACTTACCGTAAAAACTAAAAACTTTGTTTTATAAAATCGGACGATTTTTTCAAAGCAAATGATGCAAATGTGCAAAGTCCTAATTATATGATCATACACATTTACACATATCTATACTATATTATAAAGCATTTGGGACATTCCGAAAAAGAAATGCTTAAAAAATTAAGATTCAACACTTGCTAATAATGGCAAACTTAAAAAAGTACATCTATAATAGCATTTGTTGCAACACTTTAAAACACTTTTTTAAAACCTGTTTATAAAAAAAAATACAAAATAATTTAATATAAGAAAAAAAAACGTCCATAACAATAAATACCTAATAAATGTTATTTTTAAAACACCCCTAATATGAAAAATACTTGTTATTATACATATTGTACAAACTAATTAAACACACAAATCTTCATGCAATTTATATGTAAACAAGTTCATGGTACATATTGTTTTAAAAAACGGACCGGGCCTACGGGTTCAACCGGAAACCGGAGTCACCACCGGTTCGGCTAGCCCATAAAAGTCATCCGAGAACGATATTGTTAAATCAATAGAGTTTAAAAATGCATACTAAAATACAATGTTCAAAAAATATTATTAAATCGTAAGAGTGCCTCGAGAATCAACATACGCGCCTTTTGAAATTTTTTTAATAAAACTTACCATAAAAACTAAAAACTTTGTTATATAAAATTGGATGATTTTTTCAAAGCAAATGATGCAAAGGTGCAAAGTCCTAATTATATGATCATACGCATTTACACATATCTATACTATATTATAAAGCATTTGGGACATTCCTAAAAAGAAATGCTTAAAAAATTAAGATTCAGCACTTGCTAATAATGGCAAATTTAAATAAGTACATCTATAATAGATTTTTGTTGCAACACTTTAAAGCACTTTTTTTAAACATGTTTATAAAAAAAATAATAAAAAAATACAAAGTAATTTAATATAAGAAAAAACCGTCCATAACAATAAATACCTAATAAATGTTATTTATTAAACACCCCTAATATGAAAAATACTTGTTATTATACATATTGTAGAAACTAATTAAACACACAAATCTTCATGCAATTTATATGTAAACAAGTTCATGGTACATATGGTTTTAAAAAACGGACCGGGCCTACGGGTTCAACTAGAAACCGGAGTCACCACCGGTTCGGCTAGCCCATAAACGTCGTCCGAGAACGATATTGTTAAATCAATAGAGTTTAAAAATGCATACTAAAATACAATGTTCAAAAAATATTATTAAATCGTAAGAGTGCCTCGAGAATCAACAAACGCGCCTTTTGAAATTTTTTTAATAAAACTTACCGTAAAAACTAAAAACTTTGTTTTATAAAATCGGGTGATTTTTTCAAAGCAAGGGATGCAAATGTGCAAAGTCCTAATTATATGATCATACACATTTACACATATCTATACTATATTATAAAGTATTTGGGACATTCCTAAAAAGGAATGCTTAAAAAATTAAGAATCAACACTTACTAATAATGGCAAACTTAAATAAGTACATTTATAATAGCATTTGTTGCAACACTTTAAAGCATTTTTTTAAAACATGTTTATAAAAAATAAAATAAAAATACAAAGTAATTTAATATAAGAAAAAAAACGTCCATAACAATAAATACCTAATAAATGTTATTTTTAAAACACCCCTAATATGAAAAATACTTGTTATTATACATATTATACAAACTAATTAAACACACAAATCTTCATGCAATTTATATGTAAACAAGTTCATGGTACATATGGTTTTAAAAAACGGACCGGGTCTACGGGTTCAACCGGAAACCGGAATCACCACCCGTTCGGCTAGCCCATAAAAGTCGTCCGAGAACGATATTGTTAAATCAATAAAGTTTAAAAATGCATACCAAAATACAATGTTCAAAAAATATTAATAAATCGTTAGAGTGCCTCGAAAATCAACATATTCGCCTTGTGTAATGTTTTTAATAAAACTTACCGTAAAAACCAAAAACTTTATTTTATAAAATCGGACGATTTTTTCAAAGCAAATGATGCAAATGTGCAAAGTCCTAATTATATGATCATACACATTTACACATATCTATACTATATTATAAAGCATTTGGGACATTCCTAAAAAAAAAATGCTTAAAAAATTAAGATTCAACACTTGCTAATAATGGCAAATTTAAATAAGTACATCTATAATAGATTTTTGTTACAACACTTTAAAGCACTTTTTTTAAACATGTTTATAAAAAAAATAATAAAAAAATACAAAGTAATTTAATATAAGAAAAAAACGTCCATAACAATAAATACCTAATAAATATTATTTTTAAAACACCCCTAATATGAAAAATACTTGTTATTATACATATTGTACAAACTAATTAAACACACAAATCTTCATGCAATTTATATGTAAACAAGTTCATGGTACATATGGTTTTAAAAAACGGAAAGGGCCTACGGGTTTAACCGGAAACCGGAGTCACCACCGGTTCGGCTAGCCCATAAAAGTCGCCCGAGAATGATATTGTTAAATCAATAGAGTTTAAAAATGCATACTAAAATACAATGTTCAAAAAATATTATAAAATCGTAAGAGTGCCTCGAGAATCAACATACGCGCCTTTTGGAATTTTTTTAATAAAACTTACCATAAAAACTAAAAACTTGGTTTTATAAAATCGGACGATTTTTTCAAGGCAAATGATGCAAAGGTGCAAAGTCCTAATTATATGATCATACACATTTACACATATCTATACTATATTATAAAGCATTTGGGACATTACTAAAAAGAAATGCTTAAAAAATTAAGATTCAAGACTTGCTAATAATGGCAAATTTAAATAAGTACATCTATAATAGATTTTTATTGCAACACTTTAAAACACTTTTTTTAAACATGTTTATAAAAAACATAATAAAAAAATACAAAGTAATTTAATATAAGAAAAAAACGTCCATAACAATAAATACCTAATAAATGTTATTTTTAAAACATCCCTAATATGAAAAATACTTGTTGTTATACATATTGTACAAACTAATTAAACACACAAATCTTCATGCAATTTATATGTAAAGAAGTTCATAGTACATGTGGTTTTAAAAAACGGACAGGGCCTACGGGTTCAACCGGAAACCGGAGTCACCATCGGTTCGGCTAGCCCATAAAAGTCGTCCGAGAACGATATTGTTAAATCAATAGAGTTTAAAAATGCATACTAAAATACAATGTTCAAAAAATATTATTAAATCGTAAGAGTGCCTCGAGAATCAACATACGCGCCTTTTGGGATTTTTTTAATAAAACTTACCATAAAAACTTAAAACTTGGTTTTATAAAATAGGACGATTTTTTCAAAGCAAAGGATGTAAAGGTGCAAAGTCCTAATTACATGATCATACACATTTACACATATCTATACTATATTACAATGTTGCAAAAATCGCGAATCGGTAGTCGGGCGGTCGACCTCCCTGTAGCTTGTAATCGGTCTAGGCGGGATTAATCGGTGATTAATCGGATTGGCATTTCCGACAAGTTTTTAGTATTTTCGGCAAATTTTAGGTATTTTCGACAAGTTTTAGATATTTTCGACAAGTTTAGGTATTTTTGGCAATATTTTTCTTGAAAAAACATCTTGTAGAAGATATACAGAATGACCATAAGTTATTCAAACAATTTTATGGGTAGTTTTAAGTATTTTCGGCAAGATATGAAGGTTTTCGGCAAGTTTGACCACCATTAACCGTCATTGACCACCATTGACCATGGTTGACCAATTCTTTTGACCGATTTATATAAATCGGCAAAGTTGGTGGCCTTGCAGCACCTAAGCGGCGATTAATCGGCCTTGTAGGCCTTGTTTTGCAACACTGCTATATTATAAATCATTTGTGACATTCCTAAAAAGGAATGCTTAAAAAATTAAGATTTAAAACTTGCTAATAATGGCAAATTTAAATACGTACATCTATAATAGCATTTGTTGCAACACTTTAAAGCATTTTTTTTAAACATGTTTAGAAAAAATAATAAAAAATACAAAGTAATTTAATATAAGAAAAAAAACGTCTATAACAATAAATACCTAATAAATGTTATTTTTAAAACACCCCTAATATGAAAATTACTTGTTATTATACATATTATACAAACTAATTAAACACAAAAATCTTCATGCAATTTATATGTAAACAAGTTCATGGTACATATGGTTTTAAAAAACGGACCGGGCCTACGGGTTCAACCGGAAATCGGAGTACCACCGGTTCGGCTAGCCCATAAAAGTCGTCCGAGAACGATATTGTTAAATCAATAGAGTTTAAAAATGCATACTAAAATACAATGTTCAAAAAATATTATTAAATCGTAAGAGTGCCTCGAGAATCAACATATGCGCCTTTTGGAATTTTTTTAATAAAACTTACTGTAAAAACTAAAAACTTTGTTTTATAAAATCGGACGATTTTTTCAAAGCAAAGGATACAAAGGTGTAAAGTCATAGTTATATGATCATACACATTTACACATATCTATACTATATTATAAAGCATTTGGGACATTCCTAAAAAGGAATGCTTATAAAATTAAGATTCAACACTTGCTAATAATGGCAAATTTAAATAAGTACATCTATAATAGCATTTGTTGCAACACTTTAAAGCATTTTTTTTAAACATGTTTATAAAAAAAATAATAAAAAATACAAAGTAATTTAATATAAGGAAAAAAACGTCCATAACAATAAATACCTAATATATATTTTTTATAAAACACCCCTAATATGAAAAATACTTGTTATTATTCATATTGTACAAACTAATTAAACACATAAATCTTCGTGCAATTTATATGTAAACAAGTTCATGGTACATATGGTTTAAAAAAACGGACCGGGCCTACGGGTTCAACCGGAAACCGGAGTCACCACCGTTTCGGCTAGCCCATAAAAGTCGTCCGAGAACAATATTGTTAAATCAATAGAGTTTAAAAATGCATACTAAAATACAATGTTCAAAAAATATTATTAAATCGTAAGAGTGCCTGGATAATCAACATACGCGCCTTTTGGAATTTTTTTAATAAAACTTACCATAAAAACTAAAAACTTTGTTTTATAAAATCGGACGATTTTTTTTCAAAGCAAAGGATGCAAAGTTGCAAAGTCCTAATTATATGATCATGCACATTTACACATATCTATACTATATTATAAAGCATTTGGGACAATCCTAAAAAGAAATGCTTAAAAAATTAAGATTCAACACTTGCTAATAATGGCAAATTTAAATAAGTATATCTATAATAGCATTTGTTGCAACACTTTAAAACACTTTTTTTTAAACATATTTATAAAAAAAAAATAATAAAAAAATACAAAGTAATTTAATATAAGAAAAAAAACGTCCATAACAATAAATACCTGATAAATGTTATTTTTAAAACACCCCTAATATGAAAAATACTTGTTATTATACTAATTAAACATACAAATCTTCATGAAATTTATATGTAAACAAGTTCATAGTACATATGGTTTTAACAAACGGACCGGGCCTACGGGTTCAACCGGAAACCGGAGTCACCACTGGTTCGGCTAGCCCATAAAAGTCGTCCGAGAACGATATTGTTAAATCAATAGAGTTTAAAAATGCATACTAAAATACAATGTTCAAAAAATATTATTAAATCGTAAGAGTGCCTCGATAATCAACATATGCGTCTTTGAGAATTTTTTTAATAAAACTTACCGTAAAAATTAAAAACTTTGTTTTATAAAATCGGACGATTTTTTCAAAGCAAAGGAGCTAAGTGCTAATTATATATTATATATTATATATATATATATATATATATATATATATATATATATATATATATATATTTGAATATTAATAATTATACTCTTTAAAGTAACCCACATGATTTATTGAATATTTATTTTTACTTTATCTTTATAAGTAATCTTTTACTTGTATCATCCATCTATGTGGGATAAATTTAACAAACATTATTTTTGAGAACTAAATTTCATAGTATAATGTAAGTTATTTTTAAATTTCGTTATGGTGTTATTATTTGATGATAACTTATGACTCCGGGTTATTGTCAACTACTATTATCTCATAACTTTACAATATGCCTACTACCAACTCATTATTGTCACCACATCACGTGGATAATCTACAATTTTTATATGAAAATTTTTGTTATTGCATAACAGTATTCAAAACTAAAATTATTGTCGTCCGTATATCTATTGTATTGTAAAATATAGATCTTAAAAAAAAATTGCTAAATATTTTAATTGTATGGCGCTCGCCGCTGCAACGCGCGGGTACACTGCTAGTGTATCTAATAGATGCAATGCATATAGTCAAATGGATATGGGTCAATACCATGGGTTATGGATATGCTCCATGGGTTGTGATTTTTACTCATCCTAATAAACTATTACAACAAATTATTTATTACAGTAATTTGTATTAAATTACTATATGTAAATGCTTTACAAAAATAACATGTATCCTTATAATTTTACTTATGATAACATTATATTTGTTATCAACAAAACACAAAGAGATCGCTCAATATTGATAAACGTTTTTACGGTTTATTTGTATTAACAACATGGATTAAGTCTACCTAATAGTAACAAATTTTTTTCAAATGTCCAATTATCTCATATAAGAAATTCAAAAAATACTCACCCTAGGGGGTGCTGTTGAAGCTTATTTTTCTTGGGTTGTCCACATTTTGATTAACCGGCTCTTTCACATAGCAAAACAGGAACTGAATGGGTAACTTGGGGCAAGCCCAAAATATAGTAAAAGAATGATGTTTGCTAGGCAATAAAAGAAAGATATTGAAGCGTTCTACAAAAGTAACAAGTTCCAATCATACAAGTTGCAACTTCTACGAGTGAACCATCCCAGCCTTCTATATTCATAGTCATAGATGATTAGTAAGGTTTGTGTTTGTTTTTTAGATGTTTTTTGTTTGGTTTGCTAAATCATGTCTACGAGAAAAGTGGCCGATCTAAAATCTTTAAGATATAAGAAGTGACTAGCTGAATACTCGTACAAAGCGACGATATATAATGGTAAATAATTATACTTGCGAAATCGTGATTCTGGTTTGACCATTGATGCAAAACTTTCGGGTTCAATTTGTAGTTATTACGAGAAAAAAAATCACGGGTTGAAAACAAAAAATTATAAAAGTTTAAAGATTAAACAATATTTAAAATATTAATTTAGTTGTAAATGACATTATCATTTTTAATAAAGTAATCAAGTACTAGATTATAATAGTCCATTAATATTATTCAAATTTTAAGCATTTTAAGTTTATAAGGAATGCATATGCATTATAAGTAACTAGCAGGGTACTCGCGCGTTGCGGTGGCTGGTACCCTAAAATAAAAAATTTCGGTAAATCATGTATTTTAATTTATTATTCTTTTTTTGACAATAAATTTATGGATATCAAGAGTTTCATGTGACGTATTTTAACTCCTTAACTAAGGAATTTATTTCGTCTTTTTGGGTCTTTTTAAAACAATTCGTATAATATGAGCCCGTTTGCTACGTGTCCGTTTAGCCCGTGCACGCCTGGCTCGTGCCCATTTGGCCCATGCCCTTTCGGGCTCGAGCCCATTTGGCCCGTTGCCCGTTCGGGTTTGGATATTGGTATAATGTCCTTTATTATTTGTATTAGTGACATTTAATGCAGAAATTGTGTTTAAGTTGGTTGTACAATATGCTTGATAATTTGTATTTTTTATGTAAGGGGTGTTTTAATAATTGTATTAAATGTATTTATTGAACAGTTAATTAATTGACTACATTAAATAATTTGACTACATTAATAGCATTAAAGTGATGTTTTGTCTTTTTAATATGTGCATTAAAGTGGTGTGCATTATGCTTCATGTCTTGTAAGTCTGAAAATTAAGAGAGAGAATGTGCATTAAAGTGGTGTACATTATGCGTCTTATCTTGTACGTCTTAAAATTAAGAGTGGGGTGACTTCGTGCATTATATGTAGTATAGATATAGATAGAGATAATCAAACAAAAAAGAACTCTACAAAATTGATTAGGAAAAAAGTCATTTTTTCCACTTATGTCTAAAAATAAACAAACACACTTCTATCATTTCTTTTTCTAGCTTGTAGACATAAGAGAAAAAAACAAATGCACTTTTTTCATTTCTTCTTTTTGCCTACACACATAAGAGGAAAAAGCAAACGCACTTATTTCATTTCTTCTTCGCGTTTGCAGACAAGAGTGAAAAGAGGTGCTTATTTCATTTCTTTTTCACGCTTGCTGACAAAAGTGAAAAGAAGTGCCTTTTTGAAACAAAAAGCAAACACCGCCGAAGTTCCAACATCTAAGAGGGGAAGGTGTGGTGAAGAGGCTTCACCTCTTCATCACCACCACGTCATCGCCACATCATCATAACAAACCACAACTAACCCCCCCTCACTCACAACAAACCTCAACCTCTTCATTTGGGCCCACCACTACAACTTTATTTTTTTTATTTAAATTTTCAAATAAACTAAATTAATTTATTAAAATAAAAATACAATAGAATAAATTTAAAAAAAAGTTATAATGTAAAAAAAAATGTAAAACGTTATATCAATCCACCCCACACAAACCCACTTTATTAATCACTTCAAAAAAAACAAAATCATGTTCTTCCCTAAAACCTCACACACACAAACACACACTTCCAAATTTATTCATCTTCCAAAACACAAAAAAAGAATATATATATATATATATATATATATATATATATATATATATATATATATATATATATATATATATATATATATATATATATATATATATATATATATATATATATATATATAGACAAGCGTTCAAATGAGAAGACCTATTTTCGTGAGAATGCGAGAAGAGATCGTAGCCATCCATATAATCCCTTCTTTTTTTTAAGATCTAATGGCTAACATTAATTTATGAGCAAATTCCCAAAATAAGCCAAAAAGTCATGGATGGTCCCTTTTGTGGTCACTTTCATGTGCCTTTTCTCATTTTGGTCATGCTCGACTGCTCAATTCCATTAATTTTACGCCATGTGTCATTGCAAGTACATTGTTAGGTAGATATATTTATTAAGTTTTAGGTTAAATGACAAATGTACCATTATTTCTGTATGTTGAAGGAACAAGTTATTATCTTACCACTTTCACCAAATCCTAAAACAAACACACCTCTCCCTCTTCTCCTTGCACCGCCGCCGGCACCCCCAAGAAACACCACCACCACCGCGCGTCCTACCTCACCACCACAACCAAGATACTCACCACATCTCCCTCGTCATTTGTAACTACACCACGCGCCACCACCATCATCACCGCCACCTAAACCATTGGATGGACACAAGCCCATTTTTGATGTTGCTAAAGATCCGACCATCGAATAAAAATCCGTCAAAGATCCGGCCATCAAAAAAAAAGAAAACACTCTTACATCTCACCAATCCATCAAAGATCCGACCACCAAATATTCAGTCCACCAAATATCTATCACCGGATCTATCAGATCCAGCCATCAAAGATTCAGTCCACTAAAGATCTGACCATCAAAGATCCGGCCATCTTGTTGTTAGTTGATTTTTTTCTGAAATGAGTCGTCGCCGGTGAAAGATCCGGCCATGGTTGTTCTCCCGCTGTCGCCGGTGACACATAAACAGAAGCTTTGTCTATTTGTCCTGTCTCCACTTAAATAAACTCATCTAACTACTGTCTTCTTCTTCTTCTGCTCACTTTCTTCTTCATTCAATTTTTTTTATAAAAACAAAAATGAGTGCTTCAAGGTTTGTAAAATGTGTTTGTGTTGGAGATGGAGCTGTTGGTAAAACTTGTATGCTCATTTGTTACACAAGTAATAAGTTCCCTACTGTAAGTAGTCTCATTTGTTAAAATACTTGATAATTTGTGGGTATGTTAAAAAATGAATATAAAGTATGTTTTCTTGATGATATATATGTTGGTTTGTTTAGTTTTGGTGTTTCTTGGAATAAAGTTTGTATCGTTGGTCTTATTGGCTCACATATTACGATTATACAGTTTCTTGGAATAAAGTTTGTATTTTTTTTTTGCCTTGGATATTGCTGCCATCTGGTAAAAAAAGAGATAATTTTTGTGTCTTTTTAATGATTAAAAAATGTAGTTTGGAGATGATTGTAGTCGAAGTGGCGGTTGAGAAGTGGTGGTTGAGCAATAGTGGTTGGCCGGAATCTGCAGATGAAGGTGGTCGGAATCTGGTTTAGCAGTGATGGTTGAGCAGTGGTTGTTGGCCGGAGGTGGTGCCGGAATCTGCAGATGAAAAATGGGTGTGAAATGAGAGAGAATAAGAAGATGAGGGTATTTTAGACAATTAACTATCATGCCTAATAAAACAAATATCAATCATTGATAAACTCTACCTAACTTT
The DNA here is from genome assembly GCA_019973895.1 of Chrysanthemum seticuspe. Taxonomy (NCBI): domain Eukaryota; kingdom Viridiplantae; phylum Streptophyta; class Magnoliopsida; order Asterales; family Asteraceae; genus Chrysanthemum; species Chrysanthemum seticuspe. The sequence goes on along the minus strand of BPTQ01000005.1, from coordinate 151,577,740 downwards.
TGTACTTGCACTTGACATGTGTCATAATTTGGATCGAGTTGAGTAGTCGAGCATGACCAAAATGGGAAAAAGGACATGAAAGTGACCACAAAAGGGACCATGGTTGACTTTTTGGCCTAGTTTGGGAATTTGCTCTTAATTTATTTCAAACACACCATCTTTTTGATCCAAAATCGTAAGGCCAATGCTAATGGTTCCGGTTGCCACCCAACCGACCGACCTCTTGACCGCGTCGCCCCCTCTAGCTCAACCGAGCATGACCGAATCCCACCCCAACCTTTGCATTCTTTCGGTTTGTCAGTCAACCGATTAAATGAGCACAACTCCCCTTATTTTTTTAACCGTTTCATGCTTTTAATACACAAAAAATCAAGGATCTTGACCGTTTCATACTTTCTGTTGTTCGGTTTAAACGGAAAAAATACAAATACCTACCCGAGACCTTAAAGGATCTTGAAGCCTTATAGACTTTGTGCTAGTGTCCTCGTTCGAGTAACAAAAAGATTTAGTTGGTTTGCGCATACGTTTGGAGCAAGAAAGAAAAGGGTTGTGTTGTGATAGGAGAAATAAAAAATATAGATGGGGATTTGTTGAGAGAATGTGTGTTTTGATCGGAAAATATGAGAGAGTGGGAGAAGAAGATGGGTTAAAGGAGATGGTGATTTTGTATGGTCAACATTTGTTGAGAGTTATGTGTATTTTGATCCGAATATATTGTATGGTCAACTTAGCACTAATTAATATTGAAGTTGAGGTGAGAATAGTAGGAATTATTAAGAGCCACATGTATTTTTAGGCTGCAATGAAGAGGTAACGTGTAAATGTGAAATAAGGAACACGTTTTTGTGAATAAAAGATGCTCCATGTATAGTGTAATAGTTACAGTAAAAGATGCTCCATATATACTGGTTATATAAAATCACTGGGTCAAAATTTACTTGAATTTGTGATACCACACCTAATATTGGCATAATATATGAATGAAATTTTAATTTAAAAAAAAAAGTTACGGTCGCCATTGTGGTTACTACTAGCAAATTATGGTTGGGTGTAGTCTTGGAGAGAGAAAACTGATGTGGCGCTGATGTGGCAGGGACTGACCACAATAGTTACGGTCACCATTAGCATCGGCCTAAGGGGTCTAACGTAACTCTCTCATTTGTTACACACCACCCAAAAAATCAACTCTATTTCTCTCTCTTTCTCATTTCCGTCTAATTCTAACACAATACATACTCACCAAACACACCTAATCTTCGGCGGCTATCAACAATCGTTCCCGTGGTTTCTGATTTAATCTCCGGCGTTACATTCTTAATCTCCGGCGTTACATTCTTAATCTCCGGCGTTACATTCTTAATCTCCGGCTTCAACTCTGACGTTGACCCGACGTTGACCTTTTTATTGGTGTTTTTCTGATTTAATCTGATATAATTTATAACTTTTTAACAATCTTTTGATGATGAATCTGTTTGTTAATCAATCTTCAATCGAAAATCTATTGAAACAGTGTTCTAATGTGGATTTGAATGCTAATGGTACTTGTTTTAAACTAATAAATTATTTTTACTGATTTGTAATTATAAATTATGTATTTTTACTGTGTATCTATCGCGTTACATGTGAAGATGCTATATGATGCTCTATGAATTGATTGTTTAGATATGTTCCCTTTTTGTCTCGATTTTAGTTGAAATGTATTGTCCGGTTAGTTGTTACCTTAACTTGCAGCATTGACTGAGGCATCCAGTTAGTTTTATTTTTGTAGGAATTATCGTTGTTTCCTTTTAATTTGATTTTTCATTTGAAATTTAGTGCAATGTTAGGTATTGCGTTGATGTATATGTACTGTAAATGATAGAACTTGTCACATGCGAAGATTTATATATGATGCTTTATGTAATTAAACAATTAGATATGTTGCCTTTTTGTCTCGATTTTAGTTGAAAAAATAAGCAAGGAATGGATTTTTTATGTTACTAGAGGATTTTTATACTAGAAATGCAAAAATAGGAGTTATTAATGTTTATAAATGATGAAATGTGAAAAGTGTAGAGTATGATGAAGTTTTGACGTTTTGATAAGAGTTAGTTTGCGTAAATCAAAGATTATGAGGAATAATAGGTGCCATTGAAGTTGTTTAGATAAGATTATAGACTAGTATTGAATTAAAGACGATTATTAAATTTTAGTAAGAATATCTTCGCATGTGAAGAAAACTAGCAATGTATGAAGTTTTGAAGTTACTAGCGGATTTTTATGAAGTGCAAAATTAGGAGCAATTAGTGTTTATAAATGAAGAATATGTGAAAAGTATAGAGTATGATGAAGTTTTGACGTCTTGATATGAGTTAGTTTGCGTAAATCAAAGATTGCGATTGAAGTTGTTTTGAAAAGATTATAGACTAGTATTGAATTAAAGACGATTATTTAAGTTTTGTAACAACATCTTAGCTATTGGTTTCATGCTCCTCGGAGGTGGAATGAGAACCTTATCTACTAACAATAGCTCTATTTCTGCTTTATTGATAACCCTTTATCCATTTTTACCAACTGGAGGTTCTGATCAACTTCTTTCTAAACTAGGCAGTAAACATTATGGGTACTTTCAAGTCTATTGCCTCGTAATAACATTGTGAAAGAATTTCATGTACAGGCATATTGGCACTTGTATTTCATTGCTATAGAAGATATTGATGTTTTATTGACAATTATTATGTTTGTAAGAATATCTTCACATGTGAAGATTTTCAGCAGGATTGATGCTTTGGTCTTACTTGCGTTTTATATATACTAGAGTTGCAAAAATAGGAGACATAGATGTTTTATAGACAATTATTATGTTTGTAAGAATATCTTCACATGTGAAGATTTTCAGCAGGATTGATGCTTTGGTCTTACTCGCGTTCTATATATACTAAAGTTGCAAAAATAGGAGATATTGATGTTTTATATACACTTATTTATGTATGTAAGAATATCTTCGCATGTGAAGATTTTCAGCAGGATTTATGCTTTGATCTTGGTGCGTTTGTTACTCGGGTATTGCTGAAGCCTGAAAAGCATATTAGTTTTTACAGTTTGCATGATTCGTTACACACTACATATGTACAATGGTACCTGAAAAGACGTAATACTCTTAGATGTATTTACTCTTAATTCGATAACCGCTTTCTCATGATGAGCTGGCGATACTACAAGTCTGTGGGGAAAGGTATAGATTTAAGTAGACTTGTTTCATATTTGTCTATATTGTGTTACATTAAGTTAGTGATAAATATTTTATTTTTGTAAACAGGAGGGTGAGAAGCCTTCAAAGATTATTAGTCCTTATCTAAACGTTGGCGTGCCGATTTTACCTGATGCTAGCAATGGAAACACAAGTGTTGTTATAAATGTCTGCGAAATAACAAAAGTTGAGCTAAGAATGCTACAGGTGTGTATGTCTGAATATGCCATCATTGTTTTAAAATTAAAGACAATTTAAAAGCATTTGTTAAATGTTAATTTGGGCATGCTAAATGTTGCAGCTTTCTGGAGTCCAGTGTGCTGGTAACCCACACGTTTGGGTCAATGACGATGTTGATATCAAGAAGAGGGACATAAAAACACTACTTCTGAGTTCTGCCGTTACCAAATTCCCTTCTTTCACCAAAATTTGTAGCTTATTTATTGGGACCAAAATTTGTAGCTTATTTATTGGGAACTGTGGTATCATGCATACTTGTAGACAAATTTGCTAAAACATTTGATTCTACCAAGGGCCCTCTTTTAAATGCGATTTAGATCAGTAAATATCTCGAAATAACTGATGGCTCTTTTGATGGTAAGCATGGATTATTCAACTTTCCTACTTTTTATACTTATGTAAATAAAATGACTTAGAAGATTGCTATTACAATTTGACCCATTTTGTTTTTATCTTATATTTTATTTGGCTTTTTATAATTTATGAAACATAAACCCAAATCGACCTATTCACAATGAATTGAAATTGCCATCTGTAATTAAACTTTATATTGGTCTTTGGACAACTTGATGTTCATTGAATTCCTTTCCATTGTGAAAATAATTTACCTCTTATTACATTTCGTGACAATTGCTTATTTTGGTTAATCATTTCATGCTAGGTGGAAAGGACAAAGCCAAACACAAGTTTTCTTTTAGGAGACAGTCGCATCCTGACCTTTTTAAAGATATTAGTCATATGTTTGAAAGTGACACATTAATTAAGGTTGGTCCATCATGTTAACTGAATCCAGTTTCATATGAAAATCGAGATATCTTTTCAGTGAAACAAGGTGGGTGATATGAAGAAGTATCTGATGCCTGCCGAAATGCCAGCTTGACACACTCATACCACGATGTCAATGGCAGAGATCCTTGTGCGTGTTCAGGGATGAACCTGATCTACTAGAAAGAAGAATTATAGAGGTAGTTCTTGTAGAGCTGTAGCACATTTAATTTCTTTCCTCTTTTGCTTTATATATTAAGGTGGCAAATGGGTTGACTTAATATTCAATTTGCTCTAGTGCAATGAAACAAAAGGCACCTCCGTTCTTGCTATGAAGTATACTGTCACAGGATCATAGTGACATAGATGATGATCTCGAATGTTTACTTAGTGAGTAGTGACCCATCAGAAGAAGAAGAGGTATGCAGTTTAATTGATGCTTCACCAATCTTTTTCTTGTAATAGTGGTTTACTATCCATTGTCTGGTTAATTGTTTGACTTTGATTGCAGTACAACAAGGGGTGTTAATCGGGTCGGGTTGGTCAGGTTCGGGTCAAAGAAGGGTCGAGGCTAAAAATAACTGTCAGGACCGAATACTATAAGATTTATGTGGTTTGGAGGTCTTGGTTGGTGGAAGAAGATGAAGATCTTCATCCTTCTTAGTGAGAGAAACTAGAGAGAGGGAGGAGAAACAAAAGGATAACTTTTATTGAAACAAGAAACAAACACACACCTAATGATTCACCTCACCCCTCATGGAGAGTCATGAGGGGTATTTATAGGCTCTAACTTTGCCACTTACACGATACTAGTACCTAAGGGCAAAGTATACTACGCATCTAGTCCAATTCACGTAAGTGACGTTATCTTTAGAAAAAGCGAGGCTAACAATCTCCCTCCAAGATAGCGTCACACGTGAATGGTTACAATGAGACCTATAAATACAAAACAAAGTAAATTACAATAGTAATGAACAATGTTGACTTTCTTGAAGTGCAGAGTCTCTGTAGTCTAGATACTGAGGCAAACTTGAAGTTCTCCCTTCCGATGACCTCGGCAAATGATCTTCTTGTAGCTCTGAACTTCAACTGTAACGGTCTAGTTAGGTTATTACTCCCTCCTAACTAGTGAGCCTTTTTTTTCTTCTTAGCTCCCTCCTGAACCGACAACACTCTTCCAACACGCAGCGGAGAAAGTAAACTCTTGAAGCACAATGGTTGTCGTTCTGGGAACATCGTAACAACATAACTCACTTAGTATTGCATCCAAGTTGGTAAAAAACCCCGATGTACACCACACTACTTCTCCTTCTTCAGTCTTAAGCAAAAATCCCTTCGTAATCCAAACACGGAAGATGAAATACCAACTTCTCCCTCCTGATGGTTGCGGGCTATCGGAATCATCATAATGTTGCGTACATGTCGTATAACCTGGCTCTGATACCAATTGTCAGGACCGAATACTATAAGATTTATGTGGTTTGGAGGTCTTGGTTGGTGGAAGAAGATGAAGATCTTCATCCTTCTTAGTGAGAGAAACTAGAGAGAGGGAGGAGAAACAAAAGGATAACTTTTATTGAAACAAGAAACAAACACACACCTAATGATTCACCTCACCCCTCATGGAGAGTCATGAGGGGTATTTATAGGCTCTAACTTTGCCACTTACACGATACTAGTACCTAAGGGCAAAGTATACTACGCATCTAGTCCAATTTACGTAAGTGACGTTATCTTTAGAAAAAGCGAGGCTAACAATAACATACCCGAACCCGATCCTATTTGAACTCGGGTTATTGCAGACTTGCATACTTGCATACTGCAAGTCTTATTGCAGACTTGCAGCAAAATTGCAACTTGCATGCTACCATGACTTAACAAAATAACAAAAATATTATGGGTAAGAACACATAATAATAATGGAACGACATGCTCTTTTTTTTTTGAATTGAAAATGATACGTTTTATTATTTGAAAATGAAATTTGATGTTAGACATTAGCAAAATGCAGATTAGAGGTATGCAATGCTCTACGAATTTCCGAGGACCAGTGTGAACTTTCCATGGGCATGTCCGGCGAATTTGAGCTAATTGTAAGTGAAACTTTTACCACTGCTGATATAACGAGTATAATTTTAGCAGATGTTTGGATATTTTATCCGGTTTGATATACTTCTGTTCCTATTAAATAAAATATTTTTTGAATTTTCAAAAATATATCATGTTTGGTCATTTAATTAGCTCAATTCCTCTAATAAGTAGATGCTGTCAAACACTCAAAACATCTAATTATCTGGTTATTACTATCAAGTATATCCAAACAATATATCCTACAACCAGTTTAAGATTATTATCTAATTATGATCTTTCAGTTTTTACTGTGCTATAACTCAAACGGATCAAACAAAAATTTAGTTAGAATGAAGGGCAAATGGATTGAGAGGCAAACAGGTAAAAAAATGTAACTTTCAATTTATACCTGTTAATCATGTAATGAAAAATGTAACTTGTTTCAACTGTGGTGATTCCATCATATCATGCTCAGAAGTCGGAGAATACTGAAAATCCGACTAATATTTACGCTTATATCTTTGTGCAAGATACCAAAAGCAAACAGAATAAGCCAAACAAAGATCTAATTGGGCATATTTTGAAGTGCAATTTGACCAAGTCTCACCTTATTCGTTTATGAAATTTGGCATATTTTACTTCCCCCTTAATATTTTTTTGCACTTTCTTGGAAGACCCCACCACGAACTCCAACTCATGGACCTAAGAATTTGCATTCCACAAAACTCTTAGCACAAGCATTAACAACTTGTTGTTGATATTAGAAGTAATGACAATAAGTTCACTTTACATCTTTTATGTAAAATATACATGCATAGAGTGTAAAAAAGTGTACTTTCTTGATGCATTTGATATGGTTTTTTTTTTTTTTTTTTTTTTTTTTTTTTTTTTTTGTTTTTTGTTTATTATTATTATTTTTTTTAACTTTTCTTAATCGTCATTTAGCTAACCTTGGGTTTATACAAAAGACAAGAATGCTTGATATAGGGGCTACCCACTGCTAATTGTAACCATATCGCCACCTAAGTAGGGTAAGAACATGACCTAGCACATGTTTTGATTCTGAATTCATTGATGTTAATGCACTTATGCCCCTATTGCTCGTGACTTCTAGTGATGGAAGTCTAGTAGTCTATAAAGGTGGTGAGTCCATCATACATGAGTATCGCAGTAAACACTAAACATACAATATGTGTCAAAATGCTACCGAGTGGGTACCTCTGTATACCTTCTAACGGCGAGTACATTGTCGATCATATTAATTTCAAGGTAAAGATTGCTATAATGATTAAATATATGTATTTAGGTATGTATCATGACGTGATCATCGCTAATGCATACCTATAACTAGGAATTAAGCATGCCAGAACCCGTTGTATGAGTTGAAGAAGGCCTCACATAATGTTAGCAAAGAAATAGGGAGAGGAGCCGATGGGATTGTGTACAAACGAATATTGGTAAATAATGAATTCTCAGGAATCAGTGTCTTGAGGAATTTAGTAACAACCAAGGTGAAGCTATTATAGCTGCTGATATAAGTACCCTTACGAGGCTAAACCACATAAATTTAATTGATTTGTCGGGCTACTGTGCTCAGAGAAAACTGCTGTGTACTAGTACATGGAAAATGGGCCATTGGCTGAAAATGGGTCTTGCTTTCCATGTTTCAGGTATCATTGATCTTTTACATGTTTTGATATGTTTTCGCTATCTGTAACAATGGAAGACGAAGATTTAACTGCATCCATAGGTGGATTAAGCGATTGTGAGGTAACTTAACCTGAAAACAAAGATAGTAGTATAGTACCCAGTGAGATTAGATTTAATTTTATTGAAGATACATCGTAGGTGATTAGGAAATAACTATTTTTTATGCATTTATTTTTATAAATAAAATATTTATCCATTATTGAAAATAGGCGAAAAAAGATTGGTTATACCCATATATTTTAGTGGGCAATATACTTGTTCCTTGCGTCACCTGATGTTACTTTGATCATTAAAATTCAGATTTTGCTCAAAAGTTTTGCTACAAGTCTGAGAAAAAGTTAGATGTGGTTTCAGTTATTTGTGTGATATGGTTTGTTGTATCATGGATCTTTGATCAATTTCCAAAGTGATTTCTAATTGAACAAGAAACTGGGTTCAAGATGCATTGTCACTATTGGTGATCGGTCTATTATATACCAAAAAGACCAGCTTTCAAGGTATCGCTACGGGTGTGGTTTGTAGCCATTAGTGAGGTATTCTAATATAAACTCAGTTGTTTTCTCACTGAAAAATTTATCGTCCATGTGGTAACAGTTTTTAATAATATTTTAAAAAACATTTACAAACAATATTTAGCTAGTTACTTAAACGCTATTTTCATGATATACAGATAAGCAACTATGCAAGTATTCTATTCATGCTGATATTTTTTTTGATTGCGGTGACAAGTATACTTGAAATTTAATGGGGATGTGTTCCAATAGACAACTTATGCTGTGTCTGCTCATCTTTTTGCTCTATTTCAAGGTCTTCTCAAACTGTTGGCTGGTGTCAACACCAATTTCACCGTTGCCTCAAAAGGAAGTGACAATGGTGAATTTACCCAGCTTTATCTCTTCAAATAGCCTAAAAAGTCCACCCCTTGACCGGTAATATACGTTATCGTTTTTGCACATTTTGCGGTCTAGGCTGGTGTTCTGGTGGTTTGTGACTTGGTCACATGCGAAAGTATATTTCTCGTAACTGAGTCACATGTGAAAATATATTTCTCGTAAATCAGTCACATGTGAAGATATATGTCTCATAACTCTGTCACACTAAGTTGGAATACCTTATCTGGGAACAACTATTTTTTCACAAGCATCTATTAACACATGAAATACTATTCATATACAAGTGATCATATAAGGTAAAAATCTAGCTCAAAACATAATATACTCAATTCATGTGTAAAATGTTACTTCTTATATTTTGTAGTTCATTAGCGTCCAGAGGGTATTATAAGAATTTGGTCATTAGTTATGTGATATGGCAAATATACAATAGTATAAGCCATATCCGTAAGTTCAATAGCAGTAAATTGTATCAAATCTTCACATGTGGAGAAATAAAATCGAATACCATCCACATGTAAGGAATTTGCATATATCTCTATTTGTGTAGCATTAGCCACTAAATTGATGATACATTAACACTATAATCGACGGGTAAAGATGAAATATGATGTAGAACCTAGGATATGATGAATACAGACAATGTTGACTAAAGTTGTGAATGTCTATTTGTTGGCTAGGTAAACCGTTAGGTTTGCAGCCATCTAAAATGTCCATTTTTTTCGACTTTTGGTCCTTACTCTTAAGCCTAAAATCTGAAAAGAACCAGATGTATATGATAGCCATCTTGCTATATTTGGAGCATCTACTCTTAGCGTGCATTCACACTTTATCGATTCCTTAAACAGTTGTTTCGTGGTTGTGCATTTGATTTTGAACACTGTATATGTTGGATATAACAGGTGATGATGAACATGGGCAGTTTTTATGAAAGTAGTTAAGCTCTGATATGAGCCGAACAATCCTGTGTTGAATTTCACATGGTGATATTGGTCTCGTTCAGTTCAAAGATGTCTTATTTATATCTATCAATTAACTCTCACTCTTATTATTATTTTTTACCTTTTAGCTACAACTGAATTAATTGCTCATTGGAGGAAAAGATCCACCTTTTTATTTAAGCACATGGCTTTCCTGAATTCTGAATTGAATTACTCATAAGAGAACCTCAAGATGCTATATTATTATCTCAAAATTTATAATTATCCTTGAATCAATAGTTAGAGGGTGTATGTGATTGCTTATTCTGGAGGGACCTGCTTAAAGAAATAATATGAGATAAACATGAAATAAGAAAATCTCATACACTATTTCCTAAATTCCAAAATTATATTCTATCTAACTACTTCTTACTTTACGCCTTTTCTATTAGTATTAGAATAATCCCCCATGTGCGAGGAAATTCTCATTTAGACATTAGTTATATAGTTAAAGGTGACACATAGTTTGATATAACGGATCATGCTTAAAGCCCTGGGCATGATGATGATAGAAGTTAATGTTTAGATAACGAACCATTTCGACTGTATTTCTATAGGTTCCGCATTGGCTAGGTGGAAAATGTTACCTTCTTTTTTTCTCGTTTAGAAATATATTCTCTAGCTTGTTAGGTAACTATGGGTCCGTTCTTAACACTATTTTCCTTGTTTTATGCAGCAAAATGCAGATAAAGCCCTTTCCAACGAACGTATGCTGGCCAGGTCAATATCTTTCATTCCTAAAAAAAAAACTCATACTACATTGCAAAAAGGACACCTTCATGCTTTTCGAAAGTTAACATATAGTTTACATTTGAAATGAAAATCTCCAAATAGAGTTATTGCATTTTATGTGCAATAATGAACGCTAATGTTATGATACATCAGAAACCTAAGTACCTTTTAAATCTTGACTATTCTCGAGCAACATAACTCTCTACTTCAGATTATAAGTGTGAACACATGACACACAATGTATATGTTAAATCTCATAACTCTGCGGTCTAGTTACTTTTTATAGTTTTTATTATTGAGATTATTCTTTATATTTCTTTTGATGTGTAGATTAAAAGATGCGGAGAAATGGCAAGGAAATTACGTTACTTCAAAGACCAAATGTCGAAGGTGGGCTTAACACTCGCGACAATAACTGACTCACAGACTGATACTAATCTGGATGACCTAGAGGTATCTCACGACTATTGAGGCTCAACCTTTCTATTGTTTAGAAAATGAACCTCTTGTTTATAGTGGAATATTATAGGTAAAACAGAGATCTTGAAGCTGAGCTGATTGAAAAAATCACTCTGTAACTACATTGTCTTGTTTTTCGCTTTACATTGTGCAGAATTTAATGTTCTGTTCTATCATTTTGGACGAAATATGTGCTTAATAAAAGTTTGCATTTATGCGGCAGCAGTAGGAGACGGGGAAGGGAAGCAGAAAGCACCACTAGGAGTTGATACCAAATCCATTGAAAGAATGAAGATGAAGAATGGTTAGATGGCAACAACAACTCAACTCGGTAAGTAGATGAAGAAAAACATAGGAGCGAGGAGGATGGATCCATGAGCTTGATGACTACCATGGATAGTGTTAAATTAGTTGAATAATGTTAAATTGTTTTTGGCAGTATGGAGAAGTTGTGAACTGAATAACTTATTAGTCTAAATGCACTTGCCAAAGCATATTTGTTTGGTTTTGTTGTTTGTGCATGTTTGCATTTGTTTTGTTTAATTTGCTCATATTTAGAATGGGATTAGAACTTAGTGTTACTGTTGCTATTAAGTAGCTATACTACTGTCAAATCTACGGTTTTGCACTTTTTTTTGTTCATTTAGATACATTGATGAAATGATGATATTTTTGTTGTTGTCATAAGGAGGGGGTTGCGGACACATGAAATCAGCTAAGCATGTCAAACGAGCGAAAATCTTTGTAACACATTCATGCCGGCTATAATCTGATAGATAGACTAGATCACTTTGTGACAGATGACCAGAGCCCCCTGAACCATCTAAACTGACTCTGTTTGCAGATGCCCAAAATAAGAAACTGTAAATAGGCAATTGCAAGAGTTAATTGCATTTTGGTCCCTCTGGTTTGGTCAAATTGCAGATTTGGTCCCCAAAACTTTGAAAGTGCACCAGAGGTCCCCATTTTCAAGTTTCCGTTGCAAATTTGGTCCCTGGACCCACACGCCGTTACTTCTGCTCCGTTACTCATACCACGTGGTTTGCACACGAGGGTCTTTTTTTCTTTTCACCCACTAAAATCCACCCACCCTTTAATCTATATAATACTCCGTACAACATTAAAAAACACACATTCCACTCACCAACAAAATCTGTCCCCCCCAAACAATCCCAATTGAATTAAAAATAAACCCTAACCATAGTTATTTCAATATAAGAAATGGTGTTTTGTCACTGTGGTTTGCGTGCCCGAATTCGCACATCATGGACTCCATTGAACCCTGGGCGTCATTTTTACTGCTGCCCCAAACATGTAAGTTTTTCAATGATTGATTAATTTCTTCTTTTTAACAGTGAATAATTGAAACAAAAATTGATTGTAGGATGATTGTGGGTTTTTTGATTGGTTTGATCCTCCAATGTGTGCTAGAGCTGTGACCATTATTCCTGGTTTACCAAGGGCACAAAATGATCTTGAAGTAGGAAACAATGCATTGGTTGCTCAAAATGGAAGATTGAAGAAATTGTTGGTTTGCAGTTGGATCATATTTTTAGTGTATTTGTATATGTTGTTTTTTAATTTGACTAGAAAAAATTAACCAAAATATGTAATGGTTAATTTTGCCCTTTTGTATTAGCTTATGTATTTCAATGAAGAATGTTATGGTTAATTGTGCAAGTGTAATGGTTAATTGTGCAAGTGGTAAACAAGATTGTCTAAACTGCAAGTGTTAAACAAGATTGCAAAACAGATTAATGTAAGACACTCTAAACTACTTGTACCAAATGATTGTCTACACTGCAAGTGTTAAACAAGTGGTAAACAAGATTGCCTAAACTGCAAGTGTACATAACAGACATAATAGCAAAAGATACACAAAATCATAAGCTTAAGTTATAGAGTCATACACTTATACTCTAGTCATAATGACCAAGGTTCAAAGTCATAAACATAAGACATAAAGTTGTACATAACAGACCAAGGTTCAAAGACATAAACTTAAGAACTCAAAACACATAAACAATCTAGTTGGCAGTCAAACGCCTATTTGTAGTCATCTTTGTCCTTCTCTGAGGTATAGATGGGCTTGACTGACTTGCAGAGACTGCACTTGGTTCACCAGCACCTTGTTGGCTTCCAACTTATGTTTGTCTTGCAGACTGTGGTGAGCTTGTAGATCTTGGTTGGCTAGCAGATCTTGGTTGGGTTGCAGGCTGTTGTTGGCTTGCAGAAGCTTGCCCTTGACTTGGTTGGCTTGCAGCTCTTGGTTGGCTTGCAGAATCTTGGGCTGGACTTGGTTGAGTTGCTGCAGCTTGAGCTACCTTGCAGCCTCTTTTATTGTGTCCCTTGCCTTTGAAAATCTTACAAGTGACTTGTATCCCTTTCTTACCTATCTTCCCTGACTGCACCATACTTTCAACCTCACCAGCACTCTTCTTTCTTTTCTTAGATGGCCTACCAATCTGAACATGAACCTTAGGTGGAAGCAATGTAGTTGGCCACTCATTCTTCACCCATAAGTGTCTACCAACCACATGATTAATCTTAAAAGAGTATTGCTTTTTCCAAGTGTCTAGCCTATAAGATGAATGGACCCAATCTTCTGGCAAACCCACATCCATTCCATGATCTGCCATATCATGAATGCATGCTACTGCATGATTACAAGGGATACCAGACACTTCCCATTTTCTACAAGAACAATTCCTATCAGTAAGGTTTACAACACACTGATCACCATGAGGTCCTTTAGCTTCATACAAATCTAACCCATTCCATTCTACTATGTAGTTGACTGAAGCATCTTTTATTTGGTTAAAATTTTTTGTAGCAGCAGGAGTGAGTGGACCTTCACTTTTTTCAGTAATTTTTTGCACAATGACAATCCTTTTCATTAGATAGGCTCTAACATACTCTAAGGCAGATATGATTGGTGAGTCCCTAGCCTCTAATAACTGTCTATTGAAAACTTCACAAATATTGTTGATAAGCAAATCACAATGTGCCCTACCTGTATATGACATTGTATAAGGATCTACAAAATTAATAATAGACCATAACATATAAAGTAATTCTACATACCAGAAAAATGGGATCTACTCCAGTGTTTTGGTGCAACTTTGTTCAACCATTGATATGCCCCAAGATGATATGATTTCAGTTCATTCATGACATTGTTGAACTCAACTGTTGTTGTTGAAGTTGCAGCTTTCCACAATATGTCTTTAAACCTCCCACCTTTCCATATCAGATTCATGTTCTCATTGATGTGTCTGATACAGAACCTATGCTCAGCTTCTGGAAACAACCTCTGAATTGCTGGTAATAGTCCCTGCAATTATAAGTCAAATTAGACAAAAAAAGTTAATATTTAAATTCAAATATGTTTAGGTAAGGAGTTGTACCTTCTGTCTATCTGTTATGAATGTAAAGTTGGAAGTGCAGTCTAAGTCTAAATCATCCCCTAGTTGTGACAAGAACCATAACCAAGAATCTTTAGATTCAGATTCTACTATTCCATATGCCACAGGATAAATACCATTATTCCCATCCACTGCTACAGCCGTTAAAAGTTGCCCAGGATATTGCCCTTTCATGAATGCTCCATCTAAACCAAGTAATTCTCTACCACCAGCTTTGAACCCTTCTTTCAAAGATCCCAAACATACATAAATCCTTCAAAACTTCCTGGTTGTAGATTCTGGATCCCCTTCTCTATAAAAATCTAACTTAACTGTTGTGTTTGGATTTGCCTTTTTCAATTCCAAAACATAGTCTCTAAGTAAAGCATATTGTACTTCAGCATCTCCCTTTAGAGCACACTCTGCCTTTGCTTTTGCTCTAAAAGCCTTATGAATAGAAACACCAACATGAAACTGCTTCTGCATCTGATCTTGTATGGCCTTAGTTGGCATATATGGATTCAACTGTATTAGATCTTGGACATGTGGAGATAGAAATGAAGATGTGCAAGCTTTAATTTTTCTGGAAAGCAGACATTTATGTGAATCTGTGAAAGTCTTAACAAACCATTTTTGGACTTGTGGTACATAATGAATGTATAAATACCAAGGCCATTTATTATCCTCATCTTCTTGTACAATTACTTTTTTACCCTTGCTTTTACCCTTAACAATATTCTTTCCTTTCTGACTCTTCCTCCCACCTTGTCCTTTTATCATCTTCTGTTAAGTTTACCTCAGTAGTTAACAACTCATTCTCACCATCTTCATTGACAGTAAACCTAAATCCATCCATATTAACTTCAACTTCCTCTATGATGTATTCCTCATCCACTATATCCTCCACATTATCCCTACCTTGGTCATTGTCCACATTATCCCTACCCTGCTCATTGTCCTCATGATCACTACCCTGCTCATGATCACTAGCCTGCTCTTCATCACTCCATGCTCTTCATCACTCCTATGCTCTTCCTCACTACCCTGCTCTTCCTCACTACCCTGCTCATGATCACTATCAATGAAGTTGTCAATACCTAGGTCATTACCCATGCCATGTACATCTATACTACCCTGCCCATTATCCACATCTGTATTAGCCTGCTCTACCATATCCACATCTGTCCTAACATGCTCTACCATATCCACATCTGTCCTAACATGCTCTACCATATCCACATCTGTCCTAACCTGCTCTACCATATCCAAATTTGTCCTAACCTGCTCTACCATATCCACATTTGTCCTAACCTGCTCTACCATATCCACTTCTGCAGTAACATGTTCTTTTAACCACTCAATGGCCAACTGCTTACTAGACCTAGGCAATGATTTCTTCACAGCATCATCTTCATCCAAATCAACAATTTCATTACTTTCATCTATCTCCCTAATCTCCATTCGTTTCCTAAATAAAGGCTTATAAAATGACTCAACTCTGGTCTCATTGTGTTCAATGTAAACTTCTATAACCTTATGCTTTGAAACAATCAAGCTCACAATATCATCATCACTTGCCAATGCTCTAAGTCCCCAATCCAAGTTTTTCTTAGGTATTCTGAAGTAATAGAACATTATTTGTTGTGGATCATATTTTAACATTTTAACAATGTTATGAATCACCTCAACCATAAAGTTTTCACTATCTACAAAATCCACAAATTGTACCTTGCCATTTACATACTTCCTATTAGGACTACTTGTGAAAATTCCACCATGGTGCACCTTCATTGAAAAGATGTTTGGATAATCAGTTGTTTCACAAACCATCCGCATTGTCAGAATTTATGCTAATAAAAAAATACCAAACTAAACAAAACTGCAATCACAACTTCTTACCATAAACAACATATGGATCATACGTGTGAATTTCATGTTCAGGTCGAAAACGCCAAACTTGAACTCCCCTAACCATTTTACAATGTCAATCTTCAGGGACGATCTTTGCAATGCTTTAGAACATTTGGGATTTTTTTTAGGAAGTCAAATTAGGGTTTGTGTCAAAAAGTAAAGTAAGATTTGTGGGGTTGGGATAATTTGCAGGAAAAATTGTAGGGTTGGGATAATTTGTGGGAAAAAAACAGATCGTGTGGGGTTATTAAAGGGTGGGTGGATTTTAGTGGGTGAAAAGACAAAAAGACCCTCATGTGCAAACCACGTGGGATGAGTAACGGAGCAGAAGTAACGGCGTGTGGGTCCAGGGACCAAATTTGCAACGGAAACCTGAAAATGGGGACCTCTGGTGCACTTTCAAAGTTTTGGGGACCAAATCTGCAATTTGGCCAAACCACAGGGACCAAAAATGCAATTAACTCCAATTGCAACAACAGATAATAAATATTTCGTGTGCAATAAGTTGAAAAACTCTGGATAAGCTTATCAATGTACTATTTACAAATATCAATCAATAAAAAGATTGTACAAGAAGGGGGTCTAGATGCACTACTCATCCTACTCAGAACTTCTAGAAATACAACGCCACTTAGAAATACAAAGCTACTAGACATATATCCTAAAAAGCTAGTTTTTTGTCATACACAGGGGAACACAAACATTTTGAGTTAATAGTAGATTAACATTGTAGAATAGGTCAACAGACTATCACTAAAATATAGTCTTTGGATGCTAATTCACCTCACTATCGCAATATCACTTGTTCATTTCCATAGCATGATCAACTTGGAAGAATTTAGCCTTTTGAACCTTCAAATATCTTGACTAAGTCTGACCATGTTCTCGAGAAGGGTAGCTAGTTGATGAAATTTCTGATGTACCACGAGGATTATCAGAATGTCAAACAGCAACTGGCTTATCCCACAATTCAAGATGGTTCCTAATTACAACTGACACAAAAAACCAATCCTGCAAATACCTCTTTGTCATTACATATTTAGAACTTAAGCGATATAAGTTATAGATACCACAAAACTATTTGTAGTTTATAATTACCATGTCGATATGAATAATTGTATAGCTTTGGCATGTGAATGAAGGAATAATGAAGCTTAAAGGTCTGACCGCGAGAGATGAACAAGGAAAGTGTTTGCAGTACCACTGTTTCCCAAGTACCTATGAAGTGCAGTTTGGAGTTCTGTCATATTAAAACCAAAATGAGTGAGATATTTTGTAAAAATTAGAGACCAGCATATATTAAACCACCATTCTACCTTGAAGTAAGTCTCCATAAAATTTGGGTCAGAAGAAGTTGAATGTCCTTTGCTGGAAGAATTTGAACCACTGATAATGTTTCAATAACGTGTTGAATTTGAAGCACTGAACCAATGATAACATTCGGATTGCATTTCTTTAATTCACACATCATTTGTTCTTGAAGCTTTTTTTCACAATTATTACTGCAAGTTGGCTCAAATATGAAGTGTCAGATGGGCATGCCTATTTATCACATTTTCTTAAGCATCAACATTAGTGAAAAGTTCTTTTTCCTAAAACAGAAACAAAAAAACACACCTGTACAGTCTCGTCTTAGAAAATTCAGGATCATTTTCCATTTTCTTTTCCAAGAAATTAATTGCCTCTTGCCCTTTCAAGCCAACACCTGTTGCCTGCAAATATTTCAAAAAGAAATTCAGATCATCGGTAGAAAACATATCCTGGAAGTCTAAAAATAAATTTCAAAGAAAGTTACCAATGAAGTCTTGGGCATTGACAATGGTAGAAAGAGCCACGTTCTGATATCAAGCATTTTTGTTCTCAAAATAGCTCTCGATGCCTTGCCATTTCTCTCAAAGGTTTCTTTCTTAGTGTGCTTACAATCTAAAATCTTCATGTAGTACAAAGTTACATTTTCTAAATTGGTGTTAAGTTCTGAAAGACGCAAACAATGCGGTTTATAACCTAACCCATTTAAACTCAACCCAATCTAAACAGACACCTAGTGACACATTTTAAACCATACCTACCTAAACTGAACCATTTAAACTCATGGGTCAAAGATTACAAATCCAAAGATGCACAAAGAGAATATATAAACTCACTCAGTATCAATGCCATTGATGGAGATAGCGTTTCCATAGCGACAACATTCACTCTCTGTTTTTCTCCATTTGACACATCAGCTTCAGCATTTTCCAACTCAATTTGTAGCCAGCTGCGATACGTATTTCACTACAATCAGTATTTACATTTGTGCCATTCAACAACTAGTGAAACCATGATTTTCACAGTTTCCACATAATAACAATATAACACATTACTTAGTAGAAATAAATAATACCATTTGTGCCACTATAATTCTTTTCCAACAAAATAGCAGCTAAGATTTGCATGTTATTAATGTTCTATTTAAGGTTCCATAGGCGATTGCAAAACATTTTCTAATGAACATTATGAAAATCCTAAAAGTGAACATAGGCTGATCGCATCTATATTGTGTTTTACCTACCAAAAAATTAGTAACTATTGTGAATGAAAAAAATTCACCAAGTCACTCACCTTACAAGACGTAGATTTTCACTTGTGACGAATTTGTTCACACATCTTGAAAAGCTAAGAGACATATTTTCACATGTGAAGAAGTTCTTAAAAAGCTACGAGACGTATATTTTCACATGTGACAAAATAGTTTGCACATCTTAAAAAGCTAAGAGACATATTTTCACAAGTGAAGAAGTTCTTAAAAAGCTACAAGACGTAGATTTTCACTTGTGACGAAGTTGTTCACACATCTTGAAAAGCTAAGAGACATATTTTCACATGTGAAGAAGTTCCTAAAAAGCTACAAGACGTAAATTTTCACATGTGACGAAGTTGTTAACACATCTTGAAAAGCTAAGAGACATAATTTCACATGTGAAGAAGTTCTTAAAAAGCTATGAGACGTATATTTTCAAATGTGAAGAATTTCTCAAGAAGCTAAGAGACATATTTCACATGTGAAAAAGTTCTTAAAAAACCTACAAGACGTATATTTTCAAATGTGAAGAAGTTCTTAAAAAGCTACGAGACGTCTATTTTCACATGTGAAGAAGTTCTTTAAAAGCTATGAGACGTATATTTTCACATGTGACAAAATTGTTCACACATCTTAAAAAGCCAAGAGATATATTTTCACAAGTGAAGGAGTTTTACTAAACTTGAATAATCAAAAATCAGATAATAACATCTAAACTTCATTCCTTGATGATTATTTTCACACGCGAAGATAATTTTACCAAACTTGAATAATCAAAAATCAACTAATAACATCTAAACTTCATTCCTTCATGATTATTTTCACACGCGAAGATGCTTTTACTAAGCTTGAATAATCAAAAATCATCTAATAACATCTAAACTTCGTTTTCTTGATGATTCTTTTCACGCGCGAAGATACTCTCACTAAACTTAAATTTCCACTAGTAAGATAACAAAATCTCTCCTATATTCTACTTTACGCAAACTAATTAAGTAGCTTATAGCAATCGAGATCTAATTAGTAATCTATACATTGACATGTGACTTATTTACAATTTAAACAATGATAATAACCTCAAACACATAATAATCAAGAATTCTACAATAAAATGTTATCATAAATAACAAAAATAATAGTTACTTGAAGTTTCTGTGTATTCTGATTAGAAAGTTCATCTTCTTCAACAATCTCATATTCAATTGATTTTATTCCATTAAGATATTCTTCTTCTTCACTCATATTTTTTGAATTGTATGTTTTTTAAGATCGATTATGATTCTGGTCGTGATTACGGTGGCGATTCCGGTAGTAGACGGTAGTTTAAAAGTGCGGTGTAGTGGTGGTTTGATCGGGCGGTGTAGTGGTGGTTTGATCGGCAGTGGTTATGACCAGAGATTGTTGAAAATGGTTATAATTAGACAGAATTAATCGTTTCACCTGTAAATTGTGTGGGATGTGTGTGTTTTTATATATATATTAGTTGTAAGGATGATACTTACAAAAATACCCATTTTAGTATATAGTTAGTGCAAATGATTTAGCCATTAGATCTAAAAAAAGAGGGATTAGATGGAGGGCTAGGATCTCTTCTCGCGTTCTCAAAAAAATTAGACTTCTCACAAGAAACACCCCCTATATATATATATATATATATATATATATATATATATATATATATATATATATATATATATATATATATATAGGCTCCGGTTCTATTGAGAAGGTTTTTATTTTGAGAAGATTGAGAAATCTTCGTTTGAGCAAATTGATTCATGTTTTTGATTTGATTCACAAGTAAACATCATTTTATGGTGAATCGAATCTATAAATCCCAAATTTGATTCACAAATCATTGTTAAAATCGAGTTATGATGATGATTCATTAAATTTGTACAGATGATTCAGTATTCTACATATATTGCAAAATCGAGAGATTTTTAACATTGATTCAAATTTTTTTTTACACATTTTGAATTTTAACCACATTAAAATGAGTTTTACGCTTGAAAAACATGAATCATAGTTACAAATCTATCGTTTTTGAAAACCTTCTCAATCTTCTCAAAATAAAAACCTTCTCAATCGATCCGGATTCTATATATATATATATATATATATATATATATATATATATATATATATATATATATATATATTGAAGCGTTCAAATAAGAAGTTCTTTTTTTGTGAGAACGCGAGAAGTGATCATGAGCCCTGACCCTCCATTTACTCCCTAGCTCCTTTTTTAAGATCTAATGGTTAAAATTAATCATTTTCCACTAACTATACTTTAAACAATCCTCACACCTAATGTGTATATATATATATAGGGAAGGGATCCAGTAAGAAGAAAAACTAAAATGAGAAGAATAAGAAGGATTTCTAACCACACATTTAAAATAGAAGGGAGAATTTTAAGGGAAAATGCATCCATTTTTGTATATGCATCTGAAATGAGTGGTTGTGGTTTCTTCTTATCATTCTTATTTTAATTTTTCTTCTCATTTAATCTTAACTCTATATATATATATATATATATATATATATATATATATATATATATATATATATATCCCTCCTCCATATAAAGGAGGGTTTGTTTGAATGAGATCTCCCCCAAAATTCTAATAAAATGACACCTGGCATTCTTTTCTCCAAAACTCCCTCCACCGTCAGATCTCCTACTTTCCCTCACAGCATTAACTCCCCATCAGTTTTAATGTTATCCCATTTCCCCCAAATCATATTCAAACCCTATTGTAAATAAATCGATCCAAGGAATACAATTGAATATTGAAAAAGTTTTCTTAAAATCGATGGAAACAATCGATCCAAGGTAATTTTTTTTAATGATTATTCATAATTCATTGCTATCTTCTAAATACATTAATATCTTTATAATCACAAGAACCCCAATTTCCAGAATCATAATTCAACTATTTGACTTTGATTTCATATTCATATTTAGCGCGTTTTCTAAGCAATTGAATAACCGATTGAATTTTATACATAAAAAGATAAGGGTTTTCGTATTTTTTTAATGTTTTAAAAGTATTCTTTTGATTTTGAAAAGCTAGGGTTATCAGTATATTGATTCAAGAATTCAAAGGTATGTAATTCTAACAAATGCATTGGCCTTAAACTATTCAAAGGTATCAATATGATATATTTTTTTTCACTCATTTATGTTTAGTTTGTGTTTAATTTTATGTGTTTTGATTAAAAATTGGCTGGAAAAAATATTTGTCGTTTTGATTAATTTGGTGTACTCACCTACCAACTTATGTATTAAACATCAAAAGTGTATTTTTTTTCTATGTTGATGACTGAATTCGTGTAGGTAGTCACAATTTTTTTTCTTTTCCATAAAGTTTTGTGTTCGGTTGATTCATTAGGGTCATGTGCAGATTCATTTGTTTGTATGGCTTATTTGGAGTAGTTACTTTATATAAAGATGTCATGTTTCTTATGATTTACATTTGATGTTGGGCTACCATTAGGTATAACAGTCAACAAACAAAGCATTTGTTGCCGACATCTCACCTAAACAATAGGTACACCATAATCTTCTGTTTGGAAAATTTAGAGCCTTTGGAACCAGGTGTCTTATGACTTTTCAGGGCCTTTGGAACCAGGGTCCGAACAGAGCAAATTCTAAAGAAATGAGGTACGTCGTAATCTTCTGTTTAGCAACTTCTAAAGAAATGAGGTACATTCAAATACTTTTGTAGTTAAAATAAAATCATTCTTGTGTATAACAGGTTGCTTCATGGAAAAGGAAACACATGGTGCTTGAGTCGGTGGTGTTCATATCATTTGGTTTGTCAAGGTCAAGCTTTTTCCATTTAGTTCAACATTTTATTCATAAGGTCATGTTGTTGTGACTACTAAATAATACACGTTAGAATGCATTGCAAGAAAAAAAAAGATTAAACAGAACAAAAACTCAATTTTTATAGATATACAGATATATAATGTACAAACGTTTTAGGATTGATTATTTAATGGAAGAGGCTGTTTGACATTGCGTATTTAAGTGCTTGTCCGACTATTTTTAAATAGAAAAGAAACCTATAATTAGCTATCCAAATACCCCTTATCTGCACTAACCATCGGAACACCCAAAAACTGTCCATATGCATTAAAGAAAAACATACACAACATCATTCTAGATAAGCAATAGCATCAGGCTTATTATGTTATAAAAACACAACAAGCTTACTGATTAAAGGGTTGATAGTGTATGTAATTAAAATTCATAAGCTGCTCTCAAAAGAATCTTAGCCAAACACCCGCTAAATAACATGCAGAATTCGCTGCAAGGTTACATAATCTGTTTATTAAATCTATCAATTGTGTTTCAGGGTATTGAGCGAGGGAAGCAAGAACGTCGCTGCAATAGTAGGCAAGTTTATTGTTATTTGGGACTTCCATCAAGTGAATACCAGTGCACATGAATGCTACCGAAACAAACATAATGGAGGTGGTCCGGGAATGGGTCCAATTGGTTTGAAGAAACACTGAGCACCATACTTGCCTTCACTCCCTGCAGTAAGCACCAAAATCCATTTCACAGATGAAGAATTTAATATGCTTTACATGATTGCACATAATCCATTTCACAGAAGCTAATATCCTACAAAAATCATGTGACAAGCAAGTGTATGGTCACATATTATTTTTATATGGGAAAGTGATTATGGTCACATATTATTTTAATGTCAATGGTGCTACTATTGGAGATGTAAGTTATTCAATACCATTTTGTCCTCTTAATTTCATACTTTAATATGGTAAGCAGTTCAATGTTTATTCGAAGTTCATTCTTTTAACTCTAACAAAAGAATGACATTCAAATTATTGCAGACCTTATATAAAAAGAATCGTTATATTCAACAATGCCCATGGTGCCTACCATTGGAGATGTAAGTAATTCAATACCATTATGTCTACTTATATAAAGCCGATCATATGTTTATGTTACAGACTTCTTGTGGTCAAAACTTTTCCTTGAAGTGCTAAAATAAATCGGTTGGTAAGCGGAGCGCACTTGTGCGAAACATCGAACTTTGATTCTCCCAAAATGGCACCTATAGCGTCATTTGGATGACAAAGCTGACAAATGGGCCACCTAAAGCGTAGTTACGTTGGTTCCTTTAAATTAGTCTAATTAAATTAATATGGTGATATGATACTCTAATGTTTATGTAAAGCTTCGTTATATGCTCCCTGTTCTGAATCAGAATTATGAAAACTATGATTAGCCATTTCTTAATATAAGATTTGCATATTTTTCCTTTGATTAGCCATTACCTGATAAATGATTTGCATATTGGGTGCTTTAGATATTATTGATCAAGACAATGAGATAATTCAGGAATATATGTGTATGAAGTATATTATCATCAATGTGGCTTCTCAAATGGTTATCTATTATATAACGAGGGATTTGTTGTAAGCAACATCACTTAAATTGGCATTACATTTTACATCCTGCTTGCCGAGTACTTGTAATTCTAATACTTTGTTGTGGTTTATGCAGATAGTGCCTGTTTCAAGAGTTCGACCAAATGTTTCTCAAATCCCTTTCAATAAGTCAATGAGGCATTTTTCGTAAGCATTTCTTTACTTTGAAAGTTTATAACCTTTCTATTCAATTTTAAGATTCATCTAGATAGCTGAATATATAGGTACTCACAACTCTGTTAATTATTCTGAAGACCTATGATCTTAATCGCCTCCGTTAGTGCTGTAATTTTGAGCCTACCCTCGACCAAGTTTTTTATAATCTACCTCGATCCATTTCTAACACGTGAGACTTTTAACGTGGCCCCGTTATGTTTACATAAAACACTTAAATAATCCAGAAATCCTAAGAATAATGCTTTCCTAAATGCTAAATGTTATAATAAGCGAATTAAGTAACACACAACAAAACAAAAAAGGCTAATCCAAACACCCTGATAGTAACATGATCATGCAGCATATGGGGTATGTCTTCATTTTCTGTTATTTTTCTAATTAGATTGTGTTTGGAATTTTACTTTTTGTTTGACAACCTCTGTGTTTCGAGAGTTAGGAAGGTTTAAGCCACTGGTAGTAAAGAAGAAGGTTTTGTGGCATCTTTTCATACATGATTGCTGGAAGTATTTTGGCGGCTATATTTTTTATTAGTCTTGGTCACATACTTTAAATCTCAAGCATCTTTGACATGTTAATATGAAGAAATGATCACTCCACTGATATTGCTATGATAATCACTACTGGTAAGTTTCATATTATCTTAATATGGTTTTTGTTTTTGGAATAAAAAGTAATGAAATTCATTGCTGTTATGGTGTAAGGGTTAAAAAAAGTGTCTTTCACAATGATTGATTCGTGTGATTTAGAATTTGTAGATTAAGTGAACGGTTTATTAAATTAGGTGAACGGTTTATCATTCCCTTTTATAGTTCTATATAATTCAGATCATGGGTCATTTCTATATTGATTTTGTGTTTTGTGCTACCAATTTATGTTTTGTGTTTTGTGCTTTGTGCCTACCAATTTATAGTTTTTTGGCTACATCTTCCTAACAGGTTTTTGGATGTCGTGGCACATGATATGGTTGCTCAATTCCAATGAACCTTATCATCAAGGTAATCGTTATCCTTTTATGTGGTTTGTTTAGTGATTAGTATCTATGATCGATACAACAACAATGACTAAACCACATAACTTTCTAATGTATCCCTCAAGCATGTTTACTTGGGTCTGGGACTGGTGCTGCATCCAATCACCCCCTTACAGCGACAACCAAACACCCCCTTACATTAGCCATTCAAACACCCCCTTACAACAGCCATCCAAACACCCCTTGCAAGAGTAGAACACCCCATTACAACAGCCATCCAAACAACCCCTGACCACAACCAAACACTCCCTTACAGCTGTAACCACCCGCATTTACAGGTTACTTTTAATTTTCGAGATTTTACTATTCACAATTACTATTCATTTTTCACTATTCATCCGTAAAATTTTTATTTCACATTCTCGTAAGATAAATTATTTTAGTAATGTCCTGAGAATTCGACAATCGTTAGATCATTTTCGCAAAGGTTATTAAGAAAAACATCGTTATAAAGTTTCATTTTGGACGGTCCATCGTTTAAACATCACGTGCATAACGAAAATCAACTCTGATAATTTTCCTAACATCAGATAAATTCTTAGATCACTCATGGTTAATTTGAGAATTTTCAAGATTTATTTTTATGTTAACAAATAAGCCCTGCGCTGAAAAACTAAACTTACGTTTTAAACAATTCTACTTACATCCAGACTTAACGATTCCTGCACTGTGTTTATAATATGTTTTTGACACTTTTACATTTTTTGGAAAAGTCAAGCATATTTCCCTCCTCCTTTGACCATAAAGGAATTAACCTTTTACGTTCTACATTTTTGCATAAATCGCGTAAATTTTAAACTTCACAAATAACTGTTAAGTTATCCTGCGTATGAAGAAAACCATATTTTGACATCTCATATCAATTTTAGACTAATTTTAGTCTACTCTAAATAAATTCACGGTCGTTTCCCTGAAATTTCGTTCTTTTCTGATAAACTGCGAATTACGCGTTTTTGACCCGTGTTTCCAGCTTTAAGCAGCGTTTTTGCACCCAATGAGATTTATCACCCATTTTATATTTTTAGATGGAGTATAATGATGAGTCTCATCATTCCTGCAAATTTTTTATTTTTACGATACCTGGTTTTACGTTTTATGGCTTAACGACTTACGGTTGGCATTTAACGGAACCAAAACTTACTCTAAACTCAAGATATTATCAAAACTTATCATCTAAGCCATCTAGAAGTGTTGTGGCCGACCTAAGGGGGGAGAGTCATCATATTGGTGGCTTAATCCTAACCATGGATCATTTTGATCATTACAAGTGTCCTAACCTAACCATGGTTAATATTTAACCCAATATATGGTTAACCAAACTTACCCTCCTATAAATAGGAAGTGAAATACATCATAAACTCCCTCACTTACTGATTTGGGTCGTTCATAACTTAAAACACTCACATCTTCCATCATTTGATCTATAAACTCCAAGTTTATGCAAGGAAGTTCCAAAGATCAAGCTACTTCATCAAATCTCTAGCAAGGTTAAGTGATCTTCTTGAGTTTAAATCCACTCAAGTTACTTAGTACTTCATCACCAACTCTTCAAGTTTGCAAGGGTGCCAAGGTGTGGAAAGCTAGCTCAATCCGAAGTCTTACGCGATCAATCAAAGTCCTAACCTTACTAAGTTACTCCTTTCTTATTGAAAGCCAAAAGTTGTAAGCAACTTATCACCACCATCATCTCATCTTTATTATTCATAATCTTAACTATTTCATGCTATATATATAGTTACTATGTTGATTCATGATGTACATATACTCAATCACTTGTTTTAATTCACATATGGTCATAAAAGTAACACACTAGTAAACTAGTCATAATCTACACATGTGAGACCATTAAAAACAGTAATATAAGGACTTTCTAACTTACATAATATGGTAGACAATATAAAAAGGTAAACATAGCAATTTGAATCACCCAAAACGGACAAACGAGTCAAAAGTTATAAGCAAAAGAAGTTAGCGAAACCTAAACGCCAAAACTACCATGTATAAGCTGTTTTCAGTTCTGTCTTTTTAAAAGTGGTACTTCTGGTCCGAATCATTAAGAAGTTAAAACACGAAAGTTGTCCGGAACGACGTTTTCCTTCAGTATTAACGAAGCTCAGACCTTGAAAACGCATAAATAGGCCATAATCTTTCAAAAACAGAAACTGCCGTAAATAAAGTCTCACAACTATACTTTTGTCACAACTAAAAGCAAACCAAGAGGCCTAATGGCCATAAGCCAAGACCACGGCTATGGCTAAGGCCAAAGCTAAGTCTCAAGACCATGGAAGTCAAGACCAAAGTCACGGCAAGGCCATGGCTAAAGCCTCAAGGCTTGTTTGAAACGACGAGAACTTGTAAAAACTAGATAGTTATTAAAACATGATAAACTTTATGTTATAACAATCTTCACTCAAAACATATGTTGTATTTACTAAGTGCTACAATAGTAGGGAGCTTCATGTGAGGGGTTTCATTCGAGTAAAACGTATCGACGAGTTGCTGGATTTACGAATTAAAGTGTCCTAGCTCCTCGAACGTTTACTGCATGACCTCTGAATTATGATGGCCCGAACGGTAGTACGATATCTATAAACTAAATATGTTTTCACATATTAAAGATCTTTATATAAACATCAAATGATAATTGACTACATCATGATCAACATAGGAATATATATAGGATGGTTTATGTTTCCTTAAACATTATTCCAAACCTAAGTCGCAACATTTCATTTTTAGGTTGCACATAGAAGTCTTCCGACTTATCCATCATCCGTTAAAGTACTTAATATCATCAACTTTTGGTGAGTTCATAGCCCCACTTTCTATTATTGTTTTACAAACCCTTGGGGGAGATACATGCTTTATTTTAAACCGAACACATTGCTTTCAAACTGTATGCTTATCTGATTGTTTTATTAGCACTAAGTTACTGCATTTGCCAAACATAAGTCCCTAAATCATGAATCATTAATCACTATGTGAGAGTGGGCGCGAATATTGTGAATAGATCTATTGGGATTGACGAATCCCGTTTGTGTTGGCCCGTTAGAGGCAAACAAATGCACTATATTTGAGTAACATTAGGTAAAAATGGCAATTTTATCTACTAGGGCACGTACCAACAATTTCTCCAATTAAATTTGGAACACGTTAACGCCTTGATTGCATGATGCTTAGTCTAATAATAACTGTTTTGTTTTCAAAACCTTGGTGTGAGTCAAATTAACTCACACTACCAACATAATGTGTTCAACCATCAAACAAACTCTATGAATTTCACTCAACCTTTGTGTTGACAGTTTTAAGCATGTATTTTAGGTCCATAAAGTCGGAAGCTGGCACGGAAGGGCAAGATCAAGAAGGCTATACATAAATAATTTATCATTCACAAAGCATCAAAAACTTTATATTGATGTCTTTTGTAATCAATGGAACCAACTGGGACCTATTTTGTAAACTCTGATATATTTGAATGATAAAGCCTTTTTAAAACGACTCCTTTAGAGATCGTTTTCTATTATTATGACTGTTGTGCCATCAAGTAATACCCAGTTTGAATTCCGCTGCATATCAAGAATTGGGGGTGTTACATATTGGTACCAGAGCCATAGTTATAGAGAAACGAGTCTAAATTATGACTTAAACTATAACTAATTTTACAAACAAAAACATTTTTATAGCCTTCCGTTCTCCGTGCCTTCCATCCTCCAGACGATTATGGACTTTCAAGACATTTTATAATAACATGAACATATTAGTATATTGATATATACGCTTGAATTATTTAAAACATTCCCCGTAAATATTATAACTATTTTAACATCATATCCTTTTGTAGTCACTATGTCTGTGCATGCATCTCCCGAGTACGTTGCGGCGTCACCCGAACCAATTCCAAACATTCCAAATATTCCAGAACTTGACTTTCCTGATATAAATGATGATTACCTCGATGCCGTTGATTACGAAGATGAACCATACGAGGATATGGATGAAGAAGAAGAAGAGGATCCGGTTGTACCAGATTCTCCGAAATATAATGTTCAAGATTGGGTGGAATCCGAGGATGATCAAGAGGAAAACTATGTATATGGTGTAGCACCATTATCACCACCTCCTGAATCGGAAACCTCTTCCAAACCAAATCTTGCTACTCCTACTCAAGGACCAACATCCACTTATGAGGATGGTGGAACCTCCTCGGCAATGGCCATGAAACCCTCTCCCCAATACAACCTATATTGCCTCAAATGAAAATGCACCAAACTACAAGACATTACCAAAAATCTATCGCAAGAAATGAAATTGCGTAAAACAGAAACTTCTAAAGCCCAAGATGAGGCTGAGAGAGCCCGCAGACGCCTCGAGATATACATCCTCGAAGAGAACTATAACGATGAACGATGAGAAAGGAAACACAACATAGAAATCAATATACTCAAACATCAGTTAACATCCGCTCAAATCAGTAATGACTTTGCAAGGATTGATCAGAATAGGCTAGAGAGAGAGCTACACCAATTACGATCATGGATTGCAAATACATACCCTGATATGTGCCGTACGGGCAATAATAGTATTGATGCTCTTGCGGTCAAAGGGAATTCTCAACCACCACAAAAACCACCAAGCCCGAAATAGATTAGCATATTAATAGTAATCTTTTGTAATCACTAAACTGATTAGACTCAGTTAGTTCTATGTAACTCATGTAATAGCTAGCAGTAGTAAAACGTTGAAATTACTAAACTGAAAGTTTCAGTTAGTAAATTTTGAAGAAGCTTGTAATAGGTTTCGATTTTGTAAATCAATCAACGTTATGTGAATAAAAACTCTTGTTATATGCTATCATGTGTTATGGTTTAAAACTCCAAACTTTATTATTTCTAACCTTCCATCAAAAATCATGATTTTTTTTAACTCTTGATATCTCTTTTTGATAGAATCATGCCGCCAAAGAAAGCTAAAGCACCTCAACCAATGACTCCAGCTGCCATCGAGCGAATGATTACTACCCGAGTGAATGCATCAATTAACGCGGAACGAGCAGCCATAGCCGCTGAAGCTGCCGCTGAAGCCGCTGCTGCAGCCGCCGCTACCGCTGCTGCAACAACCGCAGCCGCTGAAGCCGCCGCAGCCGCCGCTGCCGCTGAAACTGCCACTGTCGCTGAAGCTGCTAGGCTTGCCGCAGCTAGTGCAACTAGAGGTTGCTCATACAAAGAATTTATGAGTTGCAAACCCAGAAATTTCAAGGGTTCAGAAGGAGCCGTGGGTTTAACTCGCTGGTTTGAAAGAATGGAGTCTGTGTTCTCAATCAGCAAATGCGCTGAAAATGACAAAGTTCAATATGCCACTTGTACACTACTGGATCAGGCATTATCATGGTGGAATTCAGTTGCTCAACCAATAGGCATCATGAGTGCTTATCAAATCTCTTGGGTTGCTCTAAAGGGTTTAATGATCAAGGAGTATTGCCCTCGTAGTGAAATACAGAAATTGGAAGTAGAGTTTTGGAACCATGTTCTCAAGGGTGTTGACATTGCAACTTACAACCGCCGATTTCAAGAATTGGCGATACTATGTCCATCAATGGTTCCAACAACTGAAAAGCTGTTAGAGAGATATATCTGGGGACTTACGCCTATCATCCAGGGAAATGTGACTTCGTTTGATCCAAAGTGACTTGATGATGCTATGCGAATGTCTCGAAGTCTCATGCATCAAGTGGTTCGAATAGGAGCTACCCAAAGACAGAATCTCAACACTACCACCAACAACACCAACTACCGTAATAACAACAACCATACCAACAACAATAACAACCGAAACAACAACAACAAACGACAATGGGATAACAACCAAAGAAACACTTTCAACAACCAAAATCGTAACACCCAACACCATCAGCAACAAAACAAAAGACAAGAAGCCTCAACGGCTTATGTTGCAGCACCAGCTGGAGGAAATTATGGTGGAACCTACCCAAAGTGCAATAATTGCAACTATCACCATATAGGTCCTTGCCCAGCCAAGTGTCACAAGTGTCAAAAACCAGGACACCTTGCTAAAGACTGTAGAAGCAAAGTTGTGGCTACTGGAGCTAACCTTCAACCGATAGTTACATGTTTCGGGTGTGGGGAGAAAGGACATGTCAAACCCAATTGTCCTCAAAACCGTGGCCAACAAGGCGGAGATGCTCGTGGTAGAGCCTATGTGATGGGCAACGGTGAACCTCAACAAGACCCGAACGTAGTCACTGGTACGTTTTCACTCAATAATCATCTTGTTAAGGTCTTATTCGATTCCGGTGCTGATATGAGCTTTATATCTTCCAAAATTGCACCTTTACTTAATATTGCACCAACCACTATGGATACTCACTATAGTATTGAATTAGCCAATGGAAACTTAGTAAACACCAATACTGTACTCCAAAACTGTACCCTCAACCTTTTAGATCATCCATTCAGCATCAATCTCATGCCAATCGAACTTGGAAGTTTCGATGTTGTTATTGGCATGGATTGGTTGTCAAAACATCGAGCCAACATCATATGTGGCGAAAAAGTTGTTCACATTCCTTGTAACAATGAAACTTTGGTCATCCGTGGTGATCGAAGTGGAACTCGCTTAAACATCATCTCATGTATGAAAACCATGAAGTACATTGAAAAAGGATGTTATGCATTTCTAGCTCATGTTACCGAGAAGGAATCCAAAGAAAAACGACTTGAAGACGTTCCTATCGCTCGTGAATTTCCTGAAGTTTTCCCTGAAGACTTACCCGGTCTTCCACCATCCCGTCAAGTAGAGTTTCACATTGATTTAGTGCCAGGAGCGGCGCTAGTGGCCCGCGCACCCTACAGACTACCACCATCCGAGATGCAAGAACTAGCAAATCAACTACAAGAACTCTCGGACAAGGGGTTTATCCGACCTAGTTCCTCACCTTGGGGAGCTCCCGTCTTGTTCGTGAAAAAGAAAGATGGATCGTTACGAATGTGTATCGACTATCGTGAGCTAAACAAATTAACCATAAAGAACCGATACCCTTTGCCAAGAATCGACGATCTATTCGATCAACTACAAGGTTCAACCTATTATTCAAAAAAAGACCTTCGATCGGGTTACCATCAAGTTAAGGTTCGAGAAGAAGACATTCCAAAAACAGCCTTTAGAACTCGCTATGGTCATCACGAGTTCCAAGTAATGCCGTTTGGCTTGACGAATGCACCAGCCGTATTCATGGATCTCATGAATCGGGTGTGTAAGCCATACTTGGACAAGTTTGTGATAGTATTCATCGATGACATTCTCATATACTCCAAAAGCGAAGAAGAACATAAAGATCATCTGAGAACGATTTTAGATTTGCTCAAGAAAGAGAAGTTGTACGCAAAATTCTCTAAATGTGAATTCTGGATTCAGTCAGTACAATTCCTTGGGCATGTTATCGATAGCACGGGTCTACATGTTGATCCCGCTAAAATTGAGGCTATCAAGGATTGGCCAACACCTACGACACCTACAGAAATTTGTCAATTTCTAGGTTTGGCTGGTTATTATCGAAGGTTTATTGAGGGGTTTTCCTCCATAGCCAAACCTTTGACTACGCTAACTCAGAAAAACAAGAAGTACATCTGGAACGAAGATGAAGAAGAAGCTTTCCAAATCCTAAAACAAAAACTTTGTAGTGCCCCTATTCTAGCTTTGCCAGATGGGATCGAAGATTTTGTAGTCTATTGTGATGCTTCGCACCAAGGATTAGGAGCCGTACTCATGCAACGAGAAAAAGTCATGGCTTATGCTTCACGACAACTCAAGAAACATGAAGAAAACTACAATACTCATGACTTGGAGTTAGGAGCAGTAGTCTTTGCACTTAAGATCTGGAGACACTATCTATACGGTACTAGATGTACTGTGTTTACCGACCACAAAAGTCTCCAACACATTCTCGATCAAAAGGAATTAAACATGAGGCAACGACGATGGCTAGAATTGCTGAGTGACTATGATTGCGACATTCGCTATCATCCGGGAAAAGCCAACGTAGTAGCAGATGCCCTGAGCCGGAAGGAAAGGGTTAAACCTCTACGAGTTCGAGCTTTAGTCCTAACCATCAATTCAAATTTCCCTGCTCAAATACTCAATGCCCAAGCCGAAGCGGTAAAACAACAAGACATTGAGAAGGAGAAATTAGATGGCATGATACATAAGAAATTTGAAACCCGTTCTGACGAAACTTTATGCTTCCAAGGACGAAGTTGGTTACCACTTTATGGTGGTCTACGAGATTTAATCATGCTTGAGTCCCACAAATCCAAATATTCCGTACATCCAGGATCTGATAAGATGTATCATGATCTAAAACTACTCTATTAGTGGCCAAACATGAAAGCCGACATTGCCACCTACGTCAGTAAATGCCTTACTTGTTCCAAAGTGAAGGCTGAACACCAAAACCCTCCGGTCTCTTACAACAACCCGAGATTCCGATATGGAAATGGGAACGAATCACAATGGATTTTATCACTAAACTCCCAAAGACATCCAACGGTTATGACTCCATCTGGGTCATAGTGGATCGTCTCACAAAGTCCGCACACTTTATACCAATCAAAGAGACTTACAAGATGGATCAGTTGACTCGACTATACATCAAGGAAATAGTCTCAAAACATGGTGCACCGATCTCTATCATATCTGACCGAGATGGTAGATTTGCCTCAAACTTCTGGCAGTCACTCCAAGACGCCTTCGGAACAAACTTAGACATGAGTACAGCGTATCACCCTCAAACCGATGGTCAGAGTGAACGAACCATTCAAACGCTAGAAGACATGCTTCGAGCTTGTATAATCGACTTTGGAAAAGGATGGGATAACCATTTACCATTGGTCGAATTCTCCTACAATAATAGTTATCACGCGAGTATCAAGGCAGCACCCTTTGAAGCACTTTACGGTCGAAAGTGCCGATCGCCTGTCTGTTGGGCCGAAGTGGGAGATGTTCAACTCACTGGTCCAGAACTCATTCGTGAAACAACAGAGAAAATTATACAAGTAAAAAATCAGTTACAAAAAGCAAGAGATAGACAAAAGAGTTATGCCGATGTATGACGCAAACCCTTAGAATTCCAAGTTGGAGATAAAGTTATGCTAAAAGTCTCACCTTGGAAAGGTGTCATGCGATTCGGTAAACCTGGAAAACTAAACCCAAGATACATAGGACCATTCAAATTCCTAGCTAGGGTTGGTCCAGTGGCGTACAAACTTGAGCTCCCATCGGAACTCAGTAATGTACATCCCACTTTTCATGTATCCAACCTAAAGAAGTGTTTATCCGATGAATCGTTAGTTATTCCACTCGACGAGCTCAAACTCAGCAATGATCTACACTTCATTGAACAACCTGTGGAGATCATGGACCGAGAGGTCAAAAAACTAAAACAGAGTCGAATACCAATTGTCAAAGTTCGCTGGAACTCCCAACGTGGCCCAGAATTTACATGGGAACGAGAAGACCAAATGCGTCGAAAGTACCCTCACCTTTTAGGAGGAGCATCAACATCAAGTAACAAATAAATCACAAGGACGTGATTTCTCCAACGGGGGGAGACTGTAACCACCCGCATTTACAGGTTACTTTTCATTTTCGAGATTTTACTATTCACATTTACTATTCATTTTTCACTATTCATCTGTAAAATTTTTATTTCACATTCTCGTAAGATAAATTATTTTAGTAATGTCCTGAGAATTCGACAATCGTTAGATCATTTTCGCAAAGGTTATTAAGAAAAGAATCGTTATAAAGTTTCATTTTGGACGGTCCATCGTTTAAACATCACGCGCATAACGAAAATCGACTCTGATAATATTCCTAACATCAGATAAATTCTTAGATCACTCATGGTTAATTTGAGAATTTTCAAGATTTATTTTTATGTTAACAAATAA
Organism: Chrysanthemum seticuspe; assembly: GCA_019973895.1. NCBI lineage: Eukaryota > Viridiplantae > Streptophyta > Magnoliopsida > Asterales > Asteraceae > Chrysanthemum > Chrysanthemum seticuspe. Next base: position 151,542,143 of record BPTQ01000005.1, on the reverse strand, counting down.
GCCCTGCGCTGAAAAACTAAACTTACGTTTTAAACAATTCTACTTACATCCAGACTTAACGATTCCTGCACTGTGTTTCTAATATGTTTTTGACACTTTTATATTTTTTGGAAAAGTCAAACATATTTCCCTCCTCCTTTGACCATAAAGGAATTAACCTTTTACGTTCTACATTTTTGCATAAATCGCGTAACTTTTAAACTTCACAAATAACTGTTAAGTTATCCCGCGTATGAAGAAAACCATATTTTGACATCTCATATCACTTTTAGACTAATTTTAGTCTACTCTAAATAAATTCACGGTCGTTTCCCTGAAATTTCGTTCTTTTCCGATAAACTGCGAATTACGCGTTTTTGACCCGTATTTCCAGCTTTAAGCAGCGTTTTTGCACCCAATGAGACTTATCACCCATTTTATATTTTTAGATGGAATATAATGATGAGTCTCATCATTCCTGCAAGTTTTGTATTTTTACGATACCCGGTTTTACGTTTTATGGCTTAACGACTTACGGTTGGCATTTAACGGAACCAAAACTTACTCTAAACTCAAGATATTATCAAAACTTATCATCTAAGCCATCTATAAGTGTTGTGGCCGACCTAAGGGGGGAGAGTCATCATATTGGTGGCTTAATCCTAACCATGGATCATTTTGATCATTACAAGTGTCCTAACCTAACCATGGTTAATATTTAACCCAATATATGGTTAACCAAACTTACCCTCCTATAAATAGGAAGTGAAATACATCATAAACTTCCTCACTTACTGATTTGGGTCGTTCATAACTTAAAACACTCACATCTTCCATCATTTGATCTATAAACTCCAAGTTTATGCAAGGAAGTTCCAAAGATCAAGCTACTTCATCAAATCTCTAGCAAGGTTAAGTGATCTTCTTGAGTTTAATTCCACTCAAGTCACTTAGTACTTCATCGCCAACTCTTCAAGTTTGCAAGGGTGCCAAGGTGTGGAAAGCTAGCTCAATCCGAAGGCTTACGCGATCAATCAAAGTCCTAACCTTACTAAGTTACTCCATTCTTATTGAAAGCCAAAAGTTGTAAGCAACTTATCACCACCATCATCTCATCTTTATTATTTATAATCTTAACTATTTCATGCTATATATATAGTTACTATGTTGATTCATGATGTACATATACTCAATCACTTGTTTTAATTCACATATGGTCATAAAAGTAACAAACTAGTAAACTAGTCATAATCTACACATGTGAGACCATTAAAAACAGTAATATAAGGACTTTCTAACTTACATAATATGGTAGACAATATAAAAAGGTAAACATAGCAATTTGAATCACCCAAAATGGACAAACGAGTCAAAAGTTATAAGCAAAAGAAGTTAGCGAAACCTAAACGCCAAAACTACCATGTATAAGCTGTTTTCAGTTCTGTCTTTTTAAAAGTGGTACTTCTGGTCCGAATCATTAAAAAGTTAAAACACGAAAGTTGTCCGGAACGACGTTTTCCTTTAGTAGCAAAGAAGCTCGGACCTTGAAAACGCATAAATAGGCCATAATCTTTCAAAAACAGAAACTGCCGTAAATAAAGTCTCACAACTATACTTTTGTCACAACTAAAAGCAAACCAAGAGGCCTAATGGCCATAAGCCAAGACCACGGCTATGGCTAAGGCCAAAGCTAAGTCTCAAGACCAAAGTCACGGCAAGGCCATGGCTAAAGCCTCAAGGCTTGTTTGAAACGACGAGAACTTGTAAAAACTAGATAGTTATTAAAACATGATAAACTTTATGTTATAACAATCTTCACTCAAAACATATGTTGTATTTACTAAGTGCTACAATAGTAGGGAGCTTCATTTGAGGGGTTTCATTTGAGTAAAACGTATCGACGAGTTGTTGGATTTACGAATTAAAGTGTCCTAGCTCCTCGAACGTTTACTGCATGACCTCTGAATTATGACGGCCCGAACGGTAGTACGATATCTATAAACTAAATATGTTTTCACATATTAAAGATATTTCTATAAACATCAAATTATAATTGACTACATCATGATCAACATAGGAATATATATAGGATGGTTTATGTTTCCTTAAACATTATTCCAAACCTAAGTTGCAACGTTTCATTTCTAGGTTGCACATAGAAGTCTTCCGACTTATCCATCATCCGTTAAAGTACTTAATATCATCAAATTTTGGTGAGTTCATAGCCCCACTTTCTATTATTGTTTTACAAACCCTTGGGGGAGATACATGCTTTATTTTAAACCGAACACATTGCTTTCAAACTGTATGCTTATCTGATTGTTTTATTAGCACTAAGTTACCGCATTTGCCAAACATAAGTCCCTAAATCATGAATCATTAATCACTATGTGAGAGTGGGCGCGAATATTGTGAATAGATCTATTGGGATTGACGAATCCCGTTTGTGTTGGCCCGTTAGAGGCAAACAAACGCACTATATTTGAGTAACATTAGGTAAAAATGGCAATTTTAACTACTAGGGCACGTACCAACAATTTCTCCAATTAAATTTGGAACACGTTAACGCCTTGATTGCATGATGCTTAGTCTAATAATAACTGTTTTGTTTTCAAAACCTTGGTGTGAGTCAAATTAACTCACACTACCAACATAATGTGTTCAACCATCAAACAAACTCTACGAATTTCACTCAACCTTTGTGTTGACAGTTTTAAGCATGTATTTTAGGTCCATAAAGTCGGAAGCTGGCACGGAAGGGCAAGATCAAGAAGGCTATACATAAATAATTTATCATTCACAAAGCATCAAAAACTTTATATTGATGTCTTTTGTAATCAATGGAACCAACTGGGACCTATTTTGTAAACTCTGATATATTTGAATGATAAAGCCTTTTTAAAACGACTCCTTTAGAGATCGTTTTCTATTATTATGACTGTTGTGCCATCAAGTAATACCCAGTTTGAATTCCGCTGCATATCAAGAATTGGGGGTGTTACAACAGCAACCATCTAAACACCTCCTGATGGGCGGAAATGGCTATTGGAACTAAAGGTATTCTCAAATCTAATCCACTTATTTTTTTTCTTAACTCTTACGGCTATTATATGTGGCCGCCTTTTTTTTTTTTACCTATTTCACATAATTGTAGCTACTTTGATTTGGTGTTTGTGTTGATTTAATGGTATTTGGAAGAAAAAAAAAGATAGGAAAATGTGGTTGTGCTAATTACTTCTGCATTGTAGGTTTAGTTTTTAGTTAAGAAACATGGTTTGGCCAAATCTAAGTGATTTCTGAAAAGACATTTTTTTAATGTTGTTGCCGGAACTGGCGAACACAACCATCAAGATAACACTTTAAAAAGACATTTTTTAATGTTCTTGTCAGAACTGATTTTAGAAACCATCGATCCTAAGGTATATTTAGCTGTACAATGTGGGTATGCATTTTTTAAAAAGACTTTGTAGGCAAAATTTTAGGCGTACTTTGTAGGCAAGTTCGTCTTTTGAATTCAGATTTATTGGATAAGTTGAATGAACAAGATGTTATTTGCAATAAGGTCCTTTTTTGATTTTATTGTTTATTATTCATTAATATTATGTGAATATTGATATGGTGTTTTGAACCTTTTGTAGTGATGGCGAGAGATTTATGTATGCGGACAACCTTAGAATAAATTTGTGGAACTTTGAGGTTAGTGATCAATATTTCAGTATCATTGACATGAGGCCATCAAACATGGATGATCTTACAGGTAAATTACATTATAATAGTCATTTTCCTGCTTCAGGTTCCCAAAGTTACTAAATTATTGTTATGACTTTGACATATTAGAGAATGTGATATATATTCTAACAATTTGAACGTCTAATTTTTTTATAATGATATATGTCTTGGCTGCTAGAATGTCAAGTTTTGAAATTGACACTCTTTGGTTACTGGATTGCTTGTACTCATGAAAGGGTACATGGTTGCGTCTGCTCATGAAAAAACAATTTAATCATATAATTAAGCTAAAAACAGTTGATATTTAGTGAAAAATGTATAAACGAGACTTTTTAATTTAATTGCTGGAGTTTGTAAGACAAACCGGTGGGAGTGGGCTTATTGATGTTCACTACTGTTTTATGGCTACAAAGCATTCAACAACAGTGAGTTCCTTGCCTCCAAGTGGACCATCAAACGAGTACGTCAATCACCAATTATTTTCAATAAGCTGTACAAACACCAATATTACAAGGAATAAAAATTTAATGCATTTAATTATGTGACAGACCAAGGGATTTAATCAAGATTTTTTGTGTTTGTTTCTTTTACAGTATTAAGAAATAACTTTCACTTTCCCGCTAAAAATGAGCAAGAGAATGTGCATTTTTTATCTTGAAGATTTCTTGAAGCTAGCCGCCCAACGGGCGGGCCTGTAGTTCATGTCCTAAACCATTATCACAAACAGCCCATGTCCCAAACTGTCTTCACAGGGAAAAGTGCAACATCCAAAATAAATATAGTTTCAAATTGTTGAGAAAAATGATACATTTCGCTTTTCGCGTTCACGGTGGGCTTTTAATTACTTACAAATATCTATTATTGAGATGAAATTAAAGCCAAAATAAAGTCCCATCAGATGCGTGAGCACGTAACAACTATAAGTTTATATTTCTATGGCCACAACCTTCTCATTTTGTTTACGGTCATTAATGTTTATCTGATCTTACTATACTTCTGTGTTCAGATGTCTTTTGGAAGTGGATTACCCATAAGAAGTTGGGGATGGTTACCCAAACATCTGTTATCATTGGTATTTGATGGTATATAGCCATCATTTTTCCTTTTTGACATTGTTTTCTTTTTCTCTCCTTTTGGTGTTTAAGAGAAAAGGTTCTATTTTGTTTGTGGTGATTTTGGTACATGTGATTCTAAACCTACAAACACATAAAACATCAATTTGTTTCTGTTCGTTTAATATTTTTTTCTGTAACATGGTTGCAAAAATTATATCAGAAGATAAATTGGGCGATGTTAGCGCTATTCCTTAGATGATAATAACCCCATTCGATAAAAAAATACTTTTTCAACTTAATCGAAAACGGTTCCAGTTTTTGTTTCTTTTCCCAAGACAATAAACAAAAGTCGAGGTCAAACGTTGGCAAAGGTTTGACAAAGATGATAACTAAACAAATGCTACAACAAACATCGTGTATAAAGAGGTTCTTCACAAATTATGAGTATCTTTCTTTATTTTCATTATGCCCTACTATAATAGATATGTATCTTTTTTCTTTTACGATTATGATTGGCAGAAACTTATTTTTATTGTGAACATTATATTAAGTTTAACGATATCTTAAAAACTATATTATTCATTTTATCTTAAATAATTCTTGAAGCTAGCCGCCTAGCGGGCGGGCCTGCGGCTAGTATATAATAAACAAAGGTTTTTTTGAAATTTTTGACACCTCATTAAAGCCATGTAGACACTTGCCACGTCAAAAAAGCCAGCTCATTTATTCCACGTTTGCACAAGTTTAGTTTTGACAGCCCTTTTTTCACATTGTTTCTCTGTCATCATTAAACGGCACTTATGGATCAAAAATACCTGTTACATCTAATTTTTAATCTGTAAATTTTAAGGTTTCTTCATATCAAAATTGTATAAGGTATGTAATGCTTTTATAATTCGTGTTTGATTGTTTGTGTTAACCGTATTCTTAAACAACTCATAACTTTGGATCGGATTGATGCTATTGATAGATTTAGGGTTTTAATTTAGGGTTTTATTTGATGAATTGTAATTTCGAAATCCAATATTAGGATTTTAATTGATATGTCGTTCATTCGATTTCTAATATCAAAATTGTTAATTAAATGATTTGTTGTTTTTTTGAGTTACTGAATGCACATTTGTTGTACGTCTATAAAAACAAAAAAGATTATGTGATTTTAAGATGCATAAGGTTGGATCCAAACCAGGAACTTAAACTAATATAATCTGATCACCTGATGCTGTGTGTGGGAAAATGGCATGTCTTTTAGCGGTAGACAGTGTCTTCGACGCGACTATAGTGTTGCTATAATTGCTTCTCCTTTCCTTCTTCGTTCCTGCTCACACCTCGCAATTAATCAGGCAACGCATTGTTAAAGTTTGCAATTGTCAGACCTATTAATATCTACCTAAATAATATTAGCTTAGCAACATAAAGTGATACACTTTAACGGGAATCACTATGGAGGCTGTGGGCCAGTTGTGTTGTTAAAGTGTGAAACTGTTAGAGCTAATAATATCTACCTAAACAATATTAGCTTAACAACATACGGGAATCACTATACAGGAATCACTTTTTGTATTCTACTAATTTCTGGAACAGGACGACCTAACTCATGAACTGGCCATGATAATCAGACACGATGAGAACCTGAGAAGGCAAGAAAGGAATGGACCTGCTGCTCACATTATTTTTGAATTTGCCCAATTGCTGCACTTCCATGTTGCTACGTATTTTGACAATGAGCTCCCGGTTCAGCCAAGGGTATATATATGCTTCCAGTCTTATCAAATTATAAATAGATTGTAGTATTGTTATACTCCCTTCTGATAGGATTCTGGCTATTTCTCAAGGTGTGATGTAGATTGTGGTTCGGGATCTTCTGATGATTACTCTGGAACAGGTTCACAGGCGGTTGACACCCATTCACAGCAACAATATTGCTCGGCGTCTTCGTTCAGTCTTTATATGCCGACTGAAAATGTGGGATCAAACAATGTTCAACCTCGAGGTGCATACGCTTTTTACAGTATTTATTGTATTTCATTCTATTTTTGTCAGCATATACCTTCAGATATATGCTTTAGGATGGGTACTTTTGTTTCCTCAACAAATATAACATATGTGCTATTTCCAGCATTTTTATCACATTGATACTGAATTTATTATTTACATTTCTGTTCATTCAAATATCTTTATTTTACATTACGGTTATGCTTCATTTTGCATCTCCAACATTTATAAAAATCTGCAATTTTTTGTTCTATGTTGCACAGTATGTGATGATCGTGTTAAAGGGATCTGTACCTGGCATTTGGAGGTACTGAGGAGCCAGCATCATATGGTGAAATAGTGTCTATTGGGGGGCTAAATCCTGATGTAAATAAGAAATTGAGTGCTGCAGTGGCAGATATTCTAAGTACCAAGTTATCTGTCCCTAAGTCTCGATTCTTCCTTAAGTTTTTTGACGCAAAGGCAAGTTTCTTAATCGTTACCTCCGAAATAATTACAAAAGGGGACCTCAAATGTGTCAAAAAGAATTATTCTTAACATTAGAAGTGGCAAGTTGGATGGTAGGTGGGTTGGGTGACAAGTATGGGTTGAAATGAGTCAGTTTCAGTAGGGGCCAGGTATGCGTTGAAGTGGGTCAGTTTCAGTAGGGGCCTCGACGGGTGATGTATAAACACTAATTTACAAATTTATTAATTGTTAAAAAAATGGCTGCATAGGTATCTGAAATGATTAATTGATCAATAGTTGTTAATCGATATGTTAATGTTAACGTACATAAAATAAGGTGGAAATGGGTAATGGATCAATATCTCATGAATCATCAACCCAAATTTCAATGTAATCAGTCATGTCTTCATGTGTTTTACCAATATATAATGTAAAATATGAAAGCGTTTTAAGTATCAAGAAATGTAAGTGACTCTTTGGGTAGTGGATGTAGTGTAAGTGAGATCGTACAACATACGCTTACTTTTTTGGCTACGATTTTTTGCCTTATCTTTGTCACGACATACCTCCATCTTGCCTTTATTATTTTGGTATCACACATCTCATGTTATTAAGGGATGGCTATTTATGCAGGTGTATCATCACAGTTGTGCCAGCAGGATCTTTCGCCCAATAGCGTGTCTGAAAAAAACAGATTTTGGGTGAGTAGCATACTGCATACACTGGTTTTCGTGTTTTCACAGAAGTGTCGGTTTTTATACTTTCTCTACTATTGTTGGATAATGTAGTTGTGGCCCACAAATTCTAGACTTTTCTGCTGGCATTGTTCAGAGCACACCATCAGATTCTTTGGATGCTGCTATTTCTTCTGCACACCAGCTTGGTGTTGCGCACAACGTGTAGAGTAGTCAGATGGAACGGGACCGGATGCTAACGTCGAAGATACGTATGAACAACCATGGTAATATTTCTTATATCGTTATGGTTTTATTTTATTATTTATAAAGACACATAGACGCTAGCCAATTCAGGTATTTATCATTCCACTTACTGTATTGAATATTTCAATGACTGTAGAGGCGGTGTTTATCATTCCACTTAATGTATCGAATATTTCAGCACATTGACGCTAGCCAATTCAGGTACTGTTAAACATGGCGTTATTGCCTAATCGTTAATCCTAATTTTATTTTGCGTGGTTAGTTACAGACTACAATTTCCGCTAACGAGCTGTGAACTATTGAGGTTAGATGACAAACATGAACTTCGCAACGCAGGACACCCTCGCCATCTCCAGATCAGTTGGTTTGGCCGACAAAGTTACTACCACTCGCGTTCATCCAAAAAAGAAAGAAACTGCACAAGATCCGCTGATTCTTTGCTGGTATGCACTTGATTTTTACTGTAGGTCACGTATTTGATTTTCCAAATGTCTACGTATTTGATTTTTATTGTAGGTTACGTATTTCCGGGTGTTTGACATTCTATTTTAGAGGGTGCTTGCGATCTTGGTACCTTATATTTATGGTGTGTTCGGCATTGTGTTTAGAGGGTGCTAGGTATCATGATACCTTACATTTAAAGGGTGTTTTACATTGAGTTTTAGATGGTGATTGAGATGATATTTTTCTTATACTAAGCTACTGACGAAAAAATAGGCTATTCCGCGAGACAAGGATTGTTGCTATTCCATGAGACAAGGAGGTGGAAGTGGATGATGGGGATAACTAATTGTGTACCTCCTTTCACTAAACCTATTTGTTTCATTATTTGAATTATCCGATCATTCCATATAAAGCTTAAATTGGGGTATATATATTACACTATCCTGCACTTTATCCCCAAAATTTTAAATCTTCCAAAAACAAGTTTTTGGCTAATACTGCATTTGTAATTATGATTCTGTGAGTCATTAGGTGACACTGGTAGGCTTTTAGAAGAATGAAAAAAACAAGACCATCATTTTGCTTGCAAGATATGCAGAATTTGAGAACCTTTATTGCATATAAATTACCTTGCCGCCAGGTTCCCCTAGCAAGAAAGCCATCATATTTGAATGCTACTAACACGACTAAACTGTCCCCTGTTTATGAATCAAGGATGCAAGAGTTTCAAATAATTCCCATACAAGAGGCACAAAAAATAGCAAGATCGATGTGCCTAACACCACTATCATCTCGTGGTTGAAATTAGTCCTTCCAACAAGAAGTTTCTATTGAAGATTAGCGAAGATAGTTTCCCATAGCTGTTTCTTTCTATCATCTAATGCAAACCTTTGTTTCATGTTATGATTTATATATGCAAGTTTCTTTTCGCCTTGAGTAGTGAAAGTTTTTTATTATTGTTTGAGAATTAATATTTGTTAGTTTAAATATTTGAACCAAGGTTGTCAAGATCGGGATCCTACCTAGGATCGTTTTCGTCTTTGCAAGATCGTGATCGTAAGATCGGATCGGGATCTTAAGATCCTACTCTAATGTTATTTCTTAATAGTTTATGTAATTTTATACAAATCTACAAATTCTAATACATTATAACCACAAAATACTATAAATGTTTCATATAAATGTTGTCATAAATTATGATTATAAAATATTTAAAAAGATTAACATGTTGTTTTTTGAATTCTACAAACAAACAACCCATAAATTTGTAGTTTTTTAGTTTGTAATCCGAGAAAAGTAAGATCGGATCGGATTAGATCGTAAGATCGTATAGTCAAGATCGGGATCCTATAAGATCTTAAGCTTGCAAAGATCCTATGTAGGATCCGGATCGTTTTTGCTTTGCAGTATCGTAAAATCGTAAGATCCTAAGATCAAGATCGAGATCCTGACAATTATTTTGAACCTTTGTTTTCAAACTTTCTATAAGCCACCCGTGATTTATCACGGGTTTCACACACACGTCCAAATTTTGAGGTGAAAACCATTTCATCTTCTCTCTGATACCGCAAATCCCACCGCAGATCACCACCGTTCGAACCACCACTACATCTTCATAATTACAACCGTCTGCCGTAATCACCATCGATCACCACCAATGTTCAACATTCACCACCATAATCGTGATCCTCACCATCACTCATAACAATCATCAAAGAACAATAACACTCTCTTAAGGTTCATCAACACCACTATGTTCGCCACTGTACACCACCGGAATCATCGATTATCATCTTCATCATAATCAGTAAGTGTGAAGTGAATTAAGCTTCTGATTCATTATTTCTATATATTTCATAAATTTTTATATATTTTAGAAACTGATGATGAAATTGAAGAGATATATCTAGTTGAATGTGTCTTTCGAGATTTAATATCTAATTTTCACATATGAGCAAGTTGTTCGAAATGAATTTTTAAGGCGAATTAAGTTTATTCGAATGTTTGATCCAGATAAAAAAGTCGTGCTTTATATGTTTTATGTTAGCTATTAGTTATGTTGATGAGTAATTTAGATGATTATGTAAACTTGATGAAGAAAATGAAAGTTGAACTTATCTTTTTCTCGTTGTTTGTCAACGGACACCATGTGTTCGCTTAAATGTTAGTTGTCTTCACATGTGAAGATATTTTGATCTTCACATGTGAATATAGGTTGATCTTCACATGTGAAGATATTTTGATCTTCACATGTGAATATAGGTTGATCTTCACATGTGAAGATTAAACGTGAAGGGGTAGGGAACTTAAGAGAAATAAGTTCCAATTATGGTTAAACCAGTTCCAGCGGTTCTATTATTATGTTTTGTTATGGTCTGCTTTGTTTCAAAATCGATAAGCAACACTTTATCTAACTTTGAAGCAAAATGTATTCCGTGTTTGATGCCAGCAACCTAGCTTTACAAACTAGTAATTTAAGAGGTACAAACCTACTAGTTTTCATGGACATGTAAGTTGCTGGAAAAATTTTAGGCGTCTCTATACTTTTTTACTAGTTTGTAAAGCTAGGTTGCTGATATGGTACGGCGTCTCTATACTTTTTTCTTTGTTATTAACTTTATGGTAACGAATGTATTCTTTCTTTTTGCATGGTTATAAACTTGATATGACCCGTTGCATCAGTAAAGAGATTGTTTGTGACATTGGCCTTACATCTAATTTGCAAGAGTATGCATTTGGTAGAGAAGGATATCCATATCAATGATATGGGTGAATTATGAAACCTAAAGACAATAGATGTAAATAAGTTGAAGTTTTTTCATGTTCTTATGTTACTGATGGAAATTCTGGTGTTTTACAAGTGATTTTTGCAGGTACCTGTCAGCTCCACTTAGGTACAACCTTAGAACCTCAATCAGCGCACAAAGAGGAAAAATGGACTTTAGAAAAAACAGGTTACAAAACGTGCCAAAGTCAGAACCCGCATTGCCATAATAAGATACCACTAAGAGGTCATCACTTTTTTTATACAATAATTATAAGAATGACATAATGAATGCATCAATGTTTTACTCTATGGATGTTGGGAAGTTTGCCTCTTGTGCTAGCATACCTGCTCAATCTGTAGTTTTTCAAGCTCCACACGTCCTCCCAAGGAAGGTGTTAGTTCCTGTAGTTGTAGATCAAGCTCACTCGCAGACATTAGCAGCCTTGTGAGTATTGAAGGTACATGTTCTATATGATGAGTATATAGTTTCTTTGAATGACACTGTTACATTGATGAAAATTGACACTAGTGTAGCCTAATATGAGAACACTCCAATATTATAATTTATGTTCATTCGTAATATTCTGTTTAATAGTCAGATGCATCAACTTCAAAAGGTGGTGTAGTAGTTCTACCATTTTATGTTAATTTACAACAACAAAAACAACATACTCAATCCCGCCGGAGCGGGGTATGGGCATTTTATGTTAATTTTGGTTATGTGAACATTAGTTGGAAAATAAAGGAGGTCCCGTTTTCATAGTCCCCAAATACATGGTGTTCGCAACTTCCTTAAGTGCTTTATTCAAAAAAGTTTTCGGGTACATCCAACCTGTATTGATATGCTCTGAAATTACTCCTTTGACCAATAACCTACCGCCCCGCCCATCATGCCATCTATAATCTCAGTGTAGCCTACTGTTTGATTTCTTAGAGTCACTTCTATCTAGCTTAGAATAATTTATCTTTCAATAACCCTACCTAGCTGCTGACTTTCTTAATTAAAATTTTGTTGTCTTAATTGTCAAATTAATGCTATAAAATTGGTAATTAGCTACTTATATGTATTTATAACTCCAGGTAATGCTTTGTATCTAACAAAGTAACATGATAAATCAGGCAATATGAATGCATAGATAAGTCATTCGATAGAAAATTAGAATTTATTGTGTTTGGAAGCCTGATAGTAATACTAATATATGCAAGAATAATCTCTAAGGCTATCGAGGGAAATGTACAACTTGGCAATATATTGTACTCACCGTGAATATGCTTGTTGGTTGGTTTCTTCCAGTAGTGTTATATCGAGGTGCATATAGTTGCATTATATTGTTTTTTTAGGAGTAAGTTATTGTATTTATTTAGAAAGTATATCATAATCTAATTTTGCCAAATTTTTAATTAGTGATGTTCTTTGTTTGATTATTCTAATGTAAAGGAAAATTCTCGTCAACTTGTGTACCCGTAACTTGACCCGTAGTTTGACCCCAACCTGTTTTGACCCATTACCAACCCGTCCCATATTGTAACCTCAAGTTTAAGCAAGTTTTTTGTTTGTTTGTTTTTTTTCTTTGGTTTTCTCTAAATAGATATCTGAGTCCAGAGCAAGTACCAATTCAGTACGGTGGATTGAGTGTAGATTTCTGAGATTGCAACCCAGAATTCACCATTAATGATCCGGCTTCACCATTGATGATCCGGCTTCAGTGGTTACGGTCAAACCCACAACCAAGCAAACTGTTGAGATCGTAGTAAATGAGGTACTTATATCATTGCGTTTTGAAATGAGGAGTTCTTTTTAAGAGACTCTTAACCCATTTGACCCATTTATTTTCTAGTATAACTATATTTACCTTTGACCTATTTGACATTTTGGTGATAAACCATTGCCCGAAGTCAAATGTATGTGTATGTTTGTTTGATTCTTGATCCTAATAGTTGGTTCAACATGTAAAAACAAATTTGCAAAAATGTTTATTATTGTGGGAGCTAGGGGAAATCTATAAAGAACTGCAACTCATGGAGGCTGACACAGTAAATGCATATTCTTTTTCTCCCTTGAAGATAACATTAATAAGTGGTAATTAACCACATTTTATAACCAATTCTGGTGCTTCTAGCATTGTATGTGAGTTTATTTTCATGTCCTAAAAAATAACAATATTATAGCTTGAAGAGTGAAAGTTTTATTTTGATTTATATGATATGAAAAAAAAAGGGTCCAACAGGTGGGTTGTTTGATCACTTTTCATCTAGTAATTAATTTCATACAGTACATTTTACTCTTTGTTTTTTTGAACAGATACCTTTTACTCTTTAAAACAATCAGAAAAACCAACTTATTGAGTTTAACAGTGAGTTTGAAATCACATTTTCTAGTTTAATAATAGACCTGTGAAAATAAATTAGACCACATAAGGCTGGTTTAAGCATTTGATTGAGGGAAAATAAAAAGAACTATTGATTTTAGTACCAAGTTATGAATGGTTTGGTGAATTATCATGTAGGCGAAACAAGAATTGCATAATGGTTTTAGCAGTTTGTACCCAATAACCCGATCACCGGACCCGACATAACCCGACCTGAATCCTGTACGAACCCGATAACGGGATTCCTAATCAGGTCGGGTTGCGGGTCACATTTAAAAAAAAATCAAAACCGATTCAACCTGACCCGATAACACCCCTACACAAAGGTGTATTGGTCGGGCCATGGATTTGGATCTACCAAGTGTTAAGAGTGCCTCTGAGATTCAATCACATGCTTATTTAGTAGCGGGTAACCTTGTAATTGCTATAATAGCTAAAAAGTTTCATCTTTGAATCATGATTGGTTAACTGCTACTGATTATTTATCTATTATATGAGTTAGTGCGTATTGGTTTGCAGGAATACGATAGGATGGTGAAGATCTGTTGTACTATTGGAGCTGGGTATGTTGGTGGCCCAACTATGACTGTCATAGCACTTAAGTGCCCTGATATCGAAGTTGCGGTTGTTGATATCTTTGTACCTCGTATCACAGCCTGGAACAGTAACCAGCTCCGCATCTACGAAGGACTACAAAATGCAGCTAGCTCATATTGATTGAATCTTTTTAATGGATGGAACCAAGTATTCTTGATTGCACTCACGTGAAGGACTACAAAAATGCAGGTTAGATCCATGGAATGGTGGATGAAATGCTAACAATTGTCTTCTGATTTGATTAAAAGTGTTCGTCATTTTGAGAACCAAAGATGGTCCACTATTGGAGGTCAAGATGATATCGAAATGGTTAATAATCTCCCTAAAGGAATCAGACAAGATATCAAGCGCCATCTTTGCTTGGACCTAGTAAAACAACTATTTCCCACTTTGAGCCATATCTTCTTCAGCAACCGCTCTATTGTTTTTATGAAAGAAATTTAAAGAGTTCCAGGAACCATTATTCAAGTTATTGGATGATGTTATTCTTGACAACATTTGTGACCATGTTACTTATTTCGTCTACTCAAATGGTGAAAAGGTGTCGCCACACTAACCCAACCTCAGATACTTTGTCTGAATGGGATCGTGTTTATCTTTCTATTGATCTTGGTGTTGTTCTTTTTGATATAGCTTTTGGACACTTCTCACGGTAATTCATTTCTTTACACACTTTATTTGGACGATGTGATTGGGCTAATGAATCCACTTATTCGGTTTGCGCTCAGGAAAGTCCCCGTGCCGCTAGGCAGAGATGCGGACTCGGAAATGAATTAGGCTTTTATGCAAATCTAGGCTGAGACAAGTGTGGAGTTATTGGATTTGCTCGAGCTAAATCTGGCCATATAAAATTCATTCACATAGTCACTTGTGTGACTAACTGAACGGGGCTTATGATCCATTGGTCTATTTCTTTTCTTGGCAACTCTTGTTATAAGTTGCTATTTCACTAAATCTTGGCAACTCTTGTTATAAGTTGCTATTTCACTAAATAGTCTGTTGAGTTAAAAAATATAAAATTTAAATGAAGTAAGATTTTTATCAGGTTTGGTGTGATTCCATTATGCGGATTATGCTTAAGATTGTATATTGATAATGGTATGCTTGAGACAACTTCCAAGATTCCAGAAGCATTTAGACTCCAATTTATAGCTGATACAACTTCAAGATTCCAGAAGCATTTAGACTCCAATCTGTAGCTGATATGTAAAAGGTAACAAAATTTAATACGGACCTGAAAAGGTTTATCTCATACGAATAGAGTAGCTAAATAAGTTTTCGAACAAGACAGCGTCGAAAAATTATCAAGCTTGAAGCTCTTGTGTTAATACAAATAAGCCGTAAAAACGTTTATTTATATTTTACGATCTTCTAATTTTTTGTCGATAACAAACGTAAAATCATTTTAACGAAACAAATAGAGTACGTAAATAGTTTGAGTTAATAGTTTCCTAACACACTTACGTTTTCACATAAAACACTAAAACAAGCTTAAGTGATTTTATGATTTAGATATATATGTACAGCAACTAATGTTTACATATTGGGTTAGCACATACTTAAACTAAGTATACTAAAATGGGTAAAAACATGTATATACTAAAATGGGTAAAAACATGTAAATACTAAAATGGGAAAAACTAGCAAATGGTATTGACCCATAACCCATGGTTTTATATATACCACTTAACCAAGTTCAATGTATCTAGAAAGAAAACCATGGATCAACCCATAACCCATGACCCATGACCCATAACCAAAAATACCCATGGGCAAAGAGGAGCGTTCCACGGATCCCTGGCTTTGTGCTAGCCGGATCCCAAGTGGAAGGGATCCGTGGGATCCGGGGAACAGTAGGATTTTTCCTCTATAAATAGTGAGGCATTTCTTCATTATTTCTAACCCCTTTCAATTCCTTTCTAACACACTTTCTCTCCTGAGTTAAATCTCACTAACCTTAGATCCAAGAGATCTATGTTTGTAGTTTTGTTTTTGTGTGATCTTCTAGGTTCCTCTTAAAGGCAAGATCACCACCTTTGAAGTCAAGCAAGCTCAAGTCCATGAGTTGCCATGCTTCCTCATCATCAAGGCTATTGAATTCCTCTTGTTGATGATCTCTTTCTTTCTTCAAAGAAGTGTAGTGTTGAAGACATTAGTGAAAGATGTCTCAAGTGTCAAGACGAAGATATTAGTGAAGGGTATCTATCGTCTATATGATAAGCACTTGTGGTAGGTGCTTAGAAGTCAAGACAAAGAAGCATTAGTGAAAGGTGCTTAGAAGTCAAGACAAAGAAGCATTAGTGAAAGGTGCTTAGAAGTGAAGACACAAGACATTAGTGAAAGGTGTCTTGTAGATCTAGTCAAAGGCATTAGTGAAAGGTGCCTTAGATGTACATTCGATATGGTGTGTTTCGATGTACAAGATAGACTAGTATTAGATCCAAGGATATTGATATCCTTGATGATGTTGTAAAGGAGTAGATCTCCTTTGGGATTAGTCGTTGGTGTAGTGTGGTAGTAGTTCCTCCATTGCAATGGAACTAGGTGCTTAGCCTAGTACCTAATAAAGGGTAGGCGACGTTGTGAAGGTGTAGTTCACCTTGGAGTGAAAGAACTAGGTACTTAGCCTAGTACCTTATAAAGGGTAGGCGACGTTGTGTAGGTGTGGTTCACCTTGGAGTGAAAGAACCCGGTGGTTAGCCTAGTAATGGAAAAAGGGTAGGCGACGTTCTGAAGGCTTCTCCGCCATAAGGAGATTGGTGTAGTGTTTACGAACTCTCGAGTAGGTGACTCGGGGAGTGGAGTAGGGCAAGGAAGGTGTCCTTGTAGCCGAACCACTATAAATACCTGTGTTGTGGTTTTGTGCTTCTTACTCTTATCTTTTCATTACTTATCTTTATATGCTTGTTTATCAACATCCAACACACACATCCAAATAGATTGACATAAGTCTATCTAAATAGATTAAAAGGAAGTTTTAATTGGCAAAACTATTCAATCCCCCCTTCTAGTTTTCCACAATTGGCATCAGAGCTTCGTTACCAAGTTTCTTGAAGTATATTGTACTTTAAAAACTTGATACGATCCATGGTTAATTGAAAACTACAAAGAAGGTTTTTCATAAAACAAACACCATGTCTTTTAAAACTATAGTTTTGGATGTTGATTTGATAACAACATCTTTCTTATTTACTTTTTCATTTAATTGCACTAATCTTCTTTGTCATGATGATTAGTCAAAGCTCATACCCACCAAGCTTTAGGAGTCGCTTGGTAACAAGAATACCTTCCTTAAGAAGGTATCTTAAACGCAAAGGAACGGGAATCGTCTAAGTGACATTTGCTGTATCATTTGTAAAGACATTCGTAAGTGCGCTAGAGGTATGTTTTTCTTCTTACTTTGCTTGATAATTAAGTATACCTATTTATGTATTTATATGATTATCTTTTGTGCAATTACATGTTTTACATGAAGCTTCATTAGGAAGCCTTTTTTCTCACATACGTGTTTTATTTCTCATCTAAAGTCGTGATATATAAAACGTATGTTTTGTTTCTTTTAATCCAATAATAAAACAAAACACGAATTTCAAAAATTCCTCCTTCCCTATAAATAACCCCACTGTCGACCATTCTATCAAACCCTCACTTTTTCAAATATTCCAATTTCAAAAATTTCCTCTCATTCAAAAACTTCATCTTCCTCCTCATTCCATCTCAATCGAAACCAAGAAGATCCATCATCAACATGGTTTACATCGCACTCGTGCTCATCGCTCTAACACTAATCGTACTTGTGTTCCCTATGATGAAGTTCACATACGGAGACATTTACTTTGTGTTGTTAATCTATATTGGGGTTATATACCCAATCCTTTGTATCATCCTTAGTATTGAAATGCAATATTATTAATCTAGTTTATCTAGATTACTATTATTTGTTTATCATTTCTTTGGATTTATATGTTTTATACTCTTTCGTGATACATTAGAGGTCATGTATGCATGCTAAAAGAAAATGTAGGATAAGACATATTTCGTGGTGTAAAAATGTAAAACCTATGTTTTTATCAAATATGTTTCTGTTACTACAGATCCACGGATCCCGGAAGATATACTAGCCGGATCCCATTTGTAAAGGAACCGTGGGATCCGTCCTACTGGAAAACAGTTTTCATGCAAGATTAAAAACCACTATCTTTCTAAAAATAATAATCCACTAGAAAGTCAAAACCTTGAGTTAAGTGTCATTATTGTTAAAAACCATTGTTAATAAAAATCTAATAAAAATGTTAGATAATCATAGGTTGATCACAAACATCACTTTCTATTAACTCATCTCTTCCTATAGGTGTCACTATGTCGCATGTATATGAGTTTGACTCTTCACTCTCTAGCGTCTACACTCCTAACATCTCTCTTGAACCCAACACACCTGGCAATCATGTCCGTGGGTTCAACAATCTCGAAACTCGTCACTTCCATGAAGGACGTATTGTAGACACCTCTCTACAATTCAAAAAAGGTATCAATACCTCCTTCCGAGCCATTGGACTAGAATGTCTTCTCGAAATACACGAGAAAATATGTCCAAGATTTGTATTGGAATTCTTCCGTCAAGTCGAACTCGTTCGTAACGAGGATCGTTCTTTATCTCTTTGGTTTTGGATAAAAACCAAAAGTTTGTTTTGACTCTTGGGCAATTTGCTCAAATCCTCCGAATTCCAAATTATGGACAATGTGCCTTCACTGAAGATTGGTCTCTTGATTCTCTCTTCAATTTTCGTGAAGAAAATAGTCCGTATTGTTCTCACATTCCTTCCCCACAAGACTTAATTCGCATATTATGCAAACCCCATCACTCCCATCCAAACATCATCCACACACTGGATATTCTTGAAGAGTACAAACCCCTTGCACTCATCCTACGTGAAAATGTATGGAGTCTTAAGGGAAATTGAGAAATCCTTCCCGCCTGTTGTGCTCACATAATGTATTGTGTGCTAACACAACAACCATACAATCTCGCCTACTTCTTTGCAAGGAGAATTGTAAATCTTCAATGCTCCAAGAAAAAACTCATTCCTTATGGAATGTTCTTGACGCGCCTCTATCATAATGTCATGCATTTTCATCCTCAATTTCAAAGTCCGTTGTACGTACTTGTGAACAAGATGATGGAATCGCTAAACATTTCTCACATGAAGACGTTCTTCATTCCTAAATCCGCCAACACTCATCAACCATTTGATGATCCATCTAGCGAAAACACTCAGGAGCTTAGTAGTCTCTCAAATAGGATCAATCCTTTTCTATTCGTGCTTTATCAATGTAATCCAATTTCTTTCATGAAATAAAACATCTTACATTTGATATCTTAGTGTTAGAACTCCTTTAACTAATCTTGGAATATAATGCATTGTCAAGATCATTGCATACCTTTAGTAAAGGTTCTGCCTAGCAGATGGACGGATCCCAAATGTTGTACTAAACGGATCCCTACTCTTAGGGAACCGTGGGATCCGGTGAACAGAAAATGCAATTGCAAGCATTGTATTTCAAACACATTCTTAGAACACCTCACACTAAGCTAAACATAGTGTCTTAAGGCAAATTAAGTCCTTATCAAGAAAGGTTAATCTTTCCTATTCATACATAACTTGTAACACCCCGACCCGACAAGGGTAAAGATATCACAATACGGTTTCATATCAGAACTTTAATAACTATACAATAGCGGAAGCCTTACAAAATATTCAAAAAGAAAACATAAATAGATAAAACTTCAAAATAAATCTAAGATCTCTAGGGTAAAGTCTTGCTCTCAACTCTACTCTCAAACCCAGATCAGCTATCCCATAAGCTCATCTTGAATGCTAAATACCTGCCGCATGAAAAGAAAAGTGCGGCTGAGCTTACAAAGCCCAGTGAACAGATATAACAGAAACAAAAGCTAAACAAAACAAATATACGAATAATGATAATAAAATGAAATAATGACGAGGAATCTTTTAGGATTCTGCGGAAGCACAAATATACAGAAATCCGAACAACCACATAACAGTTTAGACATCACATAACACAATAAAGATACAAAAACAAACACATCAGAACAACCAAACACATAGCATATCAAAATAACATATTTCGTATAAGCCAAACGGAAAAAGTATAAAAGCTAACGGAAACACTTCCTAACAATAAACATGGCATTCATACAAATCAAGTAATCAACATTTAACACACCTAATGAAATATTATAGCAGCGGAAAATAGCAGACAAGTCGTGGCAGACAATATAACTAAACCAGTTCTCATATCCTAACCTTAGCAGAGTATAAACATGGCAGGTCACATATGCAGATAATTAACTTCAAAACACTCAATTATACACTAGCACATTCACAAACATATCATATCAGAATTTCCTTTCTTCTTCAAAAGTAACTTCATAAAATAAATGGAGTAGCTAGCTCCTAGATTTT
Source organism: Chrysanthemum seticuspe (assembly GCA_019973895.1). NCBI lineage: Eukaryota > Viridiplantae > Streptophyta > Magnoliopsida > Asterales > Asteraceae > Chrysanthemum > Chrysanthemum seticuspe. The sequence continues at coordinate 151,521,335 of BPTQ01000005.1, read as the reverse complement.
TGTGAAGACGCGTATTGCACACGACATCATTCACCAGATAACATATCAGATAACAGATCAGATCTAGGATGCATCCATACGCCCCTTCCTACATATTCAAAAATATGCTTCACCATCCAGAGACGTGGCAGAACATCACTCTACTGCCCTAGAGTCATATCAGAGGTGCATCACTGATACGGACATGGAACCCCCATGACTAGTTAAATATTTGGTTATTATCAACCAACTTAAGTCAAACCGACTTTCAGATATGGCACAGATCATAGTCACACACAAGGTCACAAAATCATATCGGATAGTTCATAACATAAGGTTCATATTCAGATAGTCAGAAATCATAAGTTCATATCATAGTGGCATATCATATATTCACAAATAGACGTTCATAACCAGAGGTTCATAATCATAGGTGCATAATCCAATATAGCAGGGTTCAACAATTGTATATATCAAAGTCTTCCTAACATAAGTTCACATTAGATATTGCAAAGTTCACTAGAACATAAGTTCATATAAGCAACAGATCAAACATTCAGGAAAAAGGGTTCATAGCAACGGCATCGGAAATCCTAATAAGTAAAATAGAAAAGCGAACGAAAAGAACATCATACGGAACCTTTACTGAAAAGGTCAGAATATCTGTACGATAACATAAGTGTCTTAAAGTAAGACAGAATATCCGTACCTTAAAGCAAATGAGAAGAAAAGCAAACGAATGAACGAATACGAAGATGTAACGTCGCGTCTCCTCCAACGAATCTACACGGATTATGATTTATTTAATACTTATTAGCATCATTAATGTCATAACGGATTAATCTCATTAATACTTTTAGAGTTGTCAGATTATTCTCATTTTTAGTGACGGACGGAATTCCAATATTTTAGAGTATTAATCATTACTTAGCCAAACTCATGGGTTACAAATGACAAACGGTAAGCTTAAGGGTTTAATATGATAATTGTCTTCTTTTGAGGACTTATATGATCATCTTTCAAAGTATAGGGTTTACAAATGTCAATAACGGATTTTAGGATTCTCTTTCAAAATGGTTTACATAATCTTTTATAGCCTACATGAAATAACGAAATTACACACTTAGCTTTTAACCCCAATCACTTCCTATTTAAGTTCTAGGGTTTCCATACTTTTAATATTACTTAATACGCATTTAATTTACATGTTACCTCTTTTAATGATTTTCACTTTGACCTAGAACGTATAAGGAAACAAACCGAAGTTACCTCAAAACTCATGCATGTCCTTACGTAATTTATTTACACATGTCGACCCATAATTGCTCAGAATTACATATTACACCCTTAACATCTTTAAGTATATGACCTAACCTTATATTATCAGATTTTACACTTTTAGCCCAAAGGTTTTAGAATTTACAAAACATACCCGTTTAAGTTAAATACAATTTGAATGGCCCTCTAAATATCCAAAATTACACGTTTAACCCCCATACTTATTTTTATACGTTTTATACCTTTATTTTACTGTTCACAAAAATCACCTTTAAGTTTCATAATTTACAAAACCAACCCACAACTTTTATGTATAACCGAATAATGCATAATTCAAGTACAAGCCCTAAACCTAGGTTAAACCAATCATTAGCTCATCATTATTACCTCATTTATTACCCTTAATGATAATAAGAAAACCCTAGTTCATGCAAACCCTAATCGTCCCTTTATAATTCTTTCCTTTTATTATATACAATCGACAAATAAAACCCCAAACAATTCACACAAGCTTCGAATTCATGAACATGTATTTTATACAGGTCGTATATCATATAAGAGTCCTTGGAAAATTAATATCATGGTCCCAAAAATTATTATACGCTCTTTAGTTATTTTATACACTTTTAGGGTTTTAAATTCCAAATAATTCCATACGACTTCTTTAACATGCATGGCTAATTTTTACGTGTTCTATATGACTTGTAGGACTGAAAAAAATATTAGGAACATACCCTTGATGAGCTTTGGTCGTTAGAACAAAAGAAACACAAAAACTCCACTCGCCGAAACCCTAATTGACCCAAAACTAACCACGATCAAAAAAGCAGCTTAGGACCTCGAACACGATTTTTCTCACCTTCTTTACCTTCAAACTTGTCCAAGAAAAATGGCTTTAAGCTCTGGAAACTGATTGTCGAATTTTGGAGGGTTTTGGGAGTCGGTTTGGTATAATCGACTATTAGGGTTTTTAGGGATAAATTTTGGACCGTATAATGTATATATACATGATTTACCATTTTTCTTGTGGGTTTATACTGTATTGGACTTAAAATAAATGGACTCTTAATTTTATAAATTTATATTGGGCTTTTATTAATTAACTTCTTTTATAAATCTAAATAAATGTATTCGGCTAATTAAGTAAAATACAAAACGAATTTTATAAGATTATAAACTATAAAAATTACCTTTTACAAAGTATTTAATATTTATTTAGATCATGTGGGATATTTCTTAATAATTTTCTGAATTTACATAGCTTATTTGGTATTCTTCAAATTAGTTATTCATACTTTTTGATTGCAGGGGTATTTTGGTCTTTTTGTGAATTTTAGAAATTCCAGGTATTACAATTCTTCCCCTCTAAAAGAAAATTTCGTCCTCAAAATTGAACAAGACGGAACAGAACAGAAAACGAATCGGATTTCAGAATTTCTAGGAATATATCGAACGTTAATCTTATCTCGGAACAATTGAATTTCTTATCAGAATATTTATAATAGATAATTATATACTTATCAAGTAATGGCGGAGAACAGATGAGACGCAGAAAATCAAACGACAAATTCTAACTTATTCAGATATCTAATGATGAGGACATCATATGCATAGACGAAATAAATCCTATCGGCCTCAATAGTCGCAGAAGTACGTGGAGACATATAAGCTTAAGGCGGTCATAGCAATCTATAGGTTCGTACAGATCATAACAACTTCGGATTCCAAACGTACAAAACTTATACGAAACAGATATCGACGAAAAAAAAATCTCACAATTAGGTACGGAATTCAAACGAACATGAGAAGCACCAAATAACAGATACAAGTCAAAATCCTATCACACATCAACTACAGGCATTTCCCAGACGTCGTATACCTTCAATAAGTTCAGATTATATGATCTCGGTATTATTACGTTGATCAGGCGTCATAATACTTGCATCACATAACAAGTTCTTATTGTCATTATATTCGGTCTCGGGTCATGACAAAACACATAACTAATATCATAACAAAACATACCACATACAGATAACATACAGATAGCAAGTAACATACTATAACAAACCAGATCCACATGAGTATACCATCATGATGGCCATACTTCATTCAAGCGGTAATTAAACAACATCATTAAGAAGAAACATAGCAGACGAAACTTATGAGGACTAACGGAAACTTAACGAATCTAGTAGAAGCAACAACAGACAGGAACTATACTTTCAAAATTTTGTTTTATTTCCATTAACCAAACAAAATTTGCAGAATCGTCTTAAGATGAACTTCCAAAACAAAACCTAATAATCCCAGATTCAAACGTCAAAATGAAAACAAAAGGACTTAGCTCAAAATCAAACGTCAGAAAATTCTCATAAAGAGAGTAACTAATCAGAAACGAAACTCCTATTCTCGTGTCGGATTGAACCTACTAGTAGCCGTAGATTCTAAATCCGAGTCCACCTCGTATTCTTCCTAATGACTTATTACTGACGATCCAGGAAGAAAAGCTGAGATATACCAGAATGCTAAACGATAAAACTTCACGATTCACACCGAGTTCCGAACAAATCAGAGAAAAGCAATACAGATCAGAATCACTTATCAGAATATCAAACCGTCTTGAAACGCATGACAAACGAATCAGAGTGACATAAGTCGCGCCCAAATCATATGAAGTAGATGAATCTTCTCAGCCACCGGTTGAATCTTGTCTCCGTCTCTTGCGCCTTTGGTTGGTCCATCCAACTTCCTCCAACAACATCCAGATGTCTCCGACAGCACGGCAGTCGAGTGTGGCTTCTGCTTCACGAACCTCTCCAGCACAGGAACCGTCGCAGCAACGCAGGGTCGGCACCATCTTCTTCGGCTCCACGGGTAGTCTCCATCTAACGATCGACAAACGGACGAGCGAAAACAAACTAAAAAAATTTGATGCGAACAGAGGAGGGCAAATTCATTGAAGGCAAAAGGATATCGAAGTCAAATCTGAACGACCATCAAAAGGAATCGAAAAAAATATCTGAACAGACGGAAACCTAATGTCTACCCAATCCTCACAGGTCATAGCCTAAGCTCTAAGGGTCCGAAAACCTAGATCTCTGATACCATAAATTGTAACACCCCGACCCGACAAGGGTAAAGATATCACAATACGGTTTCATATCAGAACTTTAATAACTATACAATAGCGGAAGCCTTACAAAATATTCAAAAAGAAAACATAAATAGATAAAACTTCAAAATAAATCTAAGATCTCTAGGGTAAAGTCTTGCTCTCAACTCTACTCTCAAACCCAGATCAGCTATCCCATAAGCTCATCTTGAATGCTAAATACCTGCCGCATGAAAAGAAAAGTGCGGCTGAGCTTACAAAGCCCAGTGAACAGATATAACAGAAACAAAAGCTAAACAAAACAAATATACGAATAATGATAATAAAATGAAATAATGACGAGGAATCTTTTAGGATTCTGCGGAAGCACAAATATACAGAAATCCGAACAACCACATAACAGTTTAGACATCACATAACACAATAAAGATACAAAAACAAACACATCAGAACAACCAAACACATAGCATATCAAAATAACAGATTTCCTATAAGCCAAACGGAAAAAGTCTAAAAGCTAACGGAAACACTTCCTAACAATAAACATGGCATTCATACAAATCAAGTAATCAACATTTAACACACCTAATGAAATATTATAGCAGCGGAAAATAGCAGACAAGTCGTGGCAGACAATATAACTAAACCAGTTCTCATATCCTAACCTTAGCAGAGTATAAACATGGCAGGTCACATATGCAGATAATTAACTTCAAAACACTCAATTATACACTAGCACATTCACAAACATATCATATCAGAATTTCCTTTCTTCTTCAAAAGTAACTTCATAAAATAAATGGAGTAGCTAGCTCCCAGATTTTTGTGAAGACGCGTATTGCACACGACATCATTCACCAGATAACATATCAGATAACAGATCAGATCTAGGATGCATCCATACGCCCCTTCCTACATATTCAAAAATATGCTTCACCATCCAGAGACGTGGCAGAACATCACTCTACTGCCCTAGAGTCATATCAGAGGTGCATCACTGATACGGACATGGAACCCCCATGACTAGTTAAATATTTGGTTATTATCAACCAACTTAAGTCAAACCGACTTTCAGATATGGCACAGATCATAGTCACACACAAGGTCACAAAATCATATCGGATAGTTCATAACATAAGGTTCATATTCAGATAGTCAGAAATCATAAGTTCATATCATAGTGGCATATCATATATTCACAAATAGACGTTCATAACCAGAGGTTCATAATCATAGGTGCATAATCCAATATAGCAGGGTTCAACAATTGTATATATCAAAGTCTTCCTAACATAAGTTCACATCAGATATTGCATAGTTCACTAGAACATAAGTTCATATAAGCAACAGATCAAACATTCAGGAAAAAGGGTTCATAGCAACGGCATCGGAAATCCTAATAAGTAAAATAGAAAAGCGAACGAAAAGAACATCATACGGAACCTTTACTGAAAAGGTCAGAATATCTGTACGATAACATAAGTGTCTTAAAGTAAGACAGAATATCCGTACCTTAAAGCAAATGAGAAGAAAAGCAAACGAATGAACGAATACGAAGATGTAACATCGCGTCTCCTCTAACGAATCTACACGGATTATGATTTATTTAATACTTATTAGCATCATTAATGTCATAACGGATTAATCTCATTAATACTTTTAGAGTTGTCAGATTATTCTCATTTTTAGTGACGGGCGGAATTCCAATATTTTAGAGTATTAATCATTACTTAGCCAAACTCATGGGTTACAAATGACAAACGGTAAGCTTAAGGGTTTAATATGATAATTGTCTTCTTTTGAGGACTTATATGATCATCTTTCAAAGTATAGGGTTTACAAATGTCAATAACGGATTTTAGGATTCTCTTTCAAAATGGTTTACATAATCTTTTATAACCTACATGAAATAACGAAATTACACACTTAGCTTTTAACCCCAATCACTTCCTATTTAAGTTATAGGGTTTCCATACTTTTAATATTACTTAATACGCATTTCATTTACATGTTACCTCTTTTAATGATTTCCACTTTGACCTAGAACGTATAAGGAAACAAACCGAAGTTACCTCAAAACTCATGCATGTCCTTACGTAATTTATTTACACATGTCGACCCATAATTGCTCAGAATTACATATTACACCCTTAACATCTTTAAGTATATGACCTAACCTTATATTATCAGATTTTACACTTTTAGCCCAAAGGTTTTAGAATTTACAAAACATACCCGTTTAAGTTAAATACAATTTGAATGGCCCTCTAAATATCCAAAATTACACGTTTAACCCCCATACTTATTTTTATACGTTTTGTACCTTTATTTTACTGTTCACAAAAATCACCTTTAAGTTTCATAATTTACAAAACCAACCCACAACTTTTATGTATAACCGAATAATGCATAATTCAAGTACAAGCCCTAAACCTAGGTTAAACCAATCATTAGCTCATCATTATTACCTCATTTATTACCCTTAATGCTAATAAGAAAACCCTAGTTCATGCAAACCCTAATCGTCCCTTTATAATTCTTTCCTTTTATTATATACAATCGACAAATAAAACCCCAAACAATTCACACAAGCTTCGAATTCATGAACATGTATTTTATACAGGTCGTATATCATATAAGAGTCCTTGGAAAATTAATATCATGGTCCCAAAAATTATTATACGCTCTTTAGTTATTTTATACACTTTTAGGGTTTTAAATTCCAAATAATTCCATACGACTTCTTTAACAAGCATGGCTAATTTTTACGTGTTCTATATGACTTGTAGGACTGAAAACAATATTAGGAACATACCCTTGATGAGCTTTGGTCGTTAGAACAAAAGAAACACAAAAACTTCACTCGCCGAAACCCTAATTGACCCAAAACTAACCACGATCAAAACAGCAGCTTAGGACCTCGAACACGATTTTTCTCACCTTCTTTACCTTCAAACTTGTCCAAGAAAAATGGCTTTAAGCTCTGGAAACTGATTGTCGAATTTTGGAGGGTTTTGGGAGTCGGTTTGGTATAATCGACTATTAGGGTTTTTAGGGATAAATTTTGGACCGTATAATGTATATATACATGATTTACCATTTTTCTTGTGGGTTTATACTGTATTGGACTTAAAATAAATGGACTCTTAATTTTATAAATTTATATTGGGCTTTTATTAATTAACTTCTTTTATAAATCTAAATAAATGTATTCGGCTAATTAAGTAAAATACAAAACGAATTTTATAAGATTATAAACTATAAAAATTACCTTTTACAAAGTATTTAATATTTATTTAGATCATGTGGGATATTTCTTAATAATTTTCTGAATTTACATAGCTTATTTGGTATTCTTCAAATTAGTTATTCATACTTTTTGATTGTAGGGGTACTTTGGTCTTTTTGTGAATTTTAGAAATTCCAGGTATTACATAACTCACATAGGTCACACTCTAAAACGCTTGTAGATCTACCGTTTCATTTTTAATCCATTACTCTTCCGCTCTCAAACTCACACTTCATTTTTCTACTTGATCCCTCACATCGAGTCTTAAGAAATCTTTCGATTATGGCAAAGTTGATCATAAATCATCCTCACCTCAAAATTGATCAAAGTTGATCAAATCCTAGTTTTCCCATCTCAAAACCTTTAGGATATTTTCCAAAACACAATCCTAAGTCACAACCTGATCTCTAGGATCATTTAGCTTCAATTGACACTCTCATCTTTAGTGTCATCCTTGCTCATTCATTGGTACTCATGAAAGTTCTAAATCATTCCATAAAAGACAAATCATTAGCTACATCACTCACCACCTTCAAGTACTTAAGCACCTCTTCATTTAAGACACTTAGGAAAACTGAAACACTCAAGATGTTATAGGTCTTAGATCTTAGAAACATCATTTCCACTCTTTCATAGCTGCTGATAGCCGGATCCCTAGGATTAGCCTAGACGGATCCCTCTGAGGAGGGAACCGTGGGATCCGGATGACAGTTTAGGTCAAATCTTGCTAAAACAATCACTTCAACTCATCTTCCTAACTCAAACACTCCATCTCATCTTAAATGCGTTCCTAGATCAGTGTAAACTCTGAAGTTGACTCTTGTGCATGTTAATCATCACATTCCAATGAATCCTAGTGGCTTAAGGCTTGAATGCACTTGCCAATTCTCTTTCTTTATAAACCACCTTGTTAGGACCTCCATAGTCATCACTCTCATCCTAACTTTCAGCTCTTGCAACCTCTTGAAATCATCTCATCATGAGGAAAACCCCAATTAGTAACTTATCCACCAAAGAACCACCCATGAAAAAGGTTCGTGTTGTACACGAAATCTCTTCAACCGAATCATCTCCGGTCAAGCCAACAAATGATAGAATCCTTCATCATCCAATCAAACCAATTCCTAAAAGGATAGTACCCACAAAACTACCTATGCCAAACACCACCATACCTCCTAGGCCAAACAATATCATCTCCACTAAACCATCACCATTGGTTCCTAGAGCTATTTCATTTACTTCACCACTATCATCACCACACCTCTACAATTTAGAGGACTTGCCTCCTAGGCCGTCTCATCCACTTCCGCCGACAACATTCTCCTGATTAGGAGGAATAATGGTTCAAAATCAAGGTGTTGAGTCAACACTTGCTCCGGCTTCCTTTTCGCCGTCTCCATCACATAATCCTATTTGGATTTTGAGAAATCATCAAAGTCAACCACCCGACCATATGGAAGTTGACACTTCTTTACCACCACCATCATTCTTGGTCGAGGCATTCTCAAATGCACCTCCACCAATCCCTTCATCGTTTAAAGCTCCACAAGCCGCTTCACTTGATCCTTCGCATCAAGCCATTTCATTTCATCCACCACCACTACCTAGCCATGACAAAGATTGCTATCATTGTCAACATGTTGAAAGTTTGATACATGAAGTACGAGAAGACCAACGTTTCATGTTCTATCATCTCCTCGAATGTTTCGACGAGATCAAACCTAAACAAAACTTGAGCTAGAAGAATTTTAGTGGTGTCCTAGCATCAAGCGTTAGTTGTTCTAGAAATTCCTAGTCATGTATTGTCTATTTTCTTATTTTTAGAGTCATGTATATCATAACTCTTGTTTTATTAAATGAAATTACATGCTACTTGCTATATTTCTGAGTATATGATTATTTGATATAATCCATATTTCTTTTTGGTATTAACATTTCTTGTTATACCACCATTTGCTGATTTTATTCATCAGCCAAACGGATCCCTCAGAATTGCCTAGACGGATCCCTACTAGGAGGGAACCGTGGGATTCGTGAGACAGGAAACTATTTTCCTACTAACTTGGACCACATTTGCAGGAAATTGTGAATTATACTTGTTTCTAACCTTTGTTTTGTAGTTATTCATTTAACACATGAAGAATTTGACACCCTAAAGCTAAGGGGAGCTTGGTGTCAAAACAATACGTTGCACAATTACTTGCAACCTTAGATTTATATTTCATGACTTCCCGTTGCAAAATTGCAATCATCTAGGGGGAGCACACCCGTCACATAGACGTAATCTTTTGCAAAAGTTAGTTGCAAATGAACTAGATTAGAATTAGTTTCTTGACGCCCTTACTTAGGGATGGACTCGTCAAGGGGGAGTAAAAGACGAGATCCTTTCCCGTTACTTGCTCTCTATTTCTTTTTACTTTTACTTCTTTCACATGTTTTTCTTAAAAACAATGTGTTGCCTTCCTTCAAACACTTTTTGTTTCGACAAAAAGGGGGAGAAGAATGTAAAAACTACAAATTCAAACTTTTACGAATTTTATCTTTTCCTTAAAATAATTTTATGTTTTGTCATCAACAAAAAGGGGGAGATTGTTAATACAAATAAGCCGTAAAAACGTTTATTTGTATTTTACGATCTTCTAATGTTTTGTCGATAACAAACGTAAAATCATTTTAACGAAACAAATAGAGTACGTAAATAGTTTGAGTTAATAGTTTCCTAACACACTTACGTTTTCACATAAAACACTAAAACAAGCTTAAGTGATTTTATAATTTAGATATATATGTACAACAACTAATGTTTACATATTGGGTTAGCACATACTTAAACTAAGTATACTAAAATGGGTAAAAACATGTATATACTAAAATGGGTAAAAACATGTAAATACTAAAATGGGTAAAAACTAGCAAATGGTATTGACCCATAACCCATGGTTTTATATATAACACTTAACCAAGTTCAATATATCTAGAAAGAAAACCATGGATCAACCCATAACCCATGACCCATGACCCATGACCCATAACCAAAAATACCCATGGGCAAAGAGGAGCATTCCACGAATCCCTGGCTTTGTGCTAGCCGGATCCCAAGTGGAAGGGATCCGTGGGATCCGGGGAACAGTAGGATTTTTCCTCTATAAATAGTGAGCCATTTCTTCATTATTTCTAACCCCTTTCAATTCCTTTCTAACACACTTTCTCCCCTGAGTTAAATCTCACTAACCTTAGATCCAAGAGATCTATGTTTGTAGTTTTGTTTTTTTGTGATCTTCTAGGTTCCTCTTAAAGGCAAGATCACCACCTTTGAAGTCGAGAAAGCTCAAGTCCATGAGTTGCCATGCTTCCTCGTCATCAAGGCTATTGAAGTCCTCTTGTTGATGATCTCTTTCTTTCTTCAAAGAAGTGTAGTGTTGAAGACATTAGTGAAAGATGTCTCAAGTGTCAAGACGAAGATATTAGTGAAGGGTATCTATCGTCTATAGGATAAGCAATTGTGGTAGGTGCTTAGAAGTCAAGACAAAGAAGCATTAGTGAAAGGTGCTTAGAATTCAAGACAAAGAAGCATTAGTGAAAGGTGATTAGAAGTGAAGACACAAGACATTAGTGAAAGGTGTCTTGTAGATCTAGTCAAAGGCATTAGTGAAAGGTGCCTTAGATGTACATTCGATGTACAAGATAGACTAGTATTAGATCCAAGGATATTGATATCCTTGATGATGTTGTAAAGGAGTAGATCTCCTTTGGGATTAGTCGTTGGTGTAGTGTGGTAGTAGTTCCTCCATTGCAATGGAACTAGGTGCTTAGCCTAGTACCTAATAAAGGGTAGGCGACGTTGTGAAGGTGTAGTTCACCTTGGAGTGAAAGAACTAGGTACTTAGCCTAGTACCTTATAAAGGGTAGGCGACGTTATGTAGGTGTGGTTCACCTTGGAGTGAAAGAACCCGGTGGTTAGCCTAGCACCGGAAAAAGGGTAGGCGACGTTGTGAAGGCTTCTCCGCCATAAGGAGATTGGTGTAGTGTTTACGAACTCTCGAGTAGGTGACTCGGGGAGTGGAGTAGGGCAAGGAAGGTGTCCTTGTAGCCGAACCACTATAAATACCCGTGTTGTGGTTTTGTGCTTCTTACTCTTATCTTTTCATTACTTATCTTTATATGCTTGTTTATCAACATCCAACACACACATCCAAATAGATTGACATAAGTCGATCTAAATAGATTAAAAGGAAGTTTTAATTGGCAAAACTATTCAACCCCCCCTTCTAGTTTTCCACATCTTGTATTTCATTGAAAGCTCAATTTGTAAACATCCTTACTTGAATGTTTGGCTACCAACTTATAAAGAATATTTGGTTGCTGCTTTGCCTATTAAGCCTCATGACCTTACCATTGTAGCCTCATGACCTGACCAATTGTAGCCCCTCGAATTACCTTTTCTGTCTAAAACTAAGTTGTCATAAACTTGTTTACGAGACATGTATTTTCACATGTGACCAAGTTCATGCATTTTAATAAGCTATGAGACATATCTTCACATATGACCAAGTTTTTCACTAACCTTAAAAAGTTACATGAACATATATCTTTACAGGTGACCAATTTTCTCGCGCATTTTAAAATGCTACGAGACATGTGAGACGTATAGTTTCACATGTGACTAATAGTTCATGTATCTTATAAAGCTAGACTTATAGTTTCATATATGACTAAGGTTGTTTTTTTGACATATATTTTCACATGTGACCAATTGTTCACGCATCTTAAAAAGCCACGAGAAAATAGTTCCACATGTAACCAAGTTGTTCACACACGTAAAAAAATTACAAGACATATGGTTACACATGTGACTGATAATGCTACACGCGTCGTTCGGGGTCAAAGGAACTTCCTTTTCTTCGAGCAAGTTTTATAACACCCTAGGCAGTGAACCTAATCGTTGTAGTGTAGTATTAGGGTAAGCCACGGGTATTGATATCATTCTCTAGGGGAATAGGAATGCTAGTGAGAAGTTACTACGCTAAGGTTGGGGTTGAGGAAGATTATTTTTTATCTTTTTATGTTTTTTAGGAAATGGAAAGGTACGAATCTCGGGGTTTGGATTTGGGGGTTTGGTATTTCTACCGATTACTTCTACTTATCTAATCTAATTAACTAAGCTAAGGTGAGGATAGTTTATGTCTATTGTTGTGTGCTCGTATGATAGTTAAAGATGTGTTTACCTAGATGCTACTACTCCCTAGTTATCTCCTATTGATGGTTGAATTGTCACGTCCTTATTCTTAACGCGTTGTGTTTTCTAAGGTCGTAAGGTGTGCATTCCCTAACTCTTTGAAATCACCTTTAAGTGTAGTAAACGAAATCCACTAAGTCATTCATAAACTAACTTTGAGGTTATCTTTGGGTTTAGTAAACGAAATCCACTAAGTCATTCATAAACTATCAAAGATTTATCAAGTATTAAACAAAACGATAGCCTAGTTGCACTCCTAAGCCAATTACAATTAAGATAAGAGACAACCTAACAATAATTAACAACTAGGTTTCATATATCTAAGCAAACACACAAGTAATTTAGCCGGACATGGTAAACATGCAAGCATACACACAATCAATCAAACATAGGATAGACATAATGATAAATTGAATATATGGATTAAGATATAATCAACAAAACATTACAAGATGTTTTTGGAGTGTTTGAAACCTTCAAAGTTGCTGGAAAAACACCTATCTAAGCCCTGGAATCGGAGTTAGGGTTTAGAGCCTACAAAAAGTGAAGTTATAATGTTCTATTTATAGGCAGATTTTCTGTCGGCAAAGGGTGACGGCGTCACACTTATAGAGTGACGGCGTCACAAAGACTTTTTCTCAAAATTGTAGATTTTCTCGTTCCGGTCGCGTGGGCGTTTGAATCACCTAAATCCGAGTTCGTATGCAAAAGTTATGGCCAAAACAGTATCAGCTACTTCGAACGCATGTTGAAGCTTGTGACGGCGTCACATTATGGTTGTGACACCGTCGCCTTTAATCTCTGACGCCGTCTGGGTCAAATCTAGGCCGTCTGAGTTGTGACGGTCTACTCTTTTATAACTTGACGTCGTCACTTGAAAAAAAGAGTTTTGGCTTTTGTCCCGTCACAAAATCTTCAGACGGCGTCACAGTTAAGCAGTGACGCCGTCACCTTGTGTTTTCAGCAGCTGGAGTGTCTCGATTCTTGACTTTGGCCATTTTCTTCGTATATCCGCGCCTTTTCATCCAAATAAGTGCCATTACAGCAATTTGCCTTCAAGAGACCTAAAAAGTGAAAAGAAACGATATTAAGCAATAACGGATACAAAAGTGATCAAATAAGGGCTTAAATGACCCCTCAAAAAGGTACCTTTTAAAACCTTATCAAATATCCCTACACTTGGTATTTGCTTGTCCTCAAGCAAATGTGCTTTTAGCCAATTAATTTATAAGTTAGGGGTCATGAAGCATTGGTTTAAAACAGTCCACAACACATATAAGCCCCGCAAAAGTCATAACAAGCACGGAAATCACATACTAGCACCTCACATGGGGTGTTTGGATACTCACATCTCTCTCGGGTGTATATGAAATATAACAAATTGGAAATAGAAGATAAACACTCATTAACCAGTCCTAGTACATTGATTACAATAGGCTTGAGAATAGATCAAACCTCCATTGCTTTGGTGTAAGCACCTAGGAAAGACTATCAAAGAGGTCTTTAAAGGGTTGTAACGTTAGGCTTACGGTAGGGAAACAAAGAGTTTGGTGGGATAGGCTATATAGTGGTGGCAAGTCAAAAATCTTATTGTTACAAGCATACGAAGAATGGCGTTGCTAAGCAAAGACTGGACACTCTAGACTCTAGCTAACTGAAATAAACAAACATAAATTTAAATGATAGATGTAGGATGGTAGCCCGTATGTTTTTTTTTTTTTTTTTTTTTTTTTCTTTTTTTTTTTTTTCACTCTATATTTTTTCTTTTCTCTTTTTCTCTTTTTTTCGATTTTTTTTTCATACACTTTTACTCCACCATCCTCTACGGTAACATCAAAATGATAGGGATTTATAGGCACATCCCTACACTTGAGTTTTTATTACTCTAACACTAATTTGACCCGAATTGAAAAGATCAAAACACTTGGGGTACATTATTATGCAAACAAAGGGAATTTGAATTTAACGTTCCCTTCCCGTCATTTCATAAACTTTAACTTTTCCCATGAATCCCAATCGTCCCAAAACTCTATACAAAGGATATGACTCGACTTAGCAACTCATGCAAGCAACCAGATAATTGAACTAAGGGTTTAGGGTGATAACAATAATGTACTAAAAGTGAGTGCATATAGGGTAGGCTAAGGCGATTTGGGTGTATATTTGGGGGTGGGGTGTAAACAATGCTCTTCATTGATATTCCGGAAAAACCGAAACATCACGAGAACCGCGAAAAGGATAGGCTCTGAGGGGTTAACTAGGGGTATCGTGTACTAAAGATGAGTACAACGCAAAGGGTGTGGGGGAATTACTCAACCAAGGTGGAAGAAGTAATTATATTACGGGTATCAAACAAGGGTTATCCTAATGCCTCTTATCATTTAGTTATTCCAAACTACACAAGTGTAGTCTTACTAGCGATCTCGGGATGCATCACAAAACAAGTTTTAGAATCTATTATACTACCGGTTCACACTCTAAGCATTAAAGATGAATGCTTTAATTCCTACTAATCTAAGGGCGATCCTCACATTTTGAGTGGAATTTAGGTGGTAAAGGGTTTTTGTGCTAGTCATGCAACTTCCTATCCGTGAGACGCTTTTGTTAAAACTAATGGCCCACTCCTATATGTCATGAAAATTTTTAAATTTGGTGCCAAAATTACCCTAACCGACATTTTCTCATGATTTATTACACAAATACAATTGGACAAAGCAAATAATCAAGGATAAGCATAGTTTCAAAGTTCCCGTTTTATTTTCCCTCCCTACACTCAAACTGAACATTGTCCCCAATGTTCCCCGAAAGTATCAAAGTTATGATAATGAAAGGTAATAAAAGATGAAAGAAACTAGTACTCCCCTGATTAGCTCGGTAGGATCCGTGTGAAGTAGTGGTTAAATCTTTCTTCAAGAAGAATGTTATGCTTGAAAAGCTCCTTCCAAACTTATGTATCTTCTTCTTGATAAATAAAACCTGCACACTTTAAGAAAACAAACAACCCAACGCATCAAACCGAACAGAGAAAAATCACAACAAGATGTAATTCCAGAATTAAATAAGATATAATGCTTGTGGAATGGATGTTTGCAGATTTTCTGGAAAATTAAGACCTGGAAAA
This sequence comes from Chrysanthemum seticuspe, assembly GCA_019973895.1. NCBI lineage: Eukaryota > Viridiplantae > Streptophyta > Magnoliopsida > Asterales > Asteraceae > Chrysanthemum > Chrysanthemum seticuspe. Next base: position 151,505,317 of record BPTQ01000005.1, on the reverse strand, counting down.
TTCCAAAAATTTATAAGTAGCACAGAAAACGAGAAAAAAGTAATCTGTTGTTTTTACTCCTTCCTGACGCCGTCAGGTTGCGATCCTGATGCCGTCAGGTTATCCTGACAAAAACTGGTCTGCGATTTTCTGGAAAAATTTCTGGAAAATTTGCATCTTTAGAATCTGGAAAAATTTCTGCAAAACATCCATTATGACTCGATACAAGCATTTGACTCGAACAAACACACATATATATCTTTTAGTCAATTGTTATTCTCATGTTTACGTTTCTTTTGAAAACGTGTGTAATCCTCCCTACACTTATCCCTTATGTAAAATACCTTTATATGCAATTAAGACGAGGTTAAAAACAAAATAAAGCATTTTTACAAATTTAAACATGAGAATAAACAATCAATAAAAGACATATGACACTAACAAGCAAACAATTAAGCATGGGTTGCCTCCCACGAAGCGCTTTTCTTTATTTAAGAGTCTTGTAGCTAGACTCGTAGTCGTGCCCCTACGTGATTTCATTGTCGTCCTTCTTTTCTTCCACTAAGCCTTCCTCATAAGGTTGTAGACGTTGTATGCTCACCGTGAATTCTCTTCCAACATCGTCTATTATAATAACGGTTTTATTTTTTAGATTAGTTTCTTTCACCGTATAAGGTCCAAACCATCTTGGCTATTCCTTCCCCATAATGCCTTTATTCTTGATTTATACAAAAGCACCTTTTCTCCATTCAAAAATTTCTTAGGGTTCTTTTGATTTTGTGGTATTGTGGTATAGTTATTTCCTAACTTTTTATCACGTTTCCACAATGTCGCATTTACCCCTTGAACCATGAATTCTCTAAGCCCTTTTTCCCATTCAGCCATTTTCTTCTTAACTGCATTATTGGAGACATGCGAATTCTTATCTTTTACCTTCTCCATAATCTTCAAAGGATATCTCGGAACAATAGGTATCCTAACTTGTCCTTTTCCACTTTTTAGTATCATAATCCCTTCACCGCATTTGATGGTTGCCTTGGCGGTGGTCAGGAAAGGTGTTCCCAGGATTAATGGCAGGTTTTTATCTTCCTCAATGTCTACAATTGCGAAGTCTACCGGATAGACAATATTGGCAACCTCAATTAAGACATCCTCCGCTATTCCTATGGGATAAACATACGAATGATTTGCTAAGGAAAGTCTAAGATTGGTCTTGGTCGGTTCCTCCTTAGTCAAATTATTATAGACTAACAGCGGCATTATGTTTACATCGGATCCCTGGTCGGCCAAGGCATTTAGGTTCTCTAAGTCACCTATGCTACATGGAATTACAAAGTTCCCAGAGATCTCTTGCTTCTTAGTTACTGGCTTTCTCAGAATCGACTCGTACATAGGTCCAATAGGCATGATGTCATATTCTTCCTCTCCTATTTCACCTAAGAGGGCTTTCCTAAGAACATCATTGCACCTAAAGTTTTTCACTTGGTTAACGATTGTTTTCTTATTGATCTCATGCTTAAGGTAATGCTTGATGAATTTGGGTTCATCATCAGTCCGAGCCTCATTCTTATCCTTATTATCCTTGCTGCTCTCAGGCTCCTTTTTCTCAACTGCTCCATCCTCATCGGAAGCAATGGAAATGGGTTAACAGGCAAAGTGGGGGTGGCGTGCTCATCGTTCCTCACTAGCACCTTCTCGGGAATCTTCGTCTTAGTGGACTCTTTCACTAAGTCCATCATTTCCGCCATTTTTTCCTGTATTTCATCCCTTTGTCCATTGAAGGCTTTTAAGAGGGTGTCGAGTTTGGTTGTCATCTCGCTTTGTCGTTGCTTGAAATCGGCTTCAAGTTGTGTCAATCGAGCTTCTTGAGATGACATGAATTTGGACACCATTCCCTCAAGACTAGTGGAAGTTCCGGTGTTTGGAGGGTTGTTGTAGGATTTTCCTAAGTTATTAGGCTTGAGATTAAGAGTCTCGTAGGAGCTCATTAGGAATTTGGCTTGATCTTCAAGTTCGAGCGTCCTACGATTGGAAGGTTGGGAGTCAATGGGAGGCAAAGAGACTGCCTTATCAGTTTTGGACAACTCACGGGGGTCATTCCAACATTCGTTTTCATAGAGGGCAAGGTCCTCTATTGTACCCCATGATTCTTCCACGGTGAGTTTACTAAGTTTACCACCGGCCGCTTGGTCAATGGATTTCTTAGTTGAGAAGTTGACGCGATCGTAAAAGATTTGGACTAGAAGCCAAAGATCGATGCCGTGATGAGGGACTTTGTGGAGCAAGTCCTTAAATCGAGTCCACGCCTCGTACAGAGTTTCGCCTTGACATTGTTGGAATATCAAGATGTCATTCCTAAGTTTGGTAGTTCTCTCCGGTGGGAAAAATTGGGCGAGGAAACGAGTGGTGAGATCATCCCAGCTTGAGATGGATCCGGCGGGAAGTCGCTCAAGCAAATTACTAGCTTGGTCCCGTAAAGAGAATTGGAAGAGACGCAGGCGCGTAGTCTCCCGAGTAGTAGCATCAAGGTCGATGGAATCGGTAATTTTAAGGAAATCCCTAAGATGCTGATTTGGATCTTCAGAACGAAGTCCATGGAATGCACATCCGTTTTGCACCAACCGGATGGTGTCGGATCGTAGGGCCGTAGTTTGGGCTTGGTCGGGAAGCTCAATGGTGTTCCTATAGCCTAAGTGGCTTGGTCTCGAGTATTCACCAAGAGTACGGGCTCTTGGCGGGTCAATTGGTGGTGGGTTGATGAATGGTGGGTGGTTATCACCTTCCATGATGAAAAGTGATGGGATTACGAACAAAGGTCACGAAGAAGGGGGATAGACTACGAGAAAGCTAAGAATGAGAAAAAAGTTTACTTGATAGGAATCAAGTAAAGAAACCTAAACGAGGTGGACTACTAACTAGCTATTCTATTCTCCGGCAGCGGCGCAAAAAACTTGATAACGCTACACGCGTCGTTCGGGGTCAAAGGAACTTCCTTTTCTTCGAGCAAGTTTTATAACACCCTAGGCAGTGAACCTAATCATTGTAGTGTAGTATTAGGGTAAGCCACGGGTATTAATATCGTTCTCTAGGGGAATAGGAATGCTAGTGAGAAGTTACTACACTAAGGTTGGGGTTGAGGAAGATTATTTTTTATCTTTTTATGTTTTTTAGGAAATGAAAAGGTACGAATCTCGGGGTTTGGATTTGGGGGTTTGGTATTTCTACCGATTACTTCTACTTATTGAATCTAATTAACTAATCTAAGGTGAGGATAGTCTATGTCTATTGTTGTGTGCTCGTATGATAGTTAAAGATGTGTTTACCTAGATGCTATTACTCCCTAGTTATCTCCTATTGATGGTTGAACTGTCACGTCCTTATTCTTAACGCTTTATGTTTTCTAAGGTTGTAAGGTGTGCATTCCCTAACTCTTTGAAATCACCTTTAAGTGTAGTAAACGAAATCCACTAAGTCATTCATAAACTAACTTTGAGGTTATCTTTGGGTTTAGTAAACGAAATCCACTAAGTCATTCATAAACTATCAAAGATTTATCAAGTATTAAACACAACGATAGCCTAGTCGCACTCCTAAGCCAATTACAATTAAGATAAGAGACAACCTAACAATAATTAACAACTAGGTTTCATATATCTAAGCAAACACACAAGTAATTTAGCCGGACATGGTAAACATGCAAGCATACACACAATCAATCAAACATAGGATAGACATAATGATAAATTGAATATATGGATTAAGATATAATCAACAAACCATTACAAGATGTTTTTGGAGTGTTTGAAACCTTCAAAGTTGCTGGAAAAACACCTATCTAAGCCCTGGAATCGGAGTTAGGGTTTAGAGCCTACAAAAAGTGAAGTAATAATGTTCTATTTATAGGCAGATTTTCTGTCGGCAAAGGGTGACGGCGTCACACTTATAGAGTGACGGCGTCACAAAGATTTTTTCTCAAAATTGTAAATTTTCTCGTTCCGGTCGCGTGGGCTTTTGAATCACCTAAATCCGAGTTCGTATGCAAAAGTAATGGCCAAAACAGTATCAGCTACTTCACGCGCATGTTGAAGCTTGTGACGGCGTCACCTTATGGTTGTGACGCCGTCGCCTTTAATCTCTGACGCCGTCTGGGTCAAATCTAGGCCGTATGAGTTGCGACGGTCTACTCTTTTATAACTTGACGTCGTCACTTGAAAATAAGAGTTTTGGCTTCTGTCCCGTCACAAAATCTTCCGACGGCGTCGCAGTTAAGCAGTGACGCCGTCACCTTGTGTTTTCAGCAGCTGGAGTGTCTCGATTCTTGACTTTGGCCATTTTCTTCGTATATCCGCGCCTTTTCGTCCAAATAAGTGCCATTACAACAATTTGCCTTCAAGAGACCTAAAAAGTGAAAAGGAACGATATTAAGCAATAACGGATACAAAAGTAATCAAATAAGGGCTTAAACGACCCCTCAAAAAGGTACCTTTTAAAACCTTATCAGTGACCAAGTTAGAAAACATATATTTTCACTTGCGACCAAGTTATTCACGCATCTTTAAAATCTACGAGATACATAGTTTCACAAGTGAATAAGTTGGACAAGTGTTTTAAAGAGCCATGAGACATGTTTTTACATGTGACCAAGTAGTTCACACATCTTAATAAGCTACGATGCATATACATATTTTTTTACATGTGAGCATGTTGTTAAGACATATTAATAAGCTACGAGACATGGACATATATTTTCACATGTGACAAAGTGGTTTACGCGTCTTAAAAAGCTATGAGATGTATATTTTCACATGTGACCAAGTTGTTCACGCATTTCAAAAAAGATACGAGAGATATAGTATCACATGTGACGAAGTTACGAGACATAAATTTCACATGTGACCAAGATGTATATGCATCATTAAAATATACGAGGCATATATTTTCACGTGTGACCAAGATATTCACATATCTTAAAAAGCTACGAGACATATATAATTTAACATGTGACCAAGTTGTTCACGCATCTTAAAAAGCTACGAGACATATAGTTTCACGTGTACCCAAGTTACAAGACATATTTTCACATGTGACCAAGTTGTTCACGCATCTTAAAAAAGATACGAGACATATAATATCACATGCGACGAAGTTACGAGACATAAATTTCACATGTGACCAAGATGTTCATGCATCATTAAAATATACGAAGCATATATTTTCACGTGTGACCAAGATATTCACATATCTTAAAAAGCTACGAGACATATATAATTTAACATGTGACCAAGTTGTTCACGTATCTTAAAAAGCTACGAGACATATAGTTTCACGTGTACCCAAGTTACAAGACATATTTTCACATGTGACCAAGTTGTTCACGCATCTTAAAAAATATACGAGACATATAGTATCACATGTGACGAAGTTACGAGACATAAATTTCACATGTGACCAAGATGTTCATTCATCATTAAAATATACGAAGCATATATTTTCACGTGTGACCAAGATATTCACATATCTTAAAAAGCTACGAGACATATATAATTTAACATGTGACAAAGTTGTTCACGCATCTTAAAAAGCTACGAGACATATAGTTTCACGTGTACCCAAGTTACAAGACATATTTTCACATGTTACCAAGTTGTTCATGCATCTTAAAAATAGGAGGTATTGATGTTTAATAGACGCTTATTTAAGTTTTGTAAAAATATCTTCACATGTGAAAACTACGAGTAAGGATTGAAGCTTTGATCTTACTAGCATAGTTTTTATACTAGAAGTGCAAAAATAAGAGATATTGATGGTTAATAGACGATTATTTCAGATTTTTAAGAGTATCTTCGCACGTGAAAATTATGAGCAAATATTGAAGTTTTAATCTTACTAGCATATTATCTGTACCAGAAGTGTAATAGTAAGAGATATTTATGTTTAATAGATGATTATTTAAATTTTGTAAAAATATGTTCGCGCGTGAAAATTATAAGCAATGATTGAAACTTTGATCTTACTAGCATTTTTTTTATACTAAAAGTACAAAAAAATGAGATATTGATGTTTAATATACGATTATTTAAGTTTTGTAAAACTATCTTAGCGCGTAAAAATTATGAGTAAGGATTGAAGTTTTGATCTTACCAGCATATTTTTTATATTAAAAGTGCAAAAATAGGAGATATTAATGTTTAATAGACGATTATTCAGGTTTTGAAAGAATATATTCACATGTTAAAATTATGAGCAAGGAAGCTTTGATCTTACTAGCATATTTTTATACTAGAAGTGAAAAAATAGGATATATTGATGTTTAATAGATGATTAATTAAGTTTTGTAATAATATCTTCGCGCATGAAAATTATGAGCAAGGATTGAATCTTTGATCTTACTAGCGTACTATTTATACTAGAAGTGTAAAAATAGGATATATTAATGTTTAATAGACGATTATTTGAGTTTTGTAAGAATATTTTCGGGCGTCAAGATTATGAGTTGAAGTGCAAAAATATGAGATATTGATGTTTAATAGATGATTATTTAAGTTTTGTAAGAAATATCTTCGAGCGTGAAAATTATGAGCAAAGATTAAAGCGTTGATTTTACTAGCGTACTTTTTATACTAGAAGTGCAAAAATACGGGATATTGATGTTTAATAGACGATTATTTAAGTTTTGTAGGCATATCTTCGAAGCGTGAAAATTATGAGCCATGATCGAAGGTTTGATCTTAGTAGCATATTTTTTATACTAGAAGTGCAAAAATAGGATATATTGATGCTTAATAGACGATTATTTAAGTTTTGAGAATATCTTCACATGTGAAAATTATGAGAAAGAATTGAAGCTTTGATCTTACTAGCATATTTAGTATACTAGAAGTGCAAAAATATGAGATATTGATGTTTAATAGACAATTACTTTAAGTTTTGTAAAAAAGTCTTCATGCGTGAAAATTATGAGCAAGGATTGAAACTTTGATCTTACTAGCGTATTTTTTATACTAGAAGTACACAAATATGAGATATTGATGTTTAATAGAGGATTATTTAAGTTTTGTAAGAATATCTTCACATGTGAAAATTATGTGCAAAGATCGAAGCTTTGATATTACGAGTGTATTTTTTACATTTGAGGTGCAAAAATAGGTGATATTGATGTTTAATAGATAATTATTTAAGTTTTTTAAGAATATTTTCGCCCGTAAAAAGTATGAGTAAGGATCGAAGCTTTTATTTTACTAGCGTATTTTTTATACTAGAGGTGCAAAAATATGAAGATTATGATGTTTAATAGATGGTTATTTATGTTTTGTAATAATATCTTCACACGTGAAAATTATGTGTAAAGATCAAAGCTTTGATCTTACTAATAATTTTCTATAATTTCACCAATCTACACCTATCATAAAAGAGCAATGGATATCAGTTATGACTTATTCTTAATAAGACACGTTTTTTGCCAGCCGAACATAACATGTTTGAACCAAAACTTCTGATGTACAATATCAAACAAGGTGGGCTGCGCCTGCCGCGGCAAGGCTTTTCCACTCCTCGTTATACATATGAAATTATTAGCACGCAGTAATCACATTCCAATAAAATATGAGAAATCTTTAGATAAAATTAAGAATTCAGATGTTAAAAGCAAATTTTGTACCTGATCATCAGCTTAAAAATAGCAGTTCTAATGCACATTTAATTTAGAGATTGGCCACCACACTTAGCGTATAAAGTATTGTGCCATGCGTATTTGCTTTTTGACGCTAATAATCTGTGTATAACAACTTGAATTTTAATACACTCAGTTTTCAATCTCCATCAACATGAATTAACCACCACAACCGTTCATTACATGTCACATTTATAAACCTTGACACTACACTGCAGGTTTCATGTGACTGTATCCCTGCATCACCTTCTTGGCTTCAAGCCACAACGTCCCATACCGGTGGCACACCCAAGATCAACCTACAGATTCATAAGCAAGGTGCATAAGCCTCCAACTTTGGGCCTGGAAAACGAAGCGTAAGCATTAGTAATATCGACGGGGTACAGTAATGACGCCCAATGGTATGCAATAATGCTGCATTATGACAAATAGAAGTGCAAAAATAGAAGATATTGATGTTTTAATGTATTTTTTATTAGCAAGGATTGAAGTTTTGATGTATTTTTTATACTAGAAGTGCAAAAATAGAAGATATTGATGTTTAATAGACGATTATTTAAGTTTTGTAAGAATATTCACATGTGAAAATTATGAGCAAGGATTGAATCTTTGATCTTACTAGCATATTTTTTATACTAGAAGTGCAAAAATAGGAGATATTAATGTTTCATAGACGATTACTTAAGTTTTATAAGAATATCTTCACATGTGAAAATTATGATTAAGGATTGAAGCTTTGATCTTACTAGCCTAATTTTTTTACTAGAAGTACAAAAATAGGAGATATTGATGTTTAATAAACGATTATTTAAGTTATGTTAGAATATTTTCACATGTGAAAATTATGAGCAAAGATTGAAGTTTTGATGTTACGATCGTACTATTTATACTAGAAGTGTAAAAATAAGAGATTTTGATGTTTAATACATGATTATTTAAGTTTTGTAAGAATATCTTCGTGCGTGAAAATTATGAGCAAGGATTGAAGTTTTGATGTATTCTTTATACTAAAAGTGCAAAAATAGGAGATATTGATGTTTAATAGATGATTATTCAAGTTTTGTAATAAATATCTTCGCGTGTCAAAATTATGAGTAAGGATTGAAGCTTTGATATTACTAGCATATTTTTTACACTAGAAGTGCAAAAATTGGATATATTGATGTTTAATAGATGATTATTTAAGTTTTGTTAGAATATCTTCACATGGGAAAATTATGAGTAAGTATTAAAGCTTTGATCTTACTAGCATATTTTTTATAATAGAAGTGCAAAAATAGGAGATATTAATGTTTAAAAGACGATTATTTAAGTTTTGTAAGAATATCTTCACATGTGAAAATTATGAGCAAGGATTAAAGCTTTGATCTTACTAGCATATTTTTTATACTAGAAGTGCAAAAATAAGAGATATTGATGTTTAATAAAAGATTATTTAAGTTTTATTGGAATATTTTCACGCGTGAAAATTATGAGCAATGATTGAAGCTTTGATCTTACTAGCGTATTTTTTATACAAGAAATGCAAAAGTTGGAGATATTGATGTTTAATAGACGATTGTTTAAGTTTTGTTAGGAATTGGAAATTCCATAAGGAAGTGTCGGTCACCCCAATTTTAGTCTAGCATATGTTAGCTCGTAGACTTGTCGTTATTTACGTTAGTTAGTAGTTAATTAGTTAGTTAGTAGCATAGTTTAGAGCAACACCGTGGAGGAAGGACGGGTCTTTACCCACTGTATGCATGATCCACAGCCCGGCAGGAGGGCGTTTAGTTTGTAACTATAAATACCCCTTCCATCCTTGGAAGGGGTGGTGCTTCTTAGATAATCTAACATTTTATCTTTTGTTTATCTCTCTAGAATCACCCTCTCCTCTCTCTCTAAACATTTTTCTCTTGTTTAATCATAATCCTAGACCACCCGAATCATCTAAACAACATAAAATATACGATCCTACAATTGGCATCAGAGCCTAGTTTTGGTTGTTTTGGTGATTCGAATGGCTTTATTTGGTTTTTGTATGCGGTTTGTGTTGTGTTGGATGAGGTTTGATATGGGTTGATGTTGGTTTATGCAAATTTTGATGAGGTTTTAATCTGGTCTTGATGTATTTAAGCAGTTTTTGATGTTATTAGTTTTAATGGATGTTGATATTGGTTAAACTGTTTTTAAAAACATATTGTGTTTGGTTAGACAAAAACTGCTTGAATATTCGTGATTGAGTTTTTGTCGACAGTCCACTGTGTGATTTGGTCATTTTCTTGTATGCGTTTTGTGGACATGGTGTTCTAACATGCGGTTTGTCTGTAAACTGTCCATATTCAATGTATTATAAGCGATTTGTGTCATTTCCGCAATGCGATTTGTTTGTGTCAAATACTATGCGGTTTGTGGTCCTGATTCTTCGAAGAGGTTTGTCAAAAATGTCCAGATTCATTGTACCAAAAGAGATTTGTCTCTATGCGGTTTGTTACTAAGCGTTTTGATGCATTAGGATGCGGTTTGTCTGTTTCTAATACTGGAAGCGGTTTGACTTTTGAGTCAAATGCGATTTATCGTTAATGGTCAAAGTCAAGAGCGGTTTGTCATATTTTTGAAAGCGGTTTGTGTGTTTTTGAAAACTGATGCGGTTTGTCAAAATGGGTTATGCGATTTGTCTTATTAATGATGAAGCGATTTGTCACAGACTAATGATGCGACTTGACTCTAAAGCATCTATGCGATTTGAAAAGTAAAAGATGAAGATGAAATAAAGACTTGATCAAAACCATCTCAATCAAGACTTATACTTCAACAATACACAAACACAACCTCAGTCTAATTCATACACATCATCAGTCATATTTCTACATACACCAACATCAACATATGCGACACCATGAACCGAACCAAACATGAACAACATCAACATAAAAAGATATCATATATCTCAGCTTGTTTCATATTTCGTGTGGTACTACAAAAATCAAAAGACCGTAAATGATCTTACAAACACGTAAACTAATGCATCATAGATCTATGTCAAGTCTAAACAATAAATGATATATCAGATAGATCTCAGACGCATCTCGAGGGTATTCATGGCTACAAAAAGACCTGATCAAAGGATCAAAACCCTCGAAAAATCTCATCACAAATCTATCTTAGACTCATACTCAAAAAGAAATTATCAAGACCATCATGACAAGGACTCGGACTCAGGTTTGATTTCTGAAGCCTAGCTTCAATTGATATTCGAACAAGAAAGTAAAAGAAATTAACGAATCTGTTAACTCTTTTAAACTTGGTTCGTTATTATTTGATACCTACCTGGAATAAGTCCTTGAAGCCGATTCAAAGGTCCAAGCCATCCATGTGGCTAAAATGGTGATGCTCCTACCATACCTGTGGCGAGCTCCTATATGTCGAAATCAACCATCTGAGTAGGCTATGTGAAACATTCGCTCCTTTGAGCGTTGTGATAAGAGGGTACACACGGTTGGGGGCTGATGAATATGGAGTATGATTAGGGTTTGAAGTGAGACTGTGTAATATGTTCAGATGGGGGCGCGTATTTGTGAGAGTATTTAGGGTTTGTTATGACTTGATTTGATGGTACAAGATGGGGGGGCAGACTGATTATGTTAGGTGACGAGATTTGGGTGAAAGGACTTAAGCCAGGGGGAGGCATATTGTTTGAGCGTTTTTAGGGTTTGGAGAAGTTATCATATGTCTGCACCATGATAATGTGTGATTAGGTTTTGCTTTGTATGTGTAAGCACTTTTATATACCCGTTGGATTAGGGTATACACTGTGAATGGGTCGGCTAAGTGGATGGGCTTCAAGAATTTTAGACATGGGCCTCAACTAAATGTATCAAATTGACTTGAGCATTATTGATGAGAATAAAATGGGATCCGAGTGCATCATCTTTATTTTACCTAATGAACCTCGTGGATTACTTATTAAGATAATATTGTCTTGAATATCAAGCATAATGAGCCATGCGGATTTGGATCGGGTTTCATGGGTTTAAATGATTAGTATGGGCTCAAGTAAATTGGAAGTTTGAAGATGGGCTGGATATTGTAATTGAATCGGTTTTTTTTATGTGGTGATATGTGATATTGGATATACTTATGAATCGGGTCTTCGTTGGATATAGTTACATGCTCATCAAAATGGATTTATAGGTTTCATTGTTTGTACCGGATATACAATTATGAAGCTGAGCTAATATTTTATCATGGGATGCGAGATTTGTCGATGAGCTTTGAAAATGAGAGTTGTTGAAGAGATTTTATGATAATGCAATATTATTTGAGACATGCAAGTTGTGATTTAATGATGAGATTCGTTGTGTTATGCTGATTGATACTTTGGTTTATACATTTTCACGAAGAATAGTATGTCACGGCTTGAAGTGTTAATTGGAAAATGTTGACTACGGGGTTGTTTGTACGGTATTTCTTATTTGGCTTTGAAGTGAGGTTTTCCGGGCGTGTTTACTTATTTCGTCTTCTTTCTTTCTACCCTTCCGCGAAGATGACTTGTTTGGGCATTTATAGAGTGTGATAAAGACTTGGCTATTTAGTTACTGTTGTGATTCTTTCTCACTTAACCCACAACATAGCTATAACTTCGGTGTCTCACGCAGTTGAGGATACGTCAAGAGGTTTTGTACATTGGGTACACCGTTTCTTCTTCACAAGGATTAGTACAAGCTTAAGTAACAAATCTGAGTAATTTTACGTCATGTTCAAGTTTAATATATCGGGTTTACTTCTCCATGTGGTCACTACAATAGCCGTCATAATACGTGAATGATGTGTTTACCAATGGCTTGAATGGTTGAGATGTGATCAACAATTCTCATGATATATTCGACGCCACTGAATGTCAATGATACTTCACAGTCTAAGCAAAATCTTTCAAGAATCTTCAATGTCAGTCATGATCTTCCAAGATGTATGCTTATGACAAGAACTTTTCGTGCAAATGGTCGTACATGTTAATGATGCTTCTGAAAGTTCGAAACCATCATGAGGGAGAATCGTGTACTTTGATGTTTTAAGGTCAACCTCAGGGGGAAGTGGTGTATACTACTCGACTTAGTATGGTTTGTGAAGTTGTCTACATATGGGTAAAGAATTGTTGATGATGTTGTTGATGTTTGATTATGAACCGTTGATGAACCGTTGCATGTTCCCCTAAAACAGATATTCACCGAAACCAAAGTTGTCATAACACATTCAAGCTGACATTGTTTACGGTTTTGTCTTGATTTTGTAAAATCCCGCGAAAGAATCTATTTCTCGGTTTAAATCATAGACTTGTAAAATCCCGTGACAATGGAAACATCCTGGTAATTGTAAAGTGCATTTCCGGATCTATCTTACGGTTTATTCTTGGTTTTGTAAAATCCTGCGAAAGAAACTATTTCTCGGTTTAAACTATAGAGTTGTAAAATCTCGTAATGATGGAACCATCCTGGAGAAAGGAAAGTGTATTTCGGGATCTTATTTGATGCTGGTGCTATGGTTTATGTTTCGAAGAAGAGATAAAAGGGTGTACTTCATGAATTGGGTGCTTGTTTGTATTGTCCTCATGGCAGTTTGGTAATTACTTGGTTTTACGTGGTAATATGTGTTTAACCATGATCGGGATGAAACCATTATCATAGTTCACTTAAATCGTCAAAGGAGGCTAGATTTGAGCTTTTAACTAGAAGATGTGACAACGGCGTTAATTCAGTATTATTTATTTGAGGTTGAAGTGAAATTCCCCGGGCGAGTGTACTTAGTATCTGAAGGTATCGGGGATGGTTGGATGGAGATTTTTTAAGATCCTTGTTCGAGCTTTTAATATTTTCAAAAACGAAGACTTGGAAATCTAATTATTTTTGGGTGATTTTTCTTTTTCTTTTACCACTTGGGGGAATTGGGCTCTTACCACCACAAAATAACTATCACTTTAAGGAGTTACGTTGTAGTGCTCAGTGTCACATTTAATTGTGGATTTTCAAGAGGTGATGTACGTCTTATACTTGATGGTTGTTTGGATGAAGAGTATAGAGTACTTAGAGATTCAATGGAGGATGAATTCTCGGCACCGCTCTTTGTTATATATGTGCAAGTTTAAGCACGAGTTCGGGTTAGTTTACTTCAAGGTCAAATTCATCATATTGGGTTTTCTCCATCAGCTGTCACTACAAAGAGCCTACTAAATGATAATGGGGTTGATTACAAGTTTGCCAAGAGAGGTTGAAAAGAGAGAGATGATGACGTTTGAACACAACAGTTCAAGCCTCGTACTCTAAAGAAAATAAATGTGTACGCTTCAGTGAGCATTATCTTCGAACGAAGAGAAATCTTCGTATTGATGACGTTTGAACACAACAGTTCAAGCCTTGTTCTCTAAAGAAAAGAAAAGTGTACGTTTCAGTGCACTTTATCTTCTGAAGAAGAGAAATCTTCTTATTAATGACCATTCTCGTCAACATGCTTCATACTTTTTCCATGCGCGATCAATTATCAAGTGAACCGAGCTATCGCTGCTAGTAATCTCATTTCACTTGCTCAATTATAATGACGATGGCGACATCATATGCAACCTTTGAGGGGGAGAAGTGTGAATAAGACTACATTTGGATGATACTCACTTGTTTAATCAAGAATGGCAACTCCGTATGCAATTCTTGAGGGGGAGAAGAAGTGTGAAACTGCTGCATGTTGAGTTTTATCTGTGAATATATGGTCAAACGGCTCCAAGCTCATGTAAGAACCGAGCTTCTTCTTATCGGGTCATCTTCACATGATGTTTCTTCTAAGAGCCGTTGGTTGACATCTTCTCACGGACTGATGAGTTTATCTACAAAGTGCTTCCGGTTAATGCTTCACGTACAGATCAACATAATGATTCCGAACAATCTCTCTGTTCTTGTTTGATGTGATTGGTAGTTTGGTGTTACCATTTAGTGTGTTCGTTGCGGGCTGATTGTTGATTTCCTTGATGAACATCTTTCTGTTCTTGTTTGATTCGGAGGAATTTTAGTTAAAGGGATTTGCAAGATGTAAGTTAATTGGGATGCTTTTTTGGTGAGATGAAGATGTTAACTATCTATTCCCCAACTGGACAATCTTGAAGAAGGTCGAGTCTACATTCTGTTCTACATTTTCTGCTACATGTTAGAAGACTAAAGACGAGTTGCATTTAACGATCTAAAGACTTATTCATATTCTGAGCTTTCATCGAAGAGATTGTCATCTTAGGGGAGAGCACTAATTAGGGGAGAGTGAAATGTCGAATTTAATCCCTGATTAGATTTGCTCACAATGTACTTCAACAAGTTGATTCTCACAAGACTTCAAATGATCTTCTGACAGGATTTCTAGTATATGGGCGTATAATGTGTTGCTGATTCTGAAGCATCAAAACCAGCAAGGGGGAAGGTGACACACATCTAAACGCCAGTAAACTTGATGAACTTAATACTTCTAAGTGATTGAAGAGACCCGGGAAGACTAATGTCATTACCGCAGAGAAACTCAAGGTTTAACTCATGGCGTTTAATGTTCTTATTCCAACTATGTGGGGGAAGAGATGGACGAGTTAGTTTAGGTACACAAGTGTGTGATGATTTCGATGTTATCGCAATCATCATGGGAGAGAAATTGTGTACATTGGGGATGCTCAGCTGTTTCACTTGAGAGCGTAATCGGTGATTCAGTGATAATCACTTATTTCGGAGATGACATCCGCAGAGATAATCAGTGATTCAGCATGCTACTTCAGTGTTATCGGTTATTCTTTCTTTGGGCATTTGGGTACTTCGGGTTCTTGAGCTTCATACACTTTCTTCAGGGGAGAGAAAAGTATACTTCGGGGTTATTCTTTGGATATCGGACTTAATCTGCTACTTCGATGTTATAAGGTTCTCTATCTTTGGGTATATGTGTATTCGGGTTCTTGAGCTTAATTCCAAGAGACTGGCGGCATCAATTCAACTACTTAGGGGAATTTGCCTCTTGACACCTTTTGGTATGGATCGCTTCAGACGTCAGTAGAAAAGAAATATGAGAAGATTGATTTATGTGTGGGATGATACGTTGTTGTTCTATTGGATGATATAACCCCGAACGGAGATTCACGATGATCATTCTTAAGAGGAGCAGCAAGATCGATGATATGGTGTGCTTCCTTGTGCACCTGGCTAAGGAAAGCTTGAAAGAGAGCTTAGAATCTGCTCAAGAAGAATATTTCCAGTTTGGGGGGAAGCTGCCAAAGTCTCACTTTCAGATGGTTCAAGTTCTCTCTTCAATTCAGGAGCCTCGAAAGCTTTGGTGGTGAATTTTTAAAAGATGATGACTTCTATCTTTTACAACGGGGCTGCTCGATATCCTTATCTCGGTACTCGTATCATCATCTTCTTAAACTATATCATCTACTCTATCTTTGTAAATATTTATCAAAAACCAAATACAAAAATATAAAATCAATACAAAGAAAATAGAAAAATTTAAAACCAACAAAAACCCATAAAAATCAGAAAATTTAAAAAATACCAAAAATATGTTTTCTCAAGACATGTCTTCTGATATCGATAACATCTACGGTCTTAGAAATGTCATTCAACAATGGCACGGGACCATAGATGAAGTTCGAGCAGGAGGTGTAAATATTCTTTTCCAAAACATGTCTAAAAATATGGCTTGCAGTTATTTCAGACTGTAACCCGCGCTAAAACCATGATTTGCTATTATTTCATATAGCAACCCGTTCTTCAAGAAAGGAAAGTGCTGCGCTAAACCAATTTTCAAATATTTCATGCACTTATCCTAAAACATTATGAGGAAAGTATGTCGAAGGACTGCTGTTCCTACTCAAATATTTTTCCTTATAAAATTCTTCAGAAAAATATTTGTTTTAACAATATGGTGGTAAATGAGTTGCTTGAAAATCAATCAGAATCAAGTTTTCATAAATTTGCAAAACTCAATCAATGACTTCAGCTTATAAACTTTTTATGAAATGAATCATTGATTGAGGGGGAGAATGTTTTCAAATTTATATAATCTAACGAGCTTATATAATCATCCTACCAGCAAGACTGGAAAAGATGTTTACCTATGTTGAAGGACTAGGAATTTAGGATATGATTGTTAGGATTAGATGATTAGAGTTTGATGAACACATATATCCCATGCCTTATATGAACTGATTGATTTATTGGATTGACTTTTATTAATCGATTGCTGTTTGGGTGATGTCGACCACCATATATATGTTTGTGTTGACTAACGTATGCAGATAAGATGGTTAATAAGAATGTCCCCGTTCCGGATCCCACAATAGAAGATGATTGGATGCCGAAAGGAAAGGGAAACTATTTCTTGGGTCGACAAATGAAGAAACGGAGCTTAATTGGACCTCTATGGTGAGTTGGCATGACAAATGCAACGTCAGAGGTCTCACTGTATCATCAGACGGTTTTCTTCCAACCTTCAGCAACAACAACAAAAGCAACTTAACCACCTAACGTATCTTTGTGCAGGGATAATAGTGATGATACCATTTTTAAACAATTTTTGAAAAATATTGTCTTGAAAATGGAAAAAGTATTGTTTTGAAAATAAACTGAACTCAAATTTTGGAAATCGACCGAAATTCATTTTTAAACAAAAGTGACTCAATCAACGACTACGGTCATTGATTGAGGGGGAGAGTTATTTCAAACTTAAGTATTTTCAAACGATATTTCTTCATAAAAGTCCGTTTGTACGTAATAAAGTGGTAATCTAAAGATTTAATGTTATGTCATGGTATGATTTTCTTTAAAACTCTAAGATCTTTCAAAATGAATTTTTTTTCTGTTCTTGTTTGATTGTGAAATTGTTTTATTTTACTTAAAGATCTTTTAAAAACGATCATACCTGACACTAACAATCTTTAATGTCGAAAAAATTAATCCTTATCAATCATTTTTCAAAATTAAATCGAGCCACGTCTTTCCCCTAAAATTTTCTAAATGATTTAAATCATTTGGGATCACAAATCTCAAATGGTTTGATATTTTTGATCGGGGGAGAGATCGTGATTTAAATCTCAAATCGGTTTTAAAGGGTGACTCTTTCAAAAGCACTCATTCCTTCATGTGCCAAACGATTTCAAATACATAATGCACATGATTGAAGAGGAGCATTTAACCAAAAAACTAGAAGAGTATTTAAACAAGCCCACATTTTCTCCCATGTTTTCTAAACCTTACTAAATCACTTGGGATCCAAAATCTCAAAGGGTTTGATATTTTTGATCGGGGGAGAATTTGTGATTTAATTATGAAATCTGATAAATGATGATCGATTTGATTCAAAAGTACAGGCTGCTCTCCCATATGTACTAAACGCTTTCGAATCTCGAAGCACATATTGAGGGGGAGCATTTCAAAATAAAATAAACTATCAAGGTACAAATGCTTTTATGTTTTAACATAAAGTACCTTGATTAATTTTCTAAATGGTTTCTTAATGGCCTTTGTGATCGTGGATGTACTTCAAAAGAACTCCTTCCTCTATGTGATAAATTTATTTCAAATATCCTAAGCACATATTGAGGGGGAGAATTTACCAAAGAAATTCAAATGGCTTTTTCTACGGAAATTGTGATCAAGAATACATTTCAAAGATCTCTTGCCTCCATGTGCTAAACAATTTCAAAATCATATGCACATGTTGAAAGGGAGCATTTCTAAATGATCAAAAAAATTAAGGTACAAAATGCTTTGATTTTATATCACAAGTACCTTGATTGATTTTCCAAATGATTTTTCAATTGGTTTCGAGAAGGAAAGAACAATACCAAAAGACCGACTAATTTACTTTATGCATGGAGTTATAAGGATGATTAGGTTAGGTATTCGTTCCTACGATCCTGCCAGAGCCAGAGGGATCAACCCAGGGACAATCCACTAGATAGTGTAGAGTCCTTAGTTATGATGAAAAAAGGAGAAAAATGAGAATATGGGAAGAGTGCCGACTGACACAGAGCTAGTACTGGAACAAACCCAACAAGGTTCTAGTAATGAAGTCTCGGTAAGCACTGAAGGGGTTGAAGAATGAAAAAGAAATAAATGAGAAAAGAGTGAAAAGAAATAGCCCTCCAATAATTCAACCTTAGGGCAGAAACCGGGTTCAATACATATGCTACTGGTGGTTACTAAGGTAACGTCGGTATTGAAGACAAGACGTCATGGACCCAGTGACGCACTGCACTATACTTCCCAAGCTACTCAAGTTCCTCTTAAAAGGGCTTGTTTCATTCTCACGGGGAACCTACGTAATCTATCGACTTTCTCTTAGAGATTGTTGATATTGAAGAAGGAGACCCTCTCCCCAGTCTCCGGCATAGGAAACCAAATATGCACTATTGAGTCTAGAGCCAAGAGATCATCCACAATATCTCATTAGCACACAAAATTAATGAAGACTTGCTGTTTCACACAATGTGGAAAGTAAGTATATATTGAGAGTCCTACGCATTATCCTTGTAGTATTGCCAGAACATCCGAGTGATATGTAAAAGTATTCACGATGAAGATGGAAATCCTTCTAGAGCCAACATCAAACAAGCTCTTGGTGGGTGACATGTGAGATCTTTTCAAAAGATCAAGCTTGTGACAACTGGACAGAAACGATGGGGCGATTCATTCTTGAATCAACCTTGGTCCAGGAAATGAATTGACGAATACTTTTGAAAAAACCGTTCGATGTGCAAATCTTCTTTTCTCTAGCACATCCAATGTGTATTCATGTTTTCAAACACAAAAAGTATCTCTGATTGAAAAAAAATACTTTTGGAAAAACCGTTCGATGTGCGAATCTCTTCTTTTTCTCTAGCACATCGAATGTGTACTCTTTTCAAATACAAAAAGTATTTATGATTGAAAATTGATCTTTCTCATAAAACCTTCGTCGTATTGCAAAAATCTTTCTTCTAAGCAATACGCGATTGTTTTCAAATAAATTTTTCATCAATCAGTGAATCTCAATTCGCTGGTTCACTCACTCCGTGTTGTATTCTTTGGGACGCTCCGGTTTGAGAACGGCTAGAACAGCTGCGAAACCCTGTCAAGGAGATTCTTCGGAACTCTACCTAATCACAGGCATTATTTATACTGATCAACGGGGAACCGTAGTTCTTGCAACTATATTCAACGAAAGCGAACAAAGATACTTTCGTGTGTTTTAGTGCTAACTGTTGTTTGCAGGAACATTGGACGGTTGCAGCTGATCGATATTGAGAAGTCAATTCACAACCGCATGCTCACGGCATTCACACTTAATTGAAGAAAATCATGACTATCAAAGACATACAAAAGATGCTTCCGCTACTCTGATGAAAAGATGTCATGATCCAGAAAGTGTGAGCATGTCGGTCCATAAGTCACAACATCACATGAAGGCAACACAACAAAGGGTGATCCAGAGATTTGTTGTGGCTGATGATCTCAAATAAAGCATAAAGATCATGAAGATGTGGATCAGTTCAAAGACCTCCGCTTAAAGTACAAAGCAGTCGGACTTTGAAGAATCACTGCTCAAGCACAAAGAATGCGGAAATTGAAGAATTGAAGTCTACGAGCTCAGAACTAAAGACAAAGATAAAATGCTAGGATGCAAAATGTATTTCATGGGGTGACCTCCCTTAGGGGGAGATTGTTAGGAATTGGAAATTCCATAAGGAAGTGTCGGTCACCCCAATTATAGTCTAGCATATGTTAGCTCGTAGACTTGTTGTTATTTACGTTAGTTAGTAGTTAATTAGTTAGTTAGTAGCATAGTTTAGTTTAGAGCAACACCGTGGATGAAGGACGGGTCTTTTCCCACTGTATGTCTGATCCACAGCCCGACAGGAGGGCGTTTAGTTTGTAACTATAAATACCCCTTCCATCCTTGGAAGGGGTGGTGCTTCTTAGATAATCTAACATTTTATCTTTTGTTTATCTCTCTAGAATCACCATCTCCTCTCTTCATCTCTCTAAACATGACTCTCTTGTTTAGTCATAATCCTAGACCACCCGAATCATCTAAACAACATAAAATATACGATCTTACAAGTTTTGTAAGAATATCTTCGCGCGTAAAAATTATGAGCAAGGATTGAAGCTTTGAGCTTACTAGCGTATTTTTTACGTTTGAAGTGTAGAAATTGGATATATTGATGTTTAATATATTTCTCGTCACTTGGTCACATGCGAAACTATATGTCTCGTAGCTTACTAAGATGCGTGAATAACTTGGTCACATGTGAAAAAATATGTCTCGTAGCTTTTTAAGATGCGTAAACATCTTGGTTACATGTGAAAATATGTGTCTATGACTCGTAGCTTATTAAGATGCACGAACAAGTTGGTCTGTCTCGTAGCTTATTAAGATGCACGAACAAGTTGGTCACATGTGAAATATGTTTTGCATATTTTAGTGATGCGTGAACAACTTGGTCACATGTGAAACTATATGTCTTGTAACTTTTTAAGATGCGTGAAAAACTTATTCACATGTGAAAATACGTCTCGTAGTTTGTACCACGTGATGGTCAAGTCTTATTTCAATAATCGGCCAATGGCACAGGGATATTTCTTGATTATATATAAACATCTTCATTTAACTACAAATGATTGATTAAGATTGTATAAATCCTATATTTCTTTCTTATTTCATTTATCCCCAAACACATTTCTTTCTTGACAGCAAGACTTGATACCCAATCCCAAACACCGCCCTACCCACCGAAGCCATACACAGTCCTTCCTTGCCTCTTTAGATATATTGATGTTTAATATGCGATTATTTAAGTTTTGCAATAAATATCTTTGCGCGTAAAAATTATGAGCAAAGATTTAAACTTTGATCTTACTAGCGTACTTTTTATACTAGAAGTGTAAAAATAGAAAATATTAATATTTAATAGATAGTTATTTAAGTTTTGTAAGAATATCTTCACATGTGAAAATTATGAGCAATGTGTGAAACTTTGATCTTACTAGTACAATTTTTATACTTGAAGTGCAAAAATAGGATTTTTTGTTTCATAGACGATTACTTAAGTTTTGTAAGAATATCTTCACATGTGAAATTTATAAGCAAGGACCGAAGCTTTGATCTTACTAGAATATATTTTTTACTGGAAGTGCAAAAATAGGAGATGTTGATGTTTAATAGACGATTATTTAAGTTATGTTAGAATATTTTCATATGTGAAAATTAGTAGCAAGGATTGAAACTTTGATGTTACTATCGTACTATTTATACGAGAAATGTAAAAATAAGAGATATTGATGTTTAATACACGATTATTTAAGTTTTGTAAGAATATCTTCGTGCGTGAAAATTATGAGTAAGGATTGAAGTTTTGATGTATTGTTTATACCAGAAGTGCAAAAATAGGAGACATTGATGTTTAATAGACGTTTATTTAAGTTTTGTAAGAATATTCACAGGTGAAAATTATGAGCAATGATTGAAGCTTTAATCTTACTAGCATATTTTCTATATTTCAGAATTGCCAAAATAGGAGATATTAATGTTTCATAGACGATTACTTAAGTTTTGTAAGAATATCATCACATGTGAAAATTATAAGCAAGGACCGAAGGTTTGATCTTACTAGAATATTTTTTTTTACTGGTAGTGCAAAAATAGGAGATGTTGATGTTTAATAGACGATTATTTAAGTTATGTTAGAATATTTTCACATGCGAAAATTAGTAGCAAGGATTGAAACATTGATGTTACTATCGTACTATTTATACAAGAAGTGTAAAAATAAGAGATATTGATGTTTAATACACGATTATTTATGTTTTGTAAGAATATCTTCGTGCGTGAAAATTATGAGTAAGGATTGAAGTTTTGATGTATTTTCTATGCCAGAAGTGCAAAAATAGGAGATATTGATGTTTAATAGACGATTATTTAAGTTTTGTTAGAATATTCACAGGTGAAAATTATGAGCAAAGATTGAAGCTTTAATCTTACTAACATATTTTCTATACTAGAAGTGCCAAAATAGGAGATATTAATGTTTCATAGACGATTACTTAAGTTTTGTAAGAATATCTTCACATGTGAAAATTATGAGCAAGGATTGAAACTTTGATCTTACTAGCCTAATTTTTTTTTACTGGAAGTGCAAAAATAGGAGATATTGATTTTTAATTGGCGATTATTTAAGTTATGTTAAAATATATTCAATACATGATTATTTAATGTTACTATCGTACTATTTATACTAGAAGTGTAAAAATAAGAGATATTGATATTCAATACATGATTATTTAAGTTTTGTAAGAATATTTTTATGCGTGAAGATTATGAGCAATGATTGAAGTTTTGATGTATTTTTTTACACTAAAAGTGGAAAAAATAGAAGATGTTGATGTTTAATAAATGATTATTTAAGTTTGGTATTAAATATCTTCGCGAGTGATAATTATGAGCAAGGATTGAAGCTTTGATATTAGTAGCCTATTTTTTTACACTTGAAGTGCAAAAATTGGATACATTGATGTTTAATAGATGATTATTTAAGTTTTGTTAGAATATCTTTACATGTGAAAATTATGAGAAATGATTGAAGCTTTGATTTTACTAGAATATTTTTTATACTAGAAGTGCAAAAATAGAAGATATTAATGTTTAAAAGACGATTATTTAAGTTTTGTAAGAATATCTTCACATGTGAAAATTATGAGCAATGATTGAAGCTTTGATCATACTAGCTTATTTTTTATACTAGAAGTGCAAAAATAGGAGATATTAATGTTTCATAAACGATTACTTAAGTTTTGTAAGAATATCTTCACATATGAAAATTATGAAAAAGGAATGAAGCTTTGATCTTGCTAGCCTAATTTTTTTTACTGGAAGTGCAAAAATAGGAGATATTAATATTTAATAGAAGATTATTTAAGTCATATTATTTTCACATGTGAAAATTCTAAGCAAGGATTGAAGCTTTGATGTTACTATCGTACTATTTATACTAAAATTGCAAAAGTAAGAGATATTGATGTTCAATACATGATTATTTAAGTATTGTAAAAATATCTTCGTGCGTGAAAATTATGAGCAATGATTGAAGTTTTGATGTATTTTTTTATATTAAAAGTGAAAAGTAGGAGATATTTATGTTTAATAGATGATTATTTAAGTTTTGTAATAAATATCTTCACGTGTGATAATTATGAGCAAATTTTGAAGCTTTGATATTACTAGCATGTTTTTTACACTTGAAGTGCAAAAATTGGATACATTGATGTTTAATAGATGATTATTTATGTTTTGTTAGAATATCTTCACATGTGAAAATTATGAGAAAGGATTGAAGCTTTCATCTTACTATAATATTTTTTATTGTAGAAGTGCAAAAATAGATGATATTAATGTTTAAAAGACGATTATTTAAGCTTTGTAAGAATATCTTCACATGTGAAAATTATGAGTAATGATTGAAGCTTTGATCTTACTAGCATATTTTTTATACTTGAAGTGCAAAAATAGGAGATATTAATGTTTCATAGACGATTACTTAAGTTTTGTAAAAATATCTTCACATGTGAAAATTATGAGCAAAGATTGAAGCTTTTATCTTACTAGCATAATTTTTTTTTACGGGAAGTGCAAAAATAGGAGATAGTGATGTTTAATAGACGATTATTTAAGTTATGTTAGAATATTTTCACATGTGAAAATTATAAGCAAGGATTGAAGCTTTGATGTTACCATCGTACTATATATACTAGAAGTGTAAAAATAAGAGATATTCATGTTTAATACACGATTATTATGAACAAGGATTGAAGTTTTGATGTATTTTTTATACTAGAAGTGCAAAAATAGGAGCTATTGATGTTTAATAGACGATTATTTAAGTTTCGTAAAAATATTCACATGTGAAAATTATGAGTCCCGGATATATGATCCACTAACATTTTATTGATGCAAACCATAGGAAGTTAAACCATAGGCCACTTCCTTTGTTGTTGACAGGCACGTACACATAACCCGCCGTTCGTACCTGTAATAGTAGTGGTTTAAAAAGCATTATTATAACATGAAGTAGCAACTATATAATATGCAAGAAAGCCTACCAAGTGAACTTATCAAGAATCATAGGCGCATAAATGATGCTCTAATTTTAGAAGTGGCAAAACGGGCGGGCCGGGCGGGCACGGGCAAAATGGGCACGGGCCAAACGGGCACGGGCCAAACGGGCTTATGTTATACAAATGGCTTTTAAAAAAACACAAAACGACGAAATAAATTTCTCGAACATAACACCTCATTTATATATAAAAAATTAAATACAAGTTTTTCTATAAAAACAATCTAATGTTCGAGAAAAACATGTGCCCATTATGCCCATTTAACTTCTAAATGAGCAATACATGCCCATTTCCAAAAAAGAAGGGGCTCAAATGTGCCCAAATCTTTTAAAAGTTTGCCCATTTACCCAATTTTTTTGATTTTGGGCACAAATTGCCACCTCTACTCTAATTAGAAACATGTCATGTATTCAATATAGGTTTTAAAATAAATTACTCTCATGCATTTTAAGTGTATCCAAATCACCAAAATGTTGAATTACAGCTGGTAACGATGATGAATGTCTCATCTGCTACTATTCATAGTTTATGAAAATATATGAACATCGGTCGTGATGAAAATGGAAAATAATTATGTATGTAATTAACATTTGCATACCTCAAGAACGTGACCATGAACGCATAAATTCTTCGGGTGTGACCATGAGCGTGACCATGAAAATGGAGCAGCTGCTCTTTCCATATGGTTATGTGACCATGTGCATAAGCAACAGACGACTGCAGTGCTATCTGTGATGCTTCATTGTTTGTCATGCAGCAGTATCTCCTATAGATGGTGTTGTTACAGAGTTGCGTGACACAAAATCTTTAAAAAAAAATTATCTTCAACCAACATGCTTTTCCACAAAGTAAACCATCACTTAAGCAGTCTTAATAAGCGACATATAAAACAGACAAAAGCTGCATATAAAACAAAAGCCGCATAGACAAAAGCACGTTTAAATTTACGTGAAATATAAGGTGTCGGCCCCAAATTGTATCCACAAAACCCTCACCTACACGCTCATTAAACGGCACACACCCTCACCCCCAATTTGGGATCGCTTATTAAGACTGTTTAACTTAAGCAAATGTTGATGGGAAATGTATGCTAGAACAGAAAGGTGTTCGGTTGCAGAGTAGTATCAGATTATTGACATTTATAGAATTAGAACTTTGACATACCTTCAATTTTATGGGAGGTAGAGTGAAACATTAAGAGGTGAAAGCAAAAATTCTATCATTCTGGGATGTCTCATATACATTTATGTCAACTAAGCAAAATCCCAACACCCTCTTAGAATTGTTTACTATACATGCACAATTGACATAGTAAGATTGAGGTACAGGAATTAATTAGAATGCCACAAACCATTTTACCACTAGGCCAACCTTAACAGAAAGACTAAAACAATAAAATTTGGGCCTGTTGGTCTAATCAATGCTGTTAATAAGCAAATAGGTGATTATGACCTCAAAGCTTCCAAAAAGTGGAAACGGAGTCTTTTTACAGTGTGGCATCTCAGTTTTACTTCTAATAAAGTGGACGGACCATATGTCAAAATTTCCTATTTGCCAATTGTAAACCATGTGATTCCTAGATCAAGTAACATTTAGATATCGACTTCTTACTTACCCATCAAGTACCAAAGAGCATACGGAGCCGGAACCGGAAGTTCTGTTTCCGACTTCATCCCGAAACAGAAGTTTTATGCATGTTCCAAGGCCTGAAAAATCTTTGAAACTCGCCTCCGAAGCAATGGCTCTAATCTGAAAGAAGGAACACCAGTCTGCCACAGTTTTGCTTCATACATGTCATTCCATGCTTGTACGATCTCGTCTATATTGAATCCCACACCTAAAAGCAAAATTTGATCACAAGATATCTTGAAGTATGTTAAAAGAAAAAACGAAGCACGAGTTTTGGTAGTTCATCAATTTGGTAGTTCATCTGTCTCAGAGATGGTATTAAAATATGTGTACTTACGTCACAAAACTAAACCAGCATAGAAATTGTTAACATATGGAACTAGCTTTCGAAATTCGTGAAATTAGGTCGATAGAAAATAATGGAGGTGTCAATGTTGACCTGTTAACTAATGAATGGGTCGATTTGGGTAACGATTTATAACAGACAGGTTATGTGGGTACAATAATTTGTTTAACTAAAAAAGGTGCAGGTCAAATGGGTTATAAGTTGCTAAAAGGTGGATTTTAATGCATAAAAGCTCCTGAATCGATTTAAAAAAAAAAAAAAAAAAAAAAAAAAAAAAAAAAAAAAAAACTAAATTACTATTGTAATAATATGGTTTTTGTAACCACGGTTGCAAAAAGCGCTAGGCACTAGTCGGACAGTCGACCACCCCTAGCTAGTAATCGACTGAGGAGGGGCCTAGGCGGATTGGACTTTTCTATATATAAAAATTAATAAATTAAAATATATACTGATATATTTAATCTTCTCTTCTTCTCATCTACAACAATTAGGTCACAAAGTTCATTCTTTCACACCATTTAAAAACAAGATCCGACCAATTGAAAAAAAAGAAAAACTAATTTAATGTTAAAAGGAGTTGACCTACGTGTTTAACATGTTTAACCGTGTTTAACAAGTAACTTAACTATAGAAGCTTAGCAATGGACAAAAACGGTTTTTGGGTAAACTCAACCTGACCCATTTTACTTCCAACTGTACTTGACAAGCAGTTTACCCCTTTATCCAACCAGCCAACTTGACCCGCCCATGTTTCGAATTCTAGAAAACACAAATACAATTCTTTGCCTGTATCCTTTTTATGAAAAATGAATGCAGGATCCCCAGATTAATAAACTTCCTACTTAAAGAAAAATAAAACAATCAAGAATTAGTATAAGCTTCTGGTGCAGTATCATTCGAACAATGATTCTTTATCATGACAGCGATCTGCGTTTGAGAAGCTCCAGCAAGTTCGAACTTTTCAACAGCAATCTCCAAACATTCATGCCAAGCAGGCACCCCAAGCTTATACTCCATAATCGATCTTTCATAAAGCATTGTACCCCACAAAACATTCATTCGAGACCTCATGTTTGCAGCCTGTTCAGCGGCTTCATCTTGTGCTATATGCACGCTTGCCTAGAAATAGTTTAAATGTCTAGCTCAATCTCAAAAGTGAGATCGCACCTGGCTCAACTGTTCATGGTTAGGGAGCACTAACAATTGTAAGTTCTAAGACCTTTATATTGCTTTCACTTAAAAAAATAGAAAAACATTGGACCAGTAATCATTATCAAGGCATTGTCTCCCCATTATGCCTCCTCGTTTTCATACAGGGATCAAGTTCAACAATTATATCAGCTTTATCCAGCACGTGCCAAGAGCAATATTACATTTACATTTGCCGGTACATTAGCAATCAACCACCACGCCTTTTGTATGTATAAAATACCAAGTTTAATTTTGACTTTCACTGTCATATCGCCATCTTCTATAAAACAGGCTCATTTATAACTTCTTAGCAGAATTGGGTAGTTTCCACTTCAGGTTATTTTACGAACATTGCAACATTTCACAAATTCTTACAAAAATGGTTTGGGATAAAGGTAACTAGTTGATTGCGATTGCTGATGAAATTGGGTATGTTTTAAAAGAGTCACCAATGTTGTCATTATATAAGATATCATCAACAAACACTTCTAGAACAGCATGTAACTGCATAGAGTCTGTAGTAGAAATTTTCATTTCATGGGACAAAGTGAGTATTCATCATTTTATTTCAGTTTGCAATATGCAAAATTGGAAATCTTGACCAATGTGAAAATGATGAAACTCACTTTTCTGGGGTTACTATAAGTATTAACCTGAGCATGGGCAGAAGTGAAAACATCCTAAAAAATTCAAATAACTGAATACAAGGAACTATGATGTTTGCTAGAACTATGATGGGCATCTCTCCTATTGAAACTATAAGAGCCAAACGCGTGTAAGTAACCCTTACAGCCAGAGCAACAAGTTGGCCCAAGTAACATTCAAGTGAGTTAAACTCACGATCAGACATTACTAAGAGCCCTTAATAGGCTTCTAAAAGAGCTCGTGGTTGGAGATTCACAATTTCAAATGAGATAGAAACAGAAGTCCTCTTTACACTTAGACAAGCAAGCACTCAAATATCACAAGTAAAACCACACGGTCTAAGTAGTCGACCAAAGTGGGAAGTTGCCCATAGTAGAAAACTCGCACATAAAGGGTAACTCAAGTTTGACTCCATACTTGACTGCCAAAGAGTAGTTGCAACTTACAACTTACACCGTTTACTATAAAAACTCGCACTTTTTTATATCGTCCACCAGGCGCCACAAGCAAAGATCCCTTTACACAGACAAATTTGGAGCTATGGGTATATTGATTATTAATTTTATCTAAACTAACTAGCCTAAAAATATTCATGGTGGGCTGAATAGCATACTAAAAGGAGTATTGAACTAACTACTAACAGATCAGTGAAAATGATATACCTGAGCGAGAGTGGGTTTGGGCAAATATATATATAGACTGATGACCAAACTGATGTTAGAGATAAGGCTTATAGATGAAGTATACAACATAACTGTTGTGAAACGCTTTCGCCAAATTATATATTCATGATCCTGAAAACTTGAAAAGCACAGCATAAATTCTTAATCGGTAAGACTTTACAATTTGACTTTTTAGGGCCAAAGAATACCATTCTGGTTCCTTTACATCTTTACAACCATTAATTCCAACAGCAAATGTAAATTAAGAAAAAATGGAGATCTTTAGTACATGATTATTCATCACTAGTTTTAATTGCAACCATATAGTGAACCAAATAGTGTAGTTATCTCCACAGTTTAAGCTAATTCCTCATTCAGGGAAAAATTGTTTCTTAAATTTATTCCAAACAATCCACCCTTCTGGATCACGATCTACTCTATCTCGGATAAAGACTCTATCCGAGCTAGCAAGAACAGTACTCAATGCCAAATTACTATTCATTTTCCCACGTTCTACGAGCCAATTATACACAGCGAATCTAAACTTAATCTTCTGAATAGAGGACCCTAAAAACGATGGATATGCAACTAATGAAGACACATTATACCCCAAATCATTTACAAGATAATCTATCTTCATCTCAATTACCTCTTTACTTTGGTTAATAACTTGGGGTGCTATTTTCACCATTTCTGTAACATCTTCAGGCCTTAAACCAGCATTAACTAAACAGTCAAACCTCTCTTGGAGCTCCTCTCCATTCCCACGAAATACCTTGAGAGCTTTACTCATCTCGTTAGAGTTTTCAACGAAACCCAGATTTAATAAAAATTGACTCTTTTTCTGTGAAACTTTCTCCTTTAAAGTTGGTAACGCCTTCACCTTTTTACCAAGAACCCAGTTTCTTAACTCTCGCGGGTTTTCCTTTATAATATCACAAAGACGTTTTTTCCCTAGATTTAATGTGCTTAGTAAGCTTTTGACCGTTTTCAGAACGCAAGAACCAAGAACAGCCGAATGGGTACGAATAATATTTGCAGCATCCTCAACATCCATGTCAATTGCAAGAAGAAAATGATATCCATTTTTCAAATTTGACAGAAAATTTTGGATCTCAATTTCTGGAAATTGCTTAAACATCGCCAATATGTCATCAGCTGAAGCTCCAAACTTTATCAAATACACGATTAATGAAATAGTAGTAGCTCCCGACTCTTGAAGAAGAATCGAGGGATTCTTACTTAATAATTCTCCTAGATCCTCATTGTTTAAACCAAATTTCTTTAGCAAATCAAAACTTCGTAGAATCTTGCTCCAATCGTAAGAATTTTCCTCCAATATATGCTCCTCAAACCAACTACTTACAATCCCAACATTCTTTAACGCCTCTAAAACCTTCGAGAAATCCTCACTCACTAGAACATTCGGGCACGAAGCCACAAGCTTAGCAACACTAGCTTGAGAAAAACCCTTTGCTTGAAGAGATTCAAGCTGTGACAGCAAACACCCATCTTCATATCTAAAAACCTCACGCACATCCATATAAATCTTCCCAATCTTATTCGAAGCAATACCATACTCACAAAACACGTGATAATTCGCTAACAACTTTTCATCATCCGTCAAATACATCATATTACGCGGCAAAAGCTTAGAATACTCACAAGGCTTCAAACCCATACTCTCGAAAAAGGGCTCAAACTCGTTAATCGGATGGTAACAAAGCAACCTTCTCAAAGATTGCTTAGCATCCTTTTTATTTTTAACACCTTTCAACAGCTTTCCTAAAAACTCAGGCGAGTTTCGACTAATATTTTCGGCATCAGAATACTGCAAACTACTTGTAGAATGCAAATACTCAATCAAAGCATCTTGTGCTTCTACAAAACTATTGTTTTCTTCTATTTCCCCAATCAACTTTTCACCATTTTTTGTTCCAAGAGATTCTTTTCTACCATAAAACCTAAAATTATTCGGGTTTCGAGCAATGTGCCTAAAACTAGTACTTGTTGATGGGTTATAATTTTCGGCCAAATTAACAAAAACCCTTTTGAGAACTAAACTATTTCTAACTTTTGACAGATTTATCATGATGAAATTTGTATAAAGTTTAGTACCTAGTGTAAAAATGAATATAAAGATACATTATTTTCAAGGAATAATTCTATGTAAAGAATCATAGTTGATTTCTGACCTTTACTGCAGATGAGTATGAAGAAGGATAGATTCAGAGGTTGAAATTTGATTGTTTATTTTCTTTTTACTAATTTGAGGTGGTGTTTGGTATTGGCTTTTTGAGGATCTTGGATTATAGGGTTTTGGTGTTTTGGTATGTGGTCACAGGGTTTTGAAGGGGTGGTGTATGCTCATGTTGTGAAAGTTTATGGGTACACAGTGTTAATCTCTCTTTTTATATGCTTCAATAAGAGATGTTTGACATTGCTTTTTTTCTTTTAAAGTAAAAACCAATCTTTTACCGTTTTTCATTCGAACGGATTTTGGTTTTCTGCTTAAAAACACACAAAATAATTATTCGTAAGCAGCTACTATTAACCATGTTTATTCCACTCACAAAACATAACTCAAATATAAACACAAGTAACTTTCAGAAGCCTTCTACTTATAAAAGATATGCACCGAATTATGAGGTTGTTGGGATTGTGTTCTGAAACATTTGTTGCATTTCGAAACATAGATGAACAATTTTGAGAGTGTACATATATAGAGGCAATCTGATTCTGATTTTTCTAGCGTAATAATCAATCTGAGTAACTTGTTTAAAACAATCTTTTTTGAAACACAGCGCCTACTAGTTATTCAAAATCTATATGTAAAAATCTAAAAGTCACAAACTGGAGAAACCAATGAACGAAAAAGTACTTAAGAAGTCCGTTTGGATAAAGCTACATACACATTTGGTAAGAGATCGATCGGCTGATTTTTGGCAGGTGGATCTAATAAAGACGCGGCAATTTTTCATATGTATCAGCAGTAATTTCTCGATCAAGCAAATTCTTCCTTAGATCCTCCATCTCATATGACTTACAAATAAAATATTTTGAGGTTTTATACTTTCTAGTGAGAATTAAGTAGGCAAATCCGAACTGAAGTTTTCAACATTCTAGTTTTGTCTTTCTGTCTTTCTCGGAGTCCACGAACGAGTATTACAAGGAAGATTTTAGTACACTGCCTGGGGATACAAACACAAGTCTTAAAACAGATCTTTTTTACAAAGAGAGGAGATTTGTAGTGTTTTATATTTGGATTTTTTAACTTTTAGGAACAACTAATTTCCAAAATTTATGTTATGACAATACACGATATCCAACAAAATTTTCCAAAATCACTAACAACTTCCTATAATTTCTTAAACAAAAATGCAATTCACTCTCATCATTGGTTATGTGATCGAAAAATGCGGAGAATGTTTCTAACTATTTCTTAATATCGGCAGATTTTATGAAATGTTTGCTGTTAACAATAGCCGTGGGCTGTTGTTAGCATTTCCCTTTATATTTTTTTTTTAAAAAAAAGAAGAAGAAGAAAGAAATAAGTTTAATATTATAGACTTATAGTGGTAACGGGTCAAATGGGTTGAACGGTTCAAAAATCGATCAATCTTCATTTTAATGCATACAACCCCGTAGTCATTAGACCTACAAAGTTCGAGTACCATTATAATTACATAACATGTATAATCAGTCATACTTAACTAGCTAAAGACAAAAAATTGTTCCTGGTCAACCCGGCCTCACCTGTTGCCCGACGCCCATCCTGCCCGTTTGCCAACTCTACGTGCCGCCCTTATCCAAAACTCCTAGATAGACCTAGGGAAGTTGTTTAACTGTTAGAGGAAGTACGAGTTTCGTCTTTGTCTTTTGGGGTTTATGAAGGATTATTACTAGGTGTCTTCATAGTTTGACATTATTGTTTGTCAATATATTAAATCCTTCCTTGTTGGCATTATTGTTCTGGAAAGTGTTTGTAGCACATCGTTGCACAATAAAAGAACACGTCTTGGTTAATTTTTAAGTATACAAATAGGAAGTGTTTCACAATGTCAGAACAAAACTTAATAATTCTTTTTTACATATAGAAGAAGACAGCATAAAGAAATCCAACAAGAAACATTTATTTATTTACGCGTATTACTTTCACATCCGTCTTGAAAGAATCTGAAATCATCCAAATTTATCGACTCTGCAAGCTTAGTTTTTATTGAGAATAATCTTTTATTGAGGAAGAATGTTCATTGCAAAAAGATTGTCAATTTTCAGACGGTGAATCAAAAGAATGACACAGAACTAACTTTAACCATAATTTTTAAGTTTTACAATAACACCAAGTCACCAAGGCTCTATTCTACAATGATTAAGCGGGTTAATCTCGCTTCGTAATAGGATATGCGCTAATAACTTCGCGTGCTGAATGAAAATTTAAATTTAACCCCCATTGTGTTCTGTTTTTTCTTTTAATTTTGACCCTTAATTTCTTGTAACGAATTGCGTAATTCTTATTCATTATCAGATCTTATTTGTACACATGACAACAGCATGGTTATCAAGTATAAACGCACACATTTTACACTCAAGATCTCAAAGTTCATTCACAAAAATCTCCTTTCTTGATCATCTGCAACTTTTTCTTCTTGACCGTGTAATTGGGAAATCATGTATTTCTTGCAACCGCTTAACACAAATGAATATTCGACTAAAAAGGTTTGTGCTTTCTTGATTGACTTCTAGCTTATCTTGGATGGGAAAAGGGTATTTTCAGAATCATCTTCCAGATTTAAAATTTCGTCGCCATCAAGATTCGTGGAGTGGTGATCGTCATATGAAGTTGTGATTTCCGAATTTTGAGACTTATTAGGTTTCTGTTGCTTATGCTGATCAAACATCTTCTTTAGCTGTTTTGCTTGTTCTTCTATTCTCAACTGTAAGTTCCTTTGAATCTGAAATCAGAAACAAATGTAAACAGATTGTTTTCCCACTTTTAAATCGACATCAGTTCTTCATTACTTCATAAAAAAGGCCTTAGAACTAATTAAGATGTACCTCTAGTTGCTCATGGAGTTGCCTCTGTACAGCAAGTTGCATTTGAAGTGCATCCTTAAATTGCATGCCACTGATTAAAAAATCAAAGTTTCAGGTCAAACGTACAATATCTATGTCGATTTTCGACAAATCCTATAGTGAACATAGGAAACAAAATCCCAAAAGGATTCTCATTTACGACTAATAAACACGAAACTTACGTTATATTTTCAATCTGCGATATAGTATCAATGTTAGTTCTCTTCTCCATATTTCCTACAACCAATAGAAACCCCATCAGAATATTTACACTTTTAAAGCATCGTATCATATGTACCTCAAATAACATAAAGTTAAAACAAAACCTATGATATAATAAAGCTCTTTGTACCTTTTGCATTTTCCGGCAAGTATTTGGCTATTCTGTATTTCTGGAAAAAAAACATTATAACTCATTTTCAGTATAACAAAATCTAGAAAACTGATTAGAGACAAAGTTAGATTTGTAATAACTAGTACCTGCAAATGACTTTTCACATGAAAGATTGTTAACCCTTCGGAGTCCATGAGTTTCAGTATCGCCTTTGGCGTGGCCTCTAGTAAAAAGGTTTTAAAGAAAAACAATTACAGAAAATTTAAACGGGTGAAAGTGGCAATAGTAGAATAGTCTTTATACAAAAAGTACGTACTTTCAGCACCACCAAGTAAGCTCACACACTCCACAAACCGATCATGGAGATCTTGGGTCCATCTAATTCGTGTTTTACTCGGCACAGCAGTTCCAGAATTAGTACCGTTGACAGAAACTTGCCCTGAAGGTGGTCTAGAAAGACCGAACTGCCCCTATTTATTGACAAACCAAAACAAACATTATTATAAAAAATAACTAACAAGCAAGAAGGAACAAAAATAACAACAAAAGAGAACTTACACCAATATCCAGATTTCCATCATAACAAATAGATGATTGCGACTGTCTCCATTCAGAAACATCAGTTTCATCGAGTAATTTCCTTTTTAGCTCCCTTATTTGATCCTTTTCGGATGGATGACCAAATTTCATCTTAAACGATCTATCAAATGAACTAAAGTACCCATCTTCACGAGGTTGCACAAAACGATCAAATCTCATCTGGGGAGAAGAAACATCATTATCTTCATTAAAAGATCGCTGAACGCCATTTTGTGAAAAGCCCAAGTATCTTTCAGTCGCTAAAAGTGCAGAAGATGGTGATCCTATTTGTTCCATAATCGTTTTACTACAAGATGGAGTTTCTTGTCTATAACTTATCATTTGTTGTTGTTGTTGATTTTCTTGTTCTTGCTGGTTAACGACGTCGGAAGGCAAAATGGTAATTCCAACTTGCCATGGATGTTGTTGTGCACCACCATATTCTCTAGCTTTGAGACTGTAAACCATTTCTTGGTTACATCCAATCTTAAAAGTACTCATTCCTTCTGTCAAAACCTGTGTTTTTTATATCAAAAATTCTAGCAATTTTGAATAATTTCTTCAAGAATTTGATCAAGATTCGAGATAAGAACACGAATAATATCAAGAAATAAAGATGGGAGACTTAAAAAAATAATGGAGGTCACTTAAAAATTATGTCTTTGTAATGCTCAAAAGTGAGTTTCTAATTTCATTATGGATACAAGGAAGGCACTTCATATATATTATTCTTTGTGAGTATAATATTCAACATGACAACATCCATCTATCTTCCGATGATTCCAACTCATTAAAAGTTCACATAAATAGAAATAAAAAATATATTTTTTTCTCGTTATATACACTGTCAAAAAAAAAAAAAAATTGTCTCTTGCATGATTCATTGCATTGTTGATAAACTATAAGTATTCTCTTAAAGATAATTAACATAATCCAAATAAGTCTCACGAGCCGCCTGTTTTATGATTCCTAAAATTTTATTTTATGTAATTTCTAAGCTGTTATGAGATAATAAGAGAATATTAGAGGTATGGCATCAATTATAATTGTAGGTGAATTATAGCATATATTCATATTCATGTCCATATTTTTCATTTTATTCCAAAGCACAAACTCAAAAAGGTAAATACGAATAAGCAAATCTTTAAGTGTGTTAGGTTGAATTGAATATAATCAAGTGGACGTACTTGAGATATAAATAATACAAATGGGCATTGTTTTCATAATTCTAGGGTTAAATGCACTAAATAAAAACTTAGTGTTCACATCTCAGTTTAAGCAACATGCAATTTTTAGCAAACTAGCAACAAACTTCAGATTTTATTACTGTATCAAGAAAGTAAGGCGTCTTGCCTAAAATAGACGAAAACATAGTGTGAACTCATGCATGCTGGAGTTGTATGTGGCTATATATTATCATGATCGTACGTACCCTAACCTCTTTTATGGTTTGCCGGTTTTTAAAAAAATATCTTCGATGGTATAACCGAAAGGGGCTCAGAGGGATGTGCAATAGGTGCCGTTGCACATAGCCCCCACTTAAAAAGGATAACATTTTTACTAGTTTTGCATATAAATACGTATAATACTAAACATATATGAGTCATATAATTCAAATTTATATGCAATTTCTCTTTAGTTTACAAATATTGTAATAGGTTCTCTTTGTTGTTATTACCTATGGCCACCAAAAACCACGAGACGACCCGGCCTGGATATAGTTTAGCTACTAAGTACTAACTAATAATGTATACATATATAGTAATAACTACTTAAAATACACAATATATATCAGATTTACTTTTACGACTAAGGAGGGAAGGTGAAAGGAGCACACTTATGGGAGTCGGGTGTGTCATGGGCCACACCCGAATTTAGGTCACGAAGTATCATTTGTTTCTAAAATGTGTCATTTTTTACTACGTGCAACTTTTGATAATATTTTTTTGCTATTTTATATCTTTATAGGGCAACTTGAGTTTAGCCTAAAAAGTTTTGTTGTGCAAATTTTAGTACGTATGATGAATTTTTATAAAAAGTTTGTGCAAGATCTTTTGAAAACATTTGTGAAACACCCACGTGAAAATCCTTGATCCATCCATCATGACCAAGGTGCTGTGAATGCTCAACATACTCATTTATAAAGAACCTCAACATTCTATCTATTCGAATTTTAGGAGAAGAGAAAACCAATCCCAGATTGAACAGTATCCATCAAGTTGGGGTCTTGAGGTATAAAGTGCTATTATGAATGACTAACTCACAAAATTCATACAAAACTTTTTTTTTTTTTTTTTTTTTTTTTTTTTTTCCCTTTATTTATGAACATTGGTTTTCATGAAAAAAAAAAGTAAAAATACATTGTGTTTAGTAATTACATAGGACATCATTCATAACTCTCTACAAAAACTAAACACTGCAACCAATAAAAATATTAACTATTCGATATCTAATATTTAAGTCCTGACACTAGTACAAAAACGGGATTTGGTCACGCATGGTCGAAATGGAACAGCCACACATTCGCATATTTGTGTGGCTGAAGGTACGAAAATTGACAACATGTACTAATTAGTCACACATGAAAATTTTAATTGTGTGACCATTAGAACTGTATCGCCACACAATTGAACGTTGTGTGGCTAAAGGTATCTGGTGATTTTGTTTCAGATCATTTAGCCACATATGAATTTGGAACGTGTGACAAATACAAGTAACCTTGATGCGTTAGTCACATGAAGTAATTTTTTGTGTGTCTAAATCATAGAGTCAAGTTTTGTCACACATTATGTAAGGGTGACTGATATGTTTTGCCAACTCTTTAGCCACATCTGAAATTGGAACAAGTGACAAATGAAAAGTAAGGTTGAAGCATTAGTCACGATATACATATAAACAGTGACAAATATATGTCACACACTTGAACACTGTGACCAAAAGCCATATATGGTCACACTAAATGTTTTGTCACACATTCGTTAAGTGTAGCCAAAATCCAGTACATATGTTCACGTAAGTTAATATGTGTGTTTAAAGTTTAGTTTGTGTTAGCTTGCCGAAAGCTAATCTATAAAGTCACATTTGCTATTAACACCGTGACCAAATGCCATATATGGTCACACTAAACGTTTTGTCACACATATTATTCAAGTGTAGCCAAAATCCAGTACATATGGTCACGTAACTTAATATGTGGCCATTGGATGATGAATAGTCACTCAAAATACACGTTTCCTCACTTGGAATACCATATGGTCACACTTATTAACACGTTTAGCCACTTTATGGTTAATTGTATGTGACTAAATACCCAAAACAAACAGGCTTTGTGTGACTAAATGTTAGAAAAGGCCACACAAACATAAAATTCATGTGGCCATTGGATGATCAATAGTCACACAAAAGACACCTTTCTTCACTTGAAACACCATATGGTCACACTTATTAACACTTTTAGCCACTTTATGATTAATTGTATGTGACTAAATACCCAAAACAAACAGGCTTTGTGTGACTAAATGTTACAAAAGGCCACACAAACATAAAATCCAAGTGGCCATTGGATGATCAATAGTCACACAAAAGACATATTTCTTCACTCTAAACACCATATGGTCACACTTATTAACACTTTTAGCCACTTTATGCTTAATTGTATGTGACTAAATAACCAAAAGAAACATGCTTTGTGTGACTAAATGTTAGAAATGGCCACACAAAAAGAAATTTGATGTGGCCATTGGATTATCAATAGTCACACAAAAAACTATTATGTTTTTCATAAACAGAACTAACTACGAATACTAAACAGACTTATCTTATTTCTGCCAGACTTAACCTTGTACTGGCAGCCTTAACCACTAAAACTAACCTACCAGACTTAACTTTGTACTGGCAGCTTTAACCACTAAAGTTTTCTGTTTATAAGTAGACCACAACACAATATATATATATTTTTTTTGGGTGCAAAGATGAACTTGTATTAATCAAGGAAACTTTGTAAAATGAAAAAATCAACACACACTGATATGGACAAGTTCCATATCAAGTTGCATACTAGGCAACTCTATTCAATATCTGATATATCTGTTCTTATAAGTCTGATAATAAAAACAAACTGCCCATATCATACAACCATGGACAGATGACAACCAACACAAAACCATCACAAAGAACACCTTTTAATGCACCAGTATGAACCATACACTTCCAGATAGGGGCTATACCAAGTAGTTTACATTCCATCTCATGAATGGCTTCAACTACTTGGGAACACACACCCTAAATGAAGCCAACCAAATCCTACACAATCCTAAAATCTGTTTATAAACGTGTCTACCAATAACAACTGATAACGCCTGGAATTACGTTTTAGCACATGCTAAATACTGGAATTATAACTGGATTACGGGAAGACACCGAAGCTTGGTCGTCGATGACAAAGTCAACAAGATTGAATCTGACCATTTTGTTTCGTTCCCACTGACACTCCTCAACAATCTCTCTCCATATGGCGTTTATGGTAACGTGGTTCTTGCTTCTAGGCCTATCGCTGTGGTGTTGCAGATTCACGTTCACATAAAACTCCATGTCTTCCCGGTATCTCAGCAATGCGTTATGGTACTTCCACATGTGATTTCGCTTCGTAAACTTATGTGGTATGTTCTGCATTAAAAAGAACAATGTAGTATGCTAATCAAAAGTATGTCCATGTGTTGAAGTATATATTAGTTTTTGCGAAAGCAGATTATAATGACTGAAATGGTCCGATTTGTATCATTACTTACCAAATGACTCCTGTCCGTGACATATGCAAGGATGGGCGCGTAAAAACAATCCCTTTCACTTTCATGCTCTGAACATTCGTTCCATGCACATATGTGTTTCATACGCTCATCTGCAATTGGAATTTAATAAAAATGGTAATTAATAATTTAAAAGCTATTATATGGAAAGGTTTATTTTTAAAATAAAGTCATAGATTATGTCTACACTTTGATTAACATACCTTCATCTACGGGGTTTCTCATGAACGGTCTTGTACGATTCAGCTCCATACGTTGCACAAGTTCAGAACGCATCATCAGTCCATTTTCAGCAAATGGCATCAGGGAAAGAGTATTGTTTAGGAGATTTGTGAAAACAACTCTTGTGCCAGCAAACAGGTTTTCATCGTGAACCAATACATTCCATCCGTGCCCATCAAACTCATGCACGTGTCTGTTTTCCTCCAGTATTTCAATTTGACGGTGAGTGATAGCTGCTACGGGCACGCCAGCAACAAGAACGTCAAATTGGTTATTGTCAGTATGGTCCCGGAAATTGCAAGGAATGACCTACGTAATAGTTTAGTTTAAAGAAAACATTAGCGGGTCAAACAATTAAAATAATCCCCATTTTCAACAAACTTATACAATGTATTGATTAACATTTTTTTCTTACCAGAGGTTCTGCAGGATATTCATCCAACGTAACCAGGCACCTACGTTGTCTGTAACCTAGAAGAGCCAGATCGTATCCAGGGCATTCGTGGCCTGCATCGTTGTACCCTGTTACATAATAACAGTCTTCTTCCTGACGAATGAAATGGAATGTGGCCACATTGATGTATTGGCTTTGATCAATAAAAGCTTGCCACTCGGACCCTTGCAAAGTAATGCGACCACGAACCAATTTCCAGTAAACCTTATGTTTGGTTCCCCTATTGTGGATTAGGTATATCCAGCGCTTCTTGGGGTACAGTGTTTCAGTAAACAAAGCAGGAAGCATCTTAAATTTAAAAAGTAAGCACGTATATCAATTTGATGGTTACATCGATAAATTTATAACCTTAAGTAAGCATTTTAAGTACAACTTACCTGCAATGTCCTAATGTTTGTGCGGTTTGCCTCCACCAACAATTGGATGCTCATTCTATTTTAAAACCACAATCGTCTTAATGGTCAATAAGGTTATATCATATGCATAACATTCAACTAATACAAGTCTTAGATGATCAATACATCTTTATCATTAAGGTGTCAAACAAAATATGATTGAAGATGTACTACTACATATTTAACTATGTTTCAAAAACCAATAATCATATAGTCCTTTTAGAGTAAAAATCTGTATTTTTTTACGTTTATTCATCTTACCCAATACGTTTGTTAAAATCTAGTAAGAAATCCATAATCTACCCAACATACCATACGCCATTGCTTCATCCAATGTTTAAACCTAAGCTCAGATAATTAATTACATAAGGTGTAGTGCTTTACCAAATCATATAAAAGCTATACTAACCTAGATTAAACATATGTTTACAAGTTGTCTAATTAGCTATTTAACAAATAGCTGCTACGTTTTTCCACAATCCACATATATCCATGATTTTTTTTATTCAAATCATCCTATATTTACATGTCACACAATATTCTAAAGAATCAAATCGCATATAGTTCTAATAAAACGGCTGTTACTTTATGATCAAAGGATACTATATTCTTTAGGATATGTTAAACATTGCTGAAAAATTACCAAACATGCATTTGTATCCATCAACATATCAGAAACATGCATATCAATCACTTTACATTTGCAGTTCATGGTTAAAAAAACAAAAGAAAAAAAAAAAAAAAAACAATGTGTAACATTACCTGATGATGCGGTTGTTGTGTTGAAGAAGATAGACTTGAATATTTTGCTAAGACTATCTGATTAAGTGTAGCCGTAATATGTCACGGTTCTCAAAACTGCAATGATTACAATTAATTAAGGGAAGGATTTTTTGTTTTATTTTTTTAGCTTGTAT
This sequence comes from Chrysanthemum seticuspe, assembly GCA_019973895.1. NCBI lineage: Eukaryota > Viridiplantae > Streptophyta > Magnoliopsida > Asterales > Asteraceae > Chrysanthemum > Chrysanthemum seticuspe. The sequence continues at coordinate 151,463,270 of BPTQ01000005.1, read as the reverse complement.
TATGGGAGCATTGCATATATACCCACTAAAACTCAAAAAGTTTCATATTTCTCCATAATACAATTTTTTAATGCATGATGTACAATGCAACTTAAGCATGTTTTGGGTATATATGCAAATATGTAAATTTTACACAACAATTACGTACCAAAACGGTACATTTGAAAAAGTACGCAACTATTTTATGACCTAAACCCTTGATTAAATACATACAAAATATTTGGTAGAATCACCTTAAAAATTAAGTACCTTAACATACAAATAAATAATATTACATTAACATACACGATATCGTAACTTCTCGCAAATAAATACATATGTCGAATACAATATTGGTTAATCGAATATACAATGTAGCTATTGAATCACTGCCAGTGCATCAACATTTGCAATGTTTTTGTACGATGTTTCCCGTCCTTGAATGTCACGTTCACTGTGATGATAAAAAACCTGTGGAATCCAAGTAACAAAAAAAGTTATACGTTGTAATAAAGTATATAATTGTAGGTACTTTTTAAATAAGAAACATACTATTCAATAACTTAGCACTACCAGTATTAACTTAGCACTGACAGTATTAACTTAGCACTGCCAGTATTAACTTCTTCTAGCCCATTCTTATTCGATGTCAAATTCCAGCCCATTCTACTACGACTATATACACAGATGCTTAACATCTTCGAGCCAATCATGATTCATTGGGACGGGTGTATGATAGGGACCAATGATTATATATAGCTTCTAACAGAAACTATATATACACGTGACGCCAACGGACGCCAGCCACAATGAAACATGATTGACCTGAAGAAATTTACCAACTTCATTAAAGTACAAGGTTGTGATAATATTATGCATATAAAATAAAACGGTCACAAACATGCGACATAATCGTCTATACATTGCTATAAACCAGGTCAAGATATGGGCAATCTCAAGTTTAAAACTACCCGTCATAATTGATCAAAGCGTTGATGGTCATGGTAAGCTTAACACAGCCTCTATCAAAGTAAGACACCTATGTTATAAGCAAGCAAGTGGAGACAGCTTAGTACTTTGAGCGTCCACTCGAAATCCCATTGCCATGTCTATGAAATGGCTGCAAAGATTTGCACCAAACCTATTGCTATGACAGTGACATAGGAATGGGTTTTCGAGGGGAAGCTCAAAGTACGAAAGGTGTGCCGAATAAATAATTATCGATTCTACAAAAAGTTAATTTTACAGAGATGAAAAGACAAAAATCCTATCCAGCGATGAAAAGACTTTTAAGTGCAATGGTTAAAATTTTAATGTTGAAACTAGGGAATAAGATCTTGTATACAGGCAACCCATCTACCATACAGTCAAAAAAAAATTGACTCATTTTTTGCACATAATAGTGAGGCTCAGATCTGTATAAATCAATAGTTTCAAAAACATCAGTATCACATCATTTGCATGATTTAATAAGATACTTGTCATCACAGCCTCATACACACTGACACCTCATAATTATAGTTTTGCTAGATTGTTAAAAAAAAGTTAAGGAACAATATGATATAGTTGCGGATTCAAACGGAAGTTGAACATACCAATGTGGCCGCGTTACTTTGTAGATGTGTATGGAATTTCAACTTAGTGCACCCTTCTGAATCCCCCTACAGTACCTTTTGTCGTTTCAACTCCCTTTGAGCAAAGGCCTGCACCAGGCGATTTGCTAGATTGTTGAAAAAACAAAAGGCACTGTTTGGGAATTTAGAATGGGTAACTATGCTGAAATTCCCTACTCATCTACAAAGTAACGTGGCCACCTTGGTACGTTCAACTTCCCTTTGAATCCGCAACTATATCATATTGATCCTTAACTTTTTTTAACAATCTAGCAAAAGTCTATAACAAGTATATCAGACTCATATAAACTTCCAAACTGAGTGTGCAGTGTGATATGCATTAGCAAGGCTCAGATCTGTGAAAAGGTTGGATAAACACCGGAACATCAGGATATAACCGCCATGGCTGCAAAATAATGTAATAAAATTGCCATGCCAACATACGGTAAATCACATCATTTGCATATCAAATAAGATAATCGTCATCACAGCCTTTTGCATATCACAAATAAACACATGTGGCCCAAAATAAACCAACTCCCTTTGAGCAAAGGCCTGCACCAGGCGATTTGCTAGATTGTTGAAAAAACAAAAGGAACTGTATGGAAACTGAGAAGGGTTAATTATGTTTTTTGAAATCATAATTATAGTTTTGCTAGATTGTTAAAAAAATTAAGGAACAATATGATATAGTTGCGGATTCAAAAGGAAGTTGAACATACCTCTATCACATCATCTGATTGATTTATTAAGATATATCATCACAACCTCTATCAAAGTAAGACACTTATGAACAAAATAGAGTTTATACATGCAAAGGAAATGGTCAAAAAAGTTAAATGTCATTATGTTATAAGCAAGCAAGTGGAGACAGCTTAGTACTTTGAACGTCCACTTGAAATCCCATTGCCATGTCTACGAAATGGCTGCAAAGATTTGCACCAAACCTGTTGCTATGACAGTGACATAGGAATGGGTTTTCGAGGGGAAGCTCAAAGTACCAAGTGTAAATAATTATCGATTCTACGAAAGTGTATGTGTTGAATGGGATAATGAAGGAGTGTGGCCTGCCATGAACAATACACACTATATCATTATCGCAATCAACACACCTCATAAAAAAGAAACACAATCAAACCCTTTCTGAGATCCCCTACTGGTCCTTTTGTCGTTTCAACTCCCTTTGTGCAATTGCCTGCACCAGGCAAATCGCTAGATTGTTGAAAAAACAAAAGGAACAGTATGGGAACTCAGAAAGGGTTTGATTGTGTATTTAAGATCATAAAAAAAGTGTTTTCCTAAAAAAGAAGCATAGTTAACCCTTCTGAGTCCCCATACATTAACATTTAACTATGCTTTTTATATTTACTAAACTGCATACCTTATTGACTATTATGCGATCACAACAACAACAACAACAACAAACAAAAGGCAATAGCGTAGTGCGAAAGGATAGAGAAAGAATACGACAAAACCAAAAGGCAATAGCGTAGTAAAAAGAAAGCAAGCAAACAAGCAAACAGGGCATACAGGAAAAAGAAACACGCACAAGCAGGCCGTAAATACGCCAATAGCAAAGCGCAACAGACATAAAACCAAAAAGCCCAGGCACACCAAAAGCAGGCCAACCTAAGGGAGCAACAACAGAGCAACGCAAACCACGCACGGGGCCTAAGACTACGGCAAAACAAAACACGCAAGGAGGCAAAAGGGGACACCTACCCGCAAATCTCATTCTTCGCGTCTACTAATCTCATTCTTCGTGTCTCATTCTTCACGTACCCATACTGCATGTATAACACGTAATCGTTATTACCTCAACTAATGATCCATAAATCATCAAACAACTACTTTTCCTATGCAAATGACTAATACCCTGACTAACATCCTAAACTAACATAACACAATATCATCTATAAATCAATAAACATCCTAAACTAACAAACTAGCATTAAATTATAACATTTATACCTGAGATATTAGGCTCAATAGGAAGAGAATCAAGCCCTTTATAATAGCCCTCAAGAGTATTTCATTGACTAACATTTATTTTCATTGATTTTGCGTTTGATTGAAAACCCTAAATCTGCTATTAATTATAATCTAACTGTGTGTTTTGACCGAGTGTAAGAGAGATAAATGTGTGAAATACTGAAAGTCAAACACACACTACTTGACCATTTTCTAATAAAAGTAAATAAATAAATAAAACTAACTTATTTCTTCAAGTTAATAAAGCATTAAAACCTAAAATTAACCATTGTACTGATCATTGATCATTGATCATTTACATATAATTACTTATATAAACAAAGTAGCAGTTAATAGCAAGCATCCATACAACCATCAACTATACATCATCAAAACACAAAAAAAACTTCCAAAGCTTCCTATGCTCCATCTTCAGACTCATCAGCTTCATCCAAATCTTCCAAGAACTCCTCCTTCTCCGACAGACTCCGACGACATAGCACCAAAAGCTGAGCCAGCAAATCAATCTTCCTTCGATCCTTCAACTGTATCTCACGAAGGGCATACTTACCAGTTGCTGCAACAGCATTGAAACGAGTAAACAAACTACCAGCCTCATCGATTGTCTGTTCTTTTTTGGCAACAGTTTCCCTCAGAATGCTGCTCTCTTCTCCCATCCGCTCGATCAACTTTTTCTCCTCTGCTATGTCTTGCAATATCAACAACCTGAAAGCATCGCTGAGCTTGCCGGATTCAGTGGCGGCTTTCATTTCATCGATATTAGGTGTGGAAGACATTTTGTGTGTTTAGGGTAAAATTATTGATAGTTGTGTTTTAAGAGTAAAATGATTGATACTTAGTGTGTTGATTTTATGGTTAGGTAAGTATACATAATTACAATGTACCTCACAATTTGCACAAATAATCACAAAAAAACACTTAAGAGGCATCGGAAAATTTATTTTGGGTGTTACTGTAGCCCCTTCATATTCTTCCATGCATAAATGTGATATGCAATAGTTCAAGAAAAAAGAAAAGAAAAAAGTGATATGCAGGAGGAGTATTTAGGAAGATATCTAATATTGCAATTTAAACCCTTCATTTTTTCATTGGATCTAAACCAGCCCCTATATAGTAGGGGTGTTCACGGGGGGTTCGGCTCGATTCGTTTAGAGATTTTAACTATCGATCACGGGGCGGGTAGTTCATTCTACTATCCAAAACCGAACCGTACTAGGCGGGTAACCGGACATACGGGTATCCGAAATGAGCGGTTACCCGCGGTTCGGGTCACGGTTAACCATTCAAAAAAATTAATCGAATCGAATCGGGCGAACAATAACATAAATTATAACGTAATATGTCATTTTAGTAAAATTAAATAACACTAAAGATATTAGAATAATAGTAATGTTGTTGTGTCGCAATAGCAACATTCAAATTACCATATCTAACAAAATAAGTAATACTACTTATTTGACGTTTATAGATTACGATCACATTAATGATATGTAATCCATGGACGTTAGTAAATGATCAAATTAGATAAGTAAAAATGCATTATGAACCGTGATAAGCGGGTTTTTCGGTTTCGGGTTTTCTCGATTTCAGTTTCTTCGGTTATCGGTTTTTAGCGGTTATCGGATTTGCTCAAATTCTTAAAATTTATGTCAACTGCAATACATCGACCAAAATCAAAGTTAGTCATCTTTACAATGTAGCACATTGACAAAAATCAAAGTTAGTCATCACTACAACTTTGGCAAACAATGAATTCGGTGGTTATTAATTTGCGAACCATGCAAATTTGCATAACAAAACCCACGTAAACATTACCCGACAAGGTTACAACAACATTATGCAACAAGAATTGCTGACACAATAGGATGCTGACACATGATAACATCAATTGCAATACCTTACATGTAACTACTTGCATACAATATTACGTAAATTGCTTACACAATAGGATGCTCACACATATGTTTAGCCATACTATATGAGTTAGGGGTTGCTTACACGTTTTTGTCTGTTTTAATACGTTTTCGTACGTCTTTGTCCCCTTTAATCTGTTTTTATACGTTTCCGGTTTTGTTTACAGTTTTTCGTCCGTGTTTACACGTTTTCGCTAGTTTTTTCATGTTTCCGTCCGTTTGAATAAGTTTTAGTCTGTTTTACATACTAACGTACATTTTCAAACGTTTCATACATTTTCATATGTTTTACATATGTACGTTTTCGTCCGTTTTCGTCCGATTTACCCCGTTCTCATCCGTTTTTACCCATTTTCGTATGTTTATAAGAATTTTTCAACCGTTTTCAAAGGTTTTCTTACACTTTTACACAGATTCGTACGTTTAAACACATTTTCTTCTGTTTTAATATGTTATGGTCACACATTCATACGTTTATTCACGTTTTTGTCTGTTTTAATACGTTTTCGTACGTCTTTGTCCCCTTTAATCTGTTTTTATACGTTTCAGATTTTGTTTACAGTTTTTCGTCCGTGTTTACACGTTTTTGCTAGTTTTTTCATGTTTCCGTCCGTTTGAATAAGTTTTAGTCTTTTTTACATACTAACGTACATTTTCAAACGTTTCATACATTTTCATATGTTTTACATATGTTTTCGTCAGTTTTCGTCCGATTTACCCCGTTCTCATCCGTTTTTACCCATTTTCGTATGTTTATAAGAATTTTTCAACCGTTTTCAAAGGTTTTCTTACACTTTTACACAGATTCGTACGTTTATACAAGTTTTCGTCTGTTTTAATACGTTTTGGTCCGTTTTCTTACGTCTTTGTCCCTTTTAATCGGTTTTTATACGTTCCCGTTTTTGTTTACAGGTTTTCATCCGTGTTTGCACGTTTTAGCTGGTTTTTTCATCTTTTAGTCCGTTTGTATAACTTTTTACACACATTCGGCCGATTGCATCTGTTTTGCACGTTTTCGTCCCATTTGCCCCGTTTTCATTCGTTTTTACCCATTTTCGTATGTTTTTAAGAATTTTTCAACCGTTTTCAAAGGTTTTCTTACACTTTTATACAGATTCGTAAGTTCTAAACACGTTTTCTTCTGTTTTAATACGTTATGGTCCGTTTTCTTACGTTTATACACGTTTTTGTCTGTTTTAATACGTTTTCGTACGTCTTTGTCCCCTTTAATCTGTTTTTATACGTTTCCGGTTTTGTTTACAGTTTTTCGTCCGTGTTTACATGTTGTCGCTAGTTTTTTCATGTTTCCGTCCGTTTGAATAAGTTTTTGTCTTTTTTACATACTAACGTACATTTTCAAACGTTTCATACATTTTCATATGTTTTACATATGTTTTCGTCCGTTTTTCGTCCGATTTACCCCGTTCTCATCCGTTTTTACCCATTTTCGTATGTTTATAAGAATTTTTCAACCGTTTTCAAAGGTTTTCTTACACTTTTACACAGATTCGTACGTTTATACAAGTTTTTGTCTGTTTTAATACGTTTTGGTCCGTTTTCTTACGTCTTTGTCCCTTTTAATCAGTTTTTATACGTTCCCGGTTTTGTTTACAGCTTTTCGTCCGTGTTTACACTGTTCTCATCCGTTTTTACCCATTTTTCGTATGATTTTAAGAATTTTTGTGTCAACTCAAGAAGCGAACTTAATTATCCATTTTCGGTTTAAAACCATATATGTCAACCCAATAATCAAGCTTAATTTCGGGTCAACCCAAGAAGCGAACTTAATTCATAATCGGTTTTCGGTTCGCTTTGGTTTAATTATAGTTCGGTTCGTTTCGGTTTTCGTATTGACAAAAATAAAAATATAACAGATTTAACGAAACAAAACCCGATAACCGAACGGATCAACACCCCTAATTTATAGTCATAGTTTAAAAGAAGGAGGACTTAGTTTGCCGTTTTTAAACATTAGGTCCTTAGAGATTGGTGGATCTTAGGGATGACAGGGAGGCTGCGAGGTCTAAGCTGCAGGGGTTGAATGATCTCATTACTCAATCTTAGGAGGAAATCGATACCAAAGAAGAACAAATTCAGGCGATGAATGGTTGAAGGGTTTCTCGCTATGGAATGGGATGTTTTCTTTGCTCTAGTGTCATCTGTTTATGTCTAATGTCTTGGTTTAAAGGGATGGTATGTAGATATATTAACAATGGAATATGTATGGATCTTTTGATGGTTTATCCATACGAATGCTAATATTATGTTTGTTAAAATATGTAATGTGTTTGCTAGTTTGTTTCATCTTTTTTTTCATGTTGTTTTGAATTTAGGAATTGGTTGTGGTGTTAAAGTTCATATTCGCACTAGTATAATGTATTATTGTAGGATTAGGATGTTCAATTTTTAGATTGTTGTCAATTTTTTTATGACTGATTATGAAGTTTAGAACTGGAGGCGTTTGTTCATGACAATTATTTTTGATTGAACCACTATATTGGGTGTTTTTGTTGTTGTTTCTGCTTTAAGTTAATTGCATTTACATGTTTTCTTGATTTTTTTTGACTACTTGAGGATGTTAGAGCTTATCTAATTGCTTATAAATAGCTTATTTATAGCCTTAAAGTAAGGTCTTAGGGCTGTTTGATGTATCAGCAGTTCTTGGTTTGATTTGCCTATTTTTGTGCTTAATTGTTTATCTGGAACTGCTTATTAGTTATAGTTGCTTAATTAGTTGCTTTAAGTCCATTTTTAGCTTTTGATTGTTCATTTGTATGCGCCATGTGGTGATTTTAGTGTATCTGCAGTTATATGTGTTTTTGACACAGCTGGTTTGAAGTAATATGAGTGTTTGGGACTGTGGGTAAGCACCATTTCTGTCAGGGGTGTTTTTGGTTTAAAAAATTGTTTGATTTGGAGCCACATTTTAAAATTATCAAATTTGGAGCCAAATTTTAGCCAAAATTTTTAAAATTACTTTGGAAATTATGGTTTCCTTAATTGAAAAACTGCCCCATCATTAGCCCTATTTTTACTCCAATAAATCAGCCTTCAAGCAAAACAACCAGAACTTCAATTTTTACACCATTATTTACCAATTAAGTTTACTAATTTTCTTTAACACATTACTTCTGACGAATCATGTCAACGCAAATCACTTATCCGGATGATTTGGTTTATTCTGATCGTGAAATTGAAAACACTTTAGAATATGAATCAGAGACGTATTCAGATGAGGGTGAGGATGCTGGAAACAACCATTCAAATGCGAATGTTGTTAAGAGGGGCATAACTAGGTTAGCTAAGTTTCGCAGGGAATATGGAAAAACAGACGGAATAAAGGTCAGTGTAACCTTCGATGCACTGGATAGGTTATCAGGAAAAAACAGAGCATTGGTTTCAAGTTTTTTGGGTGATTTGGTTCGTGAGCATATAGGTGTCAGGATTCTAACCTGGAGGAAGGTTGATTCAGAAGCAAGAGATAAAATGTGGGATGAAATCACGGTACACATATACTTTTTTTTAACTAGTAGTGGCTTGGCTGTCGTAGATACAAGGTGTTAAAAAGTTTATCTCTGCATTTACAGTATGTGCAACTAATTAACAACAATTTGTTAATCTTTGCAGCGATATTTTGATGTTGACTTGACGGTCAGAAAGCTGATAATGAATCGTCTTGGTCAACTTCTAAGGAATTTCAGAATGAAATTGATACAAAACTACATATTGCCCAACCAAAATACCCTTTCAAAACTAAATGAAGTCCCGGCAAAGTATAGTGCAATTATAAAAGCCGAAGATTGGGTTAATTTTGTAAACTACACAGCCAGCGAGGAATACAAGGTGTTAATTATTCATTTTTATTCAAGTTCAAATATCTTTCACCTTTTCATATGTTTCCATATGTATTAGTTGTATACTATCAGCATTACTACATCTAAACGCCGTATGATTTTGTGTTGCAAGGTGAGATCAGCAAAAGCTAAAGTGTCGCGTTCCAAGTCTGTTTATGATCATACAATGGGACGAGGTGGATACGCCCGTGTGATAGAAAAAATGGTAACAGTAAACATTTGCACATTTACATTTGCATTTAATAGCATCATAGTTTCGTTTATATTCGTTTATCTTACATTTGTATGTATTTTATGTGTATAAGATCGAGAGTAAAGAAATTGAACCAGATGAAGAACCACCGCGTGGTACGCTGTGGTTGAAAGGAAGGGTGAAAAAAGACGGAGAATATCACGATGAAGATATCAGATCAGTGGGAGAAAAATTTGTAAGTTTGACTGCAAATTTTATTATTATGTTTGTTTAGTTATAAGTTAATACTGCTACTGTATTACTTAAAACTGTTAGTTATAAGTTAATATAGGTAGTGTTTTAGTTAATACTTTTAGTTAATACTGCTACTGTATTACTTAAAACTGTTATTTATAAGTTAATACAGGTAGTGTTTTAGTTAATACTTTTAGTTACAAGTTAATACTGGTAGAATTAAATAACCTATTTCCCATATTGTGTGTGCAGAAAGAAACGGACGACAAGATCAAACAAGGAATCTTGAAGCTTGATCATGGCACTGATGCCATGACAGTTGTATTAGGTAAGGAAAAGGGAGGATATGCGAGAGGAGTGGGAGGTGGAGTAACCTACAAGAGGTATTTTGATCTGCCTCGAATCAGACAAGCATCTGATGAAAGAGTGGTGTTACTTCAAAGTGAACTTGCTGATGAGAGGCGCCAACGTCAAGAAAAAGAGGCGGTAATACAGGATTTGATGAAACAATTGGCTGCACAAAGGGGGCAGTTGCAGTCAACTTCAACTCCATTGACAGAAACGGAAGTAAGACATAAGAAAGTAACATTCCATCTTTTTTTTACCCTTTTAAATACTGCTTCAGTCTTCTTAAACAATTTATATTTCAGGTGTCTCCGGTGAACATTAATCTTTTAAATAGCAGTGCTGATGAGGATGCCGGAACACGTGTTGCTGGACGTGAGAAAGTTGCGAGCATTAAGAAGTCTAATGGACTTGCAACTTTGGAAAAGGAAATTCAAATAAGTGTAAGTAATAAATCACCCCCCCTGGGATTTTTGAATTCTACATACATTATTTATTTACCGTGTATTATACATATAGGAAACTGTTAAATCTGTCGCACCTAAGAAATCGACTAGATCAAAAGGAAAGGATTCTTCACGTCAACTTTCTGGATCACAAGAACATGAGTCTCCATTAACAGTACTACCACAAGTATGTATTTAAACATTTTCATATGTTGTTTAGTTTAATTAAAATTAATTACTGATACATATATACATGCAACAAATTATCTTTTTAGGTAATTAAGTGCAGACTGTGGCACTTAAAGAAATCAACTATTATTGCGGAGGGTACCGTGTACAAAACTGATGGAAAACAAATGCTTCATAACAAACCACTCCCAAAGGATTGCTACAGAGTATCTATTGAAAAATCTTTAGTGGATGCAGCGTGCATACCGGATGTAGGAAGTAACGGTCTCAAAACAGTTAAGGATGCAGTAGGTGGTTTTTATGCATGGCCAAAGGATCAAGTGGTTTTCGATGAAAAGGTACATAGATGCATGTGTTTTATAAACCTACATATATCATTCTTCATATTTAATTCAGTGTTTGATACCCCGGCTTTTGTTTCCTACAGGTAACACCACCAAGTACCATAAAACTGATTGGTGAGAACAGAACTGCACCTAAATTAAATATGAAGCGCTACGTCTCTAGTCATACCATGCAAAAGGAAGCTAAGAAGATCAAGAGTCAGAAGTTGTTAAATTATTGAGAATATTATTATGTACGACATTACAATTTTATATACATTCCAATTTTATTGTATTTGAATATATTTTGAATATATTTTTATATATTAGAATTTGTTTTGATATATATTGATTTCTTATATGTGACTAAAAGATTCATATAGTCACAATTATTAACACTTTTTGGTCACAGTTTGCTTAATTCGATGCGTGACTAAATGTTAGAAAGCGCCACACAAACATAAAATTAATGTGGCCATTGGATGAGCAATAGTCACACAAAACACACATTTCTTCACTTAAAACACCATATGGTCACACTTATTAACACTTTTGGCCACTTTATGCTTAATTTGTATGTGACTAAATACCCAAAAGAAACATGCTTTGTGTGACTAAATGTTAGAAAAGGCCACACAAACATAAAATTCATGTGGCCATTGGATGATCAATAGTCACACAAAACACACATTTCTTCACTTAAAACACCATATGGTCACACTTATTAACACTTTTAGCCACTTTATGGTTAATTGCATGTGACTAAATACCCAAAAGAAACACGCTTTGCGTGACTAAATGTTAGAAAAGGCCACACAAACATAAAATTCATGTGGCCATTGGATGAGCAATAGTCACACAAAACACACATTTCTTCACTTAAAACACCATATGGTCACACTTATTAACACTTTTGGCCACTTTATGATTAATTGGATGTGACTAAATACCCAAAAGAAACGTGCTTTGTGTGACTAAATGTTAGAAAAGGCCACACAAACATAAAATTCATGTGGCCATTGGATGATCAATAGTCACACAAAACACACATTTCTTCACTTGAAACACCATATGGTCACACTTATTAACACTTTTGGCCACTTTATGATTAATTGAATGTGACTAAATACCCAAAAGAAACATGCTTTGTGTGACTAAATGTTAGAAAAGGCCACACAAACATAAAATTCAAGTGGCCATTGGATGATCAATAGTCACACAAAACATACATTTCTTCACTTAAAACACCATATGGTCACACTTATTAACACTTTTAGCCACTTTATGGTTAATTGCATGTGACTAAATACCCAAAAGAAACATGCTTTGTGTGACTAAATGTTAGAAAAGGCCACACAAACATAAATTTCATGTGGCCATTGGATGAGCAATAGTCACACAAAACACACATTTCTTCACTTAAAACACCATATGGTCACACTTATTAACACTTTTGGCCACTTTATGATTAATTGGATGTGACTAAATACCCAAAAGAAACGTGCTTTGTGTGACTAAATGTTAGAAAAGGCCACACAAACATAAAATTCAAGTGGCCATTGGATGATCAATAGTCACACAAAACACACATTTCTTCACTTAAAACACCATATGGTCACACTTATTAACACTTTTAGCCACTTTATGGTTAATTGTATGTGACTAAATACCCAAAACAAACATGATTTGTGTGACTAAATGTTAGAAAAGGCCACACAAACATAAAATTCATGTGGCCATTGGATGATCAATAGTCACACAAAAGACACCTTTCTTCACTTGAAACACCATATGGTCACACTTATTAACACTTTTAGCCACTTTATGATTAATTGTATGTGACTAAATACCCAAAACAAACATGCTTTGTGTGACTAAATGTTAGAAAAGGCCACACAAACATAAAATTCAAGTGGCCATTAGATGATCAATAGTCACACAAAAGACATATTTCTTCACCTTAAACAACATATGGTCACACTTATTAACACTTTTTGCCACTTTATGCTTAATTGTATGTGACTAAATACCCAAAACAAATATGCTTTGTGTGACTATACAGTGTTTATGGTCACTAATACGGATTAATCCAACAAAATTTGTACCTAATTAGTCACACATGTTACGGTTTTGGTTACTCTTTTGCAATAGAGACTAAAAAAAAGTCAAACACGTGACCATAGGGTACCTATGGTCGCGCGACCTTTAGTCACACACGGCCGAAAAAACATGTGTGACTATATGTATATCGTCACACATATTCGGTGTGGCCAAATCCAATTTTTGTTCTAGTGTGAGTAAAATACACCGTTCGTTCTTAAACTTGTCAAAAAAACATCATCATGGGATATATCTTGGTATTTTCGTCATTGTGAGTCCCTTTGTCAAGTTTTTTCATTCAACTGAGTCCCTTGACCCGTTGTCTCTCGGTCAATGTCCCGTTATCTGTTATCAAATCCCGTTATCCATTTTGTTTTGAGGGTATATGTGTCTTTTTAGCGTGACACAAATTTCTCTCATTGTAACTATATAGCAGACGTCTAATCCATTTTACCGCCATGAAATCTAATATAACTAAGCCCTGTACTCATTGTTTATCCCTAAATTTGTTTTGGAAGCTTACCCAAAAAAATCTAATGCAATGTCAGGCCTGAAATCTAATTTTTTAAATGACAAATTAAGAAGCCCCGACCTTGGTTTACTCTATTGCACGTTAGAGTATAACCTTTTTTTGATGACCATGTGAAAGAACAAAACTCTGCAATGAGGAGATATGGTAAGGGGCTTTTGCTTATAATCGTTTTCAATGATATGTTGATACGATTAGCTAACATAATCTTAACAGTATTTTGTTATGTATTTCAACAGCTGGTCGATTGGGTCAGTTTAGCATGAGGGTTCATCAAAATGGTATTTTCAGAAACTATCCATGTAGAATATACGAAGGAGGTAAGGAATGTATTATTGACTATGTTGATATGAATGAGGTCTTTGTTGATAAAATGAATGCTCTTATGACCTAAATTGGTTATGCTGAAGGACAAACTAATTACTACTACTTTGTTAAGCCATTTTTTTTAAAGACTTTGTCAAAGAGCATAAGTTGATAGATGTTTATGTTGAAATAGGTAAGACAAGATTATAGCTGAGTGAAATGTCCTCCCAATCAATTAAGATTGTTTTTAGGAAGATGGATGAAGAAAGTAGAAAAGTAGCTAGTGCTGCTATCCAATCATGTTGTAGACGATTGGTTTTAGATGACCTTGATAATGAGCCGATACTAGAGCCTTTTCTACAACTAACATAACTATCTTTGGATGTCAATAGTATTGGGGAATCTAGTCAGTTGCCAGAGACTAAGCCTATCTTTTCAACCCTTGACATGTCTTTTGTTAGCCAACCTGTTGAAAATGCAAAACAGTTGAATGCTAAAGAGTTGAAAGCTGGTTTTGATGGTGATGTTAGTGATAACAGTGATCCTGCATTAGTACTTACTGATAAGGATAATACTTTTCAGGAGCCTGATGATTTTGAGGTTGTTGTTCCAAGTGACTCAGGTTAAGCAGTTAGAGAAAGTAGGATTGTTGATGTGCATAATAGGTTGATGTTGATGTCAATATGTTCCAAGTGACTCAGAGTAGTCACTTAGGCAATGTAGGAACATCATGCCAGATAGCTAATGACTCAGTTCTGACAAATGAAGAGAATAGTTGCTAGGAGAATTATTATTTACAACTTGCTTTGTTCCAAGGGAGTAAGAGTACACAGTTAGGCAATGCAGATTAATCTAGCAATATAAGTGATGACATGAATTTGGAAAATGAGTTAGCTGTCATAGATTTTAATGTCTTTGACACTGCTTATGGTTCTGAGTCAGAGATAGGTAATTCTGGGATGCCAAGGGTTAGCACAGATGATGATGCTGGTCTTTATAAAACATTCTTCTTCTGTAGTCAAAACTTTACTTCTGCACAAGAAGTCAAAGAGAGGATTAAAATAGCATTCAATAAAAACTAGAAGGGAGTTGATTTTCTAAATAATGACAAATAGAGAATAAGGGTCAAATGTATGGGTTATGTTCCACTTTCAGGCCCATGTGAAAGTGTTGGACTGGGTATAGACCCAAACAATGCAACTAGGGGTCCAACAAGTAGAAACACATTAATGGCAGGCAAAAATGATTCTTCACAAATACAATGCCCATGGCTGTTGTATGTCGTCAGAGATGGTGAAACTGAATCTTGGACAATCAGAAGATATACATATGAACACACATGTTTGAAATCAAGGGATGTCAGAGCTTTTGACTATAACTTTCTTTCAAAGCAAATAATAGAAGAAGTTCAATCAATCCACAAATTCCAGTCAAGTCTGTTCAGAATCAACTTACCAACCAATTTGAGCTTCAAGTGTCAATGCAGAAGGTTTTAAGGGCCAAACAAAAAGTAGTAACATTTAATAGGGGAGAGATTATATTGTAGAGTTGGAGAAGAGAAACCCTAATACAACAGTTAGGATGAATGTGGAACCTCCTGCCGATCATACTCTTCCAAAAAGAGTATTCAAGAGAATTTATGTTTGTTTAGGTGCATTGAAGGCAGGATTTAAAGCCTGTCAAAGAGAGTTGTTAGGATTAGATGCTTTTTCTATGATGGTCCTTTGAAGGGTCAACTTCTTACAGCTATGGGAATTGGTAGCAACAATGGTATATACATATTAGGTTATGCTTTTGCAGAATCAGAAAATATAGGATCATGAACTTGGTTTCTTTATTGTTTATCTGATGATCTTGAACTAAAACCAAGCTCAAACTTTACTTTTATTAGTGACATTCAAAAGGTACTCCCTTAAACTGGTAACTGAATTCATGTCCCTTTGTTTTTAAACATACACTAAATATATGCGATTTGTGCAGGGTATCATTTCAGCTTTAGGAGAAGTTTTCCCAAATGCAAAGCACAAGTTGTGTCTTAGAAGTATTCATGAGAATATGAAACTTCAATAGAAACGTAGGGCCTTCAAAGACCATTTGTGAAGATGTGCATCATCCTCAACTGTTATACAGTTTGAGAAAGCTATGCTTCAGTTCAAGATATTTAGTGAGTCTGCCCATGTTTGGTTAAGTAAGATACCACCAATCCATTGGTTAAGGTCATATTTTTTGAGTAAATTATATATCTGTATAACTTAAGTGGTATATTTTAATGCACTATGAAATGTATAAGTAATACAGCTTTATTTGTATTGTTTAGGGATAGCTCATTTTGATGTGTTACTTAATAACATGTGTCAAGTGTTTTATGGGAAAATAATTAGGGGGGGGTATAGACAAACCAATCATTACAGCCTTATAATACATCAGAGAATATTGTATTAAGAGAATATTTAATGTTGTGAATGTGATTGAGAAGAGTAATGGGCCACTACCACCAACTGTACAATACATGTTACATGCTATTAAGACAGAGGCTGTTAAGTATAATGTATTATGGAATGGGGGAGATAAGTTTCAGGTTACTGGACCATGGGGAGACCAACATGTATTTAATGTTGTAAGTAAGACTTGTACTTGCAGAAGATGAGAGATAACAGGTTTACCATGTAAACATGTTGTTGCTAGCAATTGGAATATGGCTTTGAATGAACAACAAGTATGAGCTGTTTAAACATGGGCTCATCCTTTGTTACTATCTTAACACTTGGCAAGAAACCTAAAAACACACTATCCAACCCATAAATGGCAATGAGCATTGGAAAAAATCATTTGTGCCTAAAACCATTGTTCCACCAAAATATCAAACAACTGCGGGTAGCTCAAAACATAGAAAATATATAAGGATAGCTTCTGAGACTAAAGAGATTCTGAAGAATTGTAAGTTGTCTAAGGCTTGAAAGGGTGTAAAGTGTAGTGTTTGATGCATTACTGGACATAAGAGAAAAACATGTCTTGGGCAGGGTGGTGTATGTGGAACTCAAAGTATTCAAAGTGACCCTAAATAAAAAAGTTCAAGTGCTAAGGGAAAACATAATCAAGTGCCTAAAAAAGGTTACAGCAAAGAAGACATAGCCTAAAGGTAAAAAAAAGTGTATCAAAGAAACAAGCTGAAGGTCCATGTGTTGTTGAAAGTCAAGATGTTCCAGTTCAAGGAAGTTGTGTTCAATCTAAAATTCAAGTTCAAGCTGCTGATGATCAATCCCAGTCTCAATCTCGAGTCCATTTAAGTGGTGTGCAAGCATTTTTTGATTCATCCAAGCATACTGAACCAAGAAGGACTAGGCAGTAGACTGCATTGGAAAGAATTATGGCCTCACCATAGGTCAATTATGTTATGCTTTTTAGGTAGACAATGTTTCATCTATTATGTTTGCTATAGACAAGTTATGTACTCTAAAAACAAATGTGTGTGTCTAACTCAATTATTATGTTGAAAAGTATGAAATTTTATGCATTTGGAATTATATCCATTTGCATTATCTATGGAACCATATTATGTTTGTATATTTGCATCTTGTGTGGATTATGTCTTCTTGCATTGTGTATGATTGCATCACCTTCAACTTGAAACTTTGACTGAGGTGATGTAGAAGAAGTTGTGGCTTCTTTAATAACCATGTGCATAAAGTCAACACTAACCAAAGTCAATACTAATACAATTTATAACAATGTTGATAATTAAAATTCAAACCTAATCAAATTCATAACCAACTACATAAACATAAGGTAAATTCAGCTGTTATAAGAACCAAATTCATAACCAAATAGGAGAATCAATTACTACCAATTTCCATATAGGAAAACATGAAACATTTTTTTTTTGGGTAAAAGGTCAAAGACCCGGTAAATATATTACTCCAAAAAACGTTTAACTACAAAGGATATGGGTGAATCCCATATCTCAGCCCGTTACATAGGCGAAAAGCTTACATAACAAGATACTTCCTATTCTCTATAAAGAAAATAAACCACTACTCAAGATAAAACATTAGACTCCCATGGAACTAAAATTTCTTCTTACCAAGGCCTTGGAGTTTGATCCTATATGTGTCATAATAGGCATCCAAATTACCCGGAAGATCGTAAACCTGATCCACATAGTTATCATATTCATAGTCATCATAGTCATCTTCGCGATCATGACCACCACCAAATAGGTTACTCGACTCATCAAAGGTGTTCACAACCTCCTCATCATCACTATCAGAAACCACAATCTCTCCCACCTTAGTGAATGGGTTAACCCTCTTAGTAAAAGAAGTAGCCGGTAAATCCTTATTATAACCCTGATAATCAATCTTTTTAATAGGATTACCATTATCATCAACAAGAGTAGCTTTCCCATCGATAAGAAGCCTTTCAAACTCCCCAATTTTCTCAACAATAGGGGTAGGACCAACCGCGCTAGCTTCCATTGAATCACTCACAAGGGGATCTTGTGATACATTACCTGTCTCGAGAGACCCAACCTCCTTTGCTTCCATTGTATTACCAGAAACCTCTACATCAGTAGGATTGCCACACTCATCAGAATCGATCGTATTTAGTGCAGCAAAAGGATTAGGTGTAGCAATCTTCGTCCCACTCATACTAGCCACACCAGTGGCTTGCTTCTTCCCACTATCCACCTTCTTTGGTTCAGGAGGAGGCGCTTTAGGTTGGTATCTAAATTTAGGACCCATTTTAGTAAAACCTCCCTTACCTGGAACACTTGGACCACCATTCTTACCCTTATTCTTGTTAGTGACAATATGAAAACCATCATTAACAGTCTGTTTAGGCTGAGTAGGAAGTGGAACAGATTTAGGACAATCAATCAGCGTATGACCAAACAATTTACACTTATCACACCGAGGCGGTTTCCATTCGTATTCCACCCGAATCTTTTCAATAGTAGATCCTGTCTCATCTAGTAATGGTATCTCAACTGTGATGCTCTCCCTAAGGACCTGATCTATCTTAACTTCAATCAAGCACCTACCAAAACTACTTCGAACCCATGATTCCAAGCACATTTGACTAGTATAAGAATCTAACATTTTTTGCGTACCACTCAATGTAGCTAGGAGGCTGAGCTCATCATCAAAAAACATAGCAAGGGGCACGTCATGGAATTTAACCCATATCGGAATATTAGTCAAATCCTCTTTAAGCAGATTAGTATTCAAAGTCCACGTTTTAAGAATAATTGGCACATTCCTAATCATCCACGGTCCGTTTTCAAGCACTTCATTAACACCCTTACGAGTGGAAAACTTAAAGAAAAAGAACCCCTTCGCATTCATCATAACCTTTTGAATACCATACTTGGCCCATGTATTACGAACGTAATAATCAACAACCAGAAAAGCAATACGTTTACCAAGGAAATAACCATAGAGGGTATTCTCAAATTTAGAGTTTACCTCCTTAAGAACCTTTATAGGAATGGAGAGGTCCACCCCATTAGACTTTTTACTACACTTCAACCTACGAAAATTAGATTTGCGCTTCGTCGAATCAATTGACTTAGCACCAATAGCATTATCCGAATTCGTACCACTTGTAGCACCAACATACGACATAGGAGTTGTCGATGAAACATGTACCCTACCAGCTTTTGATGCAACAGTAATACCATCTCCACTTGGTAGGTTAGCACCCATATTAGTGTTATCAACACCATGAACAATATTTGAAACGAATGGGATATTAGTACCCATATTGCTAAGCAACGGATAATCATGCACGCTTAAGTTAACAACAACCGGTTCATCCATAGAATTCAATGTACTCACCATTCCAGTAGGACCAACATCCCAAAATACGTCATCAGTAACATTCGACCCATAATTCAGATTATCATGGGTAGGCTTACTGCCATCAAAGGTAGTATTAGTAGCATGGAGATTCCACTCACCACAACCAATATTAGGATATGACTCAAAAGTAAACTCATGAGCCACACTCTCGTTAATACTAGCATCCAGATTAGGGTTTATAGTCGACGCAAGGCGAGCATCCAACTCATCAACATTAACCACCAGAAGTGGCATAGTATTGTTCTTCTCTCCCTTATTTGACATCACAACCACCTTAAACTCAAAGCCAACTAGATCGCATACAACCAGTAACAAGAAGAAAGTATCGTCTGCTCTTCAAATCCAAACGAGTAAAACCCTAGTTTTAGCAACTAGGGTTTTTAAGCCTTATAATCGCAATGATTAAACCATGATAAAAAGATGACGTCCCAATCAGTTCAATGATTAATAATGATAGGATATTAAAAACGAAGAACTGGCTAAAGAACCCTAATAGCGAATAATTGAAAACCCTAAGAAAAACGATGATGAATAAACTCTAACCAACAGATCCAGTAACGATTTAATGCTAAACAGAAGTCTAGCAGGAATTCAATAAAGGAACGATTGATCAGAAGAGAAAAAAGTGATCGTAAATTTAGGGTTGTTTAGGAATCGGGTTTCTCCAAAATCGCCACATAGATGGGAGAGTTTGACTTTTTTCACGTGTGTATTTTGGAAAACATGAAACATTACATTAAAGAGAATCTAAAGTTAGTACATACTATATCATTGTTTGATCAAAGTTGTTACACTAAGATGGTGACCTAATAAGTACTTACATTTCCACAAAACACTTCAAAATACCACCACCATCATACATAAAAGCTAAAGAGTTAATCAAGTGCATAAACAATCAAGAAGAATATCCAACTGAGCACCAAGTAAATCTTCCACTTCCACACATCGCCTTTAGTAGCTTGTAATCTTGCCTCAAGCTCATTTCTACCTCTTAAAAGGCCTGGTATGGTCATTCTTGAGCGGGCACACATTTTCGGATCATACCATCCTATGAATCGACAAGAAGACCTCTAATCATGAAAATGACAAGTCATTAAACAACCACCATTGTTACTATGTACTTTGCTAATAACGAAAAAAATAAAATATTAACACACACTTACTTAATCAGGACAACCATAGAATCAACGCCCTGGGTTGATCGATGCCCATGATGTGTGAACTATTGTTTGCTTATCACACCAGCAACGGGCAATTTTTACAGGTTTAATTTTTTGGAGAAGAAAGGTTTTGGGGAAAGTTTAGGGATAATAAGTGAGGATGAAAATTGTGGTAGAGACCAATATAATGAAATGGAAACACTGTACAACGGCTCTAAATAGTACGCTACAATAAAAGACGATTATGCCCATGAAAATGACGGATACGGGTCAAGGGATTCTGTTGAATGAAAAAAACTTTAAAAAAGTGGACTTACAATGATGAAAGTGCCAAGGTATATCTCATGGTGATGTTTTTTTGACAAGTTTAGGGATGAACGATGTATTTTACTCTTAAGTTTTTATGGATAATCCAAATTGCTATTCTATTGTACTAAGGCCGGTATATATACATGATAGTTATAAAAAATCGTTTTAAGTATTTCAGTGCCTTAAAAATAGCATTTTATGGACCCTTTTTTACATTTGGTTACTAGTTTAGTATAATTAACTCGATCAGAGAGCTAGGGGTTAATACTTAATACCAACCTCCTACATTCTGTAGTTAAAACATAAACTTTGGTAATTTGTAGAAAATCATAAACCACAATTTATAGAGTCTAGTTAATGTGTAAAGATTATATATCATCTTCATAGAATGTTTTATATATATAACTGTTTCAAGACCTATCATTTGATAGCACAAAAGGCCATGAAATAAACTCTAAAACTTAACCATCGAGTGAGATTAATAATTAGTTTTTACTATTAGTTTTACAACTCGATTAAACTCATTGATAGAACTATAGAAGGGATCATACATGCTAATATTGCCAATTCATAAAAGTTGGAAACTACCAATTTTCATTATATTATATCATTTTATAATATATTTCTTGTTCTTCATGCTCACAGAATAACTTGTTCCAAGTTTAATAACATTGCACTAAGAAAACGTATAAAAATGGATAAAAACATTTAAAAACGAACAAAAACGTAAGAAAACGTATAAAAATGGATAAAAACGTAAAAAAAGTATAAAAAGCGACGAAAACGTAGGAAAACGGACGCAAACGTATGAAAAGTAAGAACACGTATAAAAACGGATAAAAATGTATGAAAACGTATAATACAAACGAAAATGTATAAAAACGCTTGAAAACGTATAAAAACGGACTAAAACATTTAAATGCGAAAAAAACGTATGAAAATGTAAGAAAACGAGCGAAAATGTATGAAAACGTAAGAAAACGGATAAAAACGTAAGAAACATATTTTTGAGTTAATTACAAACGGTCGTTAGTCAAAATGACAAACAATGCAACTAAAACGTACGATAATAAAACAAATGAGAAAGTACATTGCTATTACATGCCTAACGAACTAACGGTGCAAAGAGTTGAATGGGTATTTTTGGTATTTTTTCGCGTTCATATATGATATCTAAAGAAATTAAAAAGTACGTTACTATTACATATCATTCACCCTATAAAATACTATACACAAATGAGACTTAATAGACGAAATGTTAGGAATTAGAAAATTCCTTAGTGAAGAGTCGGTCACCCAAAATATTATCTAGCATAAGTTAGCTCGTAGACTTGTCGTTAGTCACGTTATTTAGTAATTTATTTATTAGTTTGTAGCGTAGTATAGTTTAGTGCAACACCGTGGAGGAAGGACGGGTCTTTACCCACTGTATCCCTGATCCACAGGCCGATAGGAGGTCGTTGTGTCTGTAAGTATAAATACCCCTTCCATCCATGGAAGGGGTGGTGCTTCTCATAATCTAATATTCAACTTTTGTGTAAACCTCTAGCAAGAACACCCTCTCTCTCTACTTTCTCTCTCTAAAATGGCTAACATGTATTTTGATCTCCCAAGACCACCCGAATCATCAAACACAATAATATTTGGATCCTAACAATTGGTACCAGAGCCAAGGTTTTTGTGTTTTGATGATTTCTTGTGGTTTTGATTCGTGTTTGAAACTGTTTTTGTTGATTTGTGTGGTTTTTGTATGCTTACTGGTTTTTGTATGGTGGTCTTGAAACTTGTTTACTGGTGTTTATATGTTTGTGGTCGGATTATATCTTTGTGGGTAAACATTTATGTGCTCAAATAGACTTTTATTGTGGATAAAGTTGTCAAATTTCTTATGGTCAAATGGGTAAAAGTGATGCTTTTTATGTATTTTTCTGGGTTTTGCAACTTGGTCGAATAACTGTTTTCAAACATGGTTCTTGATAGCAACTTGTGTTCTTGTTTCTTAATGGCGACTTGGTCATGTTTTTGTGGTCAAACCGGGTCAAAACAGCCATATGTAGCTGCCTTTGTCACGTTTTCTGGGTTCATTATGCATATGGTCGGAACTTAGTTGGGAAATACATCGGAAGTTTTCAAAGATCTATCTAGCGACTTGGTACAACCAATGGTGGCGACTTGTCTTTACAAGTCGTCTAGATTCATTGAATATAAGTAGCAGTTATGCTAGCGAGTTGTATTTACAGCTAGCAACTTGATATAAAGGTGGTAGCGACATGAACCAATTTAGCGACTTGTTACTGAACAAGTCGTAGCGACTTATCCTAGCGACTTAGTCTAACGACTTGTCCTAGCGACTTAGTCTAGCGACTTGTCCTAGCGACTTAGTCGGGCTACTTGGCCTAGCGACTTAGTCGTGCTACTTGGCTTAGCGACTTAGTCGTGCTACTTGGCTTAGCGACTTAGTCGTGATACTTGGCTTAGCGACTTGGCCTTATGACCCATAAGCTACTTGAAAGAAAGAGATGAAGAAGAATGACTGAACACAAGACTCGACCACAACATACCTATGACCACAACAAGACCACAACCAAAGATCTTTAGACCTCGGTCCAATGACCATCATCAGTCCACGGATTCAACTCTAACAACCGACTCCAATCCTCCACAATCAAATCCCAATCTATACCTACTCATCCACCATCTCCTACCACATATAATCATGACTCAACACGAAATAAAAAACGAAGATTGATCTCAGAATCTTTATTCGTGGGTTTCAAAGAGCTATCATGCCTCAAAGGGCGTTCCACACGAGTAAAGTATCCATCACAGAAATATATCAACGCTACATCTCAAACATGACTCAATGATAATAAAACAACTATTCGATCTCAGTTTGTTTTACTTCGTGGTTCTCAAAAACTGCATCAAGACTTTCAAACGTCTCACTCACGAAATGGAAAAACTACATCACTGATCAATGACTCATGACTCAACCATGTTTCAAGCTTCGATCTCAGCCTCGTACCTTATGTGAATGGTTTGTCAAACACATAGATCTCAAACGATCTATTCACACAAGTACATATGCTTCATAGATCTTGGTTTCAATGATAATATCCGAAAAACATTAAGGATAGTAGTATAACAAATATGTTATATACTATACTTGGTTCGTGTATGACTCGACAACAAATGGATCTCAGAATTTAATTCGTGTAAGTCAAATAACTTCGAGACCTTGAAAAGATCAAAAGCACGAAATGAGGTTATCATCACAGATCCAGAAATTAAAAGAAAATCAATATGAATATTGCCTTAAGATCTCAACTTTGTTTCTTTTTGTGTATGGTTCTCACAACACATAGACCCTTAAACGATCTACACACAAAAGAACACATGCATCATAGATCTAAAACCTTTTGCTAATATTCGAACAATGAAGGAAAAGACTATAACAATTAGGTTACATCTCTCCTTAGATTCGTTGAAAAACTGAAATTGGAGACTCGAACTTAAAGATTAAAACCTACCTGTGTTGAATCTCGTGGTCACCTCCTTAAGCCATCCCTGTGGCGTGTATGCAAGACATCAAACCAACCCTGTGGTGATGTATTATTTGTGACGAGTGGCGAAGGTGTGTGTGGCGGATTATTGTTAAGAGGTTATTAGGGTTTGTTTGTTGTTTTGAGAGAAGGGGGCGCAATATTTCTGAATTAGGGTTAGGGTGTGAGACATGTTTGAGTTATATAACCGGTTAACAATGGCAATGGATCGGCCTTTATAGATTTGATGTGGGCCAATCGGATTTAGTCATTTGTGTTATGGGCTGGATTGCCAGACTTTGATATTGATCGGGTTTATATGGTATGTGGGCCTTTCTTGCTATATCAAATTGGCCACGCTGGGTAATTTATTACTTGGTCTTGATACTATTTTTGATGAAAGTGGTGGTATGCAAGTGATACATCTTTGTGAAATGGGCACGTTGTCACACGTTTTTGACAAGGACATTTGTTCACTGATTGAGTTATTAAAGATGTTCGTGATTATTGACCTGTGTTATTAATTTGGTTTTGAGATTGAATGTTCAAAAGGTTGTATTTGGACGATTGGACTTGGATGATTGGATTGTTTTTCATAGACCGGGCCTTGTTTTTTGATGAGTGTCCAAATACTCATCATTTTTACATAATCTAAACTGCAAAATCATCTGAAAACACTCAAAAACACATCAAAATGATCAAATTATCACAAATCAGTGTTTTATGTGTTTTAAATGCAAAAATATCAAAATCAGATGAAAAATGTATCAAGTTTGCAAAATTGGCAGTTTTAGTCCCCCAAGTTTTAAAAGTTGTCAAATCTAGTCCCTGGAATTCAAAAATGTGGAAATTTATCATTCAAGGTCCTTGAAGTATTCTAAGTTGTTTAAAATGATCCTTGAATGATTCTTTGGTCAATTGGCAAGAAAGGTCCCTTAACTTTGGAAAATTACAAAAATAGTCCTTGGACCTTTGAAAATGGATTTTATGCAAATAGGGCCTTTGTTTTATCAATGTTTGTCAAAATTGGTCCTTGTGAGAAGTTTGAAAAAGTTGCAAGATCAGTCCTTGGAGTTTGGCAAAATTTCACTTTTGGTCCTTGTTTATCACTCATACCAAACGGACAATCCAATATACTAGGCCCAAAATCCAAATCCAACCCAACTGCTAGCCCAAACCCATTTCTGCCTTGACCCTTGCACCTTGACCCCCAGGTCACAATCCAATTTGGCCCCAGCCACAACCCTTTTTGACCCCCCATGTGTTATTAATAGCTACGGTCAAACAGAAGTCAAACCCACTAAACGCGCCCTTATACCAGAAACACTGTAGCTTCCTCTCTTCCCCACCAGAACTTCAAAACCATGACTGGTTTTCACCAATTTTCAACCCACTACCATACCATGTCCCCTCCAACTCCTATACACTCCAAAAGCTTTAATTAACACAACCAAATCCATTAATTGATACAAACTGCTTTGAAGAAATTTTGGCGCCAAAATGCAAGGTGGACGGATAGGATGATTCTAGCCAATCCAATGGCTCAAGTTTGGTGGGAAAGATTCAGAAGTCATGTGGGATTGCTTAAAGTCTATAAAGTGGGGAAAGGATGCATTGAAAAAGGATATCTAGTGTAATTTAGCTTATTATTGTCGTTTTTAAGCTTTTTCAAGTTTAAGTGTATGTTTCTATCTTTTAACTCTGTATTTCAAAGTCTTTTGTTATAAGATAGCTTTTGTGAAGTTTTAATTCAAGTATCATATTGTATTTCATCTTATGCAATTTTCCTCAAATTCAAAAATCTCAAATGTTTCAAATGATGTTATTGGTTGTTTATATGGACTAAAGTAAGACACATAAGCTCCCATATAGCTTTTATAAGCTATTAGAAACCCTAAAATTCAGTTTAGAAGAAAAAAATAGAAAATCACAAAAATTCCAAGAAAATAGTCAAAAATCAAAAATCTCTTGAAAGGTACAAGAAAAGCTGGAGCAAGGTTGATATTGGATGGCCTTGGGTTAGTGAACCTTTGGGGGTTCTATAGGAAGTTCTACTTGGTCTTGGTTCTTAGTTTAAAGCTTGGAAGCATTTGTAAGCTTTTTGATAAAATTGTCATTTTACTGTTATAGTGATTAAGTAGCTTATATTTTTGTTTCTTTGTGTTCACTAGTCATAATTTAGTGTGTTTGATCATTAAAATCAGTAGTTTGTTAATTTAAATTTGTGTTTTGAGAAAATTCCATTTTGGCAGTTAAAATTTCATTTTGGTCATTGATAAGTTTTATGTTGTAAGAGTAGTTGTTTAAAGCTTAATTAGTCATAACAATAGATTATATAAGGTCTAGAATCTAGTTCATGGTTTACAATTGTGTTTTGATTTGAAAAACATCATAACAGTCATCATTAAGGTGTGTTTGGTTTATAGTATTCAAAAGTTATTTGGTCTTTGGCTTTGTTGGAAAACTGTCTAAACAGGTCTAAGTAACTAATTTCAGTCAAGAAAACCAACACTTCTTTGGAAGAAAGTCAAAAATCCTTTTGGATCTTGTCTGTGCAGTCACTGTTGACAATTCATGATCCAAAATCATTGTTTTGTGTTAGAAAGTTGATAATATTACTCTAGTTAGTCTTATATCACCTTAACATAACATATTAAGTGCTTAAAGTCAGATCATAATCCACTTTGGTCAACTTTTTGGTTTTTCTCAAAAAGTCAAAATTTCAAATGGTCGTTTTTGAATAAACTTGGGAATTCCACTGAGGGTTCATTAGTAGGTTTCAGTTTATAAGCTCTTGGGGAATTGAAGTCTAGTTGGTATAGAAAAATACAAAAATGATAGTTCTTTGTTTCTCAGCTGTTTGAGTGCTTATTTTATAGCTTATTGAGAGCACCTTGTCTGCATAGCTGCTCTGTACACAGAATCTGGTTCCAATTTATAAGCTCACACTGAGCTTGTTACTTGTCCAAATCTCTTGATCTCTGGTTCTTTGGAAAGCCAACCTGGTCTTCTTGTAGTATCAAGTCTTGTTTTTCATTTTTGAGCTTATTCTCTAGGGCTGCATCAAGCTTGAAACTTGTCCCATTTTCTGTTCTTCATCACCACAGTCAAATAGCTTATTTGCTTATTAGAGCTTTTCAGTTTAAGTTTTTGTGTCTTTTAGCTTCTAGTCAGTTGCTCTAGCCTATTTTTATCTTAATCTAGCTTTTGTTTCAGTGTACAAGCTTATTTGAGCTTATTTCCACCCAAACAAGCTCATATAAGCACTGTTGGGCCATAAGCTCATTAAAACAGCTTATTTTTGTTTTATAAATTTTTTGTCTTTATTAAAGTTTCATATTATTGTTATATAAGTAGTTTTCAAAAATAAAAATCACAAAAACATCAATATAAAAATAGTGATAGTGTTTATTTAAGATTTTTTAGCTTTTTGATTTTTCTTTTCAACTTTTTAATAAGCAAAACTTGTTTTTCTCTTTTTCTTAGGTTTCTGTTATCATATAGGATTTTTAGAAAAAGTTTCAGATTTTTCTCTATCTTTTTAGTATTTATTATAATTATAAATAGTTAATAAATAATAAATAATTAGTAATAAATAATTAAAAAGTCTAAAAAATATATTTTCTGTTTTAAAATTAGTTTTATCATATTTTAGATTTTTCCAAGTTAAAATTTTATTTATCCAAGTTTATTTTGTATTTTCTAGTATTTAAGTGTATTTTAAATAATACTTAATTAGTAATAATTAGATAAAAAGTGTGAAAAATATATTTTTAGTTTTAAAATTAGTTTTATAGTATTTTAGATTTTTCAGAATCATAAGTTTATTTTTCTAGCCTTATTTTGTATTTTCTTTCATTTTAAAGTATTTATTAAATAGTTAAAATAGTTTTTAATTAATAGTAATTAATTAAATAGTTTTAAAAATAATTTTCCTTTTCTAATAATTTTCTTTTATTTTTAGGATTCCAAAAATGTCCTTTTTATATTTTTAGGTCTTTTACTTTTTAGTTTTCACTTTTTATTTTGTGCGTATACGTAGTTTTTAAAACTTACGTTTACGTTTCTGTGATCTGGTTGTTGTGCTTTCCAATTCTGTGTCCAATTCCTTTCCAATCAATCAGTAGTGTAATAATTCTAATCATAACCTTTACAGATCACTATCCTTAGTGATCATTCTACCCTCTGAGTTTGTTTTAAACACACCATTGAGTCTCCTTGGGACTAAACGACCCGGGAATCCCCTGTATTCTCCAGGACTTAATTGTATTTGTGTCTGAGCTGTTTCAAGTCTGTTTGACTTGACTGTTTGGCACGAACCAAAATTTTGGCGCCGCTGCCGGGGAGGCTTTAGCGTGTGTTTAGCCATTTTCAGATCCATTGTTGCACATACCCACCATTTGTAAAAAGTTTTTGTAAAGTTATAAGAAAACCAAAAAAGTCATTAACACTTTTCCTAAAGTGTTAAAACACAAAAAAAAAATATAAAACAACAAAACAATCGAAACGTTTTCTATTTTGTATTCTCTTTTAAGGTGATTCTTGAAGAGATACGATTTGGTTAAACGGGACGATAACAAAAATATTGTCCAAAAGTTTTTGAACCCATCAGCACAAATCTAACCTACGTCTTTTCAGTGGTACTTAATTGAATACATAAAAATCAACCACCGCAAATCAAGGCAGTGCACTACCTAACTGGGGGTGCGACCATTAATAAGTTCCCGAACATCAGATTTAAAACTTGCCTTTGTGTCACTTGTGATTTGGTGTACCTTTTTCAAAGAAGCCATTTCATTTGTGATTATTGGTTAAGTTCACTTGTGTTTTGCCTCATTTGTTTTGAAAATTGGTTTTTATACATAGTGCATGCGCACTCGTTCTTCCAGTTCTACAAGTCCACTTTCTGAACTTGGAAACATTCCTCGAAGACGTAGAGGACGTTCAGCTCCTTCAGCCGTGACTGAGGAACGTCTACCACCACCACCTCCTGTCGAAATGGCAGAAGACAAACCTATGAATGAGCTTCTCCAAGCACCCATCGAGGGTTATGGAGATGCCATTGTTGTTCCAGCCATCGTGGCTGACACTTTCGAGCTCAAAACCGGGTTGCTCAATCTAGTAACCCAAAGCCAATTCTATGGTTTTGAGCGGGATGATCCTCATGCACACATTCGATGGTTTAACAAGATAGCATCTACCATCAAGTACAAGAATGTCCCATCCGAAGCTATCAAGCTTCTTCTGTTCCCATTTTCTCTAGAGGGACAAGCCCGGAATTGGCTTGAGAAACAACCCCCTCGTTCTATAGAGACATGGGAAGATCTTGTCACCAAGTTCGTTAACGAGTTCTATCCTCCATCCCGAACCACAAGTCTTAAGAATGAGATAATGAAATTTTCTCAGAGATTTGATGAATCATTCGGGGAGGCATGGGATCGTTACAAAGAGTTGCTTCGCAAGTGTCCGCATCACGGTTTTACCGAGTTAATGCAAATGGATACTTTCTACAATGGTCTCAATCAGGCTAATCAAGATTCTTTGAATGCCTCCGCGGGAGGTAATTTCCTGAGCAAGACCACCAAAGAGGCCTTGCAGATCATTGAGAACAAATCTCAGGTCCGTCCTTTCAGAGCTAAGACATATCAGTCTAATGCTGGACCTTCTTCTTCTTCATCCCCCGTGAGTACATCTAGCACCGATGCTAAGATTGATAAACTCACAGACATTGTTCAGGCTTTGGTTCTTGCTAACCAGAAGAAAGTCTCCTTCACTCAGCCACCAACACATGCTGAAGTGAAGAAAGTTGAAGTTTGTGTCACTTGTGGTGGTCCTCACGCTTACTACAATTGTACTGCCACCGATGGTAGTCCTTTTGAAGCAAATGCTCTAGCTGGTAGTTCACAACAAGGAGGTAATCAATACCGTCCTCAAAATGAACCACACTACCGTGCTAACACTAATCAGGCACCACCCGGTTTCAATCAAAATCACAACATGCAAAACCGGAATCATAACCAACCAAGAATGAACCAAGGTTATCAAAACCAAGGTAATTTCTATCCTGGACCCAATCAGGGTTTCCATCATCAAGGAAACCCTCATCAAAACAATTTCAATCGAGGGAATCAGTTTCATGGGAATGTGAATCCTAATCAAGGGAATTTTCAACAACAAGGTCATAATCAAAACATCCGACCTCAAAATTTCCCTCCTAATCCACCTCCCGTCATTACTCCTCCAGGACCATCATCTGATGAGTTACTGAAGCAGTTTATGAAATCCCAAGATGAAATGAACCGGTTGTTGGTCAGTCAGATTGCTGATCTGAAGAAGTCTTTAAATGATCGACCCTCGGGCTCAGGTACTTTACCGAGCAACACGATCGCTAACCCGAGGGGCGATGCCAAGGCGATCACAACCCGAAGTGGTGTTTCATACACTGGACCTACTGTTCCTACTACCTCTTCTTCTTCTTCTTCTCTTCCTAAGGTAGTGGACAGTGAACCTCCAAAACACAATGGACCCACGACTCCAATGCCACCTCCACCAGTGCCAATGAGTCAAGTTACCAAGGAAACTACGGACAAAGTGCATAATTCAAGCTCACGAAGTACAGCACACGTCCTACCTTCGGTAGTCCAACCTCCAGTGGTCCAGAAACCTAAGACAAATCAAGGAGTTGTTTTTGAACCTCCGGTAGCTCCTGTTGAGAATCAGAAATCCAAATCTTCTATTCCTTACCCATCACGTTTGAATGAACAAAAGCTCCGTGAGAAAGCTAGTCATCAAATGGATAAATTTTTCCAAATTTTCCAAGAGTTACATTTTGACATAAGCTTTGCAGATGCTATCATGCTGATGCCCAAATTTGCATCTACTCTCAAACACATGTTAAGCAATAAGGAAAAGCTGTTTGAAATGGCTAAGACTCCTCTTAACGAGAACTGCTCAGCAGTTATTCTGAAGAAGCTTCCTGAAAAGCTTGGAGATCCTGGGAAATTTCTCTTACCTTGTGTATTCCCAGGGATGGTTGAATGCTTTGCCCTAGCAGATCTTGGTGCAAGCATTAATCTTATGCCATATTCAGTATGGAAGAAGCTCTCTCTTCCGGAACTTACTCCTACATGCATGACTCTCGAGCTTGCTGATCGTTCCATATCCCGTCCTCTTGGCATTGCTGAGGACGTATTTGTGAAAGTAGGAAAGTTCCATTTCCCAGCTGACTTCGTGGTTGTTGATTTTGATGCCGATCATCGGGTTCCTCTCATTGTTGGTCGAGGATTCCTGAGAACGGGCCGTGCTCTCATAGATGTATTTGAGCAGGAAATCACATTGCGTGTTGGTAATGAAGCTGTCACCTTCAACCTTGACCAAACTTCGAGGTACTCCGCAAACTATGATTCTGAATCGGTTAACCGAATAGATATCATTGATGTTGCTTCTGACGAGTACTCTCAAGAAGTTCTTGGTTATTCTCATAATTCTGTGAGTGAGGATACCACCACATCTTCTCAGCCTATCATAGCCAATTCTACTCCTTCTATCACTCCGTTTGAGGGAAGCGACTTCATCTTAGATGAGATTGAAGCATATTTGGCTAGTGATTCTGTTCCTTGGGAAATTGATCACGCTCCAATTGATATTGAGGGGGACATACTTCTTATTGAGAAGTTGCTCAATGATGATCCATCATCAACCCCTCATCCCAGTGATTCAATCCCAGTTGAGATTAATCAATATGAGATTAATCCGGAGGGAGATATTCTTCTTGAAAAAGTGTCAAATCTGGATACTTCTCCTCCTCTCCCTCCCGTCAAACTTCATAACAAGGAAGTCAAGTCAGTTGAGAAAACTGAAGAATTTCCTGAGGTTGAGCTTAAGGACTTACCTCCTCATCTCGAGTATGCATTCCTTGAAGGTGATGATAAATTACCCGTCATTATTGCTCGAGATTTGAGTAAAGATGAAAAAGCTGCTCTCATTAAAATCTTGAAGTCACACAAGCAAGCAATTGCTTGGAAACTCTCCGACATCAAAGGTATAAACCCTGAGTTTTGTACTCATAAGATCTTGATGGAGGATGACTTCAAACCCGCAGTTCAACATCAGAGGCGAGTGAATCCAAAAATCCATGATGTTATCAAACAAGAGGTTATCAAACTTCTTGATGCAGGATTGATTTACCCGATCTCAGACAGTCCTTGGGTCAGCCCAATTCATTGTGTTCCGAAAAAGGGTGGCATTACTGTTATCACAAATGAAGATAACGAGTTAATTCCAACTCGATTGGTTACGGGATGGCGTGTTTGCATCGACTATCGTAAGTTGAATGACGCCACTCGTAAAGACCATTTTCCTCTACCCTTCATGGACCAGATGCTTGAGAGATTAGCAGGGAATGAGTACTATTGCTTCCTTGATGGTTTCTCGGGTTATTTTCAGATCCCTATTGATCCACAGGATCAAGAGAAGACCACATTCACTTGCCCATACGGAACTTTTGCCTACAAACGTATGCCTTTTGGCTTATGTAATGCTCCTGGCACGTTCCAACGATGTATGATGGCTATATTCCACGACATGATCGGGGAAACAATGGAAGTGTTTATGGATGACTTCTCGGTCATTGGGGATTCTTTTCAATCATGTCTCTCCCATTTAGATAAAATGCTTCAAAGGTGTGAAGACACCAATCTTTGTCTAAACTGGGAGAAGAGCCACTTTATGGTCAGAGAAGGCATTGTCCTTGGCCATAAGATTTCAAAGAATGGGATTGAGGTAGATAGAGCAAAAGTCGATGTTATTGCTAAGCTGCCTCATCCTACTACCGTCAAGGGTATTAGGAGTTTTTTGGGTCATGCCGGTTTCTATCGTAGATTCATTCAAGATTTTTCTAAAATCGCCCGGCCTATGACCCATCTTCTTGAAAAGGATGCTCCTTTTATCTTCTCACCCGAGTGCATCGTAGCTTTTGAAACATTGAAGAAAAAGCTAACTGAAGCACCCATTCTCGTTGCTCCCGACTGGGACTTGCCTTTTGAGCTCATGTGCGATGCAAGTGATTTTGCTATCGGTGCAGTCCTAGGGCAACGAAGAAATAAACATTTTCAGCCTATTCACTACGCAAGCAAAACTATGACTGAGGCTCAGACTCATTACACCACCACAGAAAAAGAGCTATTAGCCGTGGTGTATGCTTTTGAGAAGTTTCGGCCGTATCTTATCTTGACCAAATGCGTAGTGTACACGGATCACTCGGCTCTTAAATATCTCTTTGCAAAACAAGATGCAAAGCCGAGATTGCTT
The DNA here is from genome assembly GCA_019973895.1 of Chrysanthemum seticuspe. Taxonomy (NCBI): domain Eukaryota; kingdom Viridiplantae; phylum Streptophyta; class Magnoliopsida; order Asterales; family Asteraceae; genus Chrysanthemum; species Chrysanthemum seticuspe. The sequence goes on along the minus strand of BPTQ01000005.1, from coordinate 151,429,073 downwards.
CGTTGGATTCTCCTCCTCCAAGAATTTGATATCATTATACGTGATAAAAAAGGAGCTGAGAATCTAGCGGCTGATCATCTGTCCAGATTAGAAAACCCTCACCAAGATGTCTTCGAGAAAAAGGATATAAATGAAACATTTCCTCTCGAGACACTCAATACGGTTTCTTTTCGTGGAAATTCTACCACCCCATGGTTTGCTGACTTTGCAAATTACCATGCGGGTAACTTCATTGTGAAAGGGATGTCGACCCAGCAGAAGAACAAATTCTTCAAAGATGTTAAACATTATTTCTGGGACGACCCTTTCTTGTTCAAAATCTGTGCGGATCAAGTCATCCGACGGTGTGTTTATGGACAGGAAGCTATTGATATTCTCACAGCTTGCCATGCTGGACCCACCGGGGGCCATCATAGTCCAAACTACACCGCCAAAAAGGTGTTTGATTCCGGGTTCTATTGGCCCACAATCTATAAGGATGCCCACGATTATGTTAAAACCTGTGACGCTTGTCAGCGTCATGGTAATATATCTCAAAGGAATGAAATGCCACAAAATGCCATTCAAGTTTGTGAGATATTTGACATATGGGGTATTGATTTTATGGGGCCATTTCCTTCGTCTCGTGGTAACAAGTACATACTCGTGGCTGTTGACTATCTGTCAAAATGGGTTGAAGCAAAAGCTCCACCCACCAATGATGCCCGAGTAGTTGTGAAGTTTTTGAAATCTCTGTTTGCCAGGTTTGGAACTCCGAGAGCGATAATCAGTGATCGTGGTACACATTTTTGTAATGACCAATTTGAAAGAGTCATGCAAAAGTATGGTGTTACCCACCGTCTCTCCACTGCATACCACCCCCAAACAAGTGGGCAGGTGGAAGTTTCAAATCGTGGTATTAAAAGAATACTTGAAAGGACAGTAGGCGAAAATCGTGCATCCTGGTCGGATAAGCTTGATGACGCACTCTGGGCCTTCCGTACAGCTTACAAAACACCTATCGGGTGTACTCCATACAAACTAGTGTACGGAAAGGCATGTCATCTTCCGATTGAGTTAGAGCACAAGGCATACTGGGCCTTAAAGCATGCAAACTTTGATATACAGACAGCCGGTGATCATAGAAAAGTTCAAATGAATGAACTAAATGAACTTCGTGATCAAGCTTATGAGAACTCTTTGATCTACAAGCAAAAGACAAAGAAGATCCATGACTCCAAGATCAAAAACCGCGTTTTCAACGTTGGTGATCGAGTCCTTCTTTTCAATTCCAGATTGAAGATTTTCTCGGGAAAGCTTAAGTCTCGCTGGTCTGGTCCATTCACTATTGCTAAGGTTTATCCTTATGGCACCGTTGAGTTATCTCAACCCGATGGTCCTAATTTTAAAGTGAATGGTCATCGAGTTAAGCATTACTTTGGAGAGGACATTCCTCCTGTGGTTGTCCCGGATTTACAAACATTCCCCATGAACCAATGAATGCGGGGATCGAGTCAAGCTAGTGACTCAGTAATCAAAAACATTAGCATTCACCATATGGGTTTTCACCCATAATTCTGTCTTCTTATCCCCTTTCTACCACCCAAGTGTGGGGGAGTTTTCCCCACACTGTTGTATATTCTCATTCTTTCTAAAAAAAAAAAAAAAAAAAAAAAAAAAAAAAAAAAAAACCTTTCTAAATAATGGCCGTAATATTTCCCTTTCACGTTCTTTGTTTCGGCATAACCGCCGGTACTTTGAATATTGAGGGCAATATTCATTTCTAAGTGTGGGGGGGAATTCTCACGAATTTCATATATTATCTACCCAATTCCCCCGTTTTTGGCCAAAATTTTTTTTGGAGTAAGTGTTTTACACTTTCTCATTTGGTTATCAGTCCGCCATGTCTGTAAGACAAAAGGATTGGCTAATCCAGGAGCAAACGGCTCTTGGTAAAGATTTCTCAAATCCGTTTATATGGCTTGCAATTTGCCCAAAATTGTATGGTTCTTCAGCTCCCCATCATCCTCAAAAGATAATGAGTTGGCTAGCCCGCAAGGTTATGGCTTGTGGTAAAGGCAGTGGAAAATCCATAATTGGTATTCAGCTCACCAAAGATAATCCTGATAATTTATCTAAGAGTTGGCTAGTCCAGAAGGGTACGGCTTCTGGTAAAGACATATCAAATCCGTTATATGGTTTATGATTTGCCAATAAATCATCTGGTTATCGTTGTACCAAGATTCTTACTTGAATCAAAACAATTGGCTACTCCAGAAGTGATGGCTTTTGGTAAAGAGTTTTTCAAATCCATCAAAGTTTTCTCAAATCATTGCTAGGGATTAGCAATATCTCAGTGTGGGGGATTGATGAGTGTCCAAATACTCATCATTTTTACATAATCTAAACTGCAAAATCATCTGAAAACACTCAAAAACACATCAAAATGATCAAATTATCACAAATCAGTGTTTTATGTGTTTTAAATGCAAAAATATCAAAATCAGATGAAAAATGTATCAAGTTTGCAAAATTGGCAGTTTTAGTCCCCCAAGTTTTAAAAGTTGTCAAATCTAGTCCCTGGAATTCAAAAATGTGGAAATTTATCATTCAAGGTCCTTGAAGTATTCTAAGTTGTTTAAAATGATCCTTGAATGATTCTTTGGTCAATTGGCAAGAAAGGTCCCTTAACTTTGGAAAATTACAAAAATAGTCCTTGGACCTTTGAAAATGGATTTTATGCAAATAGGGCCTTTGTTTTATCAATGTTTGTCAAAATTGGTCCTTGTGAGAAGTTTGAAAAAGTTGCAAGATCAGTCCTTGGAGTTTGGCAAAATTTCACTTTTGGTCCTTGTTTATCACTTATACCAAACGGACAATCCAATATACTAGGCCCAAAATCCAAATCCAACCCAACTGCTAGCCCAAACCCATTTCTGCCTTGACCCTTGCACCTTGACCCCCAGGTCACAATCCAATTTGGCCCCAGCCACAACCCTTTTTGACCCCCCATGTGTTATTAATAGCTACGGTCAAACAGAAGTCAAACCCACTAAACGCGCCCTTATACCAGAAACACTGTAGCTTCCTCTCTTCCCCACCAGAACTTCAAAACCATGACTGGTTTTCACCAATTTTCAACCCACTACCATACCATGTCCCCTCCAACTCCTATACACTCCAAAAGCTTTAATTAACACAACCAAATCCATTAATTGATACAAACTGCTTTGAAGAAATTTTGGCGCCAAAATGCAAGGTGGACGGATAGGATGATTCTAGCCAATCCAATGGCTCAAGTTTGGTGGGAAAGATTCAGAAGTCATGTGGGATTGCTTAAAGTCTATAAAGTGGGGAAAGGATGCATTGAAAAAGGATATCTAGTGTAATTTAGCTTATTATTGTCGTTTTTAAGCTTTTTCAAGTTTAAGTGTATGTTTCTATCTTTTAACTCTGTATTTCAAAGTCTTTTGTTATAAGATAGCTTTTGTGAAGTTTTAATTCAAGTATCATATTGTATTTCATCTTATGCAATTTTCCTCAAATTCAAAAATCTCAAATGTTTCAAATGATGTTATTGGTTGTTTATATGGACTAAAGTAAGACACATAAGCTCCCATATAGCTTTTATAAGCTATTAGAAACCCTAAAATTCAGTTTAGAAGAAAAAAATAGAAAATCACAAAAATTCCAAGAAAATAGTCAAAAATCAAAAATCTCTTGAAAGGTACAAGAAAAGCTGGAGCAAGGTTGATATTGGATGGCCTTGGGTTAGTGAACCTGTGGGGGTTCTATAGGAAGTTCTACTTGGTCTTGGTTCTTAGTTTAAAGCTTGGAAGCATTTGTAAGCTTTTTGATAAAATTGTCATTTTACTGTTATAGTGATTAAGTAGCTTATATTTTTGTTTCTTTGTGTTCACTAGTCATAATTTAGTGTGTTTGATCATTAAAATCAGTAGTTTGTTAATTTAAATTTGTGTTTTGAGAAAATTCCATTTTGGCAGTTAAAATTTCATTTTGGTCATTGATAAGTTTTATGTTGTAAGAGTAGTTGTTTAAAGCTTAATTAGTCATAACAATAGATTATATAAGGTCTAGAATCTAGTTCATGGTTTACAATTGTGTTTTGATTTGAAAAACATCATAACAGTCATCATTAAGGTGTGTTTGGTTTATAGTATTCAAAAGTTATTTGGTCTTTGGCTTTGTTGGAAAACTGTCTAAACAGGTCTAAGTAACTAATTTCAGTCAAGAAAACCAACACTTCTTTGGAAGAAAGTCAAAAATCCTTTTGGATCTTGTCTGTGCAGTCACTGTTGACAATTCATGATCCAAAATCATTGTTTTGTGTTAGAAAGTTGATAATATTACTCTAGTTAGTCTTATATCACCTTAACATAACATATTAAGTGCTTAAAGTCAGATCATAATCCACTTTGGTCAACTTTTTGGTTTTTCTCAAAAAGTCAAAATTTCAAATGGTCGTTTTTGAATAAACTTGGGAATTCCACTGAGGGTTCATTAGTAGGTTTCAGTTTATTAGCTCTTGGGGAATTGAAGTCTAGTTGGTATAGAAAAATACAAAAATGATAGTTCTTTGTTTCTCAGCTGTTTGAGTGCTTATTTTATAGCTTATTGAGAGCACCTTGTCTGCATAGCTGCTCTGTACACAGAATCTGGTTCCAATTTGATAAGCTCACACTGAGCTTGTTACTTGTCCAAATCTCTTGATCTCTGGTTCTTTGGAAAGCCAACCTGGTCTTCTTGTAGTATCAAGTCTTGTTTTTCATTTTTGAGCTTATTCTCTAGGGCTGCATCAAGCTTGAAACTTGTCCCATTTTCTGTTCTTCATCACCACAGTCAAATAGCTTATTTGCTTATTAGAGCTTTTCAGTTTAAGTTTTTGTGTCTTTTAGCTTCTAGTCAGTTGCTCTAGCCTATTTTTATCTTAATCTAGCTTTTGTTTCAGTGTACAAGCTTATTTGAGCTTATTTCCACCCAAACAAGCTCATATAAGCACTGTTGGGCCATAAGCTCATTAAAACAGCTTATTTTTGTTTTATAAATTTTTTGTCTTTATTAAAGTTTCATATTATTGTTATATAAGTAGTTTTCAAAAATAAAAATCACAAAAACATCAATATAAAAATAGTGATAGCGTTTATTTAAGATTTTTTAGCTTTTTGATTTTTCTTTTCAACTTTTTAATAAGCAAAACTTGTTTTTCTCTTTTTCTTAGGTTTCTGTTATCATATAGGATTTTTAGAAAAAGTTTCAGATTTTTCTCTATCTTTTTAGTATTTATTATAATTATAAATAGTTAATAAATAATAAATAATTAGTAATAAATAATTAAAAAGTCTAAAAAATATATTTTCTGTTTTAAAATTAGTTTTATCATATTTTAGATTTTTCCAAGTTAAAATTTTATTTTTCCAAGTTTATTTTGTATTTTCTAGTATTTAAGTGTATTTTAAATAATACTTAATTAGTAATAATTAGATAAAAAGTGTGAAAAATATATTTTTAGTTTTAAAATTAGTTTTATAGTATTTTAGATTTTTCAGAATCATAAGTTTATTTTTCTAGCCTTATTTTGTATTTTCTTTCATTTTAAAGTATTTATTAAATAGTTAAAATAGTTTTTAATTAATAGTAATTAATTAAATAGTTTTAAAAATAATTTTCCTTTTCTAATAATTTTCTTTTATTTTTAGGATTCCAAAAATGTCCTTTTTATATTTTTAGGTCTTTTACTTTTTAGTTTTCACTTTTTATTTTGTGCGTATACGTAGTTTTTAAAACTTACGTTTACGTTTCTGTGATCTGGTTGTTGTGCTTTCCAATTCTGTGTCCAATTCCTTTCCAATCAATCAGTAGTGTAATAATTCTAATCATAACCTTTACAGATCACTATCCTTAGTGATCATTCTACCCTCTGAGTTTGTTTTAAACACACCATTGAGTCTCCTTGGGACTAAACGACCCGGGAATCCCCTGTATTCTCCAGGACTTAATTGTATTTGTGTCTGAGCTGTTTCAAGTCTGTTTGACTTGACTGTTTGGCACGAACCATTTTTTTACAAGTAAACATGTTTGGTGAGTTCACACGATTGGGTCAGATGGGCTTCTCGAGATTTGATATTTGATGAGATATGAGACGTGCAATTTGATGATACGAAGTGAGAAGTGATGAGTGTTGTTGTGATATATGATTGTATGATGTGATTTGAGGTGATAGGAGGTGGATACTTTGGTTTATACATTTACACAAATGACACTATTTTACGGCTTGAAGTGTTTATTGAAAATGTTGACTACGGGGATGTTTGTACGGTATTTCTTACTTGGGTTTGAAGTGAAGTCTTTCGGGCGCGTTTACTTATTTCGTCTTCTTGCTTTCTACTCTTCCACGAAGATGGCTTGTTTGGGCATTTACAGAGTGGGTTAAAGACTTGGATATTTAGTTACGTTTGTGATTCTTTCTCATTTAACCCACAACGTAACTATCACTACGGTGCCTCACGCAGTTGAGGATATGTCAAGAGGTTTTGTACATTGGGTACACCGTTGCTTCTTCACAAGGATCAGTACAAGCTTAAGTAACGAATCTGGGGAATTTTTCTTCATGATCAAGTTCGATATATCGGGTTTACTTCTCCATGTGGTCACTACAATATCCGACAGAATGCGTGTTTGATGTATTTACCAAAGTGTTTAATTGGATGGTTGATGATGGTGTTGATGTTGGTAAATGAACCGTTTATGAACCACTGCATGTTCCCTTAAAACAGATATTCACCGAAACCAAAGTTGTCATAACACATTCAAGCTGACATTGCTTACGGTTTTGTCTTAATTTTTGTAAAATCCCGCGAAAGAACCTATTTCTCGGTTTAAATTATAGACTTGTAAAATCCCGTGACAATGGAAACATCCTGGTAATAGTAAAGTGCATTTTTGGATCTATCCTACGGTTTATTCTTGGTTTTGTAAAATCCCGCGAAAGAAACTATTTTTCGGTTTAAACCATAGAGTTGTAAAATCCCGTAATGATGGAACCATCCTGGAGAAAAAGTAAAGTGTATTTCGGGATCTTTTTTTTTATGCTGGTGCTATGGTTTCTGTTTCGAAAAAGGGATAAAAGGGTGTACTTCATGAATTGGATGTGTGTTTGGATATTCGTCATGGCGGTTTGGTTAATTCAAAGTTTTACGGGGTTATGCTCATTAAACCATGGTCGGGATGAAACCATTATCAAAGTTCATTTAAATGTTAAAGAAGGCTAGATTTGAGCAGTTCAGAAGATGTGACAACGGCGTTAATTCAGTAATATTTATTTGAGGTTGAAGTGAAATATCACGGGCGAGTGCACTTAGTATCTGAAGGTATCGGGGATGGTTGGATGAAGATTCTTCGAGATCCTTGTTCAAGCTTATTATCAAAAACGAAGACTTGGAAATCTAGTTATTGTTGGGTGACTTTTACCTTTTCTTTTACCACTTGGGGGAATTGGGCTCTTATCACCACTAAATAACTATCACTTAAAGGAGTTACGTTGTAGTGCTCAGTGTCACATTCAATTGTGGATTTTCAAGAGGTGATATACGTCTTATACTCGATGGTTGGTTGGTTGAAGAGTATAGAGTACTTAGAGATTCAAATGGGCATGAAGTCTCGACACCGCTCTTTGTTACATATGTGCAAGTATAAGTCACGAGTTCGGGATAGTTTACTTCAGGGTCAAATTCATCATATTGGGTTTTCTCCATCAGCTGTCACGACAAAAAGCCTACTGAATGATAATGGGTTGATTATATGTTATGCTAAGAGAGCTGAAAAGAGAGAGATTATGACGTTTGAATACTTCAGTTCAAGCCTCGTACTTTAAAGAAAAGAAAAGTGTACGCTTCAGTGCGCTTTATCTTCTGAAGAAGAGAAATCTTCTCTATTATGACCATTCTCATCAACATGCTTCATATTTTTTTTCCATGCGCTTAATCATCAAGTGAACCGAGCTACTGTTGATTGTTTTCTTATTCCACTTGCTCAACTATAATGACGATGGCGACATCCTGAGCTAATTTTGCGGGGGAGAAGTGTGAATAGACTACATTTGTTGAAGATATTCACTTGTTTAATCAAGAATGGCATCTCCGTATGCAATTCTTGAGGGGGAGAAGAAGTGTGAATTTTTTGCATTGTTGATTGATATTTGAGAATATAAATGGTCATACGGCTCTAAACTCATGTAAGAACCAAGCCTCTTCTTATCGGGTCATCTTCACATGGAGTTTTTCTCTTCTAAGAGCCGTTGGTTGACATCTTCACTCGGATTGATGAGTTTATTGACAAAGTGCTTCCGGTTAATGCTTCACATATACATCAACATGATGATTTCGAACAATCTCTCTGTTCTTGTTTGATGTGATTGGTAGTTTCGCGTTACCATCTTGTGTGTTCGTTGCGGCCTTATTGCTGATTTTCTTGATGAACATCTTTCTGTTCTTGTTTGATTGGGAGAGATTTTAGTTAAGGGGATTTGCAAGATGTAAGTTAATTGGGATGCTTTTTGGTGGGATGCTTTTTGGTGTGAGTTGAAGATGTTAACTATCTATTCCCCAACTGAACAATCTTGAAGAAGGTCGAGTCTACAGTCTGTTCTACATTTTCTGCTACATGTTAGAAGACTAAAGACGAGTTGCATTTAACGATCTAAAGACTTCTTCTTAATCTGGGCATCTATCAAACAGATTGTCGGTTTAGGGGAGAGCACTAATTGGGGGAGATTTAAATGCCAGATTCAATCCCCAATTAGACTTGCTCATATTCTTTAGCAGGGACTCCTCGAGACGTTGTTATTGACTATTTCACGTATTGGACATTTGACACAAGTTGATTACTTCGGAGTTAATCATTTATCACTTATTTGAGATTGAAGTTGACTTTCACAAAGGCGTGTTCTTATTTGATAACTTGCTCGGGCTTAAGAATTTGAGTTGAAGACTTGGTTTATCTAGTTACCAGCAGTCGAGGTGGATGGTTGAAGACCTGGTTAACTATCACTATTAGGAGTTACTTTGTTTTACTCAGTGTCACACGCATATGACGGTGTGGATAATCGCAAGAGGTGTTAATGTCTCATACTTTGTTTGGGTAGTGAGTACTTAGAGATTTGCTTGAAGCATAATTTCTCTACACCGTTCTTCCATCATTGGGTGCAAGCTTAAGATACAAATGTGGGGAAGTTGACTTCAGTTTCAAGTAGGGTATATCGGGTTTTCTTCTTCAGTGGTCACTTCAAATTGTCTACATAAGGGTTGATAAAAATAGTCAGAGAGAGTCTTCAGCAAGTTGATTCTCACAAGAGTTCAAGAGTTCTTCTCAAATTTCTAGTATACGGGCTTATTATGTGTTGCTGATTCTAAATCATCAAAACCAGAAACGGGGAAGGAGACTCACATCTAAACACAAAGCGAGTAAACTTGATGAACTTAATTCTTCTAAGTGATTGAAGATATCCCTGGAAGACAAATGTTATTACCGCAGAGAAACTCAAGGTTTGACTCATGGCGAGTAAACTTGATGAACTTAACTCTTCTAAGTGATTGAAGATATCCCGGGAAGACATTTGTCATGACCGCAGAGAATCTCAAGGTTTTACTCATCAAGGCTTTTGGTGTTATTATTCCAACTACGTGAGGGAAGTGATGTAATAGAAAGTTTCTGAAGATAAAAGAGGTACAAAAGTGTGTGATGATAGAGATTGTGTACATTGGGGATGCTCAGCTGTCTCACTTGAGGGCTTAATCTGTGATTCAGAGATATAATCACTTATTCCGGTGTTGACATCCGCAGAGATTGTCACCCGCAGAGATAATCAGTGATTCGGCCTGCTTCTTCAATGTTATCGGTTGTTCTCTCTTTGGGCATTCGGGTACTTCGGGTTCTTGAGCTTCATGCACTTTCTTCAGGAGGAGAGAAAAGTATACATCGGGGTTATTCTTTAGCTATTGGACTTAATCTGCTACTTCGATGGTATAAGTTTCTTTGTCTTCGGGTTTGTGTGTTCGGGTTCGTGAGCTCTAGTCTAAGATACTGACTGCATCAATTCAACTACGTGGGGGAAGTGGTCTCTTGACACCTTTTTGGAATGGATTGCGTCAGACTTCAGTGGTTATGAAATTTGAGAAGATTATTTTATGTATGAGATGATACGTTGCTGTTCTTCTATTGGATGATATAACCTCAAACGGAGAATCTCGATCATCGGTCTTAAATGGAGCAGCGGGATTTATGATTATGGTGTGCATCTCTGTGCACCTGGCTAAGGAAAGCTTGAAATAGAGCTTCGAATCTGCTCATCCAAAGGATTTTCGGTTTGGGGGGAAGCTGCCAGAGTCTCATTTTCAGATGGTTCAACTTCTTTCTACTATGCAAGAGCCCTGGAAGCTTTGGTGGTGAATGTTTAAGGGTTGATGACTTCTATCTTCTACGATGTGCTGCTCGATATCCTTATCTCGGTACTCGTATCATCATCTTCTTTTACTATATCATCTTCTCTATCTTTGTATATATTTATTCAAAAAAAAACAAAATACAAAATTATAAAACCAACAAAAAGAAAATAGAAAAATATAAAATATTCAAAAACCCATAAAAATCAGAAAATTTGAAAAATACCAAAAATATGTTTTCCTAGACATGTCTTCTGGTATCGATAACATCTACGGTCTTAGAAATGTCATTCAATAATGGCACGGGACCATAGATGAAGTTCGAGCAGGAGGTGTAAATATTTTTTTTCTAAACATGTCACAAACTATGGCTTACAGTTATTTCAGACTGTAACCCGGGCTTCAAATGATGGCTTACAGTTACTTCAGACTGTGACCCGCGCTTTAACCATGGCTTGCTATTATTTCTGATAGCAACCCGCTCTTTTAAAGAAAGGAAAGTGCTACGCTAAACAATTTTCAAATATTTCGTGCACTTATCCTAAAACAATTTGAGGAAAGTATGTCGAAGGACTGCTGTTCCTACACAAATGTTTTTCCGTCTAAAATTCTTCAGAAAAATATTTGGTGTTTTCTAAAATGGTGGTAAATGAGTTGCTTTTAAAACAATCAGATTCAGAGTTTTTGTAAAACTGAAAACTCAATCAATGACTTCAGCGCTTTTAAACTTTTCATAAAATGAGTCATTGATTGAGGGGGAGAATGTTTTCAAATCTATATCATCTAACGAGCTTTCTTAATTATCCTACGTGCTTAATTAAAAATGATAATTGCCTGTGTCGAAGGACTAGGAATTTAGGATATGATTGTTAGGTTTAGATGATTATAGTTTGATTAACACATAAACCCCATGCCTTATATGAACTGATTGATATGTTGAATTGACTTTTTATTAGTCGATTGCTGTTTGGGTGATGTCGACCACCATATATTTGTATGTGTGTTCACTAACATATGCAGGTATATTGGTATATAAGAATGTTCCCGATCCGGATCCCACAGATGATTATGATTGGATGCCGAAAGGAAAGGGTAACTATTTCTTGGGTTGACAAATGAAGAAACGGAGCTTAATTGGACTTCAATGGAGAGTTGGCATAAATGCAACGTAAGAAGTCTCACTGCATCAGCAGATGGTTTTCTTCTAAGTGATTGAAGAAACGGAGCTTAATTGGACCTCAGTTGGCATTCAAAATGCAACGTAAGAAGAAGTCTCACTGCATCTGCAGATGGTTTTCTTCCAAGCCCTACAGCAACAACGGAAGCTTCTCAACCACCTAACGTGTCTTTGTGCAGGATACCATTTTTAAACAATTTTGAATAAATTTGAATAAATTGTTTTGAAAATGGAATATATTGTTTTGAAAATATATTGGACTAAATTTTGAAAATCACCGGACTTCATTTTATCAAAACTTAAGTCACTCAATTATCGACTTCGGTCATCGATTGAGGGGGAGAGTGATTTAATTTAAAATATTTTCATACAATATATCTTCAAAAAGTCTGTTTTGTACAACAAAAAGTGGTGATCTAAAGATTTAATGTTATGTCATGGTATGATATTTTTCTTTAGAATCAAGGTCTTTCAAAATGAAATTTTTTCTGTTCTTGTTTGATTGTGAAATTGTTTTGTTTTACTTAAAAGATCTCTTAAAAACTATCATACCTGACACTAACAATCTTTAATGTCTTAAAATGGTCCATATCTGTCATCTTTCAAAATTGAATCTTGCCACGTCTTTCCCCAAAATTTTATAAATGATTTAAATCAGTTGGGATCACAAATCTCAAATGGTTTGATATTTCTGATCGGGGTAGAGATCGTGTTTTAAATCTCAAATCTGTTTTAAATGGAATTGGTTTTAGTCCTTTAAAGGCACTCCTGCCTCCATGTGCCAAACGATTTCAATATACTTAATGCACATGTTGAGGAGGAGGATTTATCCAAAAACCAGATGAGTATTTAAACAAGGCCACATTCTCTCCCATGTTTTCTAAACCTAATTAAATCACTTGGGATCCAAAATCTCAAAGGATTTGATATTTTTGATCGGGGGAGAATTTGTGATTTAATAATGAAATTTGATAAAAGGTGATCGTTTTGATTCAGTTGTGCAGGCTGCTCTCTCATATGCGCTAAACGCTTTCGAATCTCGAAGCACATATTGAGGGGGAGCAAAACTATCGAGGTACAAAAGTTTTTTAAAAGAGATTATAAAGTACCTTGATTGTGTTTTCAAATGGTTTTCCTAATGGATTTTGTGATTGTGGATGTGCTTCAAAAGAACTCTTGCCTCTATGTGATAAAAATGATTTCAAATATCCTATGCACATATTGAGGGGGAGAATTTTACCATGAAAATCAAATGGCTTTTTCGTATGAAAATTGTGATCAAAGAAAATATTTCAAAGTCCTCTTGCCTCCATGTGCCAAACAATTTCTAAATCACACGCACATGTTGAGGGGGAGGTTTTCTAAATGATCAAAACTATTAAGGTACAAAATGCTTTGATCTCGTATCACAAGTACCTTGATTGGTTTTCCAAATGATTTTTCAATTGGTTTCGAGAAGGAATGAACAATACCAAAAGACCGACCAAATTTACTGTATGCATGGTGTTATAAGGATGGTTAGGTTAGGTATTTGTTCCCACGATCCGCCAGAACCGGAGGGATCTACCCAGGGACAATCCACTAGATAGTGTAGAGTCTTTAGGTATGATGAAAAAAGGAGAAAAGTGAGATATGGGAAGAGTGCGGACTGAGACAGAGCTAGTACTGGAATAAACCCAACAAGGTTCTAGTTATGAAGTCTCGGTAAGCACTGAAGGGGTTGAAGAATGAAAAAGAACTGAATGTGAAAAAGGGTGAAAAGAAATAGCCCTCCATCAATTCAACCTTAGGGCAGAAACCGGGTTCAATTCATATGCTACTGGTGGTTACTAAGGTAACACTGGTATTGAAGACAAGACATCATGGACCCAGTGATGCACTGCACTTAACTTCCCAAACCACTCAAGTTCCTCTTAAAAGGGCTTGTTTCATTCTCACGGGGAACCGACATTATCTATCGACTTTCTCTTAGAGATTGTTGATATTGAAGAAGGAGACCCTCTCCCTAGTCTCCGGCAAAGGAACCAAAAATGCACTATTGAGTCTAGAGCCAAGAGATCATCCACAATATCTCGTTAGGACACTATTCTTGAAGACTTGCTGTTTCACACAATGTGGAAAGTAAGAATATATTGAGAGTCCTACGCATTATCCTTGTGGTTTTGCCAGAACATCTGAGTGGTATGTAAAAATATTCACAATGAAGATGGAAATCCTTCTAGAGCCAACATCAAACAAGCTCTTGGTGGGTGACATGTGAGATCTTCTCGTAAGATCAAGCTTGTGACAACTGGATAGAAACGATGGGGAGATTCATTCTTGAATCAACCTTGGTCCAGGAAATGAATTGACGAATACTTTTGGAAAAACCGTTCGATGTGCAAATCTTCTTTTCTCTAGCACGTCGAATGTGTACTTATGTTTTCAAAATTCAAAAAAAAAAAAAAAAAAGTATCTCTGATTGAAAAATACTTTTAGAAAAACCATTCGATGTGCGAATCTCTTCTTTTCACTAGCACGTCGAATGTGTACTCATTCTCTAATACAAAAAGTATTTTGTTTGAAAATTGATCTTTCTCATAAAACCTTCGTCGTATTGCAAAACTCTTTCTTCAAGCAATACGCGATTGTTTTTCAAATCATTTTTCATCAATCAGTGAATCTCAATTTGCTGGTTCACTCACTCCGTGTTGTCTTCTTTGAGACGTTCCGGTTTGAGAACAGCTAGAACAGCTGCGAAACCCTGTCAAGGAGATTCTTAGGAATCCTACCTGATCACAGGCAGTACTTGTACTGATCAACGGGGAACCGTGGGCCGTGTACCTCAATTCAGCGAAAGTGATCAAAGACACTTTCGTGTGTTTTATTGCTAACTGTTGTTTGCAGGTACACTTGGACGGTTGCAGCTGATCAGAATTGAGGCGTCAATCCAAAGCCGCATGCTCACAGCAACCACACTTAATTTGAAGAAATCATGACTGGTGCATATCTACATAACCTGGCTCTGATATTTCATACTATGCTTATGCTTCGCTGCTGCAAATATCTTGAACCAGTAAGGCTTCCGCTACTCTGATGGAAAGATGTCATGATTCAAAAGTGTGAGCATGTCGGTCCAAAAGTCACAACTTCACATGATGGCAACACAATAAAGGGTGATCCAGAGATTTACTGTGGCTGATGATCTCAAAGAAAGCTCGAAGATCATCAAGATGTGGATCAGTTCAAAGACCTCCACTGAAAGTACAAATCAATGCGGACTTTGAAGTTGCACTACAAAAGCACAAAGATTGCGGAAATGAAGAATTCAAGTCTACGAGCTCAAGAACAATGTCAAGAATAGAATGCTAGGATTCGTAATGTAAAACATGGGGTGACCTCCCTTAGGGGGAGATTGTTAGGAATTAGAAAATTCCTTAGTGAAGAGTCGGTCACCCAAAATATTATCTAGCATAAGTTAGCTCGTAGACTTGTCGTTAGTCACGTTATTTAGTAGTTTATTTATTAGTTTGTAGCGTAGTATAGTTTAGTGCAACACCGTGGAGGAAGGACGGGTCTTTACCCACTGTATCCCTGATCCACAGGCCGATAGGAGGTCGTTGTGTCTGTAAGTATAAATACCCCTTCCATCCATGGAAGGGGTGGTGCTTCTCATAATCTAATATTCAACTTTTGTGTAAACCTCTAGCAAGAACACCCTCTCTCTCTACTTTCTCTCTCTAAAATGGCTAACATGTATTTTGATCTCCCAAGACCACCCGAATCATCAAACACAATAATATTTGGATCCTAACACGAAATATGTGTAAGAAATTCAACATGGTATTAAAAATGGAAAAATGTTTTATTCTTAAACTTTGTTTGTTCGTTTATTTAAATGAGCATGTGGAAAACATAGAGGGGGGGGGGAGAGTGAATACGTTTCTGTTTCAAGCTTAAAACTTTTGTACCAAATATAGTATAAACTATTGCATTTGTTAATCTCGACGCGAGGATGCATTTAACGCATTACGGCATGTAAGGCCAACCCCTTAATATCTCATGAGATTCCGCAAGATTAACGGTTCATTATAAATCAAGTTTCACCATTATTAGTCCGGTTGCTTTTTCTTGATCAAGCGTGTCATAATATGTAAAGTGTTAAATATAGTTTATGACTATATGAAAGACCAAGTATGCATCACAAACATAAACATCAACCACATAGACAATTAACAATATAAAGCAAGAATAAAAGTAAAGAGATATGTAAAAGGATACACAAACCAACACGAGGATTTATAGTTGTTCGGTCACGAAGCTTCTCTTCGCCCTACTCCACTCCCCGAGTACCCGACTCGAGAGTTACTTCACTAGATCAACAAACTCCATTCTCGGCGTAGAAAACCTTACACAACGTCGCCTACACTTTATCCGGTACAAGGCTAGACACCGAGTTCTTCCACGAGGTAGAACCAAACCTATCACAACGTCGCCTACACTTTATCCGGTACAAGGCTAGATACCAGGTTCCATTACAAAGGAGGAACCATTACCCAACCAACACGACACATCTATGACACCCGTTATGTTTAGTGGCCCAACATAACAAACCTTGTGTTTTATGGCACAAACACATAAACCATCTAATCTAGTTATAGATACAAGAATATGATACTAGACAATATCCAAGACAATGTGTCTAATGGATATGAAATCCTAAACCAAACATCAAGAACACAAAGCATGATGTAGTTAGTCTTCCATGAATGAAGATGACAAATTTTCCAAGCTTGTTGTAGAAGATCTTCATGTGCTTGTATGCTTGTGATGGGTGATCACTTCAGTAGGTAAGGATGCAAGATCTCTAGGCTTGCTTTGGAGATCACTTCGAGAGTATGCTTTCAACAAATGAAAGTTAGAAGCATTATTGTCATATGAGATGAAGATGCTTTACATGTTTCCTAATGATCTAAATATGTTAGAAATGGTGGAGAGAAAGTATGTGTGAAAGTGTAAAAATATGGTGAGAAGTGGTTTGCTATTTATAGGCAAAAAGACCAAAACAAGTTTCTATCCCAAGGATCCCTTCTGAGAGGGATCCGGCCCTTATAGCCCCAGGGATCCGTGGGATCCGGCGACGCTCCTCATTATTTGGGTTATGGGTCTTGGGTCATGGGTACCCAATGTATCTAGACAATGGGTTATAGACTTTGGGTCATGGGTCATGGGTTATGGATCATGGTATTTCCCCAACACATTTACTTTTGTTTATGTATTTTATAAAATGTAAGTAACAAAGATTGCTTAAGTGTTTAACTAAACATGTTTAATGGTTTGTTAGGGATTTGATCATAACACGACATAACAAACATGTATGAACCTGTGTTGTAACATATAAGGACTTGAATCGTCGAGAGGTGTTGAAAGTATGTTGAGACAAAATATAATTACAAGCAACTTATACATTTTACGTTATGTATTACAAGTTACATATTTGTCATCAACAAAACAAACGAGACTGTATAGATTAAATATAGTAATATTTGCACTAACAGAGCATATAAAATTTTGTTTTCATTTTTATCATTTAATATATTTGATTAAAATCAAAATGAGTTATTATTTTGTATAACAATGCAATGTGTAAAATTAAAATGACCAAATTACATTATATTCGCTATTTAATTTAGTGTTATTTTTTTAAATGAACACTTTACATAAACCATTATAAAAACAAAGACTTTAATTTCAAAAGGATTTAACAAATTGACGAAGCGAGCAAAACATTTGGGCGAGCAAAAGCATTTGCTCGCCACATTCTTTATCTTTTAGCGAGAACGATGAGCAAAACATGAGGCGATCAAGCATTTTTCTCTCCATGTTCTTTGTATTTTAGCGAAAAATGTTTGTCTTCTTCTGAAAACGGCAAACAAAATCAAAATGTTCGATGTGTTCATTTTGGTAAATCTCTAAAAAAGTGTTGGCTTTTGTAATTCTTGTTGGGAATTGTTCATTCTAATAATTGATTTTTTTAATTTAACCTTGAATTAATCAACAAATATACTGAATTATATTTTAGTTATTATCAGGCCTTTCCTGAATTTTTGAATTTTTGGGGGTCTTTGAACGAGGCAATTCAAGAATATTATAAATGTTATATAGTTGTTCCGTTTATATGACACTAGACCAAAAAGCACTTTTCCAGTCGACGTTTTTTGTCTAGTCCCTACGACTTGTCGTAGGGATAATAAAATCCATACGACATGTCGTAGGCATTCACTTGTCGAGAATGCCCCGTCTGCGATTACTGTGCCGACGACATTCCCCTACGACAAGGTGGGCCCCACACCTTTTTTGGTCAATGGTTTTGTAATTTCGGCTATATATTTCCCTACGACATGTCGTAGGGATAATAAAGATAATTAATCACTTTGCTTAATTAATTAATCGTTATCCTTTATTATACCTACGACATGTCGTCTACGTATACTTGGTACAGAAGAATATTTCTGTTATTATACCGACGACATGACGTCGGTATAATAAAACCCAACAATGTATGCTTATATTATACCTACGACATGTCGTAGGTAAACATTTTAACAAAGTAAAAAAAAGAGCAGCAGCAATGCTGCAAATCCAGATTTTTTTCTAGAAATAATCTACCAAAACCAAAAACCAGACCTGGAAATCAACAAAGACTAACACAAAATGCATCCGTTCTTTCATTCACTCATAAACAACCAAATCAAGTCATAGTATTCGTTTATAACGATACAATAAGCTAATCTAGTAATCTGATAATGCAAATAACAAAAGGATGTCAATAACAATACTAATAACATATATAATCCTTGCTCGTCATCATAAACATCTACGATTACAAAAAAATTCATGTGCGTCAAAATACCCTTGATCCGTCTTATCCAATCAATCAATGCTAAAGTTTAACAAAATGAGTGTATCTACAATTCCCTCTGTTGTGTATACTCCTACTTTAGTCTAACTATGGTAGAAAACGATCAAAGAAAAGAGACTACCAGTTTAGCGGCTTGCCATACAACACACGAGAATCCTTGTCCTGATTAGCCTTCTCCACTCAGATGTGGTGCAGCCTCATTGCCTTTGCCATCCTATGTCTCCAACTCAACTAACAAAACAAGTAACTATTATCAGATATCCATACCAAATTCTAACAATCCCAATATATAACAAACTCATACCACAAAACCTTATACTAAATTTCATAGCATATATCACGATAAAGGTTTGTTTATTTTAAACTTATTTGAGAGCCATGACTTAACACAAAAAGTCACAAGGGTGTTGCTTTTTCCATTAAGTCACTGGTCTATTCATATTTATGTTTATTCATATTTATGGTTATTAGACAGCATAAGAAAGAAACAAAAATCGTTTATCTACAAACAGGCATTGTGTATATACGCTGGACAAAACTTAGTAACAATTTAATACAAACAATAACTAATATTACAGAAACAATAACGAATCAAAATACCACTAACAATACACAAGACTAAAGACATAAAATTAAGCGTCAATTCCATATTTCCTCAATATAAACATCAAAATTCCATATTTCCCAAAACATGCCTCAAAATCATTGCACATTATGCATTAATCGCTTAGAAGTTGAGTAAATATGACATTTTGAGGTTTATATCGGATAAATATGGAATTATCCTAATAAGTTATAGGGTTATACAAAGTTCAACAATAAATGATACATATATTAGAATCCATAAATGGACATTTTCACTGAGAAAAATACTTGTTACCGATATTTTCCTAGTCAAAGTGTCTTAATGAGGAAAAAAAGTAAAAGAAAAAATTAAACAAATAATTTACTTTTAGATCAAATAATGAGTCAAAGAAATAGACCAACTTGTTTTTGTACATAACAAGTAATTTGAACCCGCCGCGACGCGGCGGGGTGTTTTGATACATTGCGTTTAAAATGGAAATAAGTAACTGTACATAAAATAAATTTGATAGAAATGCCAACCAATTCATCACATGAAAGTGTTATTATCATAACCATGATTGCCATTTATTTCACTACAATCGGCAAGTGTATATCAGCAGCCTATAATCAAAATCAGTCTGTGCAGTACCTCAAACATGTATAATACCTCAGACATGTATAATTTATTGAGTTCTCTCGCCTCGAGTATACGAAGGATGCTGTCTGATACTGGTATGTAGGGGAACATGCTTTTTTTTAAATCTTTTATTTTATATCTGCCAGAACACATTATCAAAATTTTGTATAACTTGAGTCAGTGTTAAAGCCTTCGGAAAAACAGTGGCTCATTCTCTCAAAGCAACATAGAACACTAAAAACAAAGCGCAAACACATGTAAGCAATAAACCTTATATTTAGCATTTTGCTTTTCATTATTATATCATCCATAAGCTGGGTAACAGAATTTCCACATCAAAGCTAAAAGAAGTACAAACGCATATAGTGGCATTCAAATACTTTTCATTATAACACACCTTGAGATCTTGTTTCATTTTTAAGTAGTTAATAGAAATTCCACAACAAAGTTAATTCTATATACATTTATGAACCTTCGTTGTCAAATAGTTAGTAAAAAATTACCTTGATTATTCCTCGCAGTGAATAGTATAGTCCTAGTCTTGTCTCCAACCAAAAATTCAGTAATTCGCATTTTACGGTCTTCAGGCTTGCCTTTCTTCCAAACCAGCGTCATACCAACGACTTTCATGATCAGATTATGGCCACTGGTTCCAGGACGCATATTATCAACCTGGGTGAACACAGGCTTCCTCTTAGATGATTCCATGTCAGGCATTTCTCACCAATACCTACAACTATCAGTCGCTGCTAGTATTTTACACAAAAATGTAACTTTCTATCATTTTTCTCATTGTACATGTATAAACAAAAATTCACATAACTGCTAAGATATAAATACAAAAAAAGTAAATTACAAAACAACATTTCAGGATATTGTTCTTATATAGTACTTCCTATTAGCAGGATGTAACATACATATGAGAAAAATAACGTTCAAAACAACAATCTAATATTTAAAATTTGACAACATCAATCCGTATAAATGTATGATCAGCTCGAATTAGGCACGTACGAAGACTCTGAAAATCTAATTCAGACAAAACACCGCAATACCAGGATTGGTCGTTATTTGGTTGTCAGGAGAAGATTGTTTATATAGCAGCCTCCCACAATCATTTTTCGCGACCATATCGATCGCCACATTCACCGTATTTCACAATCACAACAGCTAATAACTACTTCTAAAAGCCCTAACTGCCTCAAGACATAACTATTATCTAAAATATCACAAATTTGAGATGAAAATGGAGTACTAAAACACCAAAGGATGAAGAAACAAAGCATATGTCTCAAAATAGCTTATGAAAAATATAGCAAAATAGCTTAAACAAACACCCCCAATATTAACTATGAAACACACTATTAAACAAATACAAACACAAATTATATACAAACACAAACACAAATTTTACAAATATTTTACAAACTAAATAAACACAAATTAAACAAAAAACAAACATACCTTTATACTTGTTGGTGTTCGGCTGTGGTGGCCGGTTGGTGGCAGCGGTGGTGGGTCGAGTACTACACAAAACACAAACACAAATACAAATTAAACAAATCATAAACACAAACATAATAAATAATTAAACCACAATCATAAACATGACAAAAACAAACACCACATACCCAGTTGTTTGATGGGTCGGGTCGGGACGACAGCAGGAGAACGGCGACTGTGGTGGGTCGGGTACCTTAAATCAAACACCACAAAACACAAAACACAACCATAAATAAACACCTTAAGCTCCTAAACTAATTTAAAAGAATAAAATCAAATACCTTAGTTTTATAAAGAGAGGAGGAAAGAAAGACTGGAAGAATGATTGTGTGGGAGGTTGGCGATGTGGGAGTGGTGGTGTGGTCGGCGGTGTGGCAGTGGTGGTGTGGTCGGCGTTGTGGCGGTGCTGGTGTGGGATGTGGTTGGTTTTTGTATAGTGAATGAGAGAAAAGTGTTAGTGAATAAGTGTAGATCTGGTCAGGGTGAAGTAAATGGCGGGCTTATTTGACTTTTGGTGAAATAAACGGGGGAATTCATATTAAAATATTCATATGACTTGTCGTAGGTATTTAAAAACTTTAATAAAATTAAATCAATTTTGTTTAGTATAAATACTTTTATTTAATACATATTTAAAATTAAAATTAAATATTTTTAAAAAATTAACTAATTTAATTTACTATAAATAATTTTATTTAATATATAATTAAACTTAAATACTTTTATAAAATACAAATACTTTTATTTAATATATAATTAAAAATTGAAATTAAATAAGTTTATTTAAAATTAAATACTTTTATAAAATCAATTTTTTTATTTAATATAAATAATTTATTGAACGGATGAGTCGAGATGTTATGGATATGCATAACATTTTAACAGATGAGTCGAGTTGTTATGGATATCCATGACATGTTAAACGGATGAGTCAAGATATTACGGGTATGCATGACATGTTACGCGGATGAGTCGATATGTTATGGATATCTATAACATGTTAAACGTATGAGTCGAGATGTTATGGATATACATGACATGTTAAACGGATGAGACTAGATGTTATGGAAATGCTTGACATGTTAAGCGAACGAGTCGAAGTCGATAGGTTATGGATATTCATAACATGTTAAATGGATGAGGCGAGATGTTATGGATATCCATGACATGTTAAGTTGATGAGCTGAGATGTTATGGATATGCATGGCGTGTTAAACGGATGATTCAAGATGTTATGGATATACATGACATGTTAAATGGATGAGTCGAGTTATTATGGATATGCATGACATGTTAAACGGATGAGCTGAGATGTTATGGATATGCATGACATCTTAAGTGGATGAGTCGATATGTTATGGATATTCATAATATGTCAAACGGATGAGTTGAGATGTTATGGATATCCTTGACATGTTAAGCTGATGAGCCGAGAAGTTATGGATATGCAGGACATGTTAAGCGAATGAGTCGATATGTTATTGATATCCATGACATGTTAAACGGATGAGTCGAGATGTTATGGATATGCATGACATATTAAGCAGATGAGTCGATATGTTATGGATATACATAACATGTTAAACGGATGAGTCGAGTTGTTAACTCCCGCCAAAACAAAACATTGGCGCCAAAATTTCCCACCACTTTATGTACACCAGGTTAACTCCTGACAAAATTTCCCTCACAAAATTGGTGCCAAAACATTACTCAATGTTATCATGAGGAGTGTGCAATTTGAAGCTTTTGCTTGTCGTTGTAGACTAGGAGATGTAGTTCTGCGAGAATCGTGTCAACGTGACACCCGTGGTCAACTATACTATGCATGTCCTTTGTCTGCGAGAATCCTGTCAACGTGACACCTATGGTAAACTATTCAATATGTTATGAAATGTATGTGGTTGAGAACTCTTGTGTGTTTTAAATAAAATTTTTGCCTTCGTGTTTGTTAATTGTGATATTGTTTCTTCAGTTTCATTCTACATACAAAGTTTTCACAACATTTTATTACATAACAACAACAACAACAACACTACTATATACGAAGATTTTCCATGTCACCTAACAGCTCACGGAGTATTGCATTCGACTGACATGCGTGGTCGTGATCACAGGGATTCCTTGCCATTTCAAGTCTTGCCTCCAGCATCCTTACTATTGTCTCTAGCACATGTTTTGAGGATAAGAGGTTATGAGGTTGAGTGGTTTTGAGGATAAAAGTGTATATAATGTGTTTGTGATGATAGAACAGATCTGGTAGCTTTTGGTGGGAAGTTTTGGCGCCAGTATTTTGGTGGGACATTCGGTTACATGTTACGTATAACGATATCACCTCGACTCATTTGTTTAACATGTTACGTATAACCATGACATGTTAAACGGATGAGATGAGATGCTATGGGTATACATGACATGTTAAACGGATGAGTCGATATGGTATGGAGATACATGACATATTAAACGGATGAGTCGAGATGATCTGGATATACATGACATGTTAAACGGATGAGTCGATATGGTATGGACATACATGACATGTTAAACGGATGAGTCGAGATGCTATGGACATACATGACATGTTAAACGGATGAGTTGAGATGCTATAGATATACATGACATGTTAAACGGAGGAGTCGAGATGCTATGGATATACATGACATGTTATGTACATGACACGAGGCTAAATCTTATCCTCACAAAATTGGCTCCAAAATTTCCCGCTAAAAGGCTTTTTTTAACAATAAAAGCAGATCTAGTTCTCTTATAATCCTCACAAACACATTACTCTCTTATTCTTACAATCACCAACACATTACTAACTCTTATCATCACAGCCACCAAAAGATAACACTGTTATCATGAAGATGGCACCATTTGAAGCTTTTGCGTGTTGTTGTGGAAAAGGAGATGTAGTTTTGCGAGAATCTCATCAACGTGACACCCGTGGTAAACTATACTATGCATGTCCTTCATCAAAGGTGAATAATTACATATTTTTTGTGTGTAATATGTAGATAAGTAGGTTAGTTGCTAAAAATAATTTTCGTTACTCTTTAATTTGCGCGCTTTAATATTAGACGTTTTTCGACTTTAATTATGGTATACTTCCCGTAAAACGTCCTTTGATTTGACGCTTTGATGTTTAAACTTTTATCGATTTGTAATGTACTTTGTGCGTTTTGATGTTTGAAATGTAAATCGTACGCACTAATATTAGACGTTTATCGACTTGTAATGTAAAAGTAATTAGGGAAATATATATGCCTACGACATGTCGTAGGGAAACAAAAGGCGGGAAAAATACCGCCAAAAGTGCTAATATATGCCTACGACATGTCGTAGGTATTTATTAAAATACAAAGCGATTAATAATGCCTACGACATGTCGTAGGGAAATAACAAACCACAACATTAATCAACACTAATCAAACGTTAATGACCCAAATAATTGCATGGTTTTATTTTACCTAACCCAAATAATTGCATGGTTTTATTTTACCGACGACATGTCGTAGGGATATAGAAGCGGGAAAAAATGCCGCCCAAAAGATGGATGAAATATTAAAAGTCAAATTTGACCACTAAAATGCCTACGACATGTCGTAGGCATTTTATTGCCAAAAAAATTCTAACGCATTTTAGTCTCGTTCAACCCCTTTTTTTGTCGTTTAGTGTCTTTTCCCTACGACATGGTGTCGTCTGGATCTTGTTCGTAGCCAGTTCTCCTTTTTCTTGTAGTGTGATATAATACAATTATTTGTCAACATATTACTCATTTAAGATTTTTCTCATTTAAATACTTTATCGTAAAAAATATGCGTATACAGGTATATAATTATTAACGAGACAAATTTTGGTGCACTTAAAATTTTTGGGCCTTGAGCAGTCGCCCACCTTAAACACTCTCAAAAGAAAGCCCTAATTATTATCTGTTTCATGATTCCAAAGAATATAGTTAAGTCGATGTATTAATCAAGTATATATTTATTTGAATATATTATCTTTAAGTTTTGTTTGCAATTATAAAACAGGTATCTTTGGACTAAATGGATGTTGTTTATGCTAAGAGGTATGGTACTTGTGTATATAAGTACTATAATCAATTATTATTATTATTATTATTATTATTATTATTATTATTATTATTATTATTATTATTATTATTATTATTATTGTATATTTGTTCCTTGTTCGCAGTATCCTTAAGGGTTTTACCAATTTAGGAAAGAGTTAAAAGGGCACACATGTATATTACTGAATCTGGCCTCTAGGGTTTTGAAAGGGTGGATAAGTTTCCTAGCTATTTGAATATTAAATTTTAAATTTATAATATTGCCTTCCCTAAATGTAGATAGAATCATATTTTTCTAGATATGTAGTTTATGTTTGAGCTTAACTTTTTATTAGAAGTTTATATAAACGTTAAAACATATGTTAGTTGAATTAATACACGATTCAGTTTAGATGGAAAATACAGTAAGATAGGATGTGATTACATTTCACTACGATTACTGAATCTTTCAACCTTAGTCTAATTTCATTTTTTCATCATAAATGAGCTTGTAAAATGGCGCTTAAAACTATGTGGATGATAACCAGGGGCGGAACTCTTTGGGGGCAGGGGAGGGTCCCGGCCCCCCCAAAATTTGCGGTACCTAGTGTAAATATTATAGGTTTTAGGGGTAATTTAGTTGAGGTTACAAACAAATCTCCGATTTGGCCCTCCCAAAATAAATTCGGCCCCCCCAAAATAAGTGGTCAAGTTCCGCCACTGATGATAACCAACTGGCTTTGAACAAAGGTGCATCATCTTGTATTAGACATAGGTCGATGGTGTGATAAAACAAGAACAGGTAGATTTCGAAGAAATTTTTTAACCTTGTTCAAATTTTGGATTAAATCCACAGAGAATCCAAAACCTTGTTTCCATTCGATGCGTATGTGTGTTCGCATACATGTACATACGCATCATGCTTGTATAGGAATATATATGTGTGTTTGTCTATAAGCTGATGATCAAATAATTAAAAATACCAATTTCATAAGAACTTATTTTGTAAAAACTCTTCAAAAAAATCTCAGAAAAAAAAAAAAAAAAAAAAAAAAACGCCAACAAAAAGGGGAGGTTAGTTAGGAAATAAAAATCGCTGATTATTATTATTTTTAAACTTACACATTTTTTATGAACAAAAAGACGTGATCAACAATAAAATTAATGAACACAGGAAAATATGATGAATTAAATACTTTACACATTGTTTTCATCACAATCTTTTTTTAGTGATTTATAATGATTTTGTCCCTCCTTTGGCTGTGAAAAGTTTCATAATTTTTGGAGAACTCTGTGTTTGTTTATCGTAAAGTCGTAAACACACATATCCTATTCGCCTTTTTTTTTTTTTTTTTTTTTTTTTTTTTTTTTTTTTTTTTTTTTTTTTTATCGAAATTGAATTCTTTTTATTGAATCTTAACCCTAAATGGCAAAGTTCACATCCTAGATCAAGTGAAATACAATTTAACACCGCAATATATTAAACCAAATATTTCTACTCTAACAAATTAAAGTAGGTATCTGCATACAGATACCTCAAATATTTTGTAACATGAATGATAAGAATTTAGTACCAACTGCATCTAACTTAAAGGTGTGTGATTTGTCAACAATGAAACATGCGGCAGCCTAACCGTGCCTGTTATCGACAAGAACATTTTACAATTAAGATCAATGTTACGGACATATATAGAGGTGTATAAGGTGCGATTCTAATCAGCCTCAGGGAGTAACTTTTGGTTATATATAGTTAAATGTCAAAAAAGAACAAATTATAAAAACTAGAAACTGGATCTTGAAACTCGTTTAGCTGTTTAATTAGGTTTCGATTAAGGGTCAGTAAGTATAATAATATAGTAGGATACTCGCACATTACAGCGGTGGTTACCGTGTAATAAAATTTTCAGTAAAGAATGTTTCAATATTATGTTTTCTTTTATAATAATTTTATCAATAGCAAGCCGGTAATATTGGGTTTGAGTAGCTTTAAGAAAAGTGATGGATAATATCAAACTAATAAACATAAAAATTATAAAATAGTGATGTGATATTTTGCGTTTATAAAGAGATGCTATTTGGTAATGTTATGAGGGTATGTTCAAATTAGTTAACAGTGACTCGTAATCACAAGTAAATAGAAACAATTTCTATGACATATATACGAAACAATGTACATCTCTTAGTAAGTAAATAACTTATATATTTTTTTTAAAAAGAGCTATATCAAACTTAAAAAAGAATTTTCTTTATGTTATGAAAAAATAGTTTTATAAATATACATCTTGTAAAGTATATTTTTTGAACATGTTTCTATTATTAACAATGTTTATTACACTTGTCTTATATAAGTAAAAGATATAAATAAAAGAAAAAAGATTAGAAGACCTAAAACTCGTGACTAATTTTATATCTAATTTATCGGTCATTAGCTTATCGAGTTGTGAAAAAGTGAACCCCGTTGTCGCAACCAATGAATTACGGTCACACAAATTTATATATAAAATAAGCATGAATTTTAAGTCTCCAAATCACGTCTCATAACTAAAAGAGTGGTTATAATGTT
Source organism: Chrysanthemum seticuspe (assembly GCA_019973895.1). Taxonomy (NCBI): domain Eukaryota; kingdom Viridiplantae; phylum Streptophyta; class Magnoliopsida; order Asterales; family Asteraceae; genus Chrysanthemum; species Chrysanthemum seticuspe. The sequence continues at coordinate 151,401,238 of BPTQ01000005.1, read as the reverse complement.
AAAAAAGACTTACATGTTCAAGAAATCATGTAGAGGTAACCATGAAAAGTATAATAATTATTATATTAATGTATAATCGTTGAATTAGCACTTTGCATCATTTGCCTTCAAAAAATTGTCCCATTTTTGATAAAATACCTTTTCTGCTTTTGTCGTTAATTTTATCAAATATTTAAATTGATTCCCGATGCACTCTTACACTTTAACAATATTTTCGAAACTTTATAGTCTACCAGTCTAGTATGCATTTTAAAACACTATTGATTTATGATGCAGGTTTTACTGACCAGGTTTTAATATTTATAATGTCTCGTTATACCTATGGTCTACCCTAATGCACTAACAGACAGTGTACCCGGTCGTGTGTAGTGTAGTATTCGGTAAAACCGAGGTCGTCCCAAGAGTTATGTGTGTGGATCAAGACTAAGTCTAGGTGTCACAGATTTGAATATGATTATGATATCGAATTAACTAATAAACTACTAAAGCAAATAAAGGCAAAGGTGTAATCAATACAAGAGAGTGGTACTAACCTAGTTATTCATCCTAGCTAGTAATGTCTACGTCTAATTACTTTCAATTACTTCAGGTGGGGTCAAAGTCGAGAGGAAAACATTTGGTCAGTTCGCCCTAACCTATCAGCAAAGATGCCACCACTAGAGAAGTCAGGTGTCCCCTCATAAGTCCAGTTGTTCCTGGTCCCCTAAGCCGAGTCATTAAGTTCCGCTACATGCTAGATTTATAATAGTGAGTGCCCGGGCGCTAGCATCTTAGACACTCACCCCCTAATTCTTAAGTTCATCCAAACGGTAGGTGATCAGTTGGTCAAATCGCACAAGTAGAAAGGGTCGTCAGTTGGTCATATCTTACCCTTCCCGTCTCAGTCTACTCACTTAGGGTCAGTTGGTCATATCTCCTAAGCAACCAGCCTCTACCGCCATTCAAAACTACCGAAACAAGGGTAGCTACCAATAAACTATGCATGCATACACTTAGAAATAATTATACGGAAGTAATGTAAACGCAAACAAAACAATTACGAAATCATAACTAGGCCAGCTCCAAGAGGTTCTTAGCCGATCATATTAACCATACAAATCAATTCAATGTTTAATGTTACGAAATACATGAATCGAAAGTAAAGAAAAGATAAAATGCTAAAGCTTATCGTAGGGGAGTGATTTCTCCCTTGGAGATAGCTCCGTATGCTCCTCTATTATTTTGTGTGAAGTGGGATGCCTTGAAATGCTGGAAATCGTGGGGTATTTATAGGCCAGATCTTGGTTACGGCGTAACTATAAAAAGAGTTACGCCGTAATCATCTATTTCTTTGTAAATTGCACTAGATCTGCTGGTTACGGCGTAACCTTAGAAGGGTTTACGCCGTATTCTTCAATAAATCTTGGTTACGCCGTAGTTGATGCATGAGTTACGACGTATTTATCAGCGGCGCGGAACCTCATTTGACCTAATATGGTTACATCGTAATCATTAGGGAGAGTTACGCCGTAATCTTCTGATAAGTTGGTTTTCTGAGTCACGATTTAGTTACGGCGTAATGTGAGAGAGGAGTTACGCCGTAACTTCTTCAAAGTGAGCATACTATGATAAATCTTCAGTAAACTCTCCAATTCCGCGTCTCTTTAGCTCCGATGCTCGTAATTTACCTGAAAGTGGAATATAATGGAAAACAAGCGTAAATCCATATAAATGATATAAATTACAAGCATTATCGGGGGAAATTGACACTTAATATTCAGGATAATTTGATGTTATCAATTATCCCCCCACTTGAACTCTACTTGCCCTCAAGTAGACCTTATTAGATAGATCCCTAAAAAGATATCTCCCATATCATAGAAAATATAAGTTTACAAATCCCTTATGCTAGAATGAAACAAAGCCGAACACCTCACGAAATGAGAACGAAACACTCAAATCTCTCAACTATTCTAAGTGTCAATTTCGGGGTGATCACTCAATCGCACAGTCATAGCATGTATTCTATCATAAGCTTGGCGGTTACACAAATCTCCACCACTAGAGTTAAAGGCTAAACAATTTTCGAAGGCAATATGGGTAGACACGAAAAAGGTTAAGGGTGATTTGTCATTACTAACATGTCACAGCGAAGTGGACAAAATCAATGATACATGACCAAATCCATGGCCAAGACACCAAAGATTGCTCGCTGCATCACCTAAACATGCTTCATGACTAAAGGGTAGGATAAGACATGGGATATATAAATGGTGTAAAAATAAAAATCAAGCAGATAGTCTAAATCTATAACCAAGTCATCACCATTTACCGTCCGCCCAAAGTTCAAACCGGATCATGAAATACTAGGTAGATGTGTCATTAGAGGACGTCATGATGGGCACACTAGTTTTTCTTCAACTGTTGGCGCAATTACTAACTCCAATCTTCAAATGTGACCGAGGTGGCCTCCTCGATACTAAATCTATATAAAGCGCATTTTACAATAAACTGAATAACATAACTAATATATTATTAGTTTTTTTTTATTTTTTTTTCGAATCATTTTTTTTTTCTTTTTCAACATAAACATAACACCCCCCCCCCCCCCACTTGAGATGAACAATGTGAATTCGCGGGTCTTCAATGATCTTTAGAAATATGTCGTCGACGAAAGCGTGATTCCCGAACCTTTCCACTTGAACCTTGAACTTAGGCAAATGATGACTTTCTAATCACAAATAAAGACTACAGGGTTGGCTAAGATGTAAGGGTGTAACGAAACAATATATTGGGTTAACAAAATGAAAGGAATGGCTCAGAATGGTGTATCTAGGGGTATCTTTTACTAAAGGTGAGTGCAACAAAAGGGTTTCACATGGGGGTCGAGAAGTCGAGGTGACTAATCGATAGACATACAATGGTAGGTTATTTGGGTGATAATCCTATTGTTGGGAATTGCAGATTTGAAGATTACAAAACCACAAGCAAGAATGAAGAAAGAAGAAACAATGAGGGTCTATTATATAAATAGTTAGTAGCTTTCATAGTAAGCTACACTTAGGGTTTATGTAACCTCCCTCTCCTATATAAAGAGGGTAGGCATAGTAGTTTTGATCATCTCTTTCATCCCTTTCCATTATCCATTTCATTTCATTTCATAGTATTCATCTCTAATGAGAGTCTAGACACACGATTATAGCGTGCGTATAATAGTTGTAGTAGTTTCTTTGTTTTAATTAATAAAAAAAACCTTATTAGTAATGTTAATTGTGTTATTCTATTCCGCTGTGCATCCAATCAATCAATGTTACTCATACCCTAGTTGAGTCTGGATCTTGGTTTCAACAATTGGTTTCAGAGCCTCATGGCTCTCGATCTAGGGTTTATAAGGTTTTTCTATAATTAGGGTTTATACCCTAATTGATCTATAGAAGCAGATTTGTAAAGAAAGGAGGCAGCAGATGAGCAGATCTGATGATGGTGTGATTTGGTAGTGGCATGATGCTGGTTTGGAGAAGATTAGACTCCATTGGCGTAAATGGGTAATAACCTTGTACAATTAATTCTATTGTTATTATTCAATAACCTCGTACCATTGATCTCGTTTAATTGGTCAAATCTGTCGGTGGCTTTTTGATTTTGATTATATGTTTTGATTACAATCTATTTGATCACATGGTAATATCATACTGGTCCTTTAAAACTGTTTTCGTATATGATGGGTAATGGAATGGATTCTGTGTAGTGCGACGTATAATAGTTACGGTGGTCTTATAATTTGATTGGTCTTACAATGGCTTTCAGTGAGATCACGTGGGAAATCTTGATGGTCAAACGTTTAAATGTGATGATATAATATTTTATGATCGTGAGTCTTTAAAGGATTTTAATGAATTGGATGTGAGGTTACGTGATGTGTTACAAATATTAAAGGTTCAACATGGGACCGACATGGGAACATAATACTGGTTTTATTATTCTACCGATCACATTGGTTGGTGACATATAATTGGTCACGAGGGAATTGTTTATGAAGAAGGTCACGTATGTTTATTGATCTTTTATTTTTATATTGGATTCCTCATTTAATAGTACTGTTATCGAGGGTCACATTATTGCTACTGATGTTTTGTTTTGGGCATAACGTGTTCCTGCTGGTCACGTGTGGACATTGTTGCTGGTATTACATGGGACCCACGATTCTGTCCTACTGATTAGATTGAAAGAGTGACATGGGCTTTATATTTTTCTGCTGGTATCTCTTTTGTTCCTACTGATTATATTTACTAATTTGATTTGCCAAAAGTCGTCTAGTTGGTGCTTGAATTAGTATTTATACCCTAGCTGGTCCCCACCTCACACTCATTTAGTATACTGATTACTAATGTGGTATCATTGGGTTTGATGAAAAGTATGGTTATCTTTTATTATGCTACTGCTGCTGCATTGATTAAGGGACATGAACTGGTTTATTATTTATACCGTTCTCATTGATATCTACTGATGCATCGTGTGTTCCTACTGGTTGGGTACTGTTCGTATATATGGTTTATAATGGCAGCGTGGGAACTTAATTCTGGTCGGATAATATTTATACTGTTCATGATCGGTTGTTGTATATGCTAATTCTGGTCTTGACAGTTGGTCTTCTAATGTTTTACTAGTCTTGGTGAGTTGAATTTTTATTCAACGATGAACCCTAGTAATTAACATATTTTCGGCTTGATTTGGTGTTCCTACTGGCTGCATATTTTGATTCGTTTCCACTGATTGATTTCTGCTGATCAGTTGCTGCTGGTTATTCTGGAGTTTCTACTGGTTGATCCGGTGCGTGTCTTATCATATCTCAAAGTGAGCAGGAACACTTTTGAGGTAACTTGTTCATACATTAACGGTGTGACAAAGACTTGATAAATCTAGCGAAGGGGTGAGATCTACAGATTAAATGTACTTAATGCGCATATTTTCTAACACTTTAAGGAGTTACGTTGTAGTGCTCAGTGTTAGTGAAGGGGTGTGATCTACAGAAGGTGCTTAATGCTCACATTTGCTATCACTTTAAGGAGTCTCGTTGTTGTGCTCAGTGTCTCATATTAATTGAGGGTTTATCAAGATTTGGAGTCACATGGATAGTGCAAGATATAAGACGCATGCGTTGGTGTTTCTACTGGTTCTCCATTCCTACTGGTGGATTATTTTGCTGCTGATTCGTTGTTTCTGCTGTTGCGATTTATTTCTTTTGTTTAGTTTTTTTAAAAAAATAGAGATGGTTCGTATATGTTTAAGGGGAAGCTTATACTCACCATCTACATGCATCACTTGAGGGGAAGCGTCTACGAGTTGCACAAGACCCCTCTTAGCAAAAAGGGGAAGAAGATTAGTAGATGTGCAGCGGATTATTTGTGATGATATGTTTTTAGCATTGTTTCTTCATACAGGTTGTTTTGTACTACCAAGAAACTGGAACTTAACCTAGTCAAATTCCATTTTAGGGGAAGATTGTTGGGAATTGCATATTTGAAGATTACAAAACCACAAGCAAGAATGAAGAAAGAAGAAACAATGAGGGTCTATTATATAAATAATTAGTAGCTTTCATAGTAAGCTACAATTAGGGTTTATGTAACCTCCCTCTCCTATATAAAGAGGGTAGGCGTAGTAGTTTTGATCATCTCTTTCATCCCTTTCCATTATCCCTTTCATTTCATTTCATAGTATTCATCTCTAATGAGAGTCTAGACACACGATTATAGCGTGTGTATAATAGTTGTAGTAGTTTCTTTGTTTTAATTAATAAAGAAAACCTTATTAGTAATGTTGATTGTGTTATCCTATTCTGCTGTGCATCCAATCAATCAATGTTACTCATACCCTAGTTGAGTCTGGATCTTGGTTTCAACACCTATAATACTGCCTTCTTAAACTGAAAAGTCCAAATACATCGAGCTAACTCAACATACCTCGTCTATGGTCTCGAAATGATGCAAAGGCCAAGTTCTAAAGTTTACAAGCTACCGACACACTCATAATTTGGTGGATTTGGGGTAAAAAGTTTGGAAAATGATAAGGCTAATCTCACCAGATAATATCAAGGGTTGTATGTGCTCGGCTAAGGTCTAGTCTAGTTAGGTTAAGAAAAACATGTCAAACTTTTAAAAATGGCATGTGAAGAGAAAAGTAGAATTAGAGCGAGAACTTCTTTGAAATTTTCTCCAAAAAGAAAGAAGGTCCATGAAAAAGATTCGTTCCTTCGTATAAGCATCCACGAGCAAACTTCAATCCCTGTAATCACACTACCGACAAGCATAATTCTAAAAAAGAAAAATGAAAAAAAGAAAAATAAACATAACTCACTTTCGTAGGAATCACGGTTGCATTTAGCATATGCAACAAGCCTTTTAAACCACTTGGTGTCCCAAGTGGATGAGTGAAGTCTCGTGAGGGTTTACAGGGAACGCACCCACAAAGTTCATTTAAAATACTAATACAAGGTTATTGTGTTTAAAATGAAAGAAGTAATGCAGAGGATAGTTACGTCGTAACTCTTATAAGGAGTTACGCCGTAACTAGGCAAAACCTGACATACGCCGCAAGACTGTAGCTACGGCGTAACTACTGAGATTGGATTACGCCGTAATTGGTAGTGCATCTAAAGTTCTGCTGCAAGTGCTTGTTACGGCGTAACCATGAGAATGAGTTACGCCGTAACTATTGTCAGATCAGCATGATGCAGCAGCAACTTTGCTTCGTTTACTGCAAAAATGGTTAAAAACACAAAACCCAACAGAAATGGAAATAAAACAAAAGAAAGGGATAATTCGGGTTGTCTCCCGAAAGAGCACTTTTCTTTATTTATGTTGATACAAAAGTTGGGTGTTCCTTATTTGGACTCCGGTTCTCGTATCAATTAGACCTTGATGCTTGAGACCTACGCACTAAGAAAACAGAAAACACCGTTAGGCTTATCGTGGGATTGTCTCCTACGATTATCCTCCGGTGTGAGAGTAAGTAATCGGTTTTTAGGGTTTAGTGGAGAGTTGGGTTTTGTGATCTTACCTTTAATGAGGGCCGAGATGCCCTTTATATATACACACAAAATCCTTGTTGGTTTCGTGTTCCACAACCTTCGGCGTATCCCGCCTAAGTCGATTGGTTGATGCATATCTCATAAATAAGAGATATCCGATATCAAGACCATAAATAACTTCGGGTTTGGGCCTTTGTAAGCCCAAACCGTTACCGTGTTAGCCCATTCGTACTGGGCTCGAGTGTTAGTAGCGTCCATTGGTCGGGTTCATGACCCAAATGCGGACTATACGTCATCATGTCCCCCCCCCAGTCTAGTATGCGCAGGGTGGAATCCACGGATGCTAGACTAATAACTGTAGCAAATATATTCCTCGAGGCGTAGTGGGGAAGCTTCAAAGTTTTCCCGCCTAAAAGAAGATACGGTGGATCTAGTCTAATTAGGTCAAATATATCCTTCGTAAAACGTGAAAAAGTGGGTGGAAAGTGTGCCACGTCAGCATCTCCTATCCACACGTTTAGAGATAGTGGGGTCCACATGTCGATCATCGCATGGATGTGGAACCCTATATAAACTTCCGCCTCTCTTCCACTGTGGTTATCACAGTAAAAAAAACATTTCCACCATTGTTAAAAAAGCTCGAAATATCACCCAAGAAACCCACAATTTTTTAAAGGTAAGAGTGCGTGCGCATTCGAAATCTCATCATGGTTCTTAGGTTAACTGACTTCTCATACGATATAACCGAGGACGAACTTCGTGAGTTCACTTCGGAGTATTATATCCCGCTCGCACTGCATCCGGTAGTTCCGGCTGCTCACGCGTCGATAGCGGATTTCCCTGAGGGGAAAGTGGGGGTATACACACGTTTTTTCGAATTTGCAAATCAACGTGTGCCTATCTCCTTATTCTTGTGCGACGTTCTAAATTACTATCGCCTACACATATCCCAACTGCACTGTATAGGCGCAACAAAAATAACAAACTTCAAGGTGAATTACCGTTTGTTGGCGATTAACCCCACCATCTATCTCTTCCGCGCGTTTTACCATACGTCGTGGTCAAACGGGTGGGTTTCGTTTGCTAAGCGCGCAGGACGGCTGCAGTGTTATACTGAGAAATTAGACGCGCTTAGGAACTGGAGAGATAAATTTTTCTGGGTTGATGAGGCGTTGTTCCCCTGGGGATTCGGCTTCTATACCCAGAGTTCGCTACCGAAGGATGAGCGCCCACTCCCTGGAACGTACAGCGCGGATGATGCAAAAACGATAAACGCCAATCGTATTCCCATCACTTCCTATCCAGAGGAATTTTTGGTGCACATGGGCATCAGTCACAACTATTTCGATAGTCCTGATGAGGTGCCAACCTTCCTAGACGCGAATGACCAGGGTGGGTGCTCGTCCTTCCTTCTCCTTTGCTTTATTAGTGTGAGCATTTCTTTTCGCATTTGTATTTTATATAACTCTTATTTTTATTTGTTTCTTGCTGCGCAGAGATGGACTTGTTCAGTGTTGTTCACTTGGCAAGACCCCGCCAAGTCACCGTGGGGGTGCGCCCTCTGAGAGAAGGAGAAGTCCCCATTTTGGATGCTACCGCGGGGCGCATCATGGAGATGGATCTGGAGGAACCGGGGAGTGGTTCCCCCGTTGTACTGGAGGCGACCCCTGTGCGCAGCGTGCCCAGCCCCAGGGTACACTCCCCTGAAGTGGAGCTCTCACGCACAGACGTACCGGAGAGCGTGGGGGTCCTCCGGATAGAGCCAAAGGAGGCAGGTCAAGGCGTAAAGCGCAAGAGGGCGCCGGGTGGTGATGGCGCGGGCCCATCCAGGAGAAAACGTCATGTCATTCATGACATGGAGTCGTCATCAAACGATGCATCGCCCCCCCCCCCCCCCCCCCCCCCCCCCGCCCAACTGAGACTGCTCCCCCCAAGTAAGTATTGTCGCTGAAGCACTTATCACATTCCCTGTTTATATTATTAATTCACTTTTCTTGCGTGCAGTGTTGAAGCCATTGGGGTTACTGCTGAGCGTTCTGGGGAGTCGTCACCCGAGGCGAGTCCCTTTCGCGCTGACTGTAACACCCCCAAATTTGGTTTAGCAGAAGCATACGTGTTAAGGGGAATATTACGAAATTGGAGATCACAACACAAGTAATAAAGAACGGAATACATACTCCGTTTGATTTCATAAAATAGTTTTAAAATATTATCTTACAACATTGTTTGGATAAAATGGGCACATCCCATAAGTTCAGTGGTCCCAATTTAAAAACATCATTATGTGTAAAAACACTTCTTTAGATATTTCTATGACCATTTACCACCTCTTGCCTTGCATCCATGATCACAAATTAAGCACCTGAGAAAATATACTAAAAAGGTCAGCTAAAAGCTGGTGAGTTCATAGGTTTAAATTAAAACAGTAGGTATGGACCAAAGTTAAAGACATATAATCATTATTGAGAATATAATGTTATATGGATGAAAATCTACTATGTTAGCACTAAGTTCATGCAACCGATACTACGACAGTTTCTGTATGCTAAATGATATCATACAATATATAGGCCCAATGCGAGTGTTTTGTCCCTCAACACTCGATTTCGACATGGTATACGTTTCTCCTTGGCCTAAGCATGGCCAACCGAACGGAGGAGTCACCCTCAATAGATCTATTTATAACATTCGCGCTTCCCAACAGGGAACTGACGGTTCATGAAAGGGGGCATTTCTAGGGACATAAGGGCTTAGGCTAAACCACGTAATAGTAATCATGCAATAGTTTAGGTCCAATAAAAATGTTTTGCATATTTTCTCACCCCAAAATGTATAAAACAATATATCAAGTAAAAGAGGGGCTATGAAACTCACCTTAGCAAATGTGCAATCCAAAAGTGGGATTTTAGTGAATGTTGTGATGCGGCACCGACACGCGACCTAGATAAGGAGGGCAATGTTTAGTTCATTGTTTTAAGTATCACTTACTTAAAATAGTTTAATGGCTTTTATAATTGTATTAAAACTAAACTTAAGTTTGTAAAAATGATTATATGGTTTTACTAGTAAGTATATGAGTGTATATATTTACTTCTTCATGTTGACACTATAATGGTTTTAAAATCAAAAGTTTGATTTGAAAAATAATTACAATGTTCCACTAGTAAGTATATAAATGTATATATACTTATTTAAGTTGACACAAAATGGTATTGTCAAAAGCAATATTAGTTTATTTATTTTCTAATTGTATTTAGAAGACACTTGAGTTAAATTTGAAGACTTTCAAATTTAATATATGATAAAATTACATAGTGGTCTTTATTTATTTATCATAATTTGTTCTTAATATATATAATCTAAACGAGAAGTTTACTTGACATACATTTGTTTACATATTGTCGCTAAACGTTGACGTAGACATTATTAAGTAAATCATGTTTTAAAGCACTTGTTGTATATGTTAAACTTTTACACTTGTTCCATTGGGTTGAGGCTTTTGACATTAATACCATATGTACGATATGAAAGGAAGACTATGTGGTTACGAGTTTGGTTTTAAAATTGAGCTCTAGTTTATGTTTCAAGTCATATCTTTGTTGACCCGTTTAAACCATCAAACTAACACCTCGAGCCACCATTGGGCCGCGGCCTGGTGTCGTTTGTAGCAGGGTACACGGATTGGGCCTAGGCCCGAAGTGGGGTTTGTACAAAGAAAAGGCTTTAGCCTATTGTTAAACAAATACACTCTATGGACAAGCTATGGGCTGTGGCCCAAGGACTTGACGTATTGGAAGTTGCAAGGCCTTTGAAGGAAAAATACTTGCACAACTACATTAGAATTTTGCAACATTTAAGCGAAGTGAAAAAAACAGTCAAGGATATCAGGTTTGATACAGACGTAACTCGATCACGGACGCAGACCTCATGGCTGCTCATCAGCTACACGACATCCTATTCAAATAGAATCTACTCGAGGTAAAGGCTCAAACGAATATGACCATTACTATAGTGGAAGAAGTGAATTTGGAATTTGGTGCTAGGGTCAAATAAGGATTTGACTAGAGGCTCGCTAACATCACGAACCGGGACATGGAATTTGTTTTACCAAGGCCTTTACTTCAACCTCGATGACTAACTCACTACAGTGGTGGATCCGTAGTGGGTCTCGATCCTAACCAACAATTTTACACCCTCTCAATTAAGTAAATTTCTTAGCTTGTTCTCGGGTTAAACTATCAAAACTTTACATTACTTCAGTTTTACGACGCAAGTTCAAGGACTACTAAATTGACATCTTTCCGCCAACAACCTAACGACACACTAAATGGACTTGGTTGAAGTGACACTTTTAAGCAGGAATAAAGTTTCAACTATGTTTACCTTTTCACAATTATTACTTCGACAAGAACAACGACCAATTTAGATTTCAAAGTGACCCTTTCATTTGTCATAACACAAGATTTGACAACGGTTTAGGAGTTATCTCGCATAACACTTTTCATTACAAGGTAGACAACAGTAGATTAGACCACAAATAGATTAACAACAAGTTTTAGATTCCATATTAATGTGACCCGAAATTTTTATAAAACTTAACTTCTAGTTTTTCTTGTTTCTTTCTCCTCGACAGAAAACATCCCAACAAAATGAATGACCAAATCAAATCTCAACAAATTCGTCATGTACTTAGCATCGAAGTTTTTAATTAACAAAAACAATTACAAGTCTAATTTTAACATAACCGAATACATAACTTGACATAAAATGAATTTGTGAACATTTAAGGAAACTCATTCTTACAAAGTATGTGGCGGTAGGAATAGGAGTCGACCCAAGAAGATTTAATCGACCGCAATATACAATTGATATCACCAAATTGAGGCTTGATTCGGCTTGAACACTCCTTGAATTGCAAAACCCCCAATCTAATTTTTGAAAACCCTAACTTCCACAAACCCTAATTTTTGGTACAAGTGATGAAAAAAACTGAATTGGGGCGTTTCACATCTCTACTAGAGATAAAGGAAGTGTTTTGGGAAAGCCTTGACCTTCTTTCTCCTCTTGAGTCTTGGTGTGAAGCCGATTTGAGCTAAACCCCTACAACCTAGGGAGTCTTGAGCTTTGACTCTAGTTGGGTTGATGGTGATATATGCCTCTCCTTGGTGGCTTTGTCTTGGAGCTCTTTGGACTCATTCGATTTGTAGTGCACGCCTCCATGGGGAGGGTTTGTGAGACAAAATAAATCATGATTTTGGTGAGGGAAGTTTGAGAATGATGAAAGGAGTGTGTTGGTTTGCTTCTTTGGGTGTTTGACCTACTCGAAGTGTAGATGTAGAGGTTGAAGGAGATAGTTTTACCTTTTCTGCTTTTCTCTTGGGTTTGTCGTGAGAGGTGAAGACACAAGAAGGATTATCTCAAATTTTATAAGGAATGGATTTTTTTATTTATATCTTAAGTGTATGTTTAATATGCATTTTGTGTTAATATACTTGTAGATATATAAGAGTCATTCATTTAAGTGAATTAATTAAGTGTTTTGGTGTCCCGCGATATTAACCTCGTGACTGAAGTGTTAAAGTTTGGAAATTTGTATAATGTAGTATCCTATAGACACGCTTCGGAAATATTATTATATTTGCAATATTTTTCCATTACTGGAGTTTATCGTTTGTTTTATTTGCCCTTATCATAGTATCGGTACGCGTGCAGTATCGGTCACTAGGGAAAACGAGATAACCTCTCGTCTTACAATTTAATCATAAGACAAATAATGAAATGTTCATGTAATGTAATGAATGCAAAAGAAATGCAATATGCTACTGTATGCGAGTTATCTACTCAAATGATCAGGCAAAGCTTATGCATGCTTAATGACTGGGTTTAGTAATAATAAATTACCATTTATTATTTAATTATGTGTGAAAATTTTCCGTGTGTCACATCCTCCCCGCCTTAGAATGAAAACCGTCATCGGTTTTCAGTTAGAGTTACTTGCTGAAGTTGAGAAAAGATGTGGGTATTTATGCTTGAATTGGTCTTCACATTCCCACGTGTATTCTGGACCTCTTTGAGAGTTCCAACGGACTTTGACGATAGGAATGCGGCTTTGCTTAAGCCGTTTGATCTCTCTATCCATAATCTCAGTGGGTTCCTCGACGAAATTCAATCTTTCGTCAACTTGGATTTCTTCTAAGGGAATAGCAAGAGTTTCGTGAGAAAGGCATTTCTTCAAGTTGCATACGTGAAACACGTTGTGCACAGAGCTGAGTTCTTGTGGTAATTCGAGTCGGTAGGCTACCGGTCCAATTCTTGCGAGGACTATGAAAGGTCCAATGTAACGAGGATTTAACTTTCCACGTTTTCCAGAACGGATCACGCCTTTCCATGGTATTTCAAATCCCTAGTTTGAAAGGGTGGTTTTCCGAGTCGTTTGTACCGGAATATTTGTGCATAACGTATAGTCCTGATGGTAATCTGAGTTGGTAACTACCAGCTCGATCTTGGAGAGGATCTGGTAAATCTTACGAAATAGGTTATTGCCCTTTGCGTTCTGTTAAAATGGTTCATGCTTTTCTGAGGCGACACCTCAACCTAACTTTCTCGTCGACTTGAACTTCAAGCGTCATTTAGTCCTATGCTTATTGACTTTGACGATCAGAGTTGTTTGCACTCGACCTTTGGTCCGCATACTATTATTAATGGTTCTCGATAGAAGCTTGGAGCCATTTGACTGGTTCCTTGCCGGTTTCTATTCTGATCACGATTGATTTGCGCTTTTGACCATGCGGTGCCTTATGAGGTGGCCTTTTGTTGCAAGGGAATTTGGTTAAGGCAATTTGCCTACTCTATTCGCCTTTCGAAACATGTTACTCATGCTCGAAGTATAACTTCTATAGCTTGAATGGTCCTTCCATTTAGTTCATCGGTCGGAAAACGGTAGGTGGTACTCATTTCCAGACGGATTCTTAAGAACTTTGGAGTGGTCTTCGACAGTTTGATGTGAATGGTTATCGCTATTTGGAAAAAAAATTGAGAATTGAAATGCTATGGCTCGTAGCGCTTTGCTTCAAGCAAACCGCGTAAGTTTGTCCAGGTTGCCGTCCTCTTTGTTTGGTAGGGATAGGTGGATTTGGTGAGATGATCAATTATCACCCAAGTAGAGTTATAATCGATAGGGATCTTTGGTGGCTTGGTACTAGAGTCCATTGTTATACATTCCCATTTCTATCTTGGAATTTCGGTTTGTACAAATAGATTTGATGGTTTCTGATTGTTAGAATTTCTCTTCTCGAACATGCTAGTTATTGTTTGGCATAGGTCAAATACCAGCCTTCATGTTTGGTACTCAGAATAGCTTTCTGGATCAAGGTACATTTTTCCGGCCACTAGATAAGTATTACTCTTGGCCTTAATGAGGTTCACACACAATAGGATTACAAATCTCTTCATGGTATGGGTTTCAACATTGGTTCTTGGGGTTAAGATTCCCTTTGGTTTCTTACGGACTCCCTTTCACCTTTAGGTATGTTGCAAGAGTTTTATTTAGTTAGTTCTTCCTTTGAGTGCTACTACTTGAGCTTCTAGACTTTAAATGGGAGGGGCGAACTAGATCTTTCGTTTCCCTCAATGATTTGGCTTTTAAAAGGTTTAGTTTGCTAGATGTTGCTTGGAGTATATGCGGTTATGACTGTTTTGCCCTTGATGAGCATGAATGTTGTGATTGAACCTACGTTGCGACTCCAATGATTGGTGTCGTCACGTGGTCAACTTCCTTTTGATTCCATACATTCCGTAGGACCTTGTGGTCGGTGTACACTGTACTTCCTTGTTGTAGTAAGGATAGCATTTCTAGGTTTTCCTAGTGTGATCGTGTTAGGTTCCAATTCCAATTTGTGCACTGTGTTGTGCTTCTCATGGATCTTTGGGTATTGATTATTCTATACCATTATTTTCCCTTTTGGATTAGGATAGCTTCTAGTCTCTGGTGTAACGCGTTTCCCTTAAATGATATGTCTCTGTCATACTCAGGTATGTCTAAAACAGGTGTATCACATGATTTTTCCTTGCGTAGTGTATGTAGGTGCTTGTTGGGTTGACCTAGGGTGTATGATGATCTATTCCTTTCTTGGTTCAGTGTAGGTGATAGGATACTAAGTATGAATCGGCCTATCCGAGGCGTCAGTCTCTACGTCCAGTGTTCTACAGGGTGCTAATTCATTGTCGAAGGTTCAAACGTTTCACATTCGTTTCCTTAGTAGAAGATTTCTTCTCTCAGGTGGCACGGTTTATTCTATTCCCGTGTAATGTCAAATTGTATGACATTTTAAGGTGGGGTGTCGACGTGAGATATAGACACGAACTTTTCTATTTCGTGATAGTGAGTTAAGCACTTCCTTTAACATGATCGGGTAAGAATTTCAAGAATTTAACCATGCCCGCGCACGTTACCCCTCCCGAATTATACATAGGTGATCAGGCTATGTATAATTGGGGACCGGTGACGTGTTGTTCGGTATAGTCTTAATCTTGGTGTATTTATTCTTTGGTCAACGGAAATGTCGCAAAAGTTCAGGTGCGAAGTTTTGGTGTGATGGTTTATAAGATTTGCTAGGCCGACCAATTCTGTCAACATGACCTATGGCTCATTTGACCAAGATGTGTGAAGCAATGGCAACCTGGTTAGGGATGGAATGTTGAATTTGTGATTCGTGGCGAGGTAACAGTTTGAGCTGGTCTTAAAGGTATTGATAATATTACCTTCACAATCTTTGAAATGTGGATTTTTCTAAGTCATCTCGTTGGGTGATACCAATTCGTCAGAGAGACTAGTCGCATATCCAAGATGACTTTCTCTTATCTTCAGAGAAATCCTTTCATTGTGATAAGATAGTTGAAATCCTTAATGATATGGTGAAAGTGGTCATGGAGAAGACATATATTAAGATAACACGATAAGGACAACTGATACATTACAAGGAAAGGTTTAGTACATTAAGGTTACATAGAGAAGTATTTAAAGTAGGTTCTTAAGACTACGACTTGGAAGTTTAAATTAAGCTTTATTACAAACAACATCTCTAGCTAACTTAGTTTCTTCCTTGGTGTCCGTTGGGAGCCTGAATAATTTTTCACACTTTCTTCAGGAAATTGTTTCGACAGTTGTTGCCTTCATGCTAATCCTTCCTATCCGGGCACTTGCTTTTGATGTGACCTTTCATTCCACACCCATGGCATACCACTTCCTCCCGATAGGGTTGCTTACAATCTCCCATCTTATGCCCAATTCCTTTACAAATTCCACAAGGTGTAGGGCACTTTCCATAGTGGTAATATGGGCATATATTGCACTTGGGTTTTGTTCCAGCATACATTACTTCTCGTTTGGTTTTAGCAGTCCTAACTTCAGCCGTCCATTGACGCTTGATTGATTGTTGCATTTGATCTTCCTCATCATCATATTCCCAGTTCCTCTTGCTACCACAGTACCCCATTGCTTTGCCTTGGGATAGTGACTCTGTCAATCCAGAAGTCGCACCAGTAGCTTCTTGAGTGACAGTAGGTGCGAATGCAACCACGTTCCTCCGAACTTCGGGAGAAAATCCCCAAAAGTATGCTTCGAGTTTCCCTTCCTCAGGTCCTATCATATCAGGACATAGTTGGGCCAGTTCGCGAAAGCGGTTGGTGTACCCTTCGAGGTCATTCCCTATCATAGTTAGTCCACAGAGTTCTTGTTCCATCATTCACAGTTCATTCCTTGAGCAGTATTCTGCAATCATCATTTTCTTCAGGGTGTCCCACTGAAGTGAGTAAGCAGCGTCTATTCCCACTAATTAGACATAAGTATCCCACCATGTGAGGGCTTGGTGTCCAAAGGTGCAAGTAGCATACTTGACCTTACATTTGTCTGCGCAACTCTGTTCGCGGAAAATTGTCTCTATCCTTTCTAGCCATTTTGCCAAACCTATGGCTCCTTCAGTCCCCTCAAATGCTGGTGGTTTACAGTTCCTGAATTCTTGGTAAGAGAAATTTCGTGTTGTAGGCGTCTTACCAACAACTTCTTCCCTGTTCCCCTGGATGAGGTTGTTGATGTTGTGATTGATTTGGTAGTTAGCAATTCTTGCAGCAACTTGTTCGGTAACAGATTTCTCAATGGTGGTTGTATTCATGTTCTGCTTTACTGGAAACATTTTCCTTCAACCACAAGAAATGACAACAATGAGTTTTCTATGAGTGTGAGGACCATGGTGGAGATCCATAAGGTTACAACATGTACTACTTCTCAATCAAGTATTTTCTAGGTTATAGTGACTGGATGTCACGTAGACTTAGTTTATTATGATGATGTTAAGAAAACGGAGATTGGTTGGAGTGAGTTTAACATAAGGTTATAATTCACAAGACGTTGTTTATTATGCGTAGTCGTTCATCACCATAAACTCGATTACATTCTAAGAAGATTCCTGGCTCATAGGGCCGATACATAACATGCGTTCATTGACTCGCTCTAGTTTGTCATACAACAAAACTACTACAAGCGTTTTTATTGAAACCAATCATCACAACGTCTAACACAATGCAAAGTGAAATTTAAGCACTTCCCGGTGCTGTCCCGGGTTGACTTTGTTGAGTTGCCTTCCATTCTTCTAACTCTCTGAGTTGGGCCTCCATTCTGGCAAACTTGTTGTTGGCCTCATTTGTCCTACTTTCCATAGTACGTCTTTGAAATTCTACGACACCCTCCAGATACCCTGTCTCAGTTAATGCTATTGTAGTAACAGTCTCCAACCGTGTCAGCCGACTCTCAATCTCTGTGAGATGTCCCTGGGTGTCTCCTGGAGTTTGCAGAGCACACCTTTCAATTTGGTCTTCAAGGCGGGCAATTACTTCGTTCAACTTCTCACGAGTTCCTTCTAATACTGTTCCAACATCGTTGTAGCATTCCTTGAGTTTTTCGCCAAGCGCTTGTAGTTCTTACACCACTTCTTCAATTCCTTCAATCCTTTCTTCTGGTAATACTCCCAGATGGTCTGACATCTCTTCTATTTGTTCCTCATGACGTGTTATGCATGCCATAACTGTGTCGAGAGTTGGTGGTCTAGCAGTGGCTGCTTCCAAAGTTTCCCCAACTTCGAACACACTAGGAGGTGTTGTACCAGAAGATGATGGTGATGATGCAGAAAGACAGATTCTCTTGCTAGCAGGTATCTCCTAACTAAGAAGTGGATCTCTTTGGTGCCTTGGTGAGAGTGTAGGAGTAGTGGAACTGGTAGGTACAGTACTGATAGTGGTGATGATTTGGAAGTGAGTAGGTGGAGTGTGGGTAGTACCCTCCTGGTGAACTTGATACACTACCCTGTACGGGTTTCCAGTGTCAAGAGTGAGTTGAGAAGGGGCTGGGATGCGTTCAGCAGGTGACAAACCTTCTATTGTGTCATCGCATCCAGCTCCAGAGTGGGGGGAAGGCATGGTCTGTGACAAGACGGTGCATATGTGTAAGTATGTGTAAAAATATACTTATAATAGATATGGGGTAGTGAATTAATAAATAGGCAATATGTCATGCAGTCATGTCTAAATGAACTCTAAGTAAAATGGCAAGTAAGGCAAGTGGCAACTGGCGGTCGTAGAGTGATGTTTTTGTAAAAAGTAGTTATAGTTTAGGGTTTATATGTACCTAGTTCTCTATAACTTAGGCTCTGATGCCAATCTGTAACACCCCCAAATTTGGTATAGCGGAAGCATACGTGTTATAGGGAATGTTACGAAATTGGAGATCACAACACAAGTAATAAAGAATGGAATACATACTCCGTTTGATTTCATAAAATAGTTTTAAAATATTATCTTACAACATTGTTTGGATAAAATGGGCACATCCCATAAGTTTAGTGGTCCCAATTTAAAAACATCATTATGTGTAAAAACACTTCTTTAGATATTCCTACGACCATTTACCACCTCTTGCCTTGCATCCATGATCACAAATTAAGCACCTGAGAAAATATACTAAAAAGGTCAGCTAAAAGCTGGTGAGTTCATAGGTTTAAATTAAAACAGTAGGTATGGACCAAAGTTAAAGACATATAATCATTATTGAGAATATAATGTTATATGGATGAAAATCTACTATGTTAGCACTAAGTTCATGCAACCGATACTACGACAGTTTCTGTATGCTAAATGATATCATACAATATATAGGCCCAATGCGAGTGTTTTGTCCCTCAACACTCGATTTCGACATGGTATACGTTTCTCCTTGGCCTAAGCATGGCCAACCGAACGGAGGAGTCACCCTTAATAGATCTATTTATAACATTCGCGCTTCCCAGCAGGGAACTGACGGTTCATGAAAGGGGGCATTTCTAGGGACATAAGGGCTTAGGCTAAACCACGTAATAGTAATCATGCAATAGTTTAGGTCCAATAAAAATGTTTTGCATATTTTCTCACCCCAAAATGTATAAAACAATATATCAAGTAAAAGAGGGGCTATGAAACTCACCTTAGCAAATGTGCAATCCAAAAGTGGGATTTTAGTGAATGTTGTGATGCGGCACCGACACGCGACCTAGATAAGGAGGGCAATGTTTAGTTCATTGTTTTAAGTATCACTTACTTAAAATAGTTTAATGGCTTTTATAATTGTATTAAAACTAAACTTAAGTTTGTAAAAATGATTATATGATTTTACTAGTAAGTATATGAGTGTATATATTTACTTCTTCATGTTGACACTATAATGGTTTTAAAATCCAAAGTTTGATTTGAAAAATAATTACAATGTTCCACTAGTAAGTATATAAATGTATATATACTTATTTAAGTTGACACAAAATGGTATTGTCAAAAGCAATATTAGTTTATTTATTTTCTAATTGTATTTAGAAGACACTTGAGTTAAATTTCAAGACTTTCAAATTTAATATATGATAAAATGACATAGTGGTCTTTATTTATTTATCATAATTTGTTCTTAATATATATAATCTAAACGAGAAGTTTACTTGACATACATTTGTTTACATATTGTCGCTAAACGTTGACGTAAACATTATTAAGTAAATCATGTTTTAAAGCACTTGTTGTATATGTTAAACTTTTACACTTGTTCCATTGGGTTGAGGCTTTTGACATTAATACCATATGTACGATATGAAAGGAAGACTATATGGTTACGAGTTTGGTTTTAAAATTGAGCTCTACTTTATGTTTCACGTCATATCTTTGTTGACCCGTTTAAACCATCAAACGAACACCCCGAGCCACCATTGGGCCGCGGCCTGGTGTCGTTTGTAGCAGGGTACACGGATTGGGCCTAGGCCCAAAGTGGGGTTTGTACAAAGAAAATGCTTTAGCCTATTGTTAAACAAACACACTCTATGGACAAGCTATGGGATGTGACCCAAGGACTTGATGTATTGGATGTTGCAAGGCCTTTGAAGGAAAAATACTTGCACAACTATATTAGAATTTTGCAACATTTAAGCGAAGTGAAAAAACGGTCAAGGATATCAAGTTTGATACAGACGTGACTCGATCACGGACGCAGACCTCATGGCTGCTCATCAGCTACACGACATCCTATTCAAATAGAATCTACTCGAAGTAAAGGCTTAACCGAATATGACCATTACTATAGTGGAAGAAGTGAATTTGGAATTTGGTGCTAGGGTTGAATAAGGATTTGACTAGAGGCTCGCTAACATCATGAACCGGGACATGGAATTTGTTTTACCAAGGCCTTTACTTCAACCTCGATGACTAACTCACTACAGTGGTGGATCCGTAGTGGGTCTCGATCCTAACCAACAATTTTACACCCTCTCAATTAAGTAAATTTCTTAGCTTGTTCTCGGGTTAAACTAGCAAAACTTTACATTACTTCAGTTTTACGACGCAAGTTCAAGGACTACTAAATTGACATCTTTCCGCCAACAACCTAACGACACACTAAATGGACTTGGTTCAAGTGACAGTTTTAAGCAGGAATAAAGTTTCAACTATGTTTACCTTTTCACAGTTATTACTTCGACAAGAACAATGACCAATTTAGATTTCAAAGTGACACTTTCATTTGTCATAACACAAGATTTGACAACGGTTTAGGAGTTATCTCGCATAACACTTTTCATTACAAGGTAGACAACAGTAGATTAGACCACAAATAGATTAACAACAAGTTTTAGATTCCATATTAATGTGACCCGAAATTTTATAAAACATAACTTCTAGTTTTTCTTGTTTCTTTCTCCTCGACAGAAAACATCCCAACAAAATGAATGACCAAATCAAATCTCAACAAATTCGTCATGCACTTAGCATCGAAGTTTTTAATTAACAAAAACAATTACAAGTCTAATTTTAACATAACCGAATACATAACTTGACATAAAATGAAGTTGTGAACATTTAAGGAAACTCATTCTTACAAAGCATGTGGCGGTAGGAATAGGAGTCGACCCAAGAAGATTTAATCGACCGCAATATACAGTTGATCTCACCAAATTGAGGCTTGATTCGGCTTGAACACTCCTTGAATTGCAAAACCCCCAATCTAATTTTTGAAAACCCTAACTTCCACAAACCCTAATTTTTAGTACAAGTGTTGAAAAAAACTGAATTGGGGCATTTCACATCTCTACTAGAGATAAAGGAAGTGTTTTAGGAAAGCCTTGACCTTCTTTCTCCTCTTGAGTCTTGGTGTGAAGCCGATTTGAGCTAAACCCCTACAACCTAGGGAGTCTTGAGCTTTGACTCTAGTTGGGTTGATGGTGATATATGCTTCTCCTTGGTGGCTTTGTCTTGGAGCTCTTTGGACTCATTCGATTTGCAGTGCACGCCTCCATGGGGAGGGTTTGTGAGACAAAATAAATCATGATTTTTGTGAGGGAAGTTTGAGAATGATGAAAGGAGTGTGTTGGTTTGCTTCTTTGGGTGTTTGACCTACTCGAAGTGTAGATGTAGAGGTTGAAGGAGATAGTTTTACCTTTTCTGCTTTTCTCTTGGGTTTGTCGTGAGAGGTGAAGACACAAGAAGGATTATCTCAAATTTTATAAGGAATGGATTTTTTTATTTATATCTTAAGTGTATGTTTAATATACATTTTGTGTTAATATACTTGTAGATATATAAGAGTCATTCATTTAAGTGAATTATATTAAGTGTTTTGGTGTCCCGCGATATTAACACCGTGACTGAAGTGTTAAAGTTTGGAAATTTGTATAATGTAGTATCCTATAGACATGCTTCGGAAATATTATTATCTTTGCAATATTTTTCCATTACTGGAGTTTATCGTTTTTTTTACTTGCCCTTATCATAGTGTCGGTACGCGTGCAGTGTCGGTCACTGGAGAAAACGAGATAACCTCTCGTCTTACAATTTAATCATAAGACAAATAATGAAATGTTCATGTAATGTAATGAATGTAAAAGAAATGCAATATGCTACTGTATGCGAGTTATCTACTAAAATGATCAGGCAAAGCTTATGCATGCTTAATGACTGGGTTTAGTAATAATAAATTACCATTTATTATTTAATTATGAGTAAAAATTTTCCGTGTGTCACACTGACCCTCCTGAGCCAAACAACCAAGGTGCCGAGCCGTGGGCATCTGGGGATGCGCCAATGGACCGTCTTGTTGAGGAGCTTGTGTCGGCTGCTGCGTACCAGGCTACATTGGTTGCGCAGCTAAGGTCAAGGTATTTTGGGGAGAGCAGCCAGAGCGCGCAGAAGGATAAGCAAATTGCGCTGCTGGAGGCGCGGCTGGCCAGTGCTCAGGCTGAAGCAGAGGCGGCAAGCTCCTATGCCAAAAAACTTGCTGGAGAAAAGATGTCGTTGCTTACCCAAGTGAGCCAGGAGCGTGCCGCATTAGAGGATTATAAGGCTACTTGCTTCTGGGCTCTTAAATATTTGGAGAATGGGAAGAACGAGCACTTCTCTCGGTTGGAGGAGTTTCGTACAACCGTGGAAGGATCGCTGGAGAAGCAGGATATGAAGCTATGCAAGCTCAGCATCGAGTACGATGAAGAGCTATATCCTCAGCTGGTTTCCACAATTGTTGAGCACAAGTGGCTCATCAGCCATGGTTTGCGCATTGCCGTCCTCAACACTTTGGAATCTCGAGAGGTGACAGACACCTTTGGGGGTGTTGTTCAGTACGCTTTGGCGCGTGGTAAGGCGGAGGCCATAGAAGAGCTGTATGAGAGCGGCCTGTTGACAGTGCCTGCCGCACAGGTTCCCGGGTATAATAAGCATGCCTATGATGATCTGGTCGCTGCGATGGAGAAGATGAAGTTGTTGGAGCTTCCTCAGATTGCCCAGTTGGAGCGCGACCAAGATTATCCCATAGGTTTGATTATGGAGGGGTTAACCTTGGCCCGACACCTTGCTAATGATACAGAGGCACAACCTAACTACTTTTTGAAGCCTGACGTGTCACAACTGCAAGTGCCTATCTTTGCTCGCGCACGCGATATCCTGAACCCCTTTGCGCTTGAGAAGGAAATCCCTTTGAAAGCATCCTTAGAAGCCCATGCCATGAGGCTTGCCAAGAAGAAGGGCGTGAAGGGAAAGGCCATTCTTTGTGGTCTTGGCGCAACGCGTCTCCCGAGATCCGACGGGGTACCTGTTAGTGTGGCAACGGTATCGCGCCAGGATTCTGATCTGTTGAAGAGACTTAAAGAGGCTGGGGACGCTGCGTACCGTGTTGAGAGCTCACATCTTAGGTGTTGTAATAGTATATAGGCTATAGCATCTTTGTAGATATCCTTCTGTATGAACTTGTGGTCCATAATGAAATTTCCCTTTTTTGTTGAAGGTGTGTTGAACCATATGTTTTATCGAATGTGGTTGCGATTATAATGTTTGTACTTAGTTATCTGTCTTTGCATAAAAAACGTCCACGTTGTCTAAGAATCAAACGGTTATATAAACACCAATAGTATATGAAGTCCATAATCGTATATGAAAATCATGATTTAATGTACTTGAAACATAATTTCTAAGCACTTGTATCATTATCGTGTACGGTGTGATATGCAGCGTACTGTAAATATCATATCAAGGAGGCAAGAGTCTTGATTCCTAGTTTGTTAAACGCGCACAGTGTGCATTGTTGCGCATCCATCGTGGGATGCACCTTGAACTTATTCGAACGTCTTGAGAATAAGATGTTTAACAAGGATGCATGATCCGATGTTGATGGGTTTGCAACCCTCTTACTCAACGAGTCATTTAGAAGGTTTACTCATCCTTTTACCATCGTGGGTTTTAGTAAGTGCATGCACGCCATGTAGGCAAAAGGTAATATAATAACAATGTTGAGACATAAATAATATGTAAATAACAAAGTGAAACGTGTCGTGGAGTTAGCTAGAAACCGCGACGTTTTATTAATATTTGCAAGTTTTTGTAAAAAGAAAAAAAAAAGACATTTGCCTAAGTAAAACAGAATGTAAATACACGGATACTTATTGAGCACTTTACTAAAGTGTGGGGGTGTCCGTGTGCTGGGCCTTAGCCTTTCCTAAAGATAACATCGTTTGAGATTTCAAATGTTCCATGTGCGTTGTAGCTCACGACCATCCATGTCACGCAGCTTGTACGCGCCCTTTCTTAATGCTTCAATGACCTCATAAGGTCCCTCTCACTTCGGTCCTAGTTTTCCTATATCTTCTGCATGGCTCGCATCATTGGCGCGATATACAAAGTCGCCTGGTCTGAATGAGGTGCTTCGAACTTTAGCATCGTAGTATGCTTTCATTTTTGACTTTGCTCTCGCCTCACATATAGCTGCGCGTTCGCGCCTTTCTTCCAACAGGTCCAAGTCTATACGCCGTTCATCGTCATTGGTTATGACATTAACTTCAGTAGTACGAATATTTGGCATCCCAATTTCGGCTGGTATGACGGCTTCTGTCCCATAGATAAGAGAAAAGGGAGTGTCTCCCATGCTAATTTTGATTGCCGTGCGGTGCGCCCACAAAACATGCGATAATTCCTCCACCCACCTCCCTTTGTATTTGTCTAAGCGTGCTTTAATTCCTTCACCCAGACTACGATTTGCACGCTCGACCAAACCATTGGTTTGTGGGTGTTTAACTGACGCGAAGTGCTGTGCAATATTTAGTTTCTCGCACCATTCCTTGAAAGGGTCGTCACAGAATTGTTTTCCATTGTTCGAAATGATTTACCCAGGTAATCTGAAACGGCAAACGATATTCTCCCAAACAAATCATTTTACCTGATTACCTGTGATTGTCGCGACCGCCTTTGCCTCAATCCACTTAGTGAAATAGTCTATAGCCACAATAAGGAATTTCATTCCCCCTGGTGCAACAGGGAAGGGGCATGCAATTTCGATACCCCATTTATAGAATGGCCATGACGACGTAATAGGTGTTAGCTCATGTTGTGGTCGGCGTGGGATGGGTCTATGAACTTGGCAGTCGCCACACTTTTTTATCAAATCTCGCGCGTCACGGTGCATCGTAGGCCAGTAGTATCCTGACCATAAGGCGCGTGCTACAACAGACCATGGTCCTGAGTGCATACTGCATGAACCGGCGTGGATCTCTCGGAGTACGTAATCCGCTTGAAGGGGTCCGACACATCGAAGCCATGGTTGTAGAAATAAACGTCGATATAATATACCATCTCGAATTTCAAACCTCTGTGATGTGCGACGTATTCGTTGGGCGTCCTTCTGCTCCTGGGGCAGTATGCCCTTGCTTATAAACTCGATGATTGGAGTCATCCATGTAGGACCTTGTTCCTCTATCACCGTGGAAATCTCCATCTCTGAGATGGACTTGCTCTTAAGAGTCTCCACCAATACTTGTTTTTACAGGTGCGCAAAGCTTGTGGATGCAATCTTGCTCAGTGCATCCGCCTTTCTGTTTTCTCCTCTAGGAACTTGTTTGATGGTAAACCTGTCGAAACCCTGGATTAGTGACTGGGTCTTGTCGAGGTATTGAACCATGTTTTCCTCTTTAGCCACATATTCGCCCAACACATGGTTGGCTACTAATCGGGAATCCACATTTGCTTCTAGGTTGTGTATGCCCATTCGAGCTGCAATGCGTAATCCAGCAATCAGGGCTTCATACCCTGCCTCGTTGTTTGTGGCTGTGAATTCAAAACGCAGTGCGTAAGTGAATTCCATTCCTTCTGGACTTGTGAGGATAAGGCCTGCGCCTGACCCGTCCACGCATGAAGATCCATCTATGAATAGGATCCATGGTTCTTGTAGTTCCACCTCGCTTTGTGAAGGTGCATCATCAGTACCTGGTTTTTCGATGATGAAGTCAGCTAGTATCTGCCCTTTAACCGTAGTACGTGGTCTGTAGGAGATGTTATGCTCACCTAGCAACACACCCCACTTCTGTAGTCGTCCTGATGCGTCGGTTTTGGAGATGACTTGCTTGATAGGTTGGTCTGTGATCACCGCTATAGGGTGCGCCTGGAAGTACCTGCGCAGCCTTTTGGCGGCGAATACTAATGCCAAGACCAACTTATCCATTGCGCTATAGTTAACTTCCGTTTTCTTGAGTGCTTTGCTTACAAAATATACCGGTGTTTATACAGAATTCCTATCCGTCAGTAGCACCGCGCTGACTGCTCCATGAGTCGCAGATAAGTACATAATTAATTCTTCCCCTGGGCGGGGCGCGACTAGCGTGGGGAGCGTTGCTATGTGTTGTTTAAGCTGTATAAAAGCTTCTTCTGCTTCCGTAGTCCAGCGAAAGTCTCCCTTTTTTGTACACTTCTTGAGCGTTTTGAAGAGGGGGAGTGACTTATCTGCTAATTTGGACAAGAATCTGTTCAAACCGGCTAATTTTCCATTCAGAGACTGGACTTCTTTCAACGTGCGTGGTGAAGGAAGTTGGATGACAGCCTTCGTTTTTTCTGGACACGGTTTAATGCCATCGGGCTCTATCAAATATCCAAGGAACATGCCTTCTGTAGCGCCAAAGGTGCATTTCTTAGGATTTAACTTCATGTTGATCTCTCGTAATGTCTTAAATATTTCCTCAATGTCGCGCACCAATTCGTCCTCAGTATGGCTTTTTATGACAAGGTCGTCAACATAAACCTCTAGGTTGCGGCCCACCTATTTTTCAAATGCATTATCTACCAATCGTTGGTAGGTGGCGCCTGCATTCTTCAAGCCAAAGGGCATCTTTGTATAACAATAGACGCCTTGGCTTATATGGAAGGCCGTTTTTTCCTCATCTTCTTTAGCCATTTGGATTTGGTAGTACCCTTTGTATGCGTTTAAGAAACATTTAAGTGGGTATCCACACAAAGATTCTACCTTCCAATCTATCTCTGGTAGTGGGTAGCAGTCTTGTGGACATGCTTTGTTGAGATCCGTGAAGTCCACGCACATCCGCCAACTACCATCGCTCTTCTTGACCATCACTGGGTTGGAAAGCCAGTCATGGTAATAGACTTCTCGCATGATACCTGCATCCACAAGTTTGTGTACTTCCTCCAGAATGGCCTTTGCGCGCTCTGGAGCCTGGTCGCGCTTCTTCTGTCGTACTGGGGAGTATCCTTGTCGGATTCTCAAATTGTGTTATGTAATCGAGCGTGGCACACCAGTCATGTGCTTTGGTTCCCATGCAAAGATATCCAGATTCTTTTGCAAGAGTGCGCATACGGCCGCCCTGCCTTTATCAGACAGCGATCCCCCGATTGATACTTCTTGCTCTGGGTAATCAGGGTGAATTGCGACCCTCAGGTTTGATACTTTTGTTGCGTGCTGTTCTGAAATGTTTGCCGTCTCATATGTAATCGTGTTACATTATCCAGGTGGTATGGTGGTATTGTAGAGAGTAATAATGCCTCCCTCTACCGGGAACTTGAGCATCCCATGTGCTGTAGATGGTACCGCGCGTATAGCTGATATCTCTGGCCTTCCAATAATGCCATTGTACGGAGAAGGGGATCTGATCACCATAAAGTTCATCCAGGCTTTCGTGGAGTATTCCTTATTACCAACATTGACGAGTAGGCGTATTTGCCCCATGGGCCATATCTTTTCTCTCGAAAACCAGTCAACGACGTCATGGCCGGGCTTAACTGATTTCGTATCTCAGGTCGCAGTCGCTTGAAACAATGTTCATACATTATATATGCGGATGCTCCTCCATCAACATACATGCGGTGGATATCGTGACCCCCTGCATTAATTTCGATGGTAAGAGCTTCTACCCCTGCGTTGTCCGCAGCCAAGGTGGGGAAAGAAATTTCGTTTCCACAGGAAAACTTTTTGCTGACCTTCTGTCTAGTCTTTCGCTGCCATGATTGTATCATGTAAATGGTATCAGCCTTATCTTTGGGTGCTTCTTTCTTGTTCCCAGTCTTTTGCTTATCTTTCCCATCCTTGATGTTCTTAACTAAATGGTCCAATCTGCCTTCTTTTACTAGCTTATCAATTAGTTGGCACAATTGGACATACTTATTGGTGGTGTGGCCCTTCTGTCCATGATAGTCACAGTATCCGTTCCCCACGCGCCGCTCTTATGGGGTGCACATTGGTGGGGGTTTCGGGAAGTTCACGCCTTCCGTTGCGAATATCTCCTTTGGAGTCTTGGTTAGGGGGTATACTTGTCATTCTCTCGTCCGCTCCCCTGACCACGGTAGTTCTTGTGGCGGTTGCTATTCTGGTCAATGGATTGTCTCCTAGGCTGTTCTTGTGACCTATAGTTTGAGTAGCCTTTCTTGCTGTCTACCGCAGCAGCTTCTCCTTGGATAAAGGACCTCGTGCGTTTCATAAGTTCATCAAAGGTTTGGGGGACCTTGTCGTTCAACCTTTTGATGAGTTATGGGTTATTGATTCCGTTCATGAATCCTGATATCTTTAGTACTTCGGGACATGCCTTGACATGTATGCATTCGTCTTTGTAGCGTTCCACATAAGCGCTTGTAGATTCCCCCTGGCGCTGTTTTACCCTGGCAAGTTCGACATGGTTTTTGGCTCACTTCTTCCTTTGAGTAAAGTTCAGGCGAAATGCCTTCCGCAACTCTTCAAACCACCAATGCTTCTGCGTGGGAGCTTACTGAACCTGTTTCGCGCATTTCCTACTAATGTGGAATTGAACATGTGGCACCACACAGGTTGTGGCCAATTTTCGATGGTAGCAGCTGACTCGAAATTTTTTAGGTGATCGTCCGGATCACCTATTCCATCGTAGGTTTTCACATTGGCGGGCATGCTCCTTCTCTTATCTTCTGAAAAATCGCTGATGCACCGAGTGAATGCATCCACCTTTTGGCGGCGCCAGGGAAGAGACATATCTTCGTCCTCCTGGTCGTGATTTCTTCCCCTGGACTTCCAGTGTCCTGTTTCTCTGTCCTCGTTGTCCGAGGAGTCACTGGAGGACGAGCTTCCCCTCTTTCGGCGCTTGCGCCGATTGTCCTCAGAATCCGAGCTCGAAGAGCTTTCACTTGGGGAGTGCCGTCGTCCAAGTCTGTCATGGACCCTGCAGCTACCAAGCCTAGCGTGGGCATTGGTATGCCGTCCATCATCTTTGTGTTCTCCCAGATACTGTAGGTCAGCTGCTTCATCGTTCACCACTCTCCTCCCGATCCTGGTAAACACTAGGGGCCGGCGGCCGTCCCTCTCGTGCCTCTCCCTCTGGTGACGCGATGGGGATGTCTCATACTCTGGGTCGAAGTTGAGTCGGGCTTGCAGGCTCTGACTCGACCTCTTTTTCGCTTCCTCTTGCATGAGGGCAACCAAGGTTTTGTAGTTTTGAGACACGAAGTCACTTGGCGCTAGTTCAGGCGCGACTCCTTCTAGCGCGAAGGTTTCTGTTTCCACCTCTGGACCCCTGTTTCGGCGAGGCGCTCCTGGCGGGTCTGTGGGGTCCGTTTCTGGCACCGATTGGTGGGGAGTGGTAAAAAGGGTGCGCTGTGGATTTTCTGCGTTGGTAGTTGTCGTAGTGGCATGGGTTGTCCTCGTGCGTGGTTCCACTGTCGTGAAGACTGGGCCTGACCCTTGGTTTCTGGTCACACTGGTTGTTCCAGAGGCCTGCTTAGAGGCTGATTCGCTTTGCTGCTTCTTCCCTTGTAGGTCACTATGCGATCGCTGGCTTAGGTTTTCGTGATTTGTCATTCTAGTTCTTAGTGATTGGTCCCACGGATGGCGTCACTTGTTGATACAAAAGTTGGGTGTTCCTTATTTGGACTCTAGTTCTCGTATCAATTAGACCTTGATGCTTGAGACATGCGCACTAAGAAAACAGAAAACACCGTTAGGCTTATCGTGGGATTGTCTCCCAGGATTATCCTCCGGCGTGAGAGTAAGTAATCGGTTTTTAGGGTTTAGTGGAGAGTTGGGTTTTGTGATCTTAACTTTAATGAGGGCCGAGATGCCCTTTATATACACACGAAATCCTTGTTGGTTTCGTGTTCCACAACCTTCGGCGTATCCCGCCTAAGTCGGTTGGTTGATGCATATCTCATAAATAAGAGATATCCGATATCAAGACCATAAATAACTTCGGGTTTGGGCCTTCGTAAGCCCAAACCATTACCGTGTTAGCCCATTCTTACTGGGCTCGTGTTAGGAATTGGAAATTCCATGAGAAAGTGTCGGTCACCCCAATTATGGTCTAGCATATATTAGCTCGTAGACTTGTAGTTTGTTACGTTATTTAGTAGTTAATTAGTTAGTTTGTAGCGTAGTTTAGTGTAGTGTAACACCGTGGAGGAAGGACGGGTCTTTACCCACTGTATACCTGATCCACAGGCCGATAGGAGGTCGTTTATTTTGTAAGTATAAATACCCCTTCCATCCATGGAAGGGGTGTGGCTTGGCAATCTAACCTTTCACATTTTTGTTCTACAACTCTCTACCAAGAACACCATCTCTCTACTTTCTCTCTCTAAAATGGCTATCATGTATTTTGATCATCCAAGACCACCCGAATCATCAAACACAATAATATATCGATCCTACAAATGGTACCAGAGCCAAGATTTATTGTGTTATCTTTGATTTGTGTGGTTCTTACCAAGGTTTTTGTGTGTTTTGATGATTTATTGTGGTGTTTGATTCTCGTGTTGACTGTTTTTTTGTATCATTTTTTTTGGTTCAAAAAATGGTCTTACATTATTTTGGGTAAAACTGTTTTTGTGTATATGGTTTTGGTCGAATATTTAAAGTCTTCTTCGTGTCATCCTTATGTCCAAACAGCTGCATCTTTTTGACTTGGAATCTGTGTAATATATTTTTATGGTCATCTGGTCATTTTATCATTGGTCAAACGGGCAAAAAGCATGATCTTTATGTCACTTTTTCTGGGCTTATATGAAAAAATGGTCTAATATTGCTGCTGTTCATGTTAGCGAGTTGTCTCAGGTGTCCAAATTCAATGTACTTACAGTGTAGCGACTTGTGTAACTGGAAAAAGGCTAGCAACTTGTCATTAACCTGTTTAGCGAGTTGGGTCACCTAGCGACTTGTATTTACAGTCGTACCAACTTGTTAAGCATATAGCGACTTGTTAAGCATATAGCGACTTGACATTATTTAATGTCAAGCGAGTTGTTAGCGACATGACATGTTATAGCGACTTATGTCAAGAAAATCTGATGTAGCGAGTTGTGTATGATATGCTAAATGGTAGCGACTTAAGATAACCGTGTATCGACTTGACCACTTGAACACAACACTAATACCAAACCATACACCAAGACATCATGACCTCAGATTCTCAAAACCATCATAAGTCCACTATCTACTGTAAACAAAAAACATATTTACTATAAAAACCAATCTTCATTCAAGACTCAAAACGAATTTAGAAAAGATCTCAGTATTCGATTTCATGTTTCTCAATAGATTCATCAAGACTTTCAAGAGCCAAATAAGCACGAAATCATCTAACCATCATAGATCATTTATGAAGACAAAGCCTCAATTAATATTCGAATTTATCAAAGAAAGACCAAGACCTATGTCTCAATCTTCTTTTTATTCGGTTCTCAATACAAAACGTGTACAAATTAAACCTACCCGAGACCCTTATTAGGTCTTGAAGATCGAGTCAGTCATCATCTTTCATGGAAGTCATCCCAAGACCTCATGCCATCCCTGTGGCTGCGATTTCGAGCCCGTGCCATCCCTGTGGCTAGCTCATAAGAATGAAGGTTCTTTGTTATGAATGATGTGTCTTGTGCTTGTTTCGTATATGATGTGTTAAACGGATTTAAGATGATTGAGAGTTTATGGTTTGATAATTAAGAATGAGATGGGAGAAACTGTGTGGGTAGGAGAAAAGTTAGGAGATGGAGGCGTAACTTTAGGTTTAGGTAATGATTGATAATTAGGGTATCCCACCTTATTTATCCGGTTGTTAATACTTCACATGGATCAGGTATATATTTTTAATTGGACCATAGTTAGATCGGGTGGGTCTTGTCATCTGTTTGGGCTTGAGTCCCGAATATGGTTTTGGACTTAGATCACGAATGGGTTACTAACCATAGATAACACTAGATTGGATTAGACTGGAATGTGTTTTGTTATCCGATTAATCATATTGGATACAAATCGTTAAGACTTGGTGTTATTTAGTATGGTATTTTGGTCATACAATTTCACGGGGATACTAAATTCACGGCTTTGTGTACTTTGTGTTAGACCATGTGGTGTACTAAAACCAAACATGGGCCGTGAGATTATGATCGGATGGTTTATTATATCGGGTATTATTTGAGAATAGGGTCCAAAGTATCATCAAAAATTTTATTCCAAAGTCTCACATATGATAGTTTAGAGTTATTTGGAACGGGCTTGGAATGGAATGTTGGAAGCTTAGATTTGGCTTATCATGGGTTGTGACTTGGATTATGTTGGAAGATATAGTAACTTCATGGACCGTGCCTCGATTATTTCTTGTAATCAAAGTTTGGGCCATACACATGATTGGGTCGGATGGATTTTTCTCTAAGAATTGGATTATATGAGTCTTGGATTAAATGAGATTCGTTGAAGAAATTCGTGGTAATGAGATTTGTTGAACATACTTGATGATGTGATTTTAAGTTGTCGATGAGATTTGATGATGAGTTATGATGCTGAGATTCGTTATGATTATGAGGTTTGATACTTTGGTATATACATTTTCATGGATAATATTTCGTCATGGCTTGAAATTGTTTATTTGAACTAAGTTGACTACGGGGTTGTTTGTACGGTATTTCTTATTTGGATTTGAAGTGAGGTTTTCCGGGCAAGTTTACTTATTTCGTCTTCTTTCTTTCTACCCTTCCGCGAAGATGACTTGTTTGGGCGTTTATAGAGGGTGATAAAGACTTGACTATTTAATTACGGTTGTGACTCTTTCTCGACCCACAACGTAACTATCACTTCGGTGTCTCACGCAGTTGAGGATACGTCAAGAGGTTTTGTACATTGGGTACACCGTTTCTTTTTCACAATGATTAGTACAAGCTTAAGTAACAAATCTGGGGAATTTTTCATCATGTTCAAGATTGGTATATCAAACTTACTTCTTCTTGTGGTCACTGCAATAGCCGACAGAATGCGTGAATGATGTGTTTACCAAAGTGTTGATTGGATGGTTAATGATATTGTTGATGTTGGATTATGAACCGTTGATGAACCACTGCATGTTCCCCTAAAACATATATTCACCGAAACCAAAGTTGTCGTAACACATTCAAGCTGTCATTGCTTACGGTTTTGTCTTGATTTTGTAAAATCCCACGAAAGAACCTATTTCTCGGTTTAAATCATAGATTTGTAAAATCCCGTGACAATGGAAACATCTTGGTTAAAGTAATGTGCATTTCCGGATCTATCTTGCGGTTTATTCTTGGTTTTGTAAAATCCCGCGAAAGAAACTATTTCTCGGTTTAAACCATAGAATTGTAAAATCCCGTATTGATGGAACCATCCTGGAGAAAGGAAAGCGTTCGTCTGAATCTTATCCGATGTTGGTGCTACGGTTTCTGCTTCGAAGAAGGGATAAAAGAGTGTAATTCAGGAATTGGGTGTTTATTTGGATTGTCTTCATGGCAGTTTGGTTATTACATGGTTTTACGGGGATATGTGCATTTAACCATGGTCGGGATGTAAACCATTATCATAGTTCACTTAAAACGTTAAAGGAGGCTAGATGTGAGCTTTTAATCAGAAGATGTGACAACGGAGTTAATTCAGTGTTATTTATTTGAGGTTGAAGTGAAATATCACGGGCAAGTGTAATTAGTATCTGAAGGTATCGGGGATGGTTGGATGAATATTCTTCGAGATCCTTGTTCGAGCTTATTATCAAACACGAAGACTTAGAAATCTAGTTATTGTTGGGTGACTTTTACCTTTTCTTTTACCACTTGGGGGAATTGGGCTTTTACCACCACAAAATAACTATCACTTTAAGGAGTTATGTTGTAGTGCTCAGTGTCACATTCAATTGTGGATTTTCAAGAGGTAATGTACGTCTTATACCTGATGGTTGGTTGGTTGAAGAGTATAGAGTACATAGAGAGTACTTAGAGATGCTAATGGAAATCGGCACCGCTCTTTATTACATATGTGCAAGTTTAAGTCACGAGTTCGGGGTAGTTTACTTCAGGGTCAAATTCATCATATTGAGTTTTCTCCATCAGTTGTCACGAAAAAGAGCCTACTGAATGATAATGGGTTTGATTACATGTTTTGCCAAAAGATATTGAAAAGAGAGAGATTATGACGTTTGAATTATTCAGTTCAAACCTCGTTCTCTAAAGAAAAGAAAAGTGTACGTTTCAGTGCGCTTTATCTTCGAAAGAAGAGAAATCTTCTTATGACGTATGAACACAACAGTTCATGCCTCGTTCTCTAAAGAAAAGAAGTGTGTACGCTTCAGTGCGCATTATCTTCGGAAGAAGAGAAATCTTCTTATTATGACCATTCTCATCAACAGGCTTCATGCTTTTTCCATGCTCTTCAGTCACCAAGTGAACCGGGCTACTGTTGATTGTGTTCTGATTCCACTTGCTCAACTATAATGACGATGGCGAAATCATGTGCTAATTTTACAGAGGAGAAGTGTGAATAGACTACATTTGTATGACTTTCACTTGTTTAATCAAGAATGGCATCTTCGTATGCAATTCTTGAGGGGGAGAAGAAGTGTGAATTTTTTGCATGGTTGATTGATATTTGTGAATAAATGGTCAAACGGCTCCAAACTCATGTAAGAACCGAGCTTCTTATTATCGGGTCATCTTTACATGATGTTTCTTCTAAGAGCCGTTGGTCGACATCTTCTCATGGACTGATGAGTTTAACGACAAAGTGCTTCCGGTTAATGCTTCACGAGCACATCAACATGATGATCCCGAACGACCTTCTGTTCTTGTTTGATGTGATTGCTTGCTTGGTTTTACCATTTCGTGTGTTCGTTGCGGGCTGATTGCTAATTTCCTTGATGAACATCTTTCTGTTCTTGTTTGATTGGGAGGGATTTTAAGTTAAGGGGATTTGCAAGATGTAAGTTAATCGGGATGCTTTTTGGTGTGATGAAGATGTTAACTATCTATTCCCCAATTGGACAATCTTGAAGAAGGTCGAGTCTACAGTCAGTTTTACATTTTCTGCTACATGTTAGAAGACTAAAGACGAGTTGCATTTGATTATTTAAAGACTTCTTCTTAATCTGGGCATTTATCAAACAGATTGTCGGTTTAAGGGAGAGCACTAATTGAGGGAGAGTGAAAAGTCAAATTTAATCCCCAATTAGACTTGCTCATATTTTTCAGCAAGTTGATTCTCACAGATACATCTGAGCTTATGATGTTCTTCTTAACAATTTTCTAGTATACGGGCTTATTATTTGTTGCTGATTCTGAAGTATCAAAACCAGAAAGGGGCAAGGAGACAAGCATTTAAACGCGAGTAAACTTGATGAACTTAATTCTTCTAAGTGATTGAAGATATCCCGGGAAGACAAATGTTATTACCACAGAGAAACTCAAGGTTTGACTCATGACGAGTAAACTTGATGAACCTAATACTTCTAAGTGATTGAAGATATCCCGGGAAGACAAATGTCATTACTGCAGAGAACTCAAGGTTTGACTCATGGCGTTTAGTGCTCTTATTCCAACTACGTGGGGGAAGAGATGTAAGAGAAAGTTTCTGAAGATAAAAGAGGTACACAAGTATGACATATTCAGGGGAGATAAATGTATAACATGAGGGAGAGAGATTGTATACATTGGGGATGCTCAGTTGTCTCACTTGAGTGCTTAATCAGTGATTCAGAGATATAATCACTTATTTCGGAGTTGCCATCCGTAGAGATTGTCATCCGCAGAGATAATCAGTGATTCGGCATGCTTCTTCAATATTATCGGTTATTCTTTCCTTGGGAATGTGTGTACTTCGGGTTCTTGAGCTTCATACACGATCATCAGGGAAGAAAAATGTGAACATTGGGTAGGTGTTTTCATTCCCCTTATAATGTGTATTCGGGAGAGCTCTTGGGTTTTGGTGTACTTCGGGTTCTTGAGCTTCATACACGATCATCAGGGAAGAAAAATGTAAACATGGGGAGGTGTTTTCATTCCCCTCATGATGTGTATTCGGGAGAGTTCTTGAGCATTATACAAAGAGACTGGCTGCATCAATTCAACTACTTGGGGGAATTGTTCTTTTGACACCTTTTGGAATGGATTGCTTCAGACTTCAGTAGAAAAGAAATATGAGAAGATTGTTTTATGGGTGGGATGATACGTTGCTGTTCTATTGGATGATATTACCCTAAATGGAGAATCTCGGTTATCGTTCTTAAAAGGAGCAGCGTGATTTATGATAATGGTGTGCTTCTCTGTGCACCTGGCTAAGGCAAGCTTGTAATAGAGCTTCGAATCTGCTCATCTAATGGATTTTCGGTTTGGGTGGGAAGCTGCCAAAGTCTCTCTTTCTTAAAGGCTCGGGTTCTATCTTCTATTCTGGAGCCTCGGAAGCTTTGGTGGTGGAAGTTTAAGAGATGACGATTTCTATCTTCTACGACGTGTTGTTCGATATCCTTATCTCGGTACTCGTATCATCATCCTCTTAAACTATATCATCTATTCTATCTTTGTATATATTTATAAGAAAAGAGAATACAAAAATAGGAAACCAGCAAAACAAAATAGAAAAATATAAAACCTACAAAAACCCATAAAAATCAGAAAATTTAAAAATACCAAAAATATGTTTTTCTCAAGACATGTCTTCTGGTATCGATAACATCTATGGTCTTAGAAATGTCATTCAATAATGGCACGGGACCATAGATGAAGACTGTAACCCGCGCTTCAAATTATTTCTTTTCAAAACATGTCACAAACTATGGCTTACAGTTATTTCAGACTGTAACCCGCGCTTCAAATTATGGCTTGCTATTATTTCTGATAGCAACCCGCTCTTTAAAGGAAGGAAAGTGTTGCGCTTAACCAATTTTTCAAATATTTCATGCACTTATCCTAAAACAAAACAAGGAAAGCATGTCGTCAAAAAGACTGCTGTTCCTACACAAATGTTTTTCCGTCTACAATTCTTCAGAAAAATATTTGTTGTGTTTTCAAAATGGTGGTAAATGAGTTGCTTGAAAATCAATCTGATTCAGAGTTTTCGTAAAAATTGAAAACTCAATCAATGACTTCAGCGCTATTAAACTTTTCAGAAAAATAAGTCATTGATTGAGGGGGGGAATGTTTTCAAATTTATATCATCTAACGGGCTTTCTTAATTATCCTAAAATGCTTAATTAAAAATGATGTTAACCTATGTTGAAGGACTAGGTGCCTAGGATATGATTGCTAGGATTAGATGATTAGAGTTTGATGAACACATTATTCCCATACATTTAAATGATCTGATTGATATGTTGCATTGACTTTTATTAGTCGATTGTTGTTTGGGTGATGTCGACCACCATATATCTGTGTGTGTGTTCACTAACGTATGCAGGTATATTGGTATATAAGAATGTTCTCGATCCGGATCGCACAATTGAAGATGATTGGATGCCGAAAGGAAAGGGTAACTATATCTTGGGTTGACAAATGAAGAAACGGAGCTTAATTGGACTTCTATGGAAAGTTGGCATGAATGCAACGTAAGAGGTCTCACTGCATCAGCAGATGGTTTTCTTCATCATCAAATGAAGAAACGGAGCTTAATTGGACCTCAGTTGGCATTAAAAATACAACGTAAGAAGTCTCACTGCATCTGCAGACGGTTTTTCTTCCAAGCCTTACAGCATCAACAACAAAAGTGGCTCATCCACCTAACGTATCTTTGTGCAGGATACCATTTTTAAACAATTTTGAATAATTTGATTAAATTGTTTTGAAAATGGAAAAATATTGTTTTGAAAATAAATTGAACTAAATTTTGAAAATCACCGGACTTCTTTTTATCAAAACCTAAGTCACTCAATTATTGACTTCTGTCATGGATTGAGGGGGAGAGTGATTTAAAATAAAATATTTTCAAACGATATTTCTTCACAAAAGTTCCGTTTTGTACGATAATAAGTGGTGATCTAAAGATTTAATGTTATGTCATGGTATGATTTTTCTTTTAAATCAAGGTCTTTCAAAATGAAATTTTTTCTGTTCTTGTTTGATTGTGAAATTGTTTTATTTTACTTAAAGATCTCTTAAAACTATCATACCTGACACTAACAATCTTTAATGTCTAAATCTGTTCCTTATTAATCATTTTTCAAAATTAAATTTTACCACGTCTTTCCCTAAAACTTTTCTAATTGATTGAAATCAGATGGGATCACAAATCTCAAATGGTTTGATATTTTTGATCAGGAGAGAGATCGTGATTTAAATCTCAAATCTGTTTTTAAGGAATCAGTTTTAGTCCTTTATAGGCACTCCTGCCTCCATGTGCCAAACGATTTCAAATACACAATGCACATGTTGAGGAGGAGGATTTATCCAAAACAAGATGAGTATTTAAATCAGGCACATTTTCTCCCATGTTTTCTAAACCTTATTAAATCACTTGGGATCCAAAATCTCAAAGGGTTTGATATTTTTTATCAGGGGAGAATTTGTGATTTAATAATGAAATTTGATAAAAGGTGATCGTTTTGATTCAAATGTGCATGCTGCTCTCCCTTGTGTCCTAAACGCTTTCGAATCTCGAAGCACATATGGAGGGGGAGCATTGCAAAAGCAAATAAACTATCAAGGTACAAAAGCTTTTTAAAGTGATTTATAAAGTACCTTGATTGAGTTTTCAAATGGTTTTCTTAATGGATTTTGTGATCGTGGGTGTGCTTCAAAAGAACTCGTTTCTCGATGTGATAAAATGATTTCACTTAACCTATGCACATATTGAGGGGGAGAATTTTACCAAGAAAATCAAATGGCTTTTTCGTATGAAATTGTGATCAAGAAATTGTTTCAAAGAACTCTTGCCTCCATGTACTAAACAATTTTAAATCATATGCACATGTTGAGGGGGAGCATTTCTAAATGATCAAAACTATTAAGGTACAAAATGCTTTGATTTTATATCACAAGTACCTTGATTGATTTTCCAAATGATTTTTCAATTGATTTCAAGGAAGAATGAACTGTACCAAAAGACCGACCATTTTACTTTACGCATGGAGTTATAAGGATGGTGAGGTTAGGTATTAGTTCCCACGACCCGCCAGAACTGGAGGGATCTACCCAGGAACAATCCACTAGATAGTGTAGAGTCCTAAGGTATATTGAAAAAAAGGAGAAAAGTGAGATTTGGGAAGAGTGCTGACTGAGATAGAGCTAGAACTGGAATAAACCCAACAAGGTTCTAGTTATGAAATCTTGGTAAGCACTGAAGGGGTTGAAGAATGAAAAAGAAATGAATATGAAAAGGGTGAAAAGAAATAGCCCTCCAATAATTCAACCTTAGGGCAGTAACCGGGTTCAATACATATGTTACTGGTGTTTACTAAGGTAACACCGGTATTGAAGACAAGACGTCATGGACCCAGTGACGCACTGCACTAAACTACCCAAGCTAATCAAGTTCCTCTTAAAAGGGCTTATTTCATTCTCACGGGGAACCGACATTGTCTATCGACTTTCTCTTAGAGATTGTTGATATTGAAGAAGGAGACCCTCTCCCTAGTCTCCGGCATAGGAAACCAAATGTGCACGATTGAGTCTAGAGCCAAGAGATCATCCACAATATCTCATTAGGACACAAAATTAATGAAGACTTGTTGTTTCACACAATATGGAAAGTAAGTATATTTTTAGAGTCCTACGCATTATCCTTGTGGTATTGCCAGAACATCCGAGTGATATGAAAATATTCACGATGAAGATGGAAATCCTTCTAGAGCCAACATCAAAAAATCTCTTGGTGGGTGACATGTGAGATCTTCTCGTAAGATCAAGCTTGTGACAACTGGATAGAAAAAATGGGGCGATTCATTCTTGAATCAACCTTGGTCCAGGAAATGAATTGACGAATACTTTTGGAAAAATCGTTCGATGTGCAAACCTTCTTTTCTCTAGCACGTCGAATGTGTATTCATGTTTCAAACCCAAAAAGTATCTCTGATTGAAAAATACTTTTAGAAATACCGTTCGATGTGCGAATCTCTTCTTTTCACTAGCACATTGAATGTGTACTCATTCTCTAATACAAAAAGTATTTTGATTGAAAATTGATCTTTCTCATAAAACCTTCGTCGTATTGCAAAACTCATTCTTCAAGCAATACACGATTGTTTTCAAATCAATGTTTCATCAATCAGTGAATCTCAATTCGCTGGTTCACTCACTCCGTGTTGTCTTCTTTGAGACGTTCCGGTTTGAGAACGGCTAGAACAGCTGCGAAACCCTATCAAGGAGATTCTTAGGAATCCTACCTGATCACATGCAGTACTTGTACTGATCAACGGGGAATCGTGGGCCGTGTACCTTAATTCAACGAAAGTGATCAAAGACACTTTCGTGGGTTTTATTGCTAACTGTTGTTTGCAGGTACATTTGGACGGTTGCAGCTGATCAGAATTGAGGAGTCAATCCAAAGCCGCATGCTCACATCATCCACACTTAATTGAAGAAATCATGACTTATGCATATCTATAGAACCTGGCTCAGATATTTCTATACTATGTTCCTGCTGCGCTGCTGCAAATATCTTGAACCAGTAAAAGCTTCCGCTACTCTGATGGAAATATGTCATGTTCCAGAAAGTGTGAGCATGTCGGTCTGAAAGTCACAACATCACATGATGGCAACACAATAAAGGGTGATCCAGAGATTTACTATGGCTGATGATCTCAAAGAAAGCTCGAAGATCATCAAAGATGTGGATCAGTTAAAGGCCTCCACTTAAAGTACAAATCAATACGTACTTTGAAGAATCGCTACTAAAGCACAAAGATGCAGAAGTTGAAGAATTCAAGTCTACGAGCTCAAGACTAAAGACAAAGATATAATGCTAGGATACAAAATGTATTTCATGGGGTGACCTCCCTTAGGGGGAGATTGTTAGGAATTGGAAATTCCATGAGAAAGTGTCGGTCACCCCAATTATGGTCTAGCATATATTAGCTCGTAGACTTGTAGTTTGTTACGTTATTTAGTAGTTAATTAGTTAGTTTGTAGCGTAGTTTAGTGTAGTGTAACACCGTGGAGAAAGGACGGGTCTTTACCCACTGTATACCTGATCTACAGGCCGATAGGAGGTCGTTTATTTTGTAAGTATAAATACCCCTTCCATCCATGGAAGGGGTGTGGCTTAGCAATCTAACCTTTCACATTTTTGTTCTACAACTCTCTACCAAGAACACCATCTCTCTACTTTCTCTCTCTAAAATGGCTATCATGTATTTTGATCATCCAAGACCACCCGAATCATCAAACACAATAATATATCGATCCTACAGCTCGAGTGTTAGTAGCGTCCATTGGTCGGGTTCATGACCCGAATACGGACTATACGTCATCAATTTACGAGTCTTTAAGTTAGACTCAGACCCTCGGGGCTACCAGTGCTTGTTGGTCATTTTGTAGATATGGAAATCTCCACGTTGGATCCAATTTATCAGATTCTCATCCCGCTTGTAGTCCATCCCTAGTTCTAAACATCCCGAGTAAAAATTATTGATCTTATGGTAAGGGTGGTCAATACCCTTGACCTTATATTCATCACTAATGTCGAGTAGTGGCTGAGCATGGCTTAACTGCCTTTTTGTCCATTTTTAAAATTTGTAACAGTCCATGGCATTTTAAAAACTGTTGTATCGTCCCCAATCTTTAACCATACCAGCCCTTCTTTCTCATTTTTTTTCTAGCCCATATAGCTCTTTAAAAGGTTTTCCGAAAATTACTCTGGTTAACCCATCTCCTATGAAGTCGCTAACGTCATCCAAAACTACAAAGTCCACCAGAAATGAGTGAGTCCCAACAAAGACACTGATGTTTGTTGCAATACCTAGGAAATTGTTTCCTCTATATTCGAGTTCTTTTTTCATAACCTGGTTGTAGCATTCCTTAGAAATGATGTTAACTGGGAACTCTGTGTTGATGAATGGATGGAAATCAATGAACCTAATTTTGCAGGAAATTTTCAGATAATGAGGGTTTCTATGATGGATTCGAGCTCCCATCTCATAAAACTTTGGTTGGTCAGGTTTTGTAAGAGTCTTTTCAGAGTTACTCCAAGGAACCATTTCGATGTCGCTAGAGAAATCATCGGCACTAACCCCTAGGTCTTCTTCTTCAAAATTTACGAACACATCAAAATCCTTTCCCGAAGCTATCTCGCCAAGATTTCTAGGAGTTTTCGGAGAGTCACTAAGAAAATCCTCTAATGCATCGCCAAAATCACCAATGGGGTCAATTGCACAAACTTTTTGAGTGGATAGAAGTTCATTAGGTCTAAATGTGTCAATTTCCCCGTTAGCCTCGAGAGTTAATTTTCGGGCGAACACATCCACCATTGCATGGGCAGTAGCAAGCATTGGTCTTCCTAAGATAATAGGTATTCTGTTGTCTTCAGGAATATCCAGAATCACGAAATCAACTGGGAAGAAAAATTTATTTATTTTCGCCAAAACGTTCTCAACGATACCCAAGGGTGACTGCATCGATCGATCGGCCATTTCAATCTTCATTTTTGCTGGCTTTAGGTCTCCAATACCCATATGTAGGAACAATGAACGAGGCATTATGCTTATGCTCGCTCCAAGATCAGCTAGGGCATTACACATATTGAGACTCCCGATCAAGCAAGGGAGAGTGAAACAACCAAGATCTTTTTCCTTCTGTGGCAGTTCATTTCTTAAAACTGCTGAACATCTCTCGTTAAGTTGAACCGTCTCATCGGAATCGTTGCTTAATTACTGCAAAATATTATTATGATCAGTTTTAATGGAATTAATAAGAGGGACGTTTACCGGTAGAGCTTTGTCTAGAAGCGAGAGTTTCTCCATGTTGATTCGTCGCTTAACCTTTTCCGAAAAGGTAGTCGGCTCTTCAAAGATTGTTTCCACCATATTGACAACTTCCTCTTCCCGAGCAGCTAGGTAATCTGTGATGGCTTGCGAACCGAACATGAGCTCACACTCTTCTCCAATCCCTTAATCTGATCTTCATGAGTTTTGAGAAAAGTGATTGTGTTTTCCACGAATGTCTTCATCTCCCAAATACACTCTTAACCTTCTCAATCCTACAGGCTTCAGCTTCTTTTTCCCTTTCCAGCCTTCGCTTTTCGAAATTTTTACCATAGTTGTATTCTTGCTTCGTCAATGTTTTCATTACCTTATGATCAAAATTGTCTCTTGGTCTGTACCCTGTCTCCATATGCCATTTGTAGCAATGTTCAAAAATACATTGAATACATTCCAAGGCTTGGTCAGGGGTCATGCTAGGAATAGGTCTAGGAGAATCGAGTAATTCCCGTGTTAGCGAATTAATTCCCCTGCAGAAGACATAGACGATTTGATGTTTGTTCAAATCATGAGTGGGACATCGATAAA
Organism: Chrysanthemum seticuspe; assembly: GCA_019973895.1. Lineage (NCBI taxonomy): Eukaryota > Viridiplantae > Streptophyta > Magnoliopsida > Asterales > Asteraceae > Chrysanthemum > Chrysanthemum seticuspe. The sequence continues at coordinate 151,357,195 of BPTQ01000005.1, read as the reverse complement.
GTAGCTCATTAAATATTTCCCATGCCCGATAAAGCGTTTCTTCTCCTTCTTGAACGAATTGATGGATCTTACTAAGAAGTTTAGCCATTTTTTAAGGAGGGAAAAATTATTGGACGAATTCTCTTTTTAATTTATCCCATGCTCCTTTACATTCGTTAGGGAGTTTGTTGTACCATCTTTTCGCAGTTCGTGTAAGAGTCATAGGAAAAATTCTTGCGGTAACCGAATAGCTCGGGATGCTCCGGACGCTGAAAAGAGATGATAAGTAGAGTACTTCTTCTACATGATTCTGAACATCCTCATTTTCATCTCCTGAAAACTTAAGCTTGTGTAACTCTTGAATAAATTGGTCCGGAATAGAGTATTTTTCCATACTAGAATCCTGTGTGAAGGCTCGTTGGCAGTTCTCATTTGGTCGCTCCAAATACTGCTCCATGGTTAATTCTTCGATATTATTTTCATCAATGACTTCCTGTTCTGCATCAGACTGCTGGTCAGATTCGTAAAACGAAAAGATGTTATGAATAGGAACAGGAGAGTAAACTTTTCTTGTCCATAATTGTTTCTCCGGATCATCGAATGGGGTGGCCAGAAATGGCCTCGAGCTTCTAGTCTTGTATCCTGACATTTAAGAGAAGAAAGAAAATAGACTCAATGAAAAATCCTAAAATAACTCCTCGGCAGCGGCGCCAAAAACATGATGCAGGTTTTACTGACCAGGTTTTAATATTTATAATGTCTCGTTATACCTATAGTCTATCCTAATGCACTAACGGGCAGTGTACCCGGTCGTGTGTAGTGTAGTATTCGGTAAAACCGAGGTCTTCCCAAGAGTTATGTGTGTGGATCAATACTAAGTCTAGGTGTCACAGATTTTAATATGATTATGATATCGAATTAACTAATAAACTACTAAATCAAATAAAGGCAAAGGTGTAATCAATAGAGGAGAATGGTGTTAACCTAGTTATTTATCCTAGCTAGTAATGTCTACGTATAATTACTTCCAATTACTTCAGGTGGGGTCAAAGTCGAGAGGACAACATTTGGTCAGTTCGCCCCAACCTATCAACAAAGATGCCACCACTGGAGAAGTCAGGTGTCCCCTCATAAGTCCAGTTGTTCCTGGTCCCCTAAGCCGAGTCATTAAGTTCCGCTACATGCTAGACTTATAATAGTGTGTTCCCGGGCGCTAGCATCTTAGACACTCACCCCCTAATTCTTAAGTTCGTCCAAACGGTAGGTGATCAGTTGGTCAAATCGCACAAGTAGAAAGGGTCGTCAGTTGGTCATATCTTACCCTTCCCGTCTCAGTCTACTCACTTAGGGTCATTTGGTCATATCTCCTAAGCAACTAGCCTCTACCGCCATTCAAAACTACCGAAATAAGGGTAGCTACCAATAAACTATGCATGCATACACTTAGAAATAATTATACGGAAGTAATGTAAACGCAAACAAAAAAATTACGAAATCATAACTAGGCCAGCTCCAAGAGGTGCTTAGCCAATCATATTAACCATACAAATCAATTCAATTTTTAATGTTACGAAATACATGAATCGAAAGTAAAGAAAAGATAAAATGCTAAAGCTTATCGTAGGGGAGTGATTTCTCCCTTGGAGATAGCACCGTATGCTCCTCTAGATCTGCCTTTGGCTTCTTCCCATGTTCTCTGATTGTTGTGTGTGAAATGGGATGCTTTGAAATGCTGGAAATCGTAGGGTATTTATAGGCCAGATCTTGGTTATGGCGTAACTATAAAAAGAGTTACGCCGTAATCATCTATTTCTTCGTAAATTGCACTAGATCTGATGGTTACGGCGTAACCTTAGAAGGGGTTACACCGTATTCTTCAATAAATCTTGGTTACGCCGTAGTTGATGCATGAGTTACGGCGTAATTATCAGCGGCGCGGAACCTCATTTGACCTAATATGGTTACGTCGTAATCTTTAGGGAGAGTTACGCCGTAATCTTCTGATAAGTTGGTTTTCTGAGTCACGCTTTAGTTACGGCGTAATGTGAGAGACGAGTTACGCCATAACTTCTTCAAAGTGAGCATACTATGATAAATCTTCAGTAACTCTCCAATTCCGCGTCTCTTTAGCTCCAATGCTCGTAATTTACCTGAAAGTGGAATATAATAGAAAACAAGCGTAAATCCATATAAATGATATATATTACAAGCATTATCGGGGGAAATTGACACTTAATATTCAGGATAATTTGATGTTATCAATTTATATGTGCATTTTTGAATTAAAACTATACTATCTAAAAAATAATAATAAATGTAGTATTAAAATGTTCTGGAAGATACATTAGTAAAATCTTTGTCGTGTGTACATTATACATTAACAATTGTAATGCTTGAAAAACACATTAATGACATATTGAAAATTTGAAGAGAAATTGTGCTAAATGCATTATATGTAATATAGAATGTGTAATATGTATAAAATCAAATAAATTACACTCGTGGCGTCTTTGAATCATTTGCTTCTAAAATATTGTCCTTTTTTTTAAAGACCATTTTTTGATTTTGTGGTTAATTTCATAAAACATAACTCTAAAAGTTATTTAGATTAGTTCTCGAGACACTCTTACGATTTAATATATATATATTTTTTAACTTTGTAGTCTAGCTAGTATGCATTTTAAAATTCTATTGATTTATATATGCATTGTTTCATTAAAAGCTATATTAATTCAAAAAACTAAAAAAATAATTGAAATATTAAAATATTATGGAAGATAAATTAGTAAAAGTTACGTAATGTGTACATTGCATTAACAGTTCTAATGCTTAAACAACACATTATTAACATCTTAAAAAATTAGAATAGAGAGTGATAAATACATTATATATTGTATAGATTAAACCCATATGATTAATAACTTTCAAAATTTTACGATAGTGATCATAGAACTGTAGCTTTAGAGTGATAGTATTAACTAGATGCGATAATATTAACGGCCTTAACCTATTACTTCGTAATTTATTACCAGGGATCTTTAAATACACCAAGACCCGTGTCAATTGAGCCCCGAACCTGGGTAATTGGGACTTAATTAATCTTCAAAGACTAGCTTCCGACAATCGGGCACTAGGAGCATTCGATCTCTAAAATATCTTGTTACCAACTGTTTGTGTCGTTTACTAAGTAAGATTTAGGTTGAACAATATTATCTCCAATCACCTTAAACAGCCATATTTAAAACCTTAGTTAAAAAGGATGATCAAAATTTGACTAAAGTGTTTTTAATATTTATAAGTAAGTGTCGAAACTATCATTTTGGCAACTCTAAGGCACTACTACAAGACAGTGCTTTAGCGACGGCTGTTTCTGTCGGAAATTCGTCGGTATAAGTGGTTTCCGACAGATTTGTGACAAAAACAATGCGTCGCATAATCTATGGTCGGTAATTAGCTTATGTTGGAATTCTGTCAGAAACAACGAGGAATATATTCTGTCGGAATTCCGTTGGTAATGTTTTCCGTCGGAATTCCGTTGGTAATGTTTTCCGTTGGAATTCAGTCGGAATATATTCTGTCGGAAAGTCGTCGGTAAAAAGTCTGTCACAAATCAGTCAGAAAATTGTAAATTAAAATTAATGAAATAAACCGCTATTTAAATAGCTATTCATGTCCTGTATTTAAATAGCTGAAATACATGAAACCATTAAATTAAAATGATAATCAATAATTAAACATAAAACCACTGAAACGATATGTGGAAAACTAGAAGGGGGGGTTGAATAGTTTTACCAATTAAAACTTCCTTTTAAACTATTTAGATTGACTTATGTCAATCTATTTGGGTGTGTGTGTTGGATGTTTGATAAACAAGCATATAAAGATAAGTAATGAAAAGATAAGGGTAAGAAGCACAAAACCACAACACGAGTATTTATAGTGGTTCGGCTACAAGGACACCTTCCTTGCCCTACTCCACTCTCCGAGTCACCTACTCGAGAGTTCATAAACACTACACCAATCTCCTTATGGCGGAGAAGCCTTCACAACGTCGCTTAACCTTTTTCCGGTACAAAGCTAAATACCGAGTTCTTTCACACCAAGGCGAACCACACCTAACACAACGTCGCCTACCCTTTATACGGTGCTAGGCTAACCACCGAGTTCTTTCACACCAAGGAGAACTAATCCTATCACAACGTCGCCTACCCTTTATAAGGTACTAGGCTAAGTACCTAGTTCTTTCACTCCAAGGTGAACTACACCTTCACAATGTCGCCTACCCTTTATTAGGTACTAGGCTAAGCACCTAGTTCTTTCACTCCAAGGTGAACTACACCTTCACAACGTCGCCTACCCTTTATTAGGTACTAGGCTAAGAACCTAGTTCTATTGCAATGGAGGAACTACTACCACACTACACCAACGACTAATCCCTAAGGAGATCTACTCCTTTACAACATCATCAAGGATATCAATATCCTTGGATCTAATACTATTCTATCTTGTACATCGAAACACACCATATCGAATGTACATCTAAGGCACCTTTCACTAATGCCTTTGACTAGATCTACAAGACACCTTTCACTAATGTCTTGTGTCTTCACTTCTAAGCATCTTTCACTAATGCTTCTTTGTCTTGACTTCTAAGCACCTTTCACTAATGCTTCTTGTCTTGACTTCTAAGCACCTACCACAAGTGCTTATCCTATAGACGATAGATACCCATCACTAATATCTTCGTCTTGACACTTGAGACATCTTTCACTAATGTCTTCAACACTACACTTCTTAGAAGAAAGAAAGAGATCATCAACAAGAGGACTTCAATAGCCTTGATGATGAGGAAGCATGGCAACTCATGGACTTGAGCTTGCTCAACTTCAAAGGTGGTGATCTTGCCTTTAAGAAGAACCTAGAAGATCACACAAAAACAAACTACAAACATAGATCTCTTGGATCTAAGGTTAGTGAGATTTAACTCAAGGGAGAAAGTGTGTTAGAAAGGGATTGAAAGGGATGAAAACCAATGAAGAAATGGCTCACTATTTATAGAGGAAAAACCTCTACTGTTCCCCGGATCCCACGAATCCCTACCACAAGGGATCCGGCTAGCACAAATCTAAGGATCCGTGGTACGCTCCTCTTTGTCCATGGGTATTTTTGGTTATGGGTCATGGGTCATGGGTCATGGGTTATGGGTTGATCCATGGTTTTCTTTCTAGATACAATGTATCTTAAGGATACAATGAACTTGGTTAAGTGGTATAAATAAAACCATGGGTTATGGGTCAAAACCATTTGCTAGTTTTTACCTATTTAGTATATACTTGTTTTTACCCATTTTAGTATATACTTGTTTTTACCCATTTTAGTGTATACTTAGTTAAGTATATGTTATCCCAATATGTAAATAATAGTTGTTAACATATGTATATCTAAAGCATAAAATCACTTGTACTTGTTTCAGTGTTTTATGTGAAAGCGTAAGTGTGTTAGAAAACTATTAGTTCAAACCATTTACGTATTTTATTTGTTTCATTAAAATGATCTTACTTTTGTTATCGACAAAACATTAGAAGATCGTAAAATATAAATAAACATTTTTACGGCTTATTTGTATTAACAATCTCCCCCTTTTTGTTGATGACAAAACATAAGATTATTTTAAGAAAAAGCTAAAATTCGTAAGAGTTTGAATTTGTAGTTTTTACTTTCTTCTCCCACTTTTTGTCGAAACAAAAAGAGCTTTGAAAGAAAGCAACACTTTGTTTTTAAGAAAAATGTGTGAAAAATAGAAAAGAAATAAGAAATAAAAAGCAAGTAATGGGAAAGGATCTCGTCGTTACTCCCCCTTGACGAGTCCATCCCTAAGTAAGGGCGTCAAGAAAGTAATGCTAATCTAGTTCATTTGCAATTATTTGCAAAAGATTACGTCTATGTGACGGGTGTGCTCCCCCTAGATGATTGCAATTTTGCAACGGGAAGTCATGAGATATAAATCTAAGATTGCAAGTAATTTTGCAATGTATTGTTTTGACACCAAGCTCCCCTTAGCTTTAGGGTGTCAAAATCTTCATGTGTTAATTGAATAACTTCAAAACAAAGGTTAGAAAACAAGTATAATTCACAATTTCTTGTAAATGTGGTCCAAGTTAGTAGGAAAATAGTTTCCTGTATCACGGATCCCACGGTTCCCTCCTAGTAGGGATCCGTCTAGGCAATTCTGAGGGATTCGTTTGGCTGATGAATAAAATCAGCAAATGGTGGTATAACAAGAAATGTTAATACCAAAATGAAATAAGGATTATATCAAATACTCATATACTCAGAAATATAGCAAGTAGCATGTAATTTCATTTAATAAAACAAGAGTTATGATATACATGACTCTAAAAATAAGAAAATAGACAATACATGACTAGGAATTTCTTAGACCAACTAATGCTTGATGCTAGGACACCACTAAAATTCTTCTAGCTCAAGTTTTGTTTAGGTTTGATCTCGTCGAAACGTTCGAGGAGATGATAGAACATGAAACGTTGGTCTTCTCGTACTTCATGTATCAAACTTTCAACATGTTGACAATGATAGCAATCTTTGTCATGGCTAGGTAGTGGTGGTGGATGAAATGAAATGGCTTGATGCGAAGGATCAAGTGAAGCGGCTTGTGGAGCTTCAAACGATGAAGGGATTGGTGGAGGTGCATTTGAGAATGCCTCGACCAAGAATGATGGTGGTGGTAAAGAAGTGTCAACTTCCATATGGTCGGGTGGTTGACTTTGATGATTTCTCATAATCCAAATAGGATTATATGATGGAGACGGCAAAAAGGAAGCCGGAGCAAGTGTTGACTCAACACCTTGATTTTGAACCATTATTCCTCCTAATGAGGAGAACGTTGTCGGCGGAAGCGGATGAGACGGCCTAGGAGGCAAGTCCTCTAAATTCTAGAGGTGTGGTGATGATAGTGGTGAAGTAAATGAAATAGCTCTAGGAACCAATGGTGATGGTTTAGTGGAGATGATATTGTTTGGCCTAGGAGGTATGGTGGTGTTTGGCATAGGTAGTTTTGTGGGTACTATCCTTTTAGGAATTGGTTTGATTGGATGATGAAGGATTCTATCATTTGTTGGCTTGACCGAAGATGATTCGGTTGAAGAGATTTCGTGTACAACACGAACCTTTTTCATGGGTGGTTCTTTGGTGGATACGTTACTACTTGGGGTTTTCCTCATGATGAGATGATTTCAAGAGGTTGCAAGAGCTGAAAGTTAGGATGAGAGTGATGACTATGGAGGTCCTAAAAAGATGGTTTATAAAGAAAGAGAATTGGCAAGTGCATTCAAGCCTTAAGCCACTAGGATTCATTGGAATGTGATGATTAACATGCACAAGAGTCAACTTCAGATTTTACACTGATCTAGGAACTCATTTAAGATGAGATGGAGTGTTTGAGTTAGGAAGATGAGTTGAAGTGATTGTTTTAGCAAGATTTGACCTAAACTGTCATCCGGATCCCACGGTTCCCTCCATAGAGGGATCCGTCTAGGCTAATCGGGATCTGGCTCTCAGTAGCTATGAAAGAGTGGAAATGATGTTTCTAAGATCTAAGACCTATATCATCTTGAGTGTTTCAGTCCTCCTAGGTGTTTTAAATGAAGGGGTGCTTAAGTACTTGAAGGTGGTGAGTGATGTAGCTAATGATTATCTTTTATGGAAAGATTTGGGACTTTCATGAGTACCAATGAATGAGCAAGGATGACATTAAAGATGAGAGTGTCAATTGAAGCTAAATGATCCTAGAGATCAGGTTGTGACTTAGGATTGTGTTTTGGAAAATATCCTAAAGGTTTTGAGATGAGAAAACTAGGATTTGATCAACTTTGATCAATTTTGAGGTGAGGATGATTTATGATCAACTTTGCCATAATCGAAAGATTCCTTAAGACTCGATGTGAGGGATCAAGTAGAAAAATGAAGTGTGAGTTTGGGAGCGGAAGAGTAACGGATTAAAAATGAAACGATAGATCTACAAGCGTCTTAGAGTGTGATCTAGGTGAGTTATGAGTAGGAAGAATCTACCTATCTTGATAAGGACTTAATTTTGCCTTACGATACTATGTTTAACTTAGTGTGAGATGTTCTAAGGATGTGTTTGAAATACAATGCTTGCAATTGCATTTTTTGTTTGCTGGATCCCACGGTTCCCTAAAGATAGGGATCCGTCTGGTACAACATTTGGGATCCGTCCATCTGCTAGGCAGAACCTTTACTAAAGGTATGCAATGATCTTGACAATGCATTATATTCCAAGATTAGTTAAAGGAGTTCTAAAACTAAGATATCAAATGTAAGATGTTTTATTTCATGAAGGAAATAGGATTACATTGATAAAGCACGAGTAGAGTAGAATTGATCCTATTTGAAATACTACTAAATTCCTTGAGTGTTTTCGCTAGAAGGATCATTATGTGATTGATGAGTGTTGGTGGAGTCAATAATGAAGAAAGTCTTCATGAGAGATATGTTTAGTGGTTCCATCATCTTGTTCACAAGTACGTACAACGGACTTTGAAATTGAGGATAGAAGTGCATAACATTATGATAGAGGCGTGTCAAGAACATTCCATAATGGATGAGTTTATTCTTGGAGCCTTGAAGATTTGCAATTCGCCTTGCGAAGAATTAGGCGAGATTGTATGGTTGTTGTGTTAGCAAACAATACAACATGTGAGCACAACAAGCGGGAAGAATTTCTCGATTTCCCCTAAGACTCCAAACATTTTCACGTAGGATGAGTGCAAGAGGCTTGTACTCTTCTCGGATATCCCTTGTAAAGATAATGTTTGGATCGGAGTAATATGGTCGAGGTTTGCATATTATGCGATTTAAATCTTCCGGAGAGGGTATGTGTGAACAATATGGACTATTCACTTCATGAGAGTTGAAGAGAGAATCAAGAGACCAATCTTCGGTGAAGGCACATTGTCCATGATTTGGAATCCGGAGGATGTGAGCAAAATGCCCAAGGGTTAGAGTGAACTTTTGGTTTTTGATATAAAACCAAAGGGATAGAGAGCGATCCTCGTTACGAACGAGTTCGACTTGACGTAAGAATTCCATTATGAACCTTGGACATATCTTCTCGTTGATTTCAAGAAGACATTTTAGTCCTATGGCTCGGAAGGAGGTATTGATACCTTCTTCGAATTGTAGAGAGGTGTCTACAATACGTCCTTCATGGAAGTGACGGTTTTCGAGATTATTGAACCCACGGACATGATTGCCAGGTGTGTTGGGCTCAAGGGAGATGTTCGGGGTGTAGACGCTAGTGAGTGAAAAATCAAACTCATATTCATGCGTCATAATTGAACCTATAGAAATGATAAGTTAATGAAAGAACATGTTTGTGATCAACCTATGATAATCTAATGTTTTTACTAGATTTTATTAACAATGGTATTTAACACTTTAACTCACTCAATGTTTTGATTTTCTAGTGGATTTTTAGTCTTGCATGAAAACTGTTTTCCAGTAATACGGATCCCACGGTTCCTTTACAAAAGGGATCCGGCTAGTATATCTTCCGGGATCCGTGGATCTGTAGTAGCAGAAACAGATTTGATAAAAACAAAGGTTTTACAGTTTTTATACCACGAAATATGTTTTATCCTACATTTTCTTTTAGCATGCATACATGACTTCTAATGTATCACGAAAGAATATAAAACATATAAATCAAAAGAAGTGACAAACACATTATGATAACAATAACCTAGATAAACTAGATCATTAATAATATTGCATTTCAATACTAAGGATGATACAAAGGATTGGGTATATAACCCCAATATAGATTAACAACACAAAGTAAATGTCTCCGTATGTGAACTTCATCATAGGGAACACAAGTGCGATGAGTGTTAGAGCGATGAGCACGAGTGCGATGTAAACCATGTTGATGATGGATCTTCTTGGTTTCGATTGAGATAGAATGAGGAGGAAGATGAAGTTTTTTGAATGAGAGGAAATTTTTGAAATTGGAAGATTTGAAAAAATGAGGGTTTGATGAGATGGTCGACGGTGGGAGTATTTATGGGGAAGGAGGAATTTTGAGATTTGTGTTTTGTTTTATTAGAAGATATGATTTTTGGATTAAGTGAGATAAAACACAATTATTATAAACCATGATTTCTTAGACGGAGGAGTGACACATATGTGAGAAAAAGCTTCCTAATGAAGCTACATGTAAAACATGTGTAAACACGAAATCTACTCAAATAAATGCCTAACAAATAACACTTATTTATTAAACTAATATCATTTAGATATAAGTGGAAAGTCATACCTCGAATGCACTTAGGAATGTCTTTACAAATGACACAACAAATGTCACTTAGACGATTCCCGCTCCTTTGCGTTTAAGATACCTTCTTAAGGAAGGTATTCTTGTTACCAAGCGACTCCTAAAGCTTGGTGGGTATGAGCTTTGACTAATCATCATGACAAGGAAGATTAGTACAATTAAATGAAAAAGAAAATAAGAAAAATGTTGTTATCAAGTCAACATCCAAAACATATAGTTTTTGAAAAAAAAACATGGTGTTTGTTTTTATGAAAAACCTTCTTTGTAGTTTTCAATTAACTATGGATCGTATCAAGTTTTTAAAGTACAATCTACTTCAAGAAACTTGGTAACGAAGCTCTAATGCCAATTGTGGAAAACTAGAAGGGGGGTTGAATAGTTTTACCAATTAAAACTTCCTTTTAAACTATTTAGATTGACTTATGTCAATCTATTTGGGTGTGTGTGTTGGATGTTTGATAAACAAGCATATAAAGATAAGTGTTGGAATCACTCCTAAACCTAAATCAAGTGTTAGTAATTCATATGTAATAGTTAGCTTAATTATGGCCTTTATGTTTGTTATTAGCCTTAAGCTTATGTAGAAGGCCCATGAACTTAGGCCCAAGCCCATAGGAGAAAGGAAGGGACTAGGAGTGTTGCCCTAGCTTCCCTCCTATAAATACTCTTGTATAACCCTCACTTGAGGGTTGGTTGTTCAATTTATCCTTTCACTCACATCTTTACGCCTAACCGTCTAAGTCTAACGTGTGTGTGTTTGTTTATTGTTCAACCGGCTCTATCTCTTCTCTATTTCTTTCATTGATGCTTGTGTTGTAAAACTAGTGACCTATCAGTGGTATCAATCGCCTAATAGTTGGGTGAACGCTTGTTTGGTCTACGCGTAGAACATACGCTTCGGCCTTGATACTTTGGTTCGCCTAAAAACACGTTTTTTACACTTTTTAATCCAAGATTCTTGTACTTTCAATGTTTTAAGGTGTTAAAATACTTGTTTTTGGAAAAAGTTTCAAACTTTACGCGTGGATCTACGTTTTTAAGCTAGTTCTTGTACGAGGGTTTCATCCTACGCGTAACAGTTTTAGAAGTTTTGGTTCATCAAGTGTCACACTTTTGTGTTATTTTGGTGATATTGAAACTATCTCATCACAAAAATCTGGTTTAGAAACATCTTTGGGCAAAATCATTTTTACGAGTAAAGCTACGCGTATCAAAACCCTAGTTCTACGCGTAACTTTATCCGTGGTTTGATCTTCAGTTTCGTGGTTTACTCCGTGTTTTCTTGCTTGGATAAGCCTGAAAATACGTCGACTTTGGATATCTTTTGCACTGTGATAGTGTAAAAGATCACTTGGGATAAAACCCTAAACTTACGCATAAGCATAAAGCTTACGCGTAGAAAATCCTACGCATAAGATTCATCTTACGCCTAAGCCTAGTCTTACGCATAAGGTAATCCTACGCCTAAGTTTCTACGCCTAACTTTGTGTCTACGCATAACTTTAGTGTCTTTTCCCTACTTACGCGTAAGCTAAACCTACGCGTAACTCTTGATTGTTACGCGTAACTTTGGTGTTTTTACGCATAAGTGCTACTTGGCTATTGTGATTTCTACGCCTAAGGATACTTCATCAACAAAGGTTCATTCGACTACATAGATCCATTTTTACCAACACAAGTTTTTCAACATGTCACAACCACCATACTCTAACTATTTCCCTTACACTTATTCTCAACGACAACAACAACTAAGTCCACAGCATCAACAATGGAATCAACAACAAGCAATTTATCAACAACAATTTAATCAACAACATACTCCACAACTTGGAGCAATTCCTCCACCACAAATGGTTCAAACACCACCAAGTCTTCAAGTTCAACCCTACACAAATGAATTCAATCAATATCCATCACGGAACACTATGAAGGAACCCACTTAGTTTGCAAAGATGTGTGAAGCTTTAAGCAGCCAACAATCAATTCATGAGGCTGGATCACTTGATAGACCTCCAATGCTCACTCCAGGAAACTACGATCAATGGGTAATTCGGTTCTTTAGGTTTTGTGATCTAAAGAAGCCACATGGAAATTTCTTAAAGAAGGTTATCTTGGAAGGTCCATTTTAGATGCCTACTGTCATTGTACCCGGAGATCCAAATGCTAATCCTCCAAGAGATGAACAAACGAACATTGCTACTGTTGCAGACTTGAATCCATAAGAACTTCTACACTATGAAGCTGATGAGCTTGCAATGCAATATATCCTTTTAGGATTGCCAAACCCAATTCTTCGAAGTGTTGATGCTCAAAAGACTGCAAAGAAAATGTGGGAACACATTCATCTACTTATGGAAGGATCTGCACTCAATCAGGAGGATATGGAATCCAAAATTTACTTGGCTTATGAACACTTCATGATTGAACCTGGAGAGACACTAGAGTCTTATCATCATCGATTTTCAGACATCATAAATGATTTGGATAAACACAACATCATCATGCCTAGAATTGCAGTTAATACTAAGTTCCTGAGTAGTCTTGGTCCTGAATGGGAGAAGTATGTCATTTTTCTCCGTCAAGCGAAGAACATGCATCATTCTACATACGGATTGTTGTATGATTACTTGAAGCCTCATGAAAAGGAAGTTGATAGGGAAAGGATTCTCCGTACTCAAATTGCTTCAACAACAACTCCGGAAAATCAACAACTTGCCTTGTATGCTCAAAACAGTTATTCTCCTCAACCAGCAACTCAACCAACTGCTACAATCACACCATATGATCCTTCACAGCAACAATCTCAACAAAATCAATTGGTTCCATACAACAACAACAATGCTCAAGAACTTGTCAGTGAAGCTAATGAGGAATCTGATCCGTTCGAAGCATTGCAACAAGGATTTGTTATGATTGCTAATGATTTTAGCCGTTATACCAATAAATCCAACAATCGTATTCGTTCCTCATCTAACACACGGAATCAAGCTATTATGAACAATGGACGAGTTAAAGTTCAGAATCATGGTTATGGTCGTTAGATGGGCGGTGGTCAAGGGTTTAATGCTGTGGGTAGGAATAACAACAGAGCTCAAGTGGTGGAACAGGGAAATGCTCAGAATGGGTTGAATGGTCTTCGATGCTACAACTGCAATGAGAAGGGACACCTGGCTAATGCATGCCCAAAGCCGAGGACTAGGGGCAGTGCTTATCACAAAGAGGCTCTTCTTTTGGCTCTTAAGGATGAAGATGGTGGAACTATCACAGACAAAGAACATAGTTTTATGGCAGATGCAGACTCAGATGATGATATGGAGGACTTGCAGGCCAATGCAGCTGTTATGTTGATGGCTAATATGCATGAGTTACACATGAGTGACACAGGCCCAGTGTATGACACTGATGGCTTGTCTCAGGTACCCAAATAAACCATATTTATCTCTGATCTAATATCTCCGCCAACATCTGAATCCGGCAAGGCTCATAATGTTCAAAATGAGTCATCTACATCTCATTCCGACGATTTTGAATTAGACCCCGTAGTTACATTTGACGATCAAGATGACCTTATGGTTTCCTTTGATAATCAAATTGACTCCGTGGTTATACTTGAGGATCTAAATAATGATCATGTTGTGACTCCCGTTGAACAAGCCAAACTTTTGCCTCATCCAGATCTTGATCTCTTACTTACAGACCAGCAATCCCAAATTGAAGAATGTTGTGCATTAAATCAGGACTTAAAAAGTAAAAATGCACTGTTAACCAAGGATTTTGAATGTTTAAAAATGCAACTCAACTTTTTCAAAACTCAAGAAACCCGTGAAAAAGGTTTTGAAGCCGCATTTGCTAAATCTCATCAAAACGAAAAATATTTAGAGAGACAGATGCGTGATCTAGCCGCTTCGAAGAATGCTTTGTTTTCTGAAATAGAACAACTGAAACATGAACATAAAAAGCAAATTAACGTTCTCACCTTGGAAAATCAAAAAGCTAAGGCTAAGTTGTTAACTTGTCAAAAACAGTTCTCTGCATACAAAAAGCATTCAACGAAACGAATAGATGATCATCTTGAAGAAATTATCGGCTTGCAACGCAAACTTAAAGAGTTTAAAACTGTTGTTTACAAACATGGTGAGTCAGTAACTGCTATTGAAAAGTTTACTTTAAAACCCAATCCTAATGGATACGGACCGAATCTTGCTGATTACAAACCTAAACTTTCAACCAAAGCATTCAAACCAAATCCTGAAGTTTCCAGTACAGAATATAAAATTGATAATTCTATTATGAGTGTTGTTGAATATCATCATCAAGAGGAATTAGATGCAGAAGACGAGAGTCGATCAAAATTAGAAACTGTTGTTTACAACAAACCTTTTAATTACTCAAAACCGGTCACTTTCGTCACACCAACGGATTCTTCTAACACACCAAGGGTTATCATAAAAACGTCTGAGTCTTCTAATGTTAATCCCCAACCAGATTATGCACAAATTTATGGTCCTTTACCTTCCATCAGTGAAGTAAACTCAAAACCTGAAAATCGCAAAATTGTTAGATATTTTGACATTTTCATGGCTGACCTCAAAACTTTACAACATGAGATAGAATATCATTCTGAAATCAAAGTTCAACATTTTCAATCGCCTCTGGCGCGAGAACAAAGAGACATTTTTCAGAAAAATCTTTTACCAAATGTTAAAATTTTGAAAAATTGTGCATTGTCTTGGGAACGGGACTTCATAAGGAACTTGGAGTGATGAAGGTCGTTTTCGAGAAAACAGAAACATCTATTTCTAATACTAAACGTAAAAAGAAAATGTTGAGAAAAGATGTTGATCGACTCTTGAATGATGTTATCTGTGCTGATATCCATAATGTTGTGTTATTGAATTATGTGTCATATGCATCTGATTATATCTCTGCTGATACTGTTGACTCTGTGGTAACTGTTGAGAATACTAATAATGTGCTTCAGATCGAGTCTTTAAAAGCTGAAAATGAACGATTGCTTAACGAACTTTCCAATGCAAAACGTCGTCTTAATTGGTGTCAAAAAGATATTCACAATCAACAACTTGTTTTTCAAAACAAAATCGCTCAGTTGCATGCAAAATCTTCTGATCCTAAAATTGAGCAACTGGATGATCAAAATGTGTCTTTAAAATGTAAAATCTCAAAATATGAACAAGAACTTGTAAAAGTTAAACAGGAATATGGTGTCATATATGATTTACTTAAAAAGACTCGTGATGATGCATCAAACGAACTTGATCATTATCTTGCACACACTAGAGAAGTAATGAATTTTGCTGGTAATATTCGTGCTGAAAATCAAGACTTGATTCACACTATCTTTAAGTTAAGAGAAATGTTAGGAAAGTATGAACTACTTCCGCCTACCGTGATTAAGAGAATAGCACCAGTAACACTTAGTAATCGTGAACCTAGAATCCTTACTGCCAAATCACAAGTTGCTAACGTGCCTCCTTCTACTGAAACAGGAATAGTTGCATCTTTTCCAAACGTCCGCACTTCACAGCCTAGGAGCACTACATCGAAGAATAGGAACTTGCGACCTAAGAAAAGATCAATAATGAATGCTAAAGTAGAAGAACACCCTAGGACTATGAATAAGACTCACGTTGCTTCCACTATAGATATTACGTATGGAAAATGTAATAGAAATAGTGATGTAATGAATGCTAAACCTTTAAGTACTTTTGATATTCAGTCTGATGCACCTTGTGTTATTTTTCGTAAAAGTATGAATTCTGATTGTCATGACAAATGTGTTGCTAAAGCTATCATCTCTCGTTTATGGAATCCTAAGAATCGGAATACCTCTAGGCCCACTAATCTTTCTAAGTCTGTGCTTGGTAGACCGCCCTCTTTAGATTCTAAGAAACGCATTGATGTCCCTGTAGCTCCAGTTTCACCTCCTAAGAATGTAGTACCACCTAGTGCATTCACTAAGACTAAAGCAAATACTAGTTGGAGATGGCAGAAATAGATATATAACACACTAGGATTTAAATGGATGCCTAAAGTTATTGATGTGTGTATGTCTACTATAACTGCTCCGGAACCCTCTAACATTTCGGGTTCCACATCTACTTCTATTCCATCTGTGTCGTCTGTGTGTAATGCAGGTGATACAGATCATTCTCTGGATTGTTGATAGCGGATGTTCCCGACACATGACAGGCAATCTTAAACTGTTATCAAACTTTATTGCAAAGTTCATTGGCACTGTCAGATTCGGGAATGATCACTTCGCAGCTATCATGGGCTACGGAGACTATATCAATGGGAACATCGAAATTAGCAGGGTTTATTATGTGGAAGGCCTCGGTCATAATTTGTTTTCAGTAGGTCAGTTCTGTGATGGAGAATCGGAGGTTGCTTTCAGGGAGAAATCTTGTTTCATTCGTGAACTACAAGGAAACAATCTTATGTCTGGCTCGCGTAACTCAAGTCTTTACACTATATCTATGCAAGATATGGTCGCTTCATCTCCCATCTGCTTACTTTCAAAGACAACATCAACAAAATCCTGGCTATGGCACCGTCGTCTCTCACATTTAAACTTTCAAACTATAACCAATCTTGCTCGACACAAACTAGTTGAAGGTCTCCCACGATTCCGGTATTCTAAAGATCATCTTTGCTCAGCCTGTGAACAAGGGAAAAGCACTTGTGCTCATTTTTCTTCAAAGGTGGAACACAGCTCTCAGCATGTGCTTCATCTTCTTCACATGGATTTGTGTGGCCCGATGCGCGTGCAAACGATCAATGGAAAACGCTACATCTTAGTAATTGTTGATGACTATTCACGATGGACTTGGGTCTACTTTCTTCGAAGCAAAGACCAAGCTCCACAAATGATCATCACCTTTCTCACAAAAATACAGGTTCAGCTCCGAAACACCGTCAGACAAATCAGAACAGACAAAGGAACTGAATTTGTTAACCAAACCCTTCGTGAATTTTATGAGAAAGTGGGAATTCAGCATCAGACATCTATTGCACGTACACCAGAACAAAACGGAGTTGTTGAAAGATGAAACCGAACGTTAGTGGAAGCTGCAAGAACAATGTTAATCAATGCTAAACTTCCAGATTACTTATGGGCAGAAGCTGTATCCACTGCATGCTATACTCAAAACCGTTCTATGATCACTAAACGCCACAACAAAACACCGTTTAAGCTTCTCCACAACCATAAACCGAATCTCAAACACTTTCATGTATTTGGCTCCCTTTGCTATCCGAATAATGATCGTGATGATTTTGGAAAGCTCAAAGCCAAAGCTGACATTGGAGTCTTTATTGGATATTGTGAGAATTCTAAAGGTTACCGGATCTGGAATCGTCGTACAAATCAGGTTATGGAAACGATTCATGCTCATTTTGATGAACTTACGGAAATGGCTTTTGAGCATAACAGCTTGGAACCCGGTCACAACCGCTTAAACTTCCCTCAAACCCCATCATCAGCTGAACAAAGCCCCCAGCTCACTCGTCAACAAATGGAAAGGTTATTTGCTCCATTGTTCAGTGACGATATTGATGAACGTGCTCCAGGTGTATCCGCTGTTTCCGCTGCTCAACCTGATACTACTCTTATACCTGATACACCTGCTACAACAACTACTGTTGAAGAAGCACCACCAGTTGACTCCACCACAACAGTTGAACAAACCGCTTCCAACAATGATGAACCGGCTGATGATGTTCTTAATGGAGTACCCCCACCTGCAGATTTTGATCCAAATGCGTTCTTTAACCCGTTTGCTAAGGACACTGCTGCACCTGATGTCGCAGAATCATCAACAAACCATTTGAATCCTCAGAATCTGCACAATGTATACCAACATCAACCCTCTACACATCGATGGACAAAAGACCATCCTCTGGAAAATATCATTGGCAACCCGAATCAACCAGTCGTTACGAGACAACGTCTTCACACAGATGGTGAACATTGCATTTATGCACTCACTGTCTGCCAATCTGAGCCTAAAAACATTAAAGACGCAATGACAAAAGACAACTGGATTGAATCCATGCAAGAAGAACTCAACCAATTCAAACGTCTTGAAGTATGGGAACTGGTTGAAAGACCAATAGGGGTCTACGTCATTGGTCTCAAATGGATTTGGAAAAACAAATTGGATGCTGAAGGGAACGTAATCCGAAACAAGTCACGTCTAGTTGCTAAGGGTTATCGTCAGGAAGAGGGAATAGAATTTGAAGAATCTTTTGCTCTGGTTGCTCGTCTTGAGGCTGTTCGGATATTTCTCGCGTTCGCGGCTCATATGAATATGACGGTCTTTCAGATGGATGTCAAAACTGCGTTTCTCAACGGACAACTGAAAGAAACGGTTTATGTCAGCCAACCAGAAGGATTCGTTGATCCCGAATTCCCGAACCATGTCTACAAACTGAACAAAGCTCTTTATGGTCTCAAACAAGCTCCTCGGGCATGGTATGATAAGCTATCATCTTTCCTCATTGCTAATAATTTCACCAAAGGTTCGGTCGACCCTACTCTTTTTATACAATATCACGGGGCACATATCTTAATTGTTCAAATTTACGTGGATGACATCATTTTTGGGTCAACACATAAAAAGTACTCAATCGCTTTTGCAAAACTAATGAAGAAAAATTTTGAAATGTCCATGATGGGTGAACTTACGTTCTTTCTAGGACTGCAAGTTCATCAATCACCCCGTGGTGTTTTCTTGAGTCAGTCCAAATATGCCCTTGAATTGTTAACAAATTTGGAATGAAAACCTGTGACACTTATGCCACACCAATGACTCATACCAAGAAGCTAGACGCTGATTTACATGGGAAATTAGTAGACCCTACCAAATACCGAAGTATTATTGGGTCTCTCATGTATCTAACAGCTAGCAGACCTGACATTGTATTTGCCGTTTATCTATGCTCCCGTTATTAGTCGCGACCAACTGAAACCCACCTCTCTGAGGCTAAAAGAATCCTCCGATACATCAAGGGAACCATTAACTTGGGGATCTGGTATCCGAAGGATTCTGGTTTTGAACTAATCGCTTTTTCAGACGCTGACCACGCAGGATGCTTAGATTCACGAAAAAGTACTTCAGGAGAACTACAATTTCTTGGTGATAAACTGGTGTCCTGGCAATCGAAGAAGCAGGAAAAGCACACTTGTCGTTGTTTCGTCTGAATATGGTCGGTAAATTAGCGACGGAAAACTATCCGTCGGAAAATCTGTCGCTGAAAGTCCACTTTCTAGTAGTCAGGCTGGGCACAGTCACGATTAAAACATCGGTCGGTCACCCAAGTTTTGTGTCGATGACCGATATACACATCGGTCATATCGACTATGGACGTCGGGTCATCAAGTCGGTCATCGAACAAAAATGTGCATATCGGTTGTACTTTCAACCGATTTCAAAAACAATCTTACCACTTTTCATGTTACCGTTTAAAAAAAAAAAAAAAAAAAAAAAAAAAAAAAAAACAACTTTTTTTTAAAACTTTACCACTTTTCACATCCTATAAATACCAACCTCAAACACACTTCTAAACACACAATTTCAAACACAATTCAACCTCAAACTACTTCTCAACACAAGATTTATTATGGCTTTCCGTTCCCCCATTCCGTTGAAGATATGAAAATGTACGTTAACAAACAATGCGAAGAAGATGATGTGGCTCGAAAAAACGCTATTATAGACGTTATCCATCTGTTTGAGCAGGCAAGGGCAGAGAAGCAACGTATGAGAGCAGATTACACGGCTTGCAACGACATTACGCCTGAACGAAAAGCCGTGATCGACAATTTTTTTATGGATGAAGCCCGCAAAGACGACGACATTGCTGACAAGTTGTGGGAGTGTGTTCAACAGATAACGAACAACATCAACACCAAAATCAATTGGAGCTAACGGGAGAACGAAAAAGATGGTGTAGGTGCATCAACTTCGACTGCCAGCTTTGTTGGGGAATCTCTGCTAGACCAGGATGATTTGGCTCGCATAAAGGAATTTGCCGGTTATCGGACTCCCTCGTATGACTCTGCATGCGGGGAGCATTTAGATTAGGATTTATGATTTATGTATTTCGTATCGTTTTTATTTTTAATATATTGTAATGTTTTTATTTTAATAAATTTTAAATTTGTTGTTTAAAATGTTTGAATTTAAAAACAAAAAAAAAGGTCGGTAAAAAAAAAGTCGGTTATCGACTGTGACAACTTGGTCGTGTCTGGTCGTCGGAGAGAGAAAGCTGATGTGACGTTGGTAACCTGGGTCACGACTGTGCCCAGCCTAATATAGGAAAGATAGCCATTTGAATATCTAGTTCTTTAAGGTGCACACGTGGTTTATAGTTGAAGCTATCACCCAAGTAATTAAGAATGAAAAAAATATGATTTAAAATATGTGTTTTCTAACTGTAAAAGTAAAGTAAAGTAACTCTGAATACCGTCTTTCACAGGTTATGGGTTCTAATATCGTCTTTTACGGTGTATGGGGGAGGTTAAGACGTAGACAACCATACGCCTATCTAAGGTAAAGAGGCTGCTTCCGGTTCTGCCAGAGATAGAAAAGGACCTCCGGTCTTGCAAAGGGTGAGGATCAAACCCTTGACCTCTGTCTCCAGAGGCAAGGGTATTAACTAGGGGTGTTAACGAGTCGAGCTTTTACCAAGCTACTCGAGCTCGAGCTCGTTTAGCTCGAGCTCGAGCTTAAATGTTATCAAGCTCGAGTCGAGCTCGAACAAATAATAATGCCCGATTAGTTAATCGAGCCGAGCTTTAAAAGCTATTATTCGGCTCGACTCGTTCGAAAGCTCGTTTAACTTCTCGAGTCGAACGAGCCAAACGAGCTTATCGAGTCAAACGAGCTATACGAGCTAATCGAGCCAAACATTTAAGTTTTTCAAATATTACGTTTTATATATTTTAATAAATCTAAAAAAAAAAAAAAAAAAGAAAAAAAAAAAAAAAAAAAAAACTTTAACTAAAAGCATAATTAGTAGCATGTCAAACTTTGTTAGTATCATAATCAAATCAAATTGTAGATACTAAAGTTAAGTGACGCTTATACACTTGAGCTTTTGATTTTATAGGTTCTTCCTTTCTTTCTTTTTGTTCCATGTTCCAATGTGGGATGTTATATATCTAAGTTTTATTTTTGAATACCCTTTGAGAAAAACAATTCGGGACTAAATAATTATAATCGAGTATGATACATGTACATTTGTAGGATTTATGAAATTATGTAGCCAATAAAATATTATACATATTCTAGACTAGATACTACGTAATATTTTTAATTAAGTATTACGTGCATAACAATTTGTTGATATTAGTTTATATCAATTATATGTATCAAAACTAAAATGTTTTCAACTTCTCATAAGACTCGTATAACATAATATAAAGCACATTCAATAAAAGTTTTCGAAATATAAAAGTTCGGTGATTGACACTAATTTTCGATGGTCTAGTAAAGAGAATAAACTTTGGTGTAAAAATGACTGATATAGGACAATGAAGAAAACGACGAGTGTTGGTGATGCTAAAAAAGACGAGTGTCTTTATTGTTACATGTTTATATGTGTGTGACCATTAGGTCTCATTAATAATAGCTAATATAAGTTTGTATGCTACATCATGCACACAATACCAACATGTAGTACCCTTTAACTTATACGACACACACCTATATTTGGAGTATTGACTCGTTACATAGTTAGTGTATTTAACTGTTGTAATGTAGACATGATTTAGGCGAATATTGGGGTTTGATAGAACACATCGATAATAACTTTGATAACATACCATTATTAGTGGTCCAAACCCACCAACTACACGCTTGAATCAAGACCAAACACCAAGAGCTAGGCCTGGTAACGCTTCTCAGGCGGCATAGTACATGCGCAAGAGACAATTGTCCCCAACTATCACTAACAGTTAAAACGTACGAGTCTGACACTACATAGTAGGGAACACACGAGTGATACGAGTCACACGACCAACAAAATAGGAGACAAAATCACTCTCATGTACGAGCCAAGGAGGAAGGGCAACATGTCACTCCTTGTATGCTCCTCAGATGATCAAAACTTGGCTTCCTAGCAACCGTTGATCATCTCACATGGGTTTATCTCTAAACCCTACTCGTCTCTCTATAATAGAAGGAAAACTTCATAAGTTTTCACCCATTTGGGCAACTACTGCTTGACAACAATAAAGTATAGTCTTTGTTTAAGTGTTACCTGAGCTTCTCGATCCTTATCATTCCCATCGAGTCCTTAACGTTCTACACAGGAAACCAAACAAACAAATCATTCCCATCTCATATCTTAAACCGATTTACATACCATGCAATCTAAGAACACATAAGATGTTAATCAAAACAAATCGTGATAAACATATTTGAATCATGAATAAAGTTACTTATCTTTAATAATATCATTAATTTGCTTTTCTAATACTTTCATTTTTTTTAGTTATTAGGCGTTGGTTCTTTAAAAAAGATGCGCATCTAAATGTAATCATGCGCATCTAAATGTAATCAAAGACAATTAAAACAAATTACTCAATGTAATCATGCGCATCTAAATGTATATTAAGTTATTGCAATTTTGTTTAGTGGTAAAACTAGAAATACATAAAAGTAAAATGATATGTTTTTATTAGACTAAAATGTATAAGGAAAAGGGTTTAAAAAAGATGAAAACAAAGAAAGAATATTAAAGCAAAGAGAAAGATAATACTTGCATTTGTCCCACATTGCTTGTGAAGTAGAACCACCAAGAGAATACAATACAATAAAAACAAAGCCCCAAGCCTTTGTACTCTATTTATATTTTTTTGATAAAATAAACCGTAAAGCACTTGGTTTCAGCTCCTTCATCGAGTGTATACATTTATATAGCTCATTATTAATGGCTTAGTCAAGTTTTCTTTTTGTACCTAAAGCAGGCTGCTAGACGCGCTAAGGTAAACTTGAAAAACTCGAGCTTATATAGTTTTAGAAAATATTGAGATAACTAAACGAGCCTCGAGCTCGAGCTCGAACAAATGTAAAACACTCTAGCTCGAATTCGAGCAAGATTTTTAAAAACTATTCGAGCTCGAGCCGAGTAATAGTTAATCGAGCTGAGCTTGAATATTCTGAAACTCGACTCGACTCGGATCGTTAACACCCCTAGTATTAACCACTTGATCCAACCTAGCTTTTTGTTTTCTAACTGTGAGATCTATATTAATTTCGGTACAATCTATTATTTGTGCCTAGTTAGATTTTGTGAAAGCATACGTCACAATGAATGATCTTGAACGAACTAAATATATGATAACATTGATTATGATTTTTAATTTTTTTTTTGGTGTTTTTATTTGTTGATAACACTTTATTGGTCCACATGTTCAGTTCTGAGGACAATATATATACGACAACAAGTAATTGGAACCCGTCGTCATGATGCGACGAAGGTGTTTTGATACTGGGTTCAGTGAGGATGATGGTGGATTGTTTGGAAAATACTGTAGTGTTAGTGGTTCTGCAGGGGGCGTGCGGGTCGTAGTTTTATCTGTATTGCTACTCGACGCATGTCAAAAGCATATCAATATTGGGCTCGTTTTGTTCATTATTGTGAGACCTTTTTGGCGATATTTTTTTATTCAAGAAATCGTGAGGTATCTATTAGCTACACGATAAATAAAGTTTGTTGTATAAAAAAGTCATAAATAAAAAGAAGTTTAGGGGCCGTTTCGTAACTTCCTTTCTTAACTTTATAAAGTCATGAGCCCATGAACTTTCTTTTTCATTATAGATGAATTAAGCACAAAAAATTAATAATATTTAAATATGGGAGAAATAAAATATTAAAAATTCTAATGTCTCCCATCTATAATATATATATATATATATATATATATATATATATATATATATATATATATATATATATATATATATATATATATATATATATATATATATATATATATAATTGGTTCAGAAAATAGTATTTTAAATGCTTTGGAAATCGGTCCATTGTGCTTTGTTATTGTGTGAGGGCGTGGCTGTCGTAGTTTTATCTTTATTGTTAAGCGAAGCATGATTGTGTTCCATAGTAGAAATACACAACCATAAATCTAATCTTCGGGCCAATTTATTTATATATAATTGAAACTTTCATAAAACTGGACGTCTTTTGCCTCTATAGTTTAAAAAAATTTATAATAATTTTTAACGTTATTTCAAAGGTTACGGGTGCATTTCGAAAGTGTTTTTTTTTTTTTTTTTTTTTTTTTTTTTTTTTTTTTTTTTTTTTAGAAACTATATCAAGATATTAAACATCAATATTTTTTATAAAGTTATACGTATGTAAAAAGCATATGTATATTGGGCTCGTTTTGTTCGTTATCGAAAGACCATTCTGACAGTAATTTTTTTTATTTAAGAAATCGCGAAGTATCTATTAGCTAAACAATAAATAAAGTTTATTGTATAAAAAAATTGTAAATAGTTAGAAGTTCGGTGGCTGTTTTGTAGTGTATATATATATATATATATATATATATATATATATATATATATATATATATATATATATATATATATATATATATATATTTCACCCACGTCGGCCACTGTTAATAGAAATATTAAAATGAAGATTTGAGATTTGTCCTATGAAGAACTGTTAGTTGGGCTAAGTAATAAAATACTATCAGCAATAAAATACTATAGAATTAAGGTCTTTGTGCTATACTATATATATATATATATATATATATATAGGCTCCGGTTCCATTGAGAAAGTTTTTATTTTGAGAAGATTGAGAAATCTTCGTTTGAGCAAATTGATTCATGTTTTTTATTTGATTCACAAGTAAACATTATTTTATGGTTAATCGAATCTATAAATCACAAATTCGATTCACAATTCATTGTTAAAATCGAGTTATGATGATGATTCATTAAATTTGTACAAATGATTCAGTATTCTACATATATCGCAAAATCGAGAGATTTTTAACATTGATTCAAAATTTTTTTTACACATTTTGAATTTTAATCACAATAAGATGAGTTTTACGCTTGAAAAACACGAATCAAAGTTAAAAATCTATCGTTTTAGAAAACCTTCTCAATCTTCTCAAAATAAAAACCTTCTCAATCGATCCGGATTATATATATATATATATATATATATATATATATATATATATATATATATATATATATATATATA